>OZ023268.1:20307953-21048270 GCA_964006375.1 Tillus elongatus | reverse complement strand
GTTCTGACAGAGCGCAAGTTTTTTTTTGTAAACGTATGTCACTTTTGTGCTGTGTTAACCTATCTTTAAGGACTCTGCTTGTTTGGCCAATGTATCTTAAACTACAATTATTACATGGAATACAATACACCACTTCAGACACTTTGGAAATTTCTTCCTTACTTTTGAGTTTACTGAAAATGTTATTAATTGTTTTTGAATATCGAAACGTTATTTTAAAAATGGTTTCATCTTTAAATATAAACTTTAACCTATTGGAAATACTTTTAATGTATGGGATTGATATGTAAAAAAAGTTAGATGTTTCCGAACTCGAAATTATATGGGTGTTATGTCTGTCAGATAAATTTGATACTGTTTGCAGAGATTGTCTTGTATTGTAATGGTGATTGTTTGAAAAATTGTATAAAAGTTTATTAAGTAGTTTGGGAGGATAAGTGTTGTATATATATATATATATATATATATATATATATATATATATATATATATATATATATATATATATATATATATATATATGTTTATATATTTATGTGTCACAATCCGCCGAGGTTTTCCCGGAAAATTTTGTGTTTTCCTTCGAAAAAAATCGAAAAAAATTCATATCTCCGGAATTAACAAAGTAAGGGCAACGAAATTTGGTAAACGGGTTTATATCATTATAGGTAAACTGCCTACCAATTTAGCGCTGTAGGTTAAAGGACAAAAAAGTTACAGGCATTTAAAGAAAAATAAATTTGGGTTTTCCTCAAAACGTCAAAGTCGCGATTTTAGACGTCAAAATTGTTAATATTTAGGCAATGAACCTGAAATTAATATGATCTATGGAAGGAAAATGTCTCAAGAATAATGTTTTACAAAGCCTGAACTTTTAGTTTCAATCGTCATTGTCCTTCATTTTACTAAAATATTCCCAGAAAATTCATTTTAAATAGACCCTTTCTCTGATGTTTTAGCAGTAGTGTTGGCTATAGAGTTTATCGTTTAATGGTATATCATTTTTGTCGAATTTTCGTAAAAAATCATTAAAGCGCAATATATCCGTTATTATGCAAGTTACAAAAAAAAGTTGTATACATTAATTGTAGGGTGTCTTAAGCTACATCTTAAAAAATATTTCCACAATTACAGGGTGGCCCATAAGTCGTTGGTGATTCAAAAAAACCTTTTGTGATTTTTTTAATCGAACACGCCCTATGTTATTGCATTTTTGTATTTTCCATCGAAATATAATACATCTTTGTAAGAAAAGAAATTCGGGACGCAGCAAGTGCGTTATGGTAGCGAATTTTCATTAAATGCTTCAAATTTTGAATCAATTTGCTATTAACCTATAAGGTTGACCATAAAACCAGTTTTTTCGGGAACAATTTAAATTTACTTTCGGAAATTTTTATACATTTTCAAACAATAAAGTTATTTTGATGAAACATGGCACATTGTTTCTAATATATAGATTATACTGGTAACCAAATTTTGTGCCTGCTATTTAAAAAAACATTTTTATGAAAATTCACTACCATAACGCACTTGCTGCGTCCAGAGTTTTTTTATATTTCCTAGACAAAAACAAAAAACAAATTCAATTAGACAATATTTAGCTTTATATGTCAGTTTGGCATTTTTTAGACTTCACTCAAATTCATCAAAATGTTTTATTTTCATGTTTGTTATTACATAATTAGTTTAGTAGAACTCATGTTATATGTAAGTATTTTAAACTTTTATATTTTTTCCAAGTAAATTGTAAACTTTTTTCTTTCCTTGTTGTAGCCTTGATAAAGGAATAAATTTTTCCGAAAGCTCGGCCTATAATAAAGAGTTTTACTCTACAACTGACGGCTTTCCCACATTTTTTTGATAAATAAAACTATTACCGTCACAAAAATTTAATACTATACATACATATATATATATATATATATATATTATATATATATATATATATATATATATATATATATATAATTAGTGAATTTTTTTAAGAAAATTCACAAAAAGAATATATAGAATGTTCCAATTTAAGATGTATATTTAATTGGCCCTAAAATATCAAATACACTGTATAGTATATTTCAAGTCTGTCTACAGGTTTTATACATGATGTTCTTTGATATGTTTTATAATAACGGATACATTGGGCCTTGCAATATAACACTCTGTATGTTGTTTTATAGTGTTTATATTGTCTTTAGTTTTGCGATTGTACGTTTTATATTCGAATGTAAAAACTTTAGTTTTGTTTGACGACCCATGTAAACCTTGATAGGAAATACACTATTACTTATTACCTGTAAACGTAGGATGAGGTATTCTTGGTATTTACAGTTTTAATCCCCTTTAAGCACTAATTATTGAGGATATCCAGGTAGTTTTCTTACGTTACAAAAATGTATAAACATTCTGAAAACAAGAAGCTCAAGTCAGTCGAGTTTTCAGTTCACTAGGAGCTACAAGTGAGGGTAGTATTTTGCATTTTGTTGATAAATTTTACTCCGGTCGTGTACGGCTATACATTTGTGAGGACGTTTGTAGTGGACAGTGAAGTGTATCTAACAAGTTTTATAACTTCACTAGTAAAATATGTCAGTGCAAAGATCGAAGATTTTTCACAATCTAGTTGTGTGTCAATACGAACCATACTGTTTTACAGAATCTGAAATGAACATTTTGTTCATAGAAAATAACAAAACCTTTGTCAAAATGTTAAGAGATCTACTCGCATGTAGCTATGGAGACTTTGGTTGTATTATATCATGTAAGCCAGGCGTACTAGATGCACTAAGGAGTTTTTTGTATCATCCTATTGCTCCGTATGAAGTTCTTCATTTGCGAAATGAATTTTCCGAGGCGTACGAAACAGTTTCTACTTACTTTTTTTCGACTTATGAAAAGTTATTGGCATATAGAAATTCAGAGGTATGTATATTTCTTTAGTATTTTATTGAATTTTCTTTAAAAAATTCACTAATAAGGAGATCTCGATATTTGAATTTTGAAAAAATCTCTTTAAATGAGCGCGAACTAGGCCCTCTAGAACCCATATCCAGGGTCAGTTTGAATTTATATATATATATATATATATATATATATATATATATATATATATATATATATATATATATATATATATATATATATATATATATATATATATATATATATATGTATGTATGTATGTATGTATGGATGGATGTATGTATCACACCGATAACTCAAAAGTAATAGGCCGATTTCGATCAAATTTGGTGGGTACCTTCCTTTGGCAAATGGCTTGGATAAATTCGTTAGAGAGTTTTTTCGGAAAAAATTGTTGTTTTTTTCGAAATTTTTTCATATTTCCGGAAATAACAAAGTTAGGGCAACCAAATTTGGTGCGCGATTTATGTCACAAAAAGTAAACTACGTACCAAAATTTAGAACTGTACAGTGTGTCCCAAACTGGATGGGAATGTACTGCTATCTGCGTTATTATTAGAGATAGGGAGACGGTTAAATTAGCAATGAAAATAGAATCACGGAAGCTATACAGTTTTCCATTTAGTGTATTTTTAAGTTTCTATTTTATTATTTGTTGAGTTCCGTTTATAATTGTGTTGTTTTGTAGAGTTTAAGTTTCTATTTGTTATTGCCGGGTTTCGTTATTAAACTGTTTCACATAATATTACCTAGCATTATTACCTAATTAAGTATTGTAAATTAAATCACAATGTGTTTTTATCGTGAATCATTACGGAAAATTATGTTAAAAATAGAAGTCTGTTGTTAGACTCTGTGGCGGTGGTTCCGACCGCAGTGTTTCCGTCAACACTACTCTATGTTTCTCTTGACAGCTAAACGTTACGTTACGTTATTCGACAGCAAGCTGTCAAGAACTACTATATAAGAGACACCAGGGATCTCTCTCTCTCTCTCTCTCCTCGCTACCAACCGACATAGTGAAGATACGTCTCTCCACGCTCGGTCAGTTATCTGTTATGTGCTGTCTGTGATTGTTTTATAGTTAAATGTATAGTTTATTCAGTTAGTGAAATAATAAAGTATATTAAATGTTTACGTATGGATTTAATATCAACAAGTGCAATTAACATCCATATTGGTGACCCCGTGCCGCAAGCCGAAGATGCCCAGCCTGATGTTCCAGCCGACGTCGCCTAACTTCCACGCACGTGCTCATGCCTACAGAAAACGAATATCTAAACAGGTCAGTCCTTTCTAATTTAAAAATTATCTGATTTTTTTCACAATGGCCGAAGATTCTTCAAGCAGCAATATCATGGCAAGGGTTGCAATAAAATTACCTCCTTTATGGAGACGTAACGTGAAAATCTGGCAAATGCAGGTTGACGCCCAGTTTGATATATCGCAGATCAGTTCTGAAAAGACAAAATTCAGTCATGTACTCGCTATACTCGATGCTGATGTCGCAGAGTCAATTTCAGATTTTTTAACCCAACCATTATCATCAACCCCCTATTCAGATCTAATGAAACGTCTTTTATTAGAATTTGAAGAGTCCGATAGTCGCAAACTAAATAAACTTTTAACAGAATTAGAATTAGGCGACAGAAAACCATCGCAACTTTTACGCGAAATGAAGTTTTTAGGCGGTAGTCAGATTGGAGAAAATTTCCTTAAAATTTTATTTCTACAACGTTTACCAGTCAACGTTCGTTCAATTTTGGCTTTAAGCAACGATTCTCTAGAAAATTTGTCGGTTACAGCAGACAAAATCGTGGAATTTTCCGGAGATAAATACAACGTGGCTGAAATTCAGTCACGCGAGCCCGACAAGCTAGCCAAGCTAGAAGCACAATTAGAGAAGCTAACAGCATTAGTCAACGAATTGCGAACGCGTTCCCGATCTACCTCCCGAGAAAGACCCAAGCTTTCTCGAAATTCCATAACCGCAAATTCCTCAACCTCCACGTGTTGGTATCATGAACGATTTGGCAACAAGGCCAAACGTTGCATCCAACCTTGCAATTTCAAAGCAAAACATGTGTCGGAAAACTAATAAGGCACTCCCTCCACGCGGCAGGAGACGAGAGCCACCTAACACGCCGCCTTTTTATTTTTGATAGACGCTCCAATATGAAATTTCTAATCGACTCTGGAGCGGATATTTCAGTTATTCCACCCACTCACGATCAACGGAAATTTCAATCGAAACGTACCTTGTATGCTGCAAACGGGACCCCTATTCATACCTATGGCGAACAACTATTAGATTTGGATCTAGGTTTACGCCGTAGGTTCTGCTGGCCCTTCACACTTGCCGATATCAAGCAACCAATTATAGGCGCTGATTTTCTAGCAGAGTTTGCTTTACTTGTGGATATGAAACATAGACGTTTAATCGATACAAAGACAAACCTCTCTAAGGCCGGTGCTAACCCACCACTAGGAATTAATTCTAAAATTCATCTTGTAGACCCGACACACCAGTACTTCAAATTGCTACAACAATTTCCTGACCTTTTTAAGGAAACTTCTTCTAGCAACCTTCCAGAGGTTGAGTTCTTCCATACTATAAGTACGGAAGGACCACCTGTCACTGCAAAAGCTAGAAGATTGCCCCCAGAAAAGCTAGCTCAAGCAAAGCTAGAATTCCAGCACATGATGGACTTGGGAATTTGTAGACCCTCCAAAAGTCCATGGTCAAGCCCCCTCCACATGGTGCAAAAAAAGGATGGCTCATGGAGACCATGTGGGGATTACCGAGCACTAAACGCTAAAACAATCCCAGACAAATATCCTATTCCAAATTTGCAGGATTTTAATGCCCAGTTAGAAGGCAAACGTATTTTTTCAAAATTAGATATCATTCGCGCTTTCCATCATATCCCAGTAGCACCTCAAGATATTCCCAAAACAGCAGTCATAACTCCATTTGGCTTATTCGAATTTGTTAAAACCCCATTTGGCCTTCGTAATTCAGCACAAACATTTCAAAGATATTTACATTCAATTTTAAGACATCTCGACTTTGCCTACTCCTATCTTGACGATATTCTCGTTGCATCAGCCTCTGAAAAAGAACATCAAGAGCATCTAGCAAAACTTTTTCAGACACTTCAAGACAACGGCATCCGTATCAATTCATCTAAATGTGAATTCGGAGTGGCCGAAATTTCATTTTTAGGTTTTCGTGTAAATAAATCTGGATTATTTCCACTTCCTGAACGCATCAAAGCTATTACCGACCTACCTCTTCCCGATACCATTGAAAAACTCAGAAGATTTCTAGGTCTCATAAATTTCTACCGTCGTTCTCTTCCACGTGCTGCGGAAATTCAGCAACCACTATTCGACCTCTGCCAGAATCCCAAAAAACGCGACAAACGTAAAATCGAGTGGACTCCTCAGACTCGAGAAGCATTCGAACGTTTGAAAGAGGCACTAAAAAACGCTACACTAATAGCTCATCCGTCTTCTTCGCTACCACTGATTCTCCATGTCGATGCTTCTGATTATGCCGTAGGCGCTTCCCTCCAACAACTACGTGATCAAACACTAGAACCCCTAGGTTTCTACTCTAAAAAGCTTACTTCAGCCCAAAAATCTTACAGCACCTACGATCGCGAACTTCTAGCTGCTTATCAGGCAGTTAAATACTTTAGATATACCCTAGAAGGTCGCCATTTCACCATTTATACGGACCACAAACCTTTGACATACGCTTTTGAACAACGCGTCGATAAAGCATCTCCAAGGCAACTACGACATTTAGACTTCCTAGGTCAATTTACCACAGACATTCGCTACATACCAGGTCCTACAAACATTCCCGCAGACTATTGTTCTCGCATTGAAACAATTTCACTTTCTTCCACTGTGTCACTCCAAGAAATTGCGCAAGCTCAGTCATCTTGTGAGGAACTCAAACACCTTCTGCAGTCTAAATCTTCCTCATACAAATTTCAAAACATGCCTCTTGACAACGGATTGAATCTTATTTGCGATTCTTCTTCAAAGAAACTTCGCCCATTCATTCCGCTCAAATTTCGCCGAAAGATTTTCGATTCTATCCACAATTTATCTCACCCAGGCATATCAGCTTCAGTCGATCTGGTCCAGGATAGATTTTGTTGGCCCAAATTGAAACGCGATGTATCTCTTTGGTCTAAAACTTGCATTCCCTGCCAGAAAGTCAAGATATGGAGACACACTTCCAGTGCCATTGGACAATACACCCCAGCCATGAGAAGATTCTCGCATATAAATGTTGACATTGTGGGACCATTACCAGCATCACAAGGTCAACGCTATCTGTTAACAATAATAGACAGATTTTCTCGATGGCCCGAAGCAATTCCATTGTCAGATATTACAGCAGAAACAGTAGCGAACACTATTTTATCATGCTGGATCTCTCGTTTCGGTGTTCCGCAATACATCACCACAGACAGAGGTAAACAATTCGATTGCCACCTTTTCACACACCTCACTAAAACACTAGGTGCAGACCACATCAAGACCACAGCTTACCACCCAGCAGCAAATGGTGTAATCGAGAGATGGCATAGAGTTCTGAAAGAGGCCTTGAAAGCTCATATGGACGAAAACTGGGTCGCTAAATTGCCAATTGTGTTACTAGGACTCAGATCGTACATAATTCCAGAATATCGCTCAACACCCGCTGAAATAGTCTATGGAGAATCAATCAAACTTCCCACCGACTTTTTCAACAGCACACAAGCTCATGATGTTCCACCACTTATATCTCAGCTGAAAGAAGACATAAGGAAACTTCGACCAGTACCTTTTAAACATCATACTGCAAAAAAGGTATTTGTCCATCCTAAGCTTATGGAAGCTCCTTTTGTTTTTGTTCGCATTGATATTCCGCGAAAAACTCTCGAACCAGTTTATGACGGCCCCTTTGAAGTGTTATCCCGAACTGACAAAGTCTTCAAAATCAAGAAATCACACGGAGAAGAGACAATTTCTGTTGACCGTCTTAAACCCGCATTCATTCTTTGTGATAACGAACAGACAACTTTCCAGCCTCAGAGACATACTAGTGAAACTGAAAGTGACAGTGAAAGTCCAACACCTAGTGAAACTGAAAGTGACAGTGAAAGTCCAACACCCAGTGAAACTGAAAGTGACAGTGAAGTTCCCGTTCCCGTTCAAACTACACGCCATGGACGTAGAGTTCGATTTCCACGAAGATACTTGAACTAATAGCGTTGCCACTGAGAGGGGAGTATGTGGCGGTGGTTCCGACCGCAGTGTTTCCGTCAACACTACTCTATGTTTCTCTTGACAGCTAAACGTTACGTTACGTTATTCGACAGCAAGCTGTCAAGAACTACTATATAAGAGACACCAGGGATCTCTCTCTCTCTCTCTCTCCTCGCTACCAACCGACATAGTGAAGATACGTCTCTCCACGCTCGGTCAGTTATCTGTTATGTGCTGTCTGTGATTGTTTTATAGTTAAATGTATAGTTTATTCAGTTAGTGAAATAATAAAGTATATTAAATGTTTACGTATGGATTTAATATCAACAAGTGCAATTAACATCCATAGACTCCATGGCCTACTGCTTTTAAAACACTTTTTTTTTTGTCATTTGTTTTCTGGTATTGGATTTAATAGCCTACTATCCTCAAAACGGGTTTTCTAAAAATTATCAGTGCAATTATAAGATTTCTCAAGCATGTTGTACATCATTGGAAAGCTCTTCTCACAGGCTATCACATGAGCAAAAAATCCAATATGGCTGTCATAATAAAAACAAACGTTGATACATGTAGCTCAAAAACAAATGACAATCCAAAGTTGTGAACAGCACAAAAAGATTACTCTGTAAAAAGTGTCCTGATAATGTGCAAGTCTAAGACATGTCAGATCAACGCCTACTTAGATATTGAAGAAAAAAGGAATTGACAATATTTGGTTTTTTCAAAATACTTCAAAAACGAATCCTATCATACCTCACAAACTGACATACATATACAAATTAAACCTAAAACCACAGTTATTATTGCAGAAGCAGAAACTCGAAATGTCAAGTCTGTAATTAGAGGCGAAAAAAACTTTTTTTTCTAAATTTTTTTTTTATATGCGACGTTATTTACTCTTTTGGAGGGCGGTATCAGTAGAGTTAGGCTATGGTATTAGCTTCCACGCGAACATGCTACGTAAAATTAGCCATGCGAAAAACAGTCCTGTCTTAGTTTGATAATAGACACCCGGGTACCACATTTGGATGCCATAGCTTTGTTCTTTTCGGAGATACGAAAATTTTCCGAAAGAAAATCAAAAAAAATCCCGAAAAGCTGATCCTGATCTAAAATTCGCAGTAGTTAATTAGTCAACTACTGCGAATTTTAGAGTTTTGTCCCTGTGACTTATTAATTGTCATTTCGAAGCATACTTTTAAAGCAACCTGCAGTCTCTTGAATTCAAAAGGGAAATCATTTGGAATCAAAGGGATACGCGGAATAAATAAACCCTTTCCTTGAGCAAACTCAGTTATAACAGTAAGCAACCGAACAACCGAAAAACCTAAAGGGGTTAAATTTAAAATATATACTTTCTTATTGCTCGCCTACATTATAACAGGAACCTCTGTGCAAAATTTCAAGTCTCTACACCCAGTAGTTTGGGCTGTGCGTTGAAATATCCGTCAGTCAGTCAGTTTATTCTTATATATATATATATATATATATATATATATATATATATATATATATATATATATATATATATATATATATATATATATATACTAAATATAGTAATAACAAAGCTGTATTAATTCAACACCTCCGCCTATGTATAGTTTATTGATTGACCACTTTACAAAAGATTACAAAAAACGTAGCAATAAGGATAACGTAATTCAGATAGAGAAACTTTCCGGTGAATCGGCAGGGAAAGTTTGTTTGAGCCACCCTCAAGCGTCTAAAGCCCAGTACGTGCACATAAGATAAACACAGTTGTATTTGTGAAAGGTTTAATAATTTTAATTCCCTGATGACGCTAACTTAGTTAGTGGAACGATCGTCAGGTCTTTTTGAAATATGTTGTGGTAATTTTGGTTTTCCAAGTGTACTTATCAGTGCTCATCACAGGTTCCAATCTTCACTTAGTAAATGTAGCGATTTTTTAATCACGAAAATGCCTGATATAATGGCTACCTTTCTGATATATACAATCATATGAAACATTACACTAAGCGGTTAGCAGACTAACCAGATCGGAATAGCGCAAGAAGCTTTTTATTTTCCTTAAATAAAAAAAAAACCAAATGGCGGCCGGCGCAAAATGGCGGAGAATATTTTTCTTCACCGTTCCCTTGATATGGGTAACAAAAGAAAGGGCCTCACGAGGAAGATATAGTAGGTTAAGTGCAGCTCTAATAAATTCAATATGGCGGCCGACGCAAAGTGGTGGAAAATATTTTTCTTTACAACCCCCATTGACATGGGTATCAAAGGGAATGGTGTGACAAGTAAAATACAGTAAGCCATATGGAACTTTCATAAAGTGAAAAAATGGTGGCTAACGAAATCACTATTCAAAACCAATAAGCAAATAAATAATGTGATTCAAAATTTCAAGAATAAAAAAGTTGCTACACCATCCCTAAATCCCAGGATCGAATAGTTGATGCGAAACGAAGTATCAATAATGCCATGATAGATGATACAACTATAAAATAAAGATATAAAAGTAATTACTTAGGTAGGAAGGTTATGAAATAAAACTGTTTAAGACTATTTGAATATATTTGAATTGGAAACATTATCCACCAAACTTATAAAACATAATGCTGCAAATTGAATCATAACTTCCACATAGCTGTAATAATTTGTGCTCTTTAGAAAGACATTCTCATAGAATTAATTTAGGGGCCATGACTTGACTACAAAGAAAATATTTGTATTCATGTACCATAAACTTTTGAAGCGTTATATTATTCTTCTTAGGACGCCGTTTCCCTACGAAGGTTGGCGATCCAACTGGCTATAATGGTGCGTGATACCGCACCTCTGAAAATCTCCACAGATGTCCATCCGAACCATCGACGCAGATCTTTCAGCCATGACTTCTGCCGTCTGCCCACATATCGTTTGCCCTCGATCTTTTCTTCGATGAGGAGAGGAGCTCGTACCGCTCCCCCTTCATAATGTGCCCGATGTATTGGAGCTTTCGTTCTTTGATGGTTGTCAGCAGTTCTTTGCCTTTACCTATTCTCCTTGGCACTTCCCCGTTGGTTATCCTGTCTACCCAGGATATACGCAGTATACGGCGATACAAGTACATCTCAAAGGCGTCAATGCGGCTCTCCATTGATTGGCAGAATGTCCAGCTCTCGGAGCCATAGAGTAGCACTGGGAAGATATAACTGCGCAATATACGTATGCGGAGCTGTAGGTTTAGGTATCTACTGGTGAAGAGGTTCTTCATGGAGATGAATGTCCTTCTGGTCTGTTTTATCCTTGATCTGATTTCCATTTTAGGGTCACTGTTCTCGTTGACGAGGGCTCCAAGGTATTTAACGGACGGCACCTGTTCCACAACCTGGTTGTTAATTTGAAGGATCGTCCGCCTTGATGCCCTGGAGAACATAACCGCCTTGGTCTTGGCAACGTTTATGTGTAAACCATACTGTGTGCTATGCTCAACGATGAGGTCCATCATATTTTGGAGATGTGGTAGGCTGTCGGCAACCACGACCGTATCGTCGGCGAATCGTATATTGTTAATAAGGGTGCCGTTGATTTTAAAGCCCTCTTTCACATTCTCCAGTGCCTCCCGGAACACCGCCTCCGAGTATATGTTAAAGAGTAGAGGGGACAGGACACATCCTTGTCTAACACACCTTCTGATTTTTGTTTCATCGGATGTTATGCCCTCTATCCTAATCTCCGGAGTCTGATGCCAGTACAGCTGCGTGATGATGTTCAGATCTCCCGCATCGACTCCGGTGCATTTTAGGATCTCAGTAAGCTTCTAGTGCGAGACACAGTCGAAAGCTTTTCGGTAGTCAATAAAGCAGGCGTATATATCAACATTCATGTCTCTGCATCACTGTGTGAGAACGTTGAGAGAGAAGAGAACCTCGCGCGTGCCCATTTCGTTCTTAAATCCAAACTGCGTCTCCCCAGCCTGTCCCTCACATCTGGCGTATATGCGAGAAGAAACACCTTGAGGACGTGAGACTTCAGGCTTATCATTTGGTGGTCGTCGTATTGAGAAGGGTTCGGTTTTTTGGCAGAGCGATGAACGTCGACCTCAGCCAGTCCGTTGGTATTTTCCCAGTTTCATATATTGAGTTGAACAACGATGTAAGAAATTTTAGGCCTCCATCATCTGCACTGACGAGCAATTTCAAGGTTACCGCGTGAATATTGTCTGGTCCTACAGCCTTGTCATTTTTCTGAAGTTTTATAGCACGTATTACTTCCTCTGCCGTGAGAGCAGGGCTAGGTTCATTGATATCATCATAGTCCCTAGGTGGTTGGTGGGGTCGTGTGTCATTGGAGAGGGCCTCAACATACGTTATATTACTCGAGTTTTATTGAAAAAATGTCAATTTTTACCCCTTACTTATCCCCTACCCCCGACGTGATCTTACCCAAAAACAATTCGAAGCGTTCCTTTGTCGGGTGCTAACTGGATACCAAATTTGAAGATTATATCTCGATTAGTTCCAAAGTTATTACGCCTATTAACAGACTGACGTACATCCCGACAGAATGACAGAACGACCGACAGACAAAAAAAAATTCGTTCCAGAATCAAGTTTTCTTTGAAACTTTTTACGCCGTTTAAGTAAAAAAGAATAGAAATTTTTGTCCACACATTCAACTCCTAATTTCATTTCAGCACAGAATACCAGATGTTTGATGAAATTAAAAGTTTTCTAATATCCTGAAACGTTATATTACTCGAGTTTAATCGAAAAAATGTCAATTTTCACCAAGTCACCCCCAATTCATCCCCTACCACCTAAAGGTTTTTTTTTTACAAGACTGAAATTGGTCTATATCCGATCCTTGATGGTATCTGCAGAGTTATTAGCGTCGAGTAAGGCTTCTTTTAATTTGTTCCATGGTTATGGGAAGATTGAGACAAACCGTTTTGTTACCATTCATAATCGGAAGATTTTTTGTATGCATTGCTTTGTTTGGGGAATGTTGTATGGTTTAATATTTACTAAAAGTTTGCCCTTTTTTTTTGTTCCCTCAGGGCTCGTCCGCGGCCTTGCCGCCCCGATAGCACCGCAACCCTTGGTTGATTGTGCATACCCTTAGTTTTACTCCACCCATTCCAAGATCACTGTGCCTTGAACTAGTCTGCACAGCGATTGGTAGGGTGAAGTTTTATATTGCTCTGTCTCCGGTCTAGAGTGACCGTAGATCAGTTGTCTTTTCCGGTCCAGAGCTATACACTCACACAAGATGTGCTGGGCTGATTCCTCCCCCTCGCCGCAGAGTCTGCATGCGAGGTCCCCTTCGAACCGCCCCATTTTATGCAGGTGTTTCTTGACGGCCATGTGTCCCGTCAAGAGACCTGTTGTGTTTCTGAGCTGTCCTCTGCTAAGGTTTAGCAGCTCCACAGCTGTCTTTGAACTGGGTCCGTCAATTATTGACTTCCCATGTCTGAGCCCTGGACAGTCCGCCCAGTACACCTTGTGTTGGTTTCTGACCCAGGACTTAATGGCTCCCCTCGCAGTGCTCTTTGACACGCCCAGAGCCGGTTCTGGTCCCATATTTGGTTCTGCTGACCCTCTCTTTGCGAGACTGTGAGCTTCTTCATTGCCTTTAACCACCGAGTGACCCGGCACCCAGATGAGGGTCACCTCATTCTGCCCAGCCAGGTCGCTCGTCTCGTCTCGGCACTCACTCACCAGCCAGGAATTTACCCGTGGGCTACTTAGTGCCTTAAGGGCTACCTGGCTGTCTGTGGCTATGAGGATCCGCTTGTTGGTGTAGCCCCTCCTCTTGTTCTCCCGCACACAGTGCAGGATGGCGTACATCTCGGCCTGAAACACCGTTGCATGGGCTCCGAGGGAAATACTATGACTTATCCTCGGTCCTTCCGAGTAAACACCTGCCCCCGTCCCACGCTCCCCGCCAGATCCGTCCGTGAACCAGACGAGCGCGTCCCGTGGCATGCCCGGCGTCTCCTCCCGCCATGCCTCGCGATCAGGGATTTCCACTGTAAAGTTGTTTTCCCTGCACATTCGCGGGCTCGCGAAGTCTGACCTCATTTCAAGCATGGGCTCCTTCACGATCTCCTGAATTTTGCAGTGGCCCCTGAAGCCTGGGTTGATCTTCAGTCTACCATTGCAGGCTAGTCTGTATAGTCCTAGCCTGGCCTCTCCCATAATAACTAAGTGTAGGGGGAGTAGATCCAGCAACACCTCCATGGCGGCTGTTGGGGTTGAAGACATGGCCCCTGTGATGCCTAGGCAAGCCATCATTTGAATCTTGCCTAGTTTTTGTTTGGCACTGGATTGTGTCACCTTAGGCCACCAGACCAGTGCCGCATATGTTAACGATGGTCTGACCACCCTTGAAGTTTGCCCTTACAATCTGATGTTTTTCTCGCTGTCTGTAACTAAATTGCTAATTAGCGAACGTGGTAGAGGCAGTTATTTCCCTTATTTTTTCCCATACTACACTGGAAACTTCTTAGAGAATTTACAAATTATTAACAGAAACTACATTCAGAAAGTCCGAAATAGATGTTACTAAAACGCAGTTAGAAAATTAAATTAACTTTGCTCAAAACATTAAAGAGTTGTTCAGCATTATGCAAAATCAAATACCTACAACCCGGATCTTTTCTTATAAAGTATTTCGAATATTTGTTAGATTATGTCATATGTTGACCAATTTGTTTACATTTTTAATGACTAGTTTTATTTTATTTTAGGAAATATATTATGGACTAAAATGTTTACGAGATGCCCAACTCTTCAATTTGCGAGCAGTAGTTATTATGCATTTGCTATATGAACATAAAAATAAGGAGTTTATAGACAAACTAGCAAATATGTATTTTTTGAATGAATCACAAGAGGAAGAGGTAGGAGAAGAGCTTCAACATATAAAATCGGTGAGTATCTAATTTAATTTTGAAATCAGTGTTTTATTTATACAGAGTTCCAAGTTAGAATAGCTCATTATGTAGGCATCTTCTATGTTTGCTTATTTTGTGCATGCATGATACCCATAGAAGACACATCATGAGAAAGCCCTATATATATATATATATATATATATATATATATATATATATATATATATATATATATATATATATATATATATATATCCAGGGTGTTTAAATAAGGACACGGACCGGCTATATCTCGCAAACCGTCACAGCTGCAGCTTTCGGAAAAAAAATGCATAAGTAAAGCAGCTATGAGAAAATGTTGGAAATTATTTTTAGCTTTCTAAATCTGCCGCTAGGTGGCGAAAATGCCATGGCTTATCTAAATTCTTTAAAGTCTCGAAAATATTGACGCATAACGTAAGCTGGTTTTAGGTAATTTGTAATCAACGTTCAATTATCTACAACTTCTTTTAAAAAAAATTCCATATGGACCAGTGGCGGAGGTAGGGGGGAGGATTTTTATTTTATAAACAAATGCCTATAACTTAATAACTAGTAGACATAATTTTAAGAATTTTGGCTTGTTGGAAAGATATTTCATACGAAATTCCACGTATTACTATTTTAAATCCACAGTCACACATGCACAAAATGCAGAGGGCGTTAGAGTAGAGGAGTTTAGTTTTATTAACTTTTTGGAAATTTTTTAAATAGCAGCATAGTATTATAATATAACGATCAAAAATTGGGTGATGTTAGAAAGAACTCAGTGAAAACCCAAAACAAATATGTTTTTCCGTTTCAGAGAAAACTTGAATTTTAGGTATTTTGGAGCGTATTATGCCATTTCTCAAAATTTTATATGAATATAGCAAAATCTCTATAAAACATTTGTTTTCAGGCATCTTTATACAAATTAACATAGTTACCAATAACAATTCATCACTTTAGTATGAAATAAATTGTATTCGTAAATTAAGTGATTATATTATGAAAATGAAACTATATGAATGTAAAAAACCTAAAATTTAACTAACATTTTATTATTTACAAATATTCAAACTGCTGTCCATTTTCATGTATACATTTAACTAATCTCTGACGAGTAGGGGCTACCGCCGTTTGAACTTCAGCCGTAGATATGCTATTAACAGCAACTTTTATTCTTTCCATCATCTTTTCTCTAGTCGTTGGTCGAGTTTGATATACCAAATATTTCACTCTCCCCCATAAATAAAAATCTAAGCAAGTCAAATCAGGTGATCTGGGCGGCCATGGAAATAAGCTTCATCTTCCTATCCACCGATTTGGAAATTGAACATTAGGATATTCGCGTACACTTTGCGCGAAGTGTGCTGGACACCCGTCATGTTGCAACCACATTATTAATCTTGTTTATAGGGAAATGTCTTCCAATAAGATTTTTAAGCTTTGAGTTAAAAAATTTAAATACAGATCTCCGTTAAGTGGTCCGTCAAAGAAATATGGTCCAACAATTTTCCCTTCAGCTATAGCACACCATACGTTTAGAGTCCATCGATTTTGCCGATCTAATTCTCTCATCCAATGGGGATTACTGTCCGACCAAAAGTGCATATTATGGAGATTTACTTTCCCACAATTTGAAAATGTTGCTTCATCTGTCCATAGTATTTGTGATAGAAATCGTAGTGTTTCTTCTAGCATTCTCAGCATCCAATGGCAGTAATTCAGTCTGTGGTCACAATCAGCTTCATTTTGCGCCTGGTGCAATACTATGTGATATGGGTGCATATTATGGTCTTTTAAAATATTGTATAAGGATCCTACGGTCACACCTAAGTCTCTACAAATTTGTCGTACACTAATATGTGGATTAGCAGTAACAAGAGCAACGACATTAGTAATGTTTTCTTCATTTCTAATCCTACGAGCTCTGACTTGTCTCCCGGTGCGTCTTACAGATCCAGTTTCCCACTTTTTTTTTAACTAAAAAAATAAGCGTCTTTTGCATTCATCCTCTGATTTCTTCAAGTATTGTGATGATCCTGCCTTCCTGTTTTACGCAGTTTCTGTTTGGTATTCCGAGGACAAGAGTTGAAAAGCCAAACTTTGACAACATTTTATACAGCATCTTTCTGTAATTGAGACAGGAAATTTGTCTAAACCCCTGAATTAATGTGTTGAAACGCGTAGGGTTTTGAGAATAAATCAGTTTGTCTGCTAGTAAAGGCCTTTCATGACAACTACAAATAAATATCTGTTGCTATGTTATGATATGATGTTTTGATCAAAAATTTTTTATCAAATTGAAAATAAAATGAAACACAGATGACAAATGAGGTTTTCAAAATGTCTATGTGATGTATGTCAATATTTAGAATAAAAACTAGAACTAGCCTATAATAACTATGATAACAGTTACAACAATAAAATAACTAAACAATAACAGTATAAAAGTAGTCTCTATACAACGAAAATATCGACATGCATCAACTCATTATCTTATTACAACTTTTTTGAAATAATAGTTGAATTTATTTTCTTTGGCATATTTAATTAGAAAGAAGAATATCCAAGAAATCGGAATTCATTAAATCAGTTTGCTCGTTTAAAACAAGGTAGTTATTGTCGTGGGTGTGCCTTTTGACTTCTAAAGCTTCAAAAAAGTCTAGTTTACGTTTGTCATTATAAAAATGTTGTGGTTGTATGCGGTTATTTATTGTAGGTCTATGTTCGGTATCAATAATATGTTTTGCAAATGTAGATTTGTCAGCGTGGTTATTTCTAAATGCAGAAATATGTTCTTTGTATCGGGTGTTAAAATTTCTAGAAGTTTGACCTATGTAGATTGCATTACAATGTGTACAAGCCAATTTATAAACTCCAGCTTTTGTCAGGAAACAAGATTTTTCAAAAGCTGGAGTTTATAAATTGGCTTGTACACATTGTAATGCAATCTACATAGGTCAAACTTCTAGAAATTTTAACACCCGATACAAAGAACATATTTCTGCATTTAGAAATAACCACGCTGACAAATCTACATTTGCAAAACATATTATTGATACCGAACATACACCTACAATAAATAACCGCATACAACCACTACATTTTTATAATGACAAACGTAAACTAGACTTTTTTGAAGCTTTAGAAGTCAAAAGGCACACACACGACAATAACTACCTTGTTTTAAACGAGCAAACTGATTTAATGAATTCCCCTTTCTTGGATATTCTTCTTTCTAATTAAATATGCCAAAGAAAATAAATTCAACTATTATTTCAAAAAAGTTGTAATAAAATAATGAGTTGATGTATGTCGATATTTTCGTTGTATAGAGACTACTTTTATACTGTTATTGTTTAGTTATTTTATTGTTGTAACTGTTATCATAGTTATTATAGGCTAGTTCTAGTTTTTATTCTAAATATTGACATACATCACATAGCCATTTTGAAAACCTCATCTGTCATCTGTGTTTCATTTTATTTTCAATTTGATAAAAAATTTTTGATCAAAAGATCATATCATAACATAGCAACAGATATTTATTTGTAGTTGTCATGATTTCGTACTAATTCAATTTTAATCTGTCTGAAAATGCTGTCAAGCAGCGAAACTATAGTCACAGAAACATTGAAAAACATCCTAGAACTTCCAAAATTCGAAGGGCCACTTGCTCCAGTTAGCTCACGCGCTGGCTACGTCCTTCACCTACAAAAACCAACAGTGAAGCCAGAGAAGTAGTCTCCAAGTCTGTATGTAGTATGGACAAGTTTCACCAAGTAAGGGCAACAACAATCAATGAATAAAACAGACAAGGCTATACTCCAGACTGAATTTTAAATTCAGTCTGGAGTATAGCCTTGTGTGTGAAGTATATGAAATTGAGCACCGAAAATTTGCACTTCTCGGTTTTCAAAAATATTCTATCAGATGGTGATAATTTTAGAAAGCGCTGGTTTCCGGTTATACCGTAAACTGCTATGAACTTAATTATTTCAAAAGAAACACCCTGTGTATTATTGCATTTTTGAAGTTGTTTTTGATTTTGAAGTTAATTTTAATCAATATTTACTATACCTAAATACAATAACTTCAGAGATATTTGTGTAGATTATTTTACAGAAAAATTTGTACACTATACATAAAAAAAAATGTCCAGTTTGTATAGCATGTATGCAAAAGTGAGTTCCATATACAGAATGTTCTGAAAATTGTTTCCATATTTCGAGAAGTTCAAAATGTGATAACTCGCCTATTTCAGATTAAACAATTAAACACCCTGTTTATTGTGCCTTCAATAAATGCAATTGGTAATTGCCCTTCAAACTATACAATCATTCCCTACACAAAATTGATTATTTTCGAGTTAATGATGATTTTTACATAAAACACATAATTATGACATATTTAAATGACCCACGGTGTAGTTGTCAGAGATATCTAATATATTTACCCATTTCGCTTGTATGTGAGACAATTCTGTATGCCTGAAAAGTTCTGGTTTTGAGTTACTCGATATTTAACTTAAAGACATCTCAAGATTCTGTTCATTACACCACCAGTAATTGCCGTCTGAATTTCTTTTGCATCTAAGTCTCGGAATGCTAATTTGACCCTTTTCTCCAGTTCTTGTTTTCTTGCTACATTTACTTCATAGGCTCTTCTCTTAACTCTCTCCGATAGATAGAGATGCAATGGAGATATATCCGGTGATCTAGGTTGGCGTCGTCCTATACATCTATCTGCGCACATATTTTCGAGTATTATACTCACTTCTTCACTGCTATGGGGTGGAGCACTATCGTGTTAAAACCAGCAGCTCATCATTTCTTGCAAGGGTATATCGTATAGAAAATCGCCTAGTATTGTCCTGAATATTTCAATATACCGTTTTATATATTTATTTGTTTATTTATTTGCCAACAACAATCAATACAAATTTATACTCAAAATTTACAACAAAAAAGTTAAAGCACATAAGTATACTCATACTTGTGCGTGCTTCGCCTTATAATTAGCTATCCTATCAAAGCATACACTACAACAAATCCTACATTAGACATCTGACCGTCCTTCAATATTTAAATTATTTAAATTCTCAAGCATCCCTCTATCCACCGCACACACCCTCTCACCTCTATTCCAGTGTGAATAAATGAGGTATATCCGTCAACAACAATCTCTCAAAGCATTTCATCCCTCTAACGTCTCTCTGTTCAAACACATCCTGTCTTCCACCCAATCTACTCCTGGCACAAGCAGAGGACAACCCTGTCTCCAATCAATACACAGCCAAAAGCAACCACTCTCGCTTATACACGCATTTATACTTACCCACAGCCATTCGCTAGCTCGTGCCCTCGCACACCATCCCATAAGTCGCTTATACACACCTTTATACTTACTCACAGACACTCACTAGCTCCCGCCTTCGCACATCATCCCATAAGTCACAAGCATACACTCACACATATCCGACATACTTTCACGCTAACGCTACGCCCACACTTTCACACCCACGTATGCAGCACTCCTCCATTGCTATTCATTCGTAACCACAATTATAAGCTGTCTTTACGTACCATGGTTTTTTCAAAAATGCTGTATTAAGATTTCTAATCTTTCGTAATTTTGCAATATGTATTCTTTTATTTTTTTCCGAAATTTATAATTCTTTTCTATAGTCTTAAGTTTGGCTGGAACAAGATTATATAATCTTGGTCCAAGAAAGTCAATAGTTTTCCGTGAAATAGTTTTTTTACATCTTGATGTTAGTACATTTCTATTTGTTACCTGCCTTGTTAGATATTGATGCTGTGTCTGTTTTTGTAATAAGGCCTCCCCGTGGGTATACTGTACGAGCGCAAGAATATACAACCCCTTAATATTCATAACACCCGTATTTGAATTGTATAACAATTTTGTGGGATAATCAACTGCTTTGTTTAGTATAGTTCTTAATATGAAATTCTGTGTTATGCAAAGCGGTTTTAATGTCGATTTATAAGCCGATCCCCAACAGGATATTCCGTATCGTAATATGGACGCTACCAGACCATCATAAACGTCAAGCAAAGTATTCAGAGACATTATCTTTCGCAGAACATAAAAAATATAGATAAGTTTACGTAGCCTATTATTCAGATATTCTATGTGCGTTTGCCATTTTAAGTTCTTATCTACCATTATATATATATATATATATATATATATATATATATATATATATATATATATATATATATATATATTTATAATGGCTAGGATAAGTTCGTTAACCAGAAATCTCAGAGCGGTTATTCCGAGAAAATTGTGAAAAAGTTTTGTCTCTTAAGATAATAAAGCCATGGCAACCAAATTTTGACGCGATTTTCTGTTGTAAATGTACATATGCTCTCTACCAATATTCATTTACAAGAAAAAAGTTATAAGTAATAAAATAAAATGTTTCGTGTTTTTATCATAATTCACTACCATAACACACTTGCTGCGTACAGACATTCTGATTATTAGCTTTCTTTAAGCTGAAAGTAAATTACCATAAATATTACCTTATGATGTTTTACAAAGCGTGTTTTACATAATTAATTTCTTATTGCATTTTCAGCTGTTTGAGATGATAGAGATTTCAGTGTCCGAGAAAAATCAAGAGGGTATCCCTATAGCACCGAAATCTAAAGAGTGTAGCTTAAAGTGGGTCTACTCTGTAGTAAATTATAGTCTTCATGCCATAAGCTTCCTGGAGATATTATTTAAAATCTATAAACCAGCGATAGAAAAGGCTTACAAAGTGGGAATGCACAGTCGGTAAGTTTTATGTTATAATTTCTCCTAGTTTAAGATTGCAGTGATGTCTTTTCATACTACTACCAGCTAAGAGAATATACTTGAAAAAAAAGACAATAATATGTGTGTGTGTTTTTGTTTCTTTAACGTCGGCCTATTTCCGAGACTATGGCCAATCACCGACGCCAGGGAGCAGTTTCACCTCACTATCCTGGAAATTTTGCCGAACCCCTGCCTTTCTGTACGGAGGGTAGGGATCTTTAACGTGCACAACATCGCATGGACACGGGACCGACGGCTTTACGCCCCCTCCGAAGGGCGGAACGTGCGGACATTCAACTTGCTCAAATACAATGCCAGAACATCGGTTGATGGTAATGTTACAGTTTATACTGAAAAAGTGAAAGGAGAACCCTGGGATCGAACCCAGTACCCTTCGGTTTAAAGGCACACGTTCTTACCCCTGAACCACCGAGGCTCTAAGACAATAATGATAGTGATAGGTATAACTACCTATATAATAAAACCAGTTGCCACGTGGTTACATATCTATTAATTTAACACTGTAGACATTTGACTCTTGAATTTATTCTTTGAAAATGTTTTACTCTCTTGAGCAACAATTTGCTCTTTTTGTTATTATGGGGTTTCAATATGTCTTTAATTTGATAATACCCTAAAGCGAAACGCGTTAGAAAGTTTGCTAATAGCAGACAGTTACCATGAAACAAGGGAGAATCGCGTGGTTTTCTGTCCTTATAAATGCAATGTTTTTAGTGAATTTTCATTAAGAAAATTCACTAATAGAGAGGTAAAGATGGTCAGGCTTTCGGAACATTTTTTCAAAGAGCGCGAATTAGGACCCATGGAGCCCATATCCAAGGTCAGTGTGATTTTTATATATTTATATACTTATATATATATATATATATATATATATATATATATATATATATATATATATATATATATATATATATATATAATGTGTCTAAGATAAGGAGGGTCACTATGCCCCAAAACGGTAGCAGATACAGACTTGGTTAAATAGAAGAAAACTTGCGCACTCAAAAGCCCAACAAAATGGCGGTTAAACATCTCCGAATTATTTTGTTTTTTAATATATTTTGAAAAATTTGGATTTTTCGATTTTACATATTATTCTTTTCTTGCCTTAATGGTGGACCTACACCAATACCGATGACACTTCTCCACAGCATCTTTCCTTTTTTTTTAACACAGCATTGCTAGTTTTTGAATCCGACTTTCGTCTTTGCGTACCATCATCAACTTTTTTTAAACACGGCCTTCATATTCTGATATCATATTCAGAAAGTCCTTTTTATTCCAAATGCAGCGATATGTGACACTTTGTGGTTTAGTACCATTTCTTTCAACCTTAATCAAAAAAATTCCCATTACCGACCTCTACATAGCTTTTAAACTTAAGTACTAAAGAACTAGCTATATCAATTAACACTTTATGTCATTTAGGCGTTTAATAATAATCCAATGGATGAATTGAGGCAATAATTTCATGGAATAAACACAGAACAAATAAAATTACATTACCAGAAGGCCTAAACATTAAAAAAAACAACAAACGAATAAGAACCAAACAACTAAATTTAGAGATATGTTCAAATAAACTTCCACTATTTTCCAAGCATAAGTAGGATCTTCCAACTGTCGATTCTAAAACCCTAGTCAACATTTGTAGAGTAATACTGGCAAATGCCTCCAGAATTAACCTCCTCAGATCTTGTTCTGTAGAAAAATTTTGCTGATATGCATGATTCTTAACGTACCCCTTAGGAAGAAATCAAACGGGGTTATATCAGGTGAAAGCGCTGGCCAGGGTGTTTCGGAATACGTGCTGCTTACCTTATCTGGAAATGTCCTTGAAAGATATTTTCGAACAGCTCTGGAATGATGCGCAGGTGCCCCATCCTGCCGAATCCAACAGTTGCGAACTCTAAATACATACGCTCTGCAACAGAACAATTTCGGTTGGATGAAATGAAACATGCAAACATGTCAAACTTTTCTTCGTCAGAAAACATGAACAAGAAAATAATGTGTCAAAAATTAATGCGTGGCAGTTAACTACTCTGTCTGGCAGGCATTGTACTTTAACCACTAAGTCTTTTCAACGCATGTCTTTGAGATTTTATTTTCAATTTGGAAAAAACTCTAAATATTGTGTACCAAATTACTTAAAATTCACCATGTAAAGTCTCATTCCAGTTACTCTGATACTTACACAAATCTAGTGTTTTCAAAAAGTTTTCCTGATTTTCCACCAGAAAAGCTTGAGCATAAAGGCTGATTAACGAACTCGACCTCGGTTTTCGCCCAAGCAACATTTTTGCCAAGTTTGATTGAAATCCGTTGTATGCTTTGAGTTATCGCTCCGATACATACATACACACACACACACACACACACACACACACACATATATATATATATATATATATATATATATATATATATATATATATATATATATATATATATATATATATATATATATATATATATATATATATATATATATATATATATATATATATATATATATAAACATATAAAAATTTTAACGGACCTTGGTTTTGGGTTCTAGAGACCCAAGTTCGAGCTCATCTAAAGAATTTTTTTCAAAAACTTTTTATCGTGACATCTCTATTAGCGAATTTTTTATGAAAATTCGCTAAAATGGGATAATTTAACCCTTACAGTTAGTTAGCAACAGCTACTGATGAAGACAACTTCGTTGTCGAAATACGTATCCAGTACATAACTTTGTGTTAATATTTTGGTGGTTTTTGGGGTGATTCTGCTTTTTCTTACATTGTCTCCGTATTAGGGAAAAAAATGCCAGAGCTGACAATAATTTACAAAATTATAGATGGGTTGTACATAGTCTCTATTTATAACATTATGTGTTTATTATAGCTGCCGTGACAACATACTGCCTGGTTCCGCACCGAAATGGCGACGCTATCATATATCTCACAATGTTTTCCGATTATTAGAGCTTTCCTTTCTGTTTCAGATTGTACGCTACTTATGAGATGGTCTATTCTGCTATCAATAATATAATAGATGAAAAAGAACTTCAAAAGGATCCAAAATTAGCGGCCATAATATCTGAACAGCTTGCTGCAGGAAGATCTGGAGCCTTGGATTTGTATAATACGTTGGTGTCTAACTGCTTGCACTAATGATCTTACTAATTAATTTATATTGATACTTAAGATATTTCTGTATAACTCCAAACTAGTTAAGTTATTATATTCTACTGAATCAGTAAATAAATTATTTTATAAAAATTAATTCCTAAGCTTTATGAACTTTCACCTAAAACGACTTTCCCAGTTTTCCCTTCAGCGAATTTTTGTAAAGAAAATTTAGGTTACAGAGAGGCAACGACTTTCGACCCATTTCAAAGGTGCATTTCAAATTTTAATATAATACAAACACAAGCATTGCGTCTTTATAAGGCGTATTGTATAATTTTGACCACGAATAAATAATTGAGTATGAAAAAAAGTCTGGACGCAGCAAGTGCGTTATGGTAGCGACTTTTCATTAAAATGTTTTTAATAGCAAATGCGAGCAGGCATCAATCTGATTACCGGTACAGCCTATGTAGTAGAAACAATGTACTATATTTTATTAAAATTACTTTTTGTTTGAAAATGTACAAACATTTTCCGAAAATAAACCTGAATTTTGGTTGGAAAAGCCAAAAAACCTTACGTTAATAGCAAATTGAGTTATTGAAATTTGAAGGATTTAATGCAAATTCGCTACCAAAACGCACTTACTGCGTCCAGATTTGTTTCTTAGAAACATACATCATATTTCGATAAAATATGCAAAAATGCATTAAGGAATTTGTTCTACGAAAATTAGCTAAAGATTATAGACCGTTAAACCATAAACTTAAATAAACCTACAGCGAAAGCATCAACTTAACTAAACCGACAGCCAAAGCATCAGAGAAAGGGTCTATTTGAAATGAATTTTCTGTAAATATTTTAGAAAAATGACTGTTGAAGCTGAAACTTAAGTGTTCGCAGAATATTCTTCTTGCAACATTTTTTTCACAATCCCTATTTATTTCACGTTCTTTGCCTAAACATTGCTAATTTTGACGTTTCAAATCGCGATTTTGACGTTTTGAGAAAAACTCCTTTTTTTTCTTTAAGTGCCCATAAATTCTTTATCTTTAAAGCTAGAGACTTAAATTTTGGTACAGGGTATCAAATGATGTAACACTCGACCCATGTTCCCTATTTAAAATATAAGGATTGTTATCACCACCCTTAAGGGGTTGATGTGACAAAGTTGAGTTTTATGTCAAAACATGTCCCCCTCAATATTAAAATTGACGTGTTTCAGCGTTTCTTAAAAAAAATTATCTGGGCGCAAATCGGTCTGTTTAGTTTTCAATGCGCCATCCTGCATATATAATAGTAACACTGACCACAGCTTCTCATTTCTCCTTGGTTGGAGTCCTATTACAGTGACATCAAATGAAGCATCAGCTTATGCCATTAGAATGAGGTTTCTTAGTTGTGTTCTTAATTATTTTCATTATTCGATTTAATTTTTTTCTGTTTATTTAATTTTGGGTTATAACTACAGACTACCATAGTGCACAATTTTAAAATGACAAGACAAAAGTACTGCTATAAAGTCAGCAATGCGTTCATTGGATTTGCAACCGATGAATTTAAGTCGTAGTTAACAGATGTGCGCGTGCGCTCGAATTCGACTAGTGCCTGGTAGACGGAGGAACTCTCTTCTCTTTAGAGTGATGCATAGTATGTTTGATTAAAACGAAAAAATGATGTTGTTTTTAATTTGATAATTGATAACTAAGCAAATCATTGTGGCCAATGCAATTATTGGGTGGCTCCGATAACTTTAATGTTAAAATATTAGGAAATTCACTTCAGACCTATTATTGGCAACACTGATAAAATGCCAGCTTCTGCTTTGAAATAGAGAACAAAAAGTGTTTCTCTATGTACTCTAGTAATTTGTCTCAAATGTCAATAATCAGGAAGTAATTTATTTTAATTACATACGTAGATGCACATGATCAAAAAGGTGCTGGTTTGTTAACAAAATACGTAATTTTGGAGTCAAGTTGATTGACTATTGACCACGTCTAATGTTCAGTGTTCTGGAAAGCTCACGTTTTTGCTGATACAAATACTATACTGACTGGAACAATTATTTTAAATACATAAAATGAGCGGCAGATCAACATCTAGAGAGGAATCAAAGACTAGTTTTGGTAATTTCCATACAAGCGTCCTTATCCGCTTTCATCCAATTTAACCTCACCAAAACATTAAATTAAACACAAGTGCTTTTTAATTGTCCTTTTTAACTTTCCAAGTGTCTGCATGCTTTCCACTATTTACGTTTTAATTAAAATCTTAAAATTTGTCAGTGTTTGCTAGGTACAGCAGATGGGTCCAAAGAAAGATCAAGGTCGAGATCGCCAAGAAATAAAGATGAGAAGGAAGAGAGGAAACCGGATAACGTAGCATTGGGAGCTAAGAACAGATTAAGGAGTTTAGGTATACAGATGAAACTAAATGCACAAAGACAGAATTTGAAGCCTAAAATGTCAGTTGCCTCTGCTTTCAACCAAGATGATGATGATGTCAAGGAAATGCCACCAGAAGCAAAAATGAGGATGAGAAATATAGGAAGGTATGTAGTTTGTTTCCCATAACATTTAGATTTGTCGGTTTAACACATTTAATTCCTTCAACCATGTTTTTTGTGAACCGCTACTTTTTAGGTAATTGGGTATATTGATATGGCCCAAATGTGCATGTTCGAAAGAAGCATGCAGCTGTTTAAAATTCGCACAGTGTTTCCTCTTCTTACTCCTTAGCTTATAATAAAATATGTGAAAAACCATTTTTTTTACTTTTAGTGAATTTTCTTTAAAAAAATTCACTAATGAGGAGATCTCGACTTTTGAATTTTGAAAAAATTTCTTCAAATGAGCGCGATCTAGGACCCCTGAACCCATATCCAGGGTCAGTTTCAATTTATATATATATATATATATATATATATATATATATATATATATATATATATATATATATATATATATATATATATATATATATATATATATATATATGTATATATGTATGTATGTATCACACCGATAACTCAAAAAATCATGGACCGATTTTGATAAAATTTAGCATGTGCCTTCCTTTTGTAAGTGGCTTGGATAAGTTCGTTAGCCAGAAAAATCGGACCAGGTATTCCAGGAAAATTATGGGTTTTCTTTTGAAAAAAAATTTTATCTCAAAAAATAGGAAAGCTATAGTAACCAAATTTGGTACGTAAGTTTACGACATTAAAAGGAAACTATATACCAAAATCTATATTTCTATGTTAAAAGAAAAAAGTTATAAAAAAATATTTCGTGCCAGATCATTTCTATGAAAATTCACTACCATAACGCACTTGCTGCATCCAGACTTTTAAACATTAAACCGGGAACGATCGACTGGTAATCTTGTGTTGTAGACACCTCAGTAGTAAACAAACAATTCGGGTGGAATCGGAACGCAGAAGTGGACGCTGGACGATGTGCACTGTTGCCTGATGAGTATTACCAAGGGTCATTTTAAATATAGAAGGAAATCAAGGGGTGAACATATTTTGCGGAAAGCAGTAGGAAAACGGAAATGTAAAAAGTTAATTTTCAGCCGCATGGTGGTCCAGGGGAAAAACGTGGGCCTCTGGGCCCAAGGGTACTGGGTTTGATCCCAGATTTCCGCCTCTCCTCCCTTTTTAAGTACATCAGTAACATCAACAGAGGTTGTGCCATTGTGATTGAGCAAGGTAATCTGCACGTTCCGCCCTTCCCAGGGGGCGTAAAGCCGTCGGTCCCATGCCCATGTGATGTTAAGCATGTTAAAGACACAAGGTTCCCGGACAGTGAGGTGAATTAATCACTAGTAAAGTCAATGAATCAATTTCTGTTGCAAATTGCCCGGGATAAATCCAACTGTATATGCTAGTAGCAAACAATATCCAATATATTATTTTTAAAAGTCACAATGTTTCATGGTAATGAAGCAATTTGTACTGACAACTATCGATGATAAACATAACCGAGAAAATAGCTCAAAATGGGCTTCTCTTCGAAGTGTTTGTTTATATTTTAGTTTCCAACCTTAAATGAGAATGAAAAGTGAATGAAGCAATTTCCGTTGCGAATTGCCGATGATAAATACAACTGTATATGCGAATAGCAGACGGTATATATGCCATTGAAAGTTAAAATGTGGTTTTTAAATTATTAAGGCGAGTTAATGTCTCAGAATGTGTATATATGCCTGCATGCATACTGCTTTGAAATTCTCAAGATATATTTCATATTTAACCAGGTGAAAAGGCAAAATGCGTCCCTCCATCTTAAACAAAAACAAACTTTGAAGGGAAGCCCATTTTGAGCCATTTTCTCGGTTATGTTTATCATCGACAGTTGTCAGTAGAAATTGCTTCATTACCATGAAACATTTCGACTTTTCAAAATAATATGTTGGATACCGTCTGCTATTAGCATATACAGTTGGATTTATCATCAGCAATTTGCAACGGAAATTGCTTCATTCACTTTTCATACTCATTTAAGGTTGGAAATTGAATATAAACAAACACTTCGAAGGAAAGCCCATTTTGAGCGAATTTCTCGGTTATGTTTATCATCGACGGTTATCAGTAGAAATTGCTTCATTACCATGAAACAGTGCAACTACTGTTTGCTATTAGCATATACAGTTGGATTTATCATCGGCAATTTGCAACGGAAATTGCTTCATTGACTTTACTAAAGTGATTCATTCTCCTCACTGCCCGGGAAATTTGGGTCTTTAACGTGCCCAACATCGCATGGGCACGGGACCGACTGCTTTACGCCCCCTGGGAAGGGGGAAACGTTACCTTGCTCAATCGCAATGGTACAACCTCTGTTGATGTTACTGATGTACTTAAAAATGGAGAAGAGGGGAAATCTGGGATCGAACCCAGTACCTTTGGGTCCAGGGACCCACGCTTTTTCCCCTGGACCACCATGGCTAGACATTAACTTTCTACATCTCCGTTTTCCTACTGCTTTCCGCAAAATATTACGAATATCGATTTATGTAGATGACGCCATATTATAATTTATTTACATTATAAAAACATTTGTTAACCCCTTGATTTCCTTGTATATTTAAAATGACCCTTGGTATTACTCATCTGGCAACAGTGCACATTGTCTGCGTTCCGATTCCACCTGAATTGTTTGTTTGCTACTGAGGTGTCTACAACACAGGATTACCCGGTCGACTTAACATCAACTGCATATTAACGTGATTATAATAGAATATGGCCTAAAAACAGTTGTGCATATCTTAATAAAGTTAAGCATTGTGGTATATTTCGTTTTTAATAACCTCTCAATGATAAACGCAAGAGGACGGTCGATTTGCAACCGGAATTCACCAAAACGGCGCACACCACAAGAAAGCCTATGTAACATAGAGTATTAATCTAAAAAATATTACGGTAAATCCATAAATAACAGATTAATTGAGAAATTAAGTTCTCAAAAATACACGATTTGCATGTTTCGAACTGTCAATTTTCAGCAGCATTGCCACATTTAATATCTAATCCCAGGAGTGTTTTGCCGCTTTAATAAAATAAAAGATCTAAAACGCTTTTTACACACAATCCTGCCGACCTGACAACACATCAGCTTGTCTAAATAAAAGCTAAAACAGTGAATTAATAGGTTTATTATATTTATTGATTACCTAGCACATGAGCTGTCAATACATTTCAGCAATATGTTTAGCAATGCTGCGACATCTTTGTGTTGCAGAAAATCGATAAATAACAGATTAATTGAGAAATTAAGTTCTCAAAAATACACGATTTGCATGTTTCGAACTGTCAATTTTCAGCAGCATTGCCACATTTAATATTTAATCCCAAGCGTGTTTTGCCACTTTAACAAAATAAAAGATCTGAAATACTTTTTACACACAATCTTGCCGACCTGACAACACATCAGCTTGTCTAAATAAATGCTAAAACAGTGAATTAATAGGTTTAATATATTTATTGATTACCTAGCGCATGAGCTGTCAATACATTTCAGCAATATGGTTAGCAATGCTGCGACAGCTTTGTGTTGCGGAAAATCGATAAATAACAGATTAATTGAGAAATTAAGTTCTCAAAAATACACGATTTGCACGTTTCGAACTGTCAATTTTCAGCAGCGTTGCCACATTTAATATCTAATCCCAAGAGTGTTTTGCCACTTTAACAAAATAAAAGATATAAAATGCTTTTTACACACAATCTTGCCGACCTGACAACACATAAGCTTGTCTAAATAAAAGCTAAAACAGTGAATTAATAGTTTTAATATATTTATTGATTATCTAACGCATGAGCTATTAATACATTTCAGCAATATGGTTAGCAATGCTGCGACAGCTTTGTGTTGCGGAAAATCTATAAATAACAGATTAATTGAAAATTGAGTTCTCAAAAATACACGATTTGCACGTTTCGGACTGTCAATTTTCAGCAACGTTGCCACATTTAATATCTAATCCCAAGAGTGTTTTGCCACTTTAACAAAATAAAAGATCTAAAATGCTTTTTACACACAATCTTACCGACCTGACAACACATCAGCTTGTCTAAATAAAAGCTAAAACAGTGAATTAAGGTTTAATATATTGATTGATTACCTAGCGCATGAGCTGTCAATACATTTCAGCAATATGGTTAGCAATGCTGCAACATCTTTGTGTTGCGGAAAATCGATAAATAACAGATTAATTGAGAAATTTAGTTCTCAAAAATACATGATTTGCTTGTTTTGAACTGTCAAGTTTCAGCAGCGTTGCCGCATTTAATATCTAATCCCAAGAGTGTTTTGCTGCTTTAATAAAATCAAAGATCTAAGACCCTTTTTACACACAATCCTGCCGACCTCACAACACTTCAGCTTGTCTAAATAAAAGCTAAAACAGTGAATTAATAGTTTTAATATATATTTATTGATTGCCTAACGCATGAGCTGTCAATACATTTCAGCAATATGGTCAGCAATGCTGCGACATCTTTGTGTTGCTGTCTTCCTGAACTATTGCCTCTAGACAAAAGCGTCAATATACTCTGGCAGAAATGGAGATGGCATAACACCCAATTTCCTAAAATAGGTCTTGAGGGATGACCATAATCCTTCAATGTGATTAGTACAGACCCCTGCCGACGGGTCTCTAAAATGCATTGAGTGGTTAACAGTTTTGTGCACATAACCCAATTGCGACAAAATACAATACGCTCTCGATTCATCCGTCCATATTTCGGAGCCAGCAACCACAACCCTTTGAATAATCGAGATTAATGTTTCCGATGTCTGATTGGGTACATATACCCAATATATGTAGCCCGTCTTCTCGAACTTGTCGTAAATCCCCAGTACCCACCTGGCTGGAACAATACGACCCCGGTGGTATTTTCTTTTTGTAATGACTGATTTGTCAATCTGCACTACATGCCCCTCTCATCCTCAAATTTTAATTTGTCAAGCCTTATTTTAATAAGGGATAATAAAAACACCAAACTTTAGGAGTGAATCATCTTGTAGCAACTTCCAGGAGACGACGTCCCGAAAATACTGAAATTGCTGGATAACCATTTTCTTGGCAATTCCTGTAATGGAAACCACGCATGTGCAATGTATCATGAAGTCCCGCTCTCGAGCAGCATCCAATCTCCAGTTGTAATCCACCCCTAGAGATCTCATCGAGTCCCGCTCCCGAGCATCACCCGCCATCGGTCAACGCAGGGTGGTATCATCTGGAACCCCGCTCCCGAGTAACAACTAAGCGAGACCAATTGTCCATTCCTAAGCCCACAGTGGAGGCGTCAATAATCCGGGTGATAACACTCCCCAGAGATCCGCCTCCCTCCAGACTCACCTGTACCAGACCCCCGCCAGTGTTTCATTGACTCGAGGCGGTATCATGAAGTCCCGCCCTCGAGCAGCATCCAAGCGGGGTCGTTAACCTGTTTTGAAGCTCACAGAGTAGGCCTAAGTCTCCAGGTGTAATCCCCCTAGAGATCTCAGCCCCCCTCCGGGTTCGTCCAGACCCGATACCAGCCAGCGTTTGCTTAAATTTCACCCAACAAATCGATCTTCCTGCAGGAGACGATATTTGTGAGGTGAAACATTGTTTGGCAGATGTACTGCCATCTGAGCGAAGTCACTTGCCCGTTTTAAACCTCAAAGAGAGGTAACCTCTCTCCAAGTTCTTCTGGACCAGACATCCGTCAGTGTTTGACTCGATGCAGTATCATGAACTCCCGCATCCGAGCAGCATCCAAGTGACGTTGTTTGCCTGTTTCGAAGCTCACAGAAGAGGCCTAAAGATCTCAGCTCTCCTCGGGGTTCGTCTAGACTCGACACCCACCAGTGCTAGACTCAAGGCCAAATCCCATCGAGTCCCGCTCCCGAGTGTCGCCCAAGCGAGGCCGTCCATCCGTTTCGAAGCACACAGGGGGGCCCTTAAACTCCGGGTGTATACCACTCATCACAGATCTCAACCCCCTCCGGGTCGCATATTCGTATCTAGCGTACCGTATTGCAACTCGAATGCTTTCGGATACGACCGATTGCATCGAGTAAATTATGCGCGCTAACGCATTTTACAAGTGTCGGGGGTGTCGTAAACAGTGCTCGATATCTCAACTTGTTAAAATGGCTAATAATTTACTATTTAGTGGAACGCAATGTTTTAAAAAAATATTGGCCGAAATCACGAATTCTGTTCTGTACTTTCCATGTACTAAAATCGGTGTGGAAATGGTTAACGATGTCAAAAAACAATATACGAAAACAAGATAAGCAAACACTTTACGCCATGTTTCGTAAAATTTTAATGTTAATTAATAAAGATGAACTAGATGAAAATCTAAAAGCATTTGAAAAATTCAAACAATATCCCCAATATCAGTGTACATTAATGAAAAAATAGAAAAAAGCGATATGTGTTGCCTGTATTATAGAAAAGATTTGATAACAAGAGGCTCAGATACAAATAACTATATTGAAGTTATGTTTCGTTTATTTAAGGATATCCCATTGGAGCGCACCAAAGCATATAATTTACCCCAACTCACAGATTTTGTTATCACTGACTTTGAAAATCACTATAAACAACGGATCTTAGATGTATTTAATAAAGTTACTACGTCTACATTAAGGCGTTTATGTCCAGATCAAAAAGATGTTACTCATAGACAGATTTGCGACTTGGGTGATATGCAATTCAGAGTTTCAAGCTGCAAATCAAGTGATATGAAATATTTTGTAGACATGAAAATAAACGTATGTTCTTGCCCTCAAGGTGAAATTGGCAAAATTTGTAAGCACCAGTCTGCAATAATGATCAATTATAATGTAAATGAAGTCTGTAATACACTAACATTAATTGGCCGAAATAATTTATACCAAATCGCCACAGGTAATAAAACAGCAGACGAGTTGTTTTTACCGTTAATTGTAAAACATGCATCTGTATCGGAAAATATAAATAAACAGTGTACAAAAGGCAAAAGTATTAGTGCTGAAAGTTTAAACGACATGAGTAGTTCTTCAGACGCTGCTCTCGAAGTTAATGATTTATTCAGAGGAAGCCCAAAAATTAATATAACTGCAAGGCAGGAAGCTACAAAGAAGAAATGGGACCAATTTATAAATATTCTTAGGGATACAGTAACATAAAGCCTGGACGCAGCAAGTATGTTATGGTAGTGAATTTTCATAGGAATGATCTGACACAAAACATCTTATTATAACATATAAAAATCGAAACTGACTCCAATATGGGTTCTAGGGGTCCTAGTTCGCGCTCATTTGCAAAACTTTTTTCAAAAAAGTCGGGATCTCTCCATTAGTGAATTTTTTCTACGAAAATTCACCAAAAATATCGATGATGATCCATAAGGTTATATACCGGCTGTTGAAGTTTGTCTAAATTCATATAATAAAAATATTAATTCCGCATCAACGTTAATGAGTTCCCTATACCACGCTTTTAAGCCAAATAATGCTTCCTCCGTGAAATCGACAACACAAAAAATATCTAGAAAGAGGAAGAAGATATCAGTGCAACCTACTTCTATTGCAAGAAGGAAAGTCCAAGCTTGTGGACGTCGAAAAGTACAACGTGGAAAAAAAGTTTCATCTTTCACAAAAAAATAGATTGAAGGCCCCTCATCGTTTGCAGGCATGCGTTGATAGAAATATACAATTAGACGACAATAAGTTTGCAAAATAGAGACAGAGTTGGACATTTATTTTTTAAATGTTTTTTTTTTCTTTAATGTCCTTTTGTGATGTTCTCTCCTTATTTTTAAATAATATATTTATTGTGTATACCTAGTACCTAATACATACCTATTGGCATATATGGCTGTATTATTTATATTCATTCGCCTATATGTGTCATTAGTGCGTTATGTTAAATTAAACGATTAGTTGAATGTAACACGTAAAAGAACATTATCACAAACGTACCATTCTGTAACCATCTTTGCAATATCGGACGTTATTTACATAACAGCAAATGCGTTCGCGCGCGCGGTTTACTATTAGTGATCGGGCATATATGAATTGCAATACGGTACGCTAGATACGAATATGCCTCCGGGTCGACTGGACACACGAGACCCGCCAGCACTCAACCCACGGCGGTATCATCTGGAACCCTGCTCCCAAGTAACAACGATGCGAGGTCAATTGTCCATTTCTAAGTCAGAGTGGAGGCCTCAAAATCCGGGTGCACGTCACTCCCCGGAGATATCCGCCTCCCTCCGTGTCCATCTAGACAAAACCCCCGCCAGTGTTTGACTCTGATTAGTCTCCTCTTACGACAGGCAGCAGTTACCTTGGGCCTATTCTTTTAGTTAGTCCCCCGGACCCACAGGGGACAAGTATTTGTGTAACAAATATGCCTGGAAGAAAAATGCGACATTGTTCTTTGAAATCACGTCAATTGTATAAACTAAGACAACCAGAAAAGAGAATCATAGAGTAGTACTCAAAAATGTTGAGAAACATATTTGTGGATAATTTCATTCGTTATGAATCTTTACTGCTAGTTCACAAATGTTAATTTTATGAAAAATATGTATTAAACAAATGACTAATTTAACGAAAAAAAAAGTGAAAATAAAAATAAACATGTTAATAATAAATGCGAACGACTTAAGGAACAGTATTATATATTGATATATGATTAGTAACAGTAACGTAACAGGTAAAATGATAATTGATACAATTAATTTTTCAACGTAACGACCAACTTCTCACTTCTCGAGTTGTCTGCACTTTCTGCGCATGTCTATAATATAACCATAGAATCGTTTCATACGTACACATAAAGATTTGTATCGTTTCATACACAATAAACAATTTCATTGCGAGTTCTTTTTACAACATCATTCTCATGGAAGTAAGTAGACTATGGGTGCAGTGATGGATCTCTGAGTGAGGAGCAAGCCGGGGTACTCGCCCCGGTCAGCAACTTCAGTGTGCGGCAAATTCAAGGCAGCACACCCATAGAGTTCATTCAAAAGATGGTCAGAAAACATATCACTGTGAAAGCCCCTTTGAATACTTTACAAGAAGTCGTCGAAACAACATTGGAAGAAATTTAAGAATTTTCTCTCAATGCTGAATCAAAGTACGAGGCTGGTAAGAATTTCGAATTTATTATCAACTCAACAATGGGCTACCATTCTTTCAGAAATCGATGAAGATACTGAAATTAAAAAGAAATATATACAATTCTGGCTTGTTCCGTCATTTTAATGGAATGTTGAATAGAAGAGGCTAGATTAGATTTATTGTGAGTGGGCTATTCCAGTCCCTCCACCGCGATCTTAGGTATATTGTGGCTCACGTCTAATTATTTAAATTTCACCCATCAATTCCAGCTCACTGCGGGAGTCGATCTTTTCTTGCGGGTGAAAGTTTGTTTGGCAGGTGTACTGCCATCTGAATGAAGTCACTTGCCTGTTTCGAAGCTCAAAGATAACCTCTCTCCAAGTTCGTCTGGACCCGACATCCGTCAGTGTCTGCCTCGAGGCGGTATCATGAAGTCCGGCTCTCGAGCAGCATCCAATCTCCAGTTCTAATCCACACCTAGAGATCTCATCTACCCCCCCCCCAGGCTCGTCTAAGCCTGACACCTAACAGTGTTAAAATTTAAGGCAACATCCCATCGAATCCCGCTCCCGAGCATCACCCAAGCGAGGCCGTCCTTCCGTTATGTAGCACACAGTATGGGCTCCAAACTCCGGGTGTATACCACTCATCCGAGATCAGAGTCCCGGGGACGTCTGGACACACGACATACGCCAGGGCTCAGTCCAGGGCGGTATCATCTGCCCTTATTTATATTGAATCATTTTAAATAAATATTGAAATGAAGATAACATTAGAATGAAAACAATAATAACTATAAATTAAAATCACAGGAAGGCTCACGGAGCTTAGAGTAAATGTTCGAAGACTTCTCCTTGCACTTCAATGCATTTTTGGCAACATCTGTAAACGCTCCTAGTAGCTTTTAAAATGGTTTTTCCATCAATTCTATGTGGAGCGGTAGTTATGGCATTCTGGAGTGGTTCAACAGTTTTGTATCTGCTTTTGTACACAATATTCTTGATATAGCCCCGGATGAAAAAGTCTAGAGGTGTAAGGTCCGGTGAGCACGGTCGCCATCGAATAATGGGACCACTGGTACCAATCCACCTACTTGGAAACATATTTTCTAGCATCTCAGTTGCAATTTGGGAGTTATGAGCAGGTGCCCCATCTTGCTACATGTACATGCTTCCCCTGGTGGCCAAGTCCATGTCATCTATAAGATCTCCCAGTAGGCATGATTAATTCCATATATCGCTCGGCTGTCAGGTTGCTCAGATAGGAAATTGGGCCAATTACTCTGGAGCCCATAAGACCATACCAAACATTGATGCTGAACCTCCTTTGTGGGTGGTGAGCCGTGCTCAACATGAGATTTTCTCGGCTCCAGTAGTGGTGTTATTTCTTCTATTAAACATGCGCGCATTTGAGAAGCTTGCTTCATCACTCCACAGAATCATCCCATTAAATTTGGGTTGTATCTAACTTTGTTTACAAACCACTGACAAAATTTAAAATGTCTGTCGCTATCGCCAGGATAAAGTGTCTGTATCAATTGGTATTTGTATGGTACATATTTGTGTTTCTTTAGAATGTTATGTATAATGCGTAAACATAAACCACTTTCATTGGTGAAATCTCTTACCGAATTTTCTTTGTGGGCCGCAAAATATGCTAGTACATCAAGTTCAGTCTGCTCGACCACAATAAATCTTTTAAGTGTTCTGTTCTTGCCAAAGGTATGTTCATTGGATCGAAATTTTCTGTACAGTTGCAGAAAGTAACGTCTGTCTGGCAGATCTCGTCCAGGAAATAAATTCGCACAACGTTCTAAAGCTCTTTGACTGTTTTTACTACATATTATGTAGCATTCAAGCATATCTCATTTTTCTGAATGCGTGAATACCATTTTAAAACGATTGCTATACTCAACAAATACACATCACTTTTGACAATCTGTTGTTGAAATCTAAACGTTTTGTTTAGAATTCATGGCTACCTAATTTGAATTCATAAATTTGACGATATCTCCTTTATTTTCCACTTTAGGCCCTTTGGGCATTGAAAGTAATTTGTTCAGAATTATATTATCTATCGAATGCTGATAAGATATATGGGGTGTTCCATTAGGAAAAAAACATGTTTCTGTCAATATCATGGAAACGTGATGCTCGATTGTTTTTTTTGTTTAGCTCATCGTAATCAGCGCAAAAAATACACAATTCTGCTAATTTAAACGATCACATAGCTCCAATGCTAACTAAGTTAGCAATAGTGCCGACTTAACTAATACAATATTCAATTTAGTTAAAAGGTTTCACGAATATGTAATGCATTGACAAATTTAGTGGGATTTCCTATTTAGCACTCTTAGATGCTTTCATGTCTGTTATTCATTGGTCCTGATATAATAACTTCAAAGAATTTAATCGTCCGCCCGCCCGCCATTCTCTGTACCGGGTGATTCTTTATAATGTCGCCCCCTTTTAACTTTGTTATTTTGAGTGTCCCAAAAAAATTGAAAGTGTGGTTATGTAGGTGCTAAAAAATAATTTTTTCTACGTATAAAAAAAATTGAAAAATCAGTATACAGGGAAAACCAAAAAGTTCATTTTTTATCAATGGGTCGCCCTATATATGAATTTATTTTTCGATTCCTCGTAAAATTCTAAGCATAATGTATATAACATACCGTATACTTAAAATGAATAGTTTTTGAAATATTCGCATTTGAAGCGTTGTCATCAAATATTTTATTAAACAACTGTTACAAATCAAGAAGTCCTAGGATACCACGCTTTTAATTGAAAACAAATAACTGACAAGTGACATTCTGTCAATATTGTTGTAGTTGTATTGTTTAGTAAGTAAAAATGCCTTACTCAGACAGAGAAAGAAGAGTTATTTTAAGTTATTATATTAACAATAATTTAAATTGTCGCGCTGCCATTAGAAATATGATAGAAGATAATCCCGGTATGCATGTCCCAACTCGAAAAACGTTCACATCTATATATAGGAAGTTTCAAGAAAGTCAATTTTACAAAGGAGAAAAAGAACTGGTGTGAACGTAAATGAAAATGCAGAATTGAATATTTTACTTAGGTTAGGTTAGGTTAGGTTAGTTTGTGAGTGGTCCATATCGGTACCTCCACCGCGACCATAAGGTCTATTGTGGCTCACGCCTAATGTCTATATTTCGCCCAACAAATCCAGCCCCCTACAGAGGTCGATAACCTTTGCGGGCGAAAGTTGATCCAGATCCTCTGGAGCAAGCTTTACCTTGCCAAAGAGCAGGTGTCTAGTCCTATCCGCTGCCGGACAGGAACACAGCACGTGCTCTGCTGTTTCATCATTCTCCATACACAGCCGGCACTCGGTCTCCTGACCGATCCCAATACGGTGCATGTGATGCCGCAAGCGACAGTGTCCTGTATACAGGCCGACTAGAGTACTCAGTTGTTGTCTGTTCAACTCTAGAAGTTTCTTAGCCCTTGACTCAGACAGGCCATTTATGAAGGCCTTAGAGTGAGCTAATCCTGGAAGATTTTGCCAATATTGAATTGTCCTTCTATCTGTCCAGGTCTTTAAGGTGCGTTTTGCTGTGCAAGATGTTATTCCCAGCACCGGTTCTGGTCCGACAAAGTCACACTGGGCACCACTCCTGGCAAGCGCGTCTGCCGCAACGTTGCCATCATGGTCCGAGTGACCCGGTATCCAGACCAGCAACACCTCATTACAGCTGCCCAATTCGTTAAGGGCAGATTTACAACTCCATACCGTCTTTGAATTGCACCGGTAGGAACCAAGAGCCTTTATTGCAGCTTGGCTATCTGCAAATATCTTTATCGATTTGTTTGTGCATAGGTCTTTTAAGCTTTCCCTTGCACACATCTCGATGGCATAAACTTCTGCCTGGTGTATGGTTGCGTACTTGCCGAGGCTAGCTGATAGTCTAGCATCGGTGCTGCCCCCATATGCGCCGGCTCCTACTCCCATATTGGTGTTGGAGCCGTCAGAGTACCAGCAGAGGTCCGCTCTCAACAGGGTCGATTGGTTCCGGTCCCAGTCCTCCCTTTCCGGGAGGACGGTCTTGAAAGACAGATCTCTGCTGATTTTTGTAGGCATCAAGTCCGAGACCATTCCCAGAATCCTGTGACAATCACTGTCATCAAGGAGTCCGGACCCCCTCAGACTGACTTCCCTCGGCATGTTATCTGCCGTTTGTATTAGTCTGTACGTTGTCCACCTCGCCACCCTCTCCAGCCATATGTGAAGTGGGGGAATATTGAGGAGGACCTCCAGAGCGACTGATGGTGCGGTGCTTATCGCTCCCGTTATCATCAGACATGCTTGTCTCTGTAGATGAGCCAGTTTGGCCCTCGCGGTACCAAGAAGCACCTTAGGCCACCAAACTATGGCTCCATATGTTATCATAGGTCTGATAACCACTACATAGAGCCAGTACAACTGTTGGGGGTTTGTTCCCCAGTTGTTCCCACAGATTCTCCGGCAGGTCCACAGGGACATCTTAGCCCTGCGGATAACATTTTCTAACTGTCTGTCCCAGTTGAGCTTCTTATCTAGGATAACTCCCAGATATTTTGCTTGGTCCGAAAATGGAATGTTTTCCCCCATAAGATTAGGTGGTTTTAATTTGTCCAACCTTCTTCTTCTGGTGAACGGGACAATGATCGTTTTGCGAGGGTTCACAGACATCTGTTCCCTACGGCACCAATCATTGACTACATTTAGTGCTTCTTGAAGAGTACTAGACAGTTCCTCCTCAGATTTGCCTCTAACCATTATGACAAGATCATCCGCATACGCCTGGACCTCAACCTCCCAGAGTCTGAGGATAGCCAGCAGGTCGTCCACAAAGAGGGACCACAACAGGGGGGATAGAACGCCCCCCTAAAGACACCCTCTCGCAGCCCTAACGCTGACCACCTCTCCCCGTAATGAGGTAATAATGGTCCGATTGTGCAGCATGTTTCCGATCCAGCCACAGATGGTAGGTTCCACCCCCCTAGCGATAGTGGCCTCGTAGAGGGAGATCGGTAATGCATTATTAAATGCTCCTTCTATGTCGAGAAATGCCGCCACCGCAACCTCTCCATTTTCCAGAGAGTGTGTGATCTTCTCGACGAGGTTATTGAGCGCTAACTCAGTTGATTTGCCAGTTTGATAGGCATACTGGTGGGTATTTAGGGGGTTCTTGGGTAAGATGTTCCCCCTAATGTGTCCGTCCAGTATTTTTTCCAATCCCTTCAGGAGGAATGATGTAATACTGAGAGGTCTCAGTGAAGTAAGTAGGAGGTCATTACGTCCCAATTTGGGAATGTAAACCCCCCTAACCACCGTCCAGCTGGAAGGAATATAGTTCCAGGCCAGACTGGCTCTGAACAGCCTGATAAGGAAGGGTAGGAGAATCTCCAGTCCCTTTTGTAGTAGGACCGGTACCACCCCATCCTCCCCTGGCGACTTGAATGGCTGGAAATGATTCACAGCACACTCCACTGCCGAGGCTGTAACTATTCTCCGAGCAACTAGCCAGTCTTCCCTTTGGGGGCGTTTAGATCGTCCCTCAGCTGGTAGGACCTCACCGTTGCTCAGGATCAGACAATCTGGGAAGTGTGTGTGTGCTAAGAGCTCTAACGTTTCTTTCCGAGATTCAGTAAAGGAACCATCTGGTCGTTTTATCGATCCCAGTTCCTGTACACGGTCGCGTGAGAGAATCCTGTGGATTCTGGCGCTGCTGGGCAAATTATTAATGTCCCCGCAGAACCTCCTCCAGAACTCCCTCTTAGCGTTCCTGATCTCTTTATTATAATGTGTTAGAGCAGTTTTATATTGCTCCCAGTTGCCTGTAATCTTAGCACGATTGAAGAGACGTCTAACTTCTCTTCGTAGTTTATCGAGGTTATTATTCCACCAAGTAGACCCCCGACTGTCTCTCTTTGACCTCAGTGGACAGTTTTCGTGATAGGCAGAGACCACAGCTTCCCTAACCTGTTCGGCCGCAATCTCGATCTCATCACGATCCCTCACTGTGGGGATTGCGGACCCAAGTCTGCCGGCAAGGGACTGTTTGTATCCCTCCCAATCCGTCCTCCTCGGGTCCCGATACTCTAACACAGGTCTAGGGCCTGTTTCAATTTCAAATAGGATATGGGCATGGTTTGAACATGAGGGTTCAGACGACACTCTCCATTTGAGGATTTTTGAGCTCAAAAGCCTTGAGCTGATCGTAAGATCTAAAACCTCTCTCCGGTTAGCTGTAAGAAAGGTGGGTTCCGAGCCTATGTTGTTGACAACCAGCTCCTCCCCTAAAATGTATTCAAATAATGATTCACCTCGTCTGTTAGTGTCCGTGCTCCCCCAAGCCAAGTGATGGGAGTTCGCATCACACCCCATTACGAGGTGATAATTGTTCCTCTTGCAGTAGGCGATCAATTTCCGCACCTCTGCTGGAGGTGGTTGTTCTGCATCTCTGTCTCCAGGGAAATAGGCCGAACAGGCCACTACTTCCAGCCTGGTCCCCCCGGATGTGATCACGATGGATGGATGCCATGTCCTTGGTGCAGTACTCTGAAAGTGTAAAATACTGCAAGTTGTTTCTGATCCAGATACAGGCTCTGGGGTTAGTACCAGAGCCCACCTCTACTATCTTACCAGAAGTGTTACCCAGCCCTTTTGTTCGTTCCGAATTAGCGGTCCAGGGCTCTTGGAGAAGAGCAATATCTATTTGCTCTTCCTTTAATTTCATGCTAAGGAGGTATGTCGCAGCCTTAGCATGATGCAGATTAGCTTGAATGCACCTTAAGTTGGTGGGCATTGGGGTAGGAATATAGGAGTGTATAGAGGATAAAGGAGTAGGTTAAGGAGCTTAAAGGAAAAGGGAATTATGGTGCAGGTTCCTCCTCCTTTTTAGGAGCTCGATAACCAAGCTTCCTATAGGAGGGTCTACCTTTGGTAGTCGTCCTAGGGGTGGACTTTCCTTTCCCCTGTTTTTTCCCTCTGGAGGTTCCAGTGGAAGGTTGAATCCTGCCACCTCCTCTATTGGGTCTGTGTAAGTCGTGTCCATGTTTGGTCCCACGAGCAGCAAGGGAAAATAGACCCCCATGGAAGAGCCCCGCATCCCATGAATAGGCATTTACAGAGGGAGGTCGCCCGGTTTCCCTGGGGAGGGTTAACGTTAGCGACAGAATTACCATCCTGCCAATGCTCGGCCATATCGGCCAGAAGCATCATCGCCTCGGCACCAACCCGCCAACGACCTTGCGATGTGGGTTTTTTATAGAGGACTCTCCTCGCAATGCCGGCCAATTAAGGCAAGCATTCCCGGCCCTCCTAAGACATGACTAGGAAGGTTACGGTTTGGTTAGTTCATTTAGTTCACGTCTAATAGTAGACGCTATCCAGGGTGCACCACGGGGAGGCGAACTAACTTTACACCCCAATATTTTACTTGCTCTAGAAGAGAATCGAAACATTTCCAAGACATTACGAGCAACGCAAGAAAATATCCAGCGAACCTCATACAGTAAAGTCCAAAGAACGTTAAGAAAATGAAATCTAAAGCCACCCACTACAAAGTTTACCCAAATGCAAAAAGATGATCGGGTCGCATTTTTTCAATTGATTCTAGACAGAATAAACATAAATAACAATTTTTTTAAAACAATTCTATGGACTGACGAGTCTACCTTTTCTGCTAGTGGCCTGTTTAACCGAAAAAATACCAGACAATGGGCAAGAGAGAATCCACATTCCTATAGGGAATTTAAGTTCCAAGGGTGACAATCCGTGAATGTGTGGTGTGGTATCCTGTGCGATCGAGTTATCGGTCCGTATTTTTTTGATACTGTTTTAGATGGAGGCCGCTATCTGGATTTCTTGGAAAACGAGTTCGGAGAATATTTAGACGATTTGCCTTTAAATATATTACAAAATATCATTTTTCAACAGGATGGAGCACCCCCTCACAACATTCGTGCTGTGCTTAATTACCTAAGTGAAAGGTTTCCTGAATGGATCGGAAGAAATGCGCCAATTAAATGGCGTGCAAACAGCCCCGATTTGACACCTATGGATGCATTTCGTGGGGTTATATAAAAAACTGTGTATACGACCACCAAACTGAAAACCTCGATCATCTTAAAGATTTGATACGGAATGAAATTATTAATTTAAATGAAAATAACCCAGCATTCATAACATATTCATTAGAGAAAATGCGAAGAATCCTAATAGAATATGTTGAAGAAAATGGAGGCCCGGTAAAGCATCTTTAATTAGAAACTGCTTTTGTTATATTATTTATTGTTAGATTTCTTGATTTGTAACAGTTGTTTGGGTTAATAAAATTGTGATGATAACGTTTCAAATGCGAATATTTCAAAAACTATTCATTTTAAGTATACAGTATGTTATATAAATTATGTTTAGAATTTTATGAGGAATCGAAAAATAAATTCATATATAAGGCGATCCATTGAAAAAAATGAACTTTTTAGTTTTCCCTGTATACTGATCATTTTTCAATTTTTTTTTATATGTCGAAAAAAAGTATTTTTTAGCACCTACAAAACCATACTTTCAATTTTTTTGGGACACTTAAAATAACAAAGTTAAAGGGGAGTGACATTATAAAGAATCACCTTGTACCTATGCTCATCCATTTTTAAGAGTCAACCAAAAGGTATAAACCATTATACTTGCTAACAGCTGAATAATCTTTAAACTTTTAAAGTAATAGAATAGTTTTAGAACTGTAAATATATCTGCTCGTGAATAATAATTCAATAATTCCAAATAACTGATAACTGTTAAGAATAATCAAAAGATCACTGTAACCGCATAACTGTTTATCCGAAAGTAACGTTTAAGGCCACCTTTACGGCGTATTTTCTACATCATTAAAGCATCAATTAAATTTTGGGTCTTAAGACTGAAAAAGTACAGCAGGAGTAATTACTATTTCTTATATTTGTTTCAGAGAGACTCCAACATCATCAGGACCTAACTCATTTGGTAAAACAAAGCATGGTTTCTCTGATGCTAAGAAAGTGTTTGAGAAAAACCTGAAAGAAGCCATGGACAGTGCCCTAGCAGATGATTAAGTAATAGTACAAATTTTGTAAATAGCCATTACTATAATTTTTAGTTGTTATGATAAAACTCTCAGAAGTTTGGTATTTTGTAGTCAATTATTAAAGTTGTGCAATTTGCAATAACTGTACCGACATCTAGATTATACTTTGACCTTAACAACAGTCACTGTATTTTATTCTTTTAATATAATAAATTGTTTTGTTCTTGGGTATTTATTTATTTTATTTTTTGCATTGTCCTTAAGTTTACCCTTTTTTTTTCATAGATATCAGTTGATGAGTTAGTTCGTGACCTTTTTAGTTTCCAGGACAAGAGTTTCATGAAAAACAATTTAAGACATACAGTGTGGCCCATTTAATATGGAAACACCCCTGTAACTTTTATATGTATAATTCGAAGTTGATGAACAAAAGATAAAAAACTATAAATGCTGTGAAAATTGTCCTCCATGTTACCTGACCTGACCTGACCTGACCTAGTTACGATTATGAATGCCATGTTGCGATTTAACATTTTCCTTCCATGTGGAAACTTGCCGATATTATCAACATCCCGAAACACAGCAAAGATCCACTGTTCCCTCAGAACCACACGCCCATTAGCCTACTACCAGTCATCGACAAAATCGCCGAAAAACTGATTCAGTAAAGGCTAGCTTCATTCGCCTCAGAAAATCATATCCTCCCGGATGAGCAATTGGGCTTCAGACACCAGCACTCCACCGCAGACCAAGTCCTTCATGTGGTGGAAAACATCACCGAAGGATTTAATAAAAACAAGTCAACTGGTGCAATATTTCTTGACATTGCTCAAGCCTAGGGTTTGGCATGGCAGGCCTCCTAAATAAACTTCTATCATTTAATTATCCTCTCCCTCTGATTCTGCTAACAGAGGAAGTACCAGGTCAAACATCTGGGAGCCAGATCTAGAACATACTCGGCCACGGCTGGTCTCCCGCAGGGTTCTGCTATTTCCCCTTTGCTGTACAATATATTTGTCGCAGAACTTCCGACAGCCCCCCTAAACGTGACATACGCACTGTACGTAGACGACACTACCATCGTCAGCAGCTCCACTCAGCCGAGGATAATAACCGAACGACTACAGACCGCCGTAGTCAAGCTGCAAGCATGGTATAAGAGATCCCTTCTAGCCATTAACCCCGATAAATGTTCAGCTGTCCTATTTTCCAAAAGCAGACACACACCTCACGAACACCTATCATTAGACAACCGTCCAATTCCCTGGCAAGGTTCCGCCAAATACCTCGGTGTTTTCCTCGACAAACACTTAACCTGGCGCCCCCATGTCGATCACGTCCGAAAAAAAGCCTCTATGTTCATCTCGAAGCTGTTCCCACTTCTAAATAGAAATTCCAAATTGTCCATGAACAATACACTGCTGATGTACAAAGTCATCATCCGGCCAGCCTTGACCTATGCATCACCTGCATGGGCCACCGCGGCCGCAACACACATCAAGACCCTTCAAATCATCCAGAATAAAATTCTGAGAATGGTTACCGGCGCGCCATGGTTTGTCAGAAACAGTCAGATTCACTCTGATCTGGTAATGCCTTCGATAATTGAGTTTATAACTCAGGTATCCACAACTCAGTTCGCAAAAGCCGCTTCTCACCCAAATGCTCTTCTCCGTAGTGCCACCGACTACGATGAGCAACTTCCACATAAGCATAAGCGTCCAAAGCTTATACTTACCCGCTAACGCCCCCCGCGGCAAAATCAGAATGGAAACATTCAAACCCAAAAAGTCATTGTGTGAAATCTTTCCGACGGAGGTATGGACTAAGGTCCGGTACTTCTAGGGAGGGGGTTTTTGTGAGTACAGTCTCACAGTACCTCGATACCCCACGGCACTACTGTGTGAATGGGGACTGCATGAGCATTTCCCCCTCTGTATCCAACCAAAAAAAAAAAAAACAAGTCCTACTAATGCAGTTTTTCTATGTCAAAAAATGGGGAAAAGAGTTAGGGACAATTTTAGAAAGTAAAAAATTATGCCACTGCATTCGGCATCACTCAAAATAGATTCATACCAAATTTCATAAAAAAGGAGAATTATTAACCATTTTAGAGTTTATTTGTGTGGCCCTTCTAATATGGAATCACCCCTGTAACTTTTGTATTTATAGCGTGATTTTTTTTAACCAGATCTCGAAAGATAGAACATGAAAAAGCCTATAGATCCTGTGAAAATTGTTTCCTATGCCATTCGATCATGGCCTACTAAAACTGTTTTCATATGTCAACAATTGTAAAAAAGCTTTAGGGTTGGTTTTATGACAAAATCGGTACGCCACTGGATTTGCCATTCTGCAAAACTTACCTACTAAATTTAATTAAAAGATAACTATTTTGACGAACTATGAAAGTCAACAATACTCAAAAGTTGAAGAAAAATGTTTATAATACTGTGACATATGAAAATAGTTTTAGTAGGCTGTGATCAACTCGCATAGGACACAATTTCTGGGTAAATAAATTGCGGAACAAATACAAAGGTTACAGAGGTGTTTCCATATTAGAAGGGTCACACAAATAAACTCTGAAATGGTTAATAATTCCTTTTTGTGAAATTTGGTATATATCATTTTGAGCGATGCTGTTTGCAGTAGAAAAACTGCATTGGTAGGCCTTGGTCAGGTGACATAGAAAACAGTTTCAACAGCATTTATAGGGGTTTTCATTAGAGGTGTGCGAAGCTTCGAAATTTCGAACCGAACCCGAACTCGAACCGAACCTTCGGTTCGAAAATATGTTCGCACTAGTGATGTTGAAGTAGTTCGAAGTTCGAAATATGTAATTCTCGAAAATAGTTCGAAGTTCGTTGCTTAAAAATACTTCGAAATTTAACTTTACAGGCATTGAATGCTGCCAAAGATAGCGACGTTACGGCCCTGCTAACTCGGTAGCGGCGCTTTAAACTCGTTATCGGTGTCATTGAGTCGATAGGGCAATTTTAGAAGATTTCACTCACGCATATTTTTGACAGTTTATGGGACATATTGAGACACAGCGGAGCCATTTAGCAATCACATAATCATTTTTCTTATATATTTTAGCCTCCCAACACCTTCTTCAGTAACCACATTGTGATGGCGATGATCGAAGGTGATCGGTAACCTAAATTTTCAAAATTTATGAGGATAGTTGCAGATTTCCTTTGTAAACCACTGGTTTCAACATTCTTTTATTTCACAATGAGCCAAAACAGTTTAATATTCACAATCAGGAGGCAGTTCAAATTTTAAGTGGTCATTTTATACCTATTATGCTCACTTTGAACCTTCTAATCTGTTTGCTAAAACTGCCTAGTCAATACCAAACAACAACATATTTATAATTGAGCTTATCTATAGATCTAGAAAGCTAAAAAAGTTTCAAATATTTTTGTATTTTTGATTTAACGTTAACCCATTTTCACCCCATCAACCTGCAAATTTGTCGAACCCTTCCTTTTTGTAAAAAGGATGGGGATCTTTTACATATTGTATACAATGTTCCAAAATTTTGTATTTAAGGATTTATTTATTTTTTGTAATATATGAACACTAAAGAATTTTGGGTAGTTCGATGTTCGATTTTGAATATCTATGAAGTTCGAAGTTCGACTGTGAACCTTAGACATACTATTTCAGAGGTTCGAAGTTCGAGGCAACATATTCACTTGGGTTCGTTCATAGTTCGGTTCGAACAAAACATGGGTTCGCACACCTCTAGTTTTCATCTTATATCCTTTGTTCATCAAAAGCGCATTATAAATCAGGGGCGGCTCCTCAATAAGTGCGCCCATGCGCGCGCACTGCCGCCTGTCGTGGAAAAAATAATATTTTTGCTATGCTATATTTTAATAAATTTTTACTTACTTTTTTACCTCCTGCATTCCACAAACAAAATTAGTATATCGAGGATCGCAGAGAGTCGGGAGCCATTAATACAGAATCAGAATAAGTAGTGTTAATCGTTGCAGGCGTTATATACATCCATAACCATATAAAGCAGTCGGGCGGCGGTGTGTATTTTTCGGCGCTCTCAGGAAATGCGATACTTCAGTGCGAAATGTTCGCCTATCTTCGTCGAAAACGACCGAATAAGCAATCCCGCTGTGCGCTATAAAATTACACACTTCTAGTTTGTAGTTGACTTTTGGCAGAGCGTGTGTACCTACTACCTAGTAATTTTCGTCTTCGCGTCGGATTGATTTTTAATTAGATCATTTCGTTGTTATTTACATACTCTAACAAGACAATTATTATTATTATGATGGTTACTACTTCGGGTTGCTTAATAAGTGGACAAAATAATTGTGATACTGTGATTAATTCAGTGGATATTCTAATTTGAAGGTTAACTTTTTAAGGGACTTTTTAACTACTATAACTTATAACTAACTAGAGGAAAACTTGGTAAGTAGTTAATAATTATTAAGTTTAGTAAGTAGGTTTTTTTATAATACATTTTCGTGGAAAAAGTAGGCGAGCACCTCATTTTTAGTGAATTTTTATTTTTAAAAAATCACTATTAAAGAGGTATCGATCGAGAGACTTTGCAAAATTTTTTCAAATGAGCGCGAACTAGAACCCATATCTAGGGTCAGTTTCAATTTTTATGTTTATTTATATATATATATATATATATATATATATATATATATATATATATATATATATATATATATATATATATATATATATATATCCAACCGATAACTCAAAAAATAAGCAACTGATTTCGATGAAACTCGGCAAGTGTCTTTCTTTTATTAATGGCTTGGATGAGTTCGTTAGTCAGGAAAATCTGATAACGTTTTCCGGGAAAGTTTTGTTTCAAAAAAATATTTTTCTCCGAAAATTACAAAGGTATTTTAATGAAATTTGGTGGATATGTTGTCTTGTAAAAGACCTTACTACACACTAAAATTCAACCTACTACATTTTTAGAAAATTGAATTATTCAAATTTTGAGTTTTCTTTTGAAAAAAAAAAATTTTTCCTCCGAAAATTACAAAATTATTTTGATGAAATTTGGTGGATATGTTGCCCTGGGTAAGACCCTACTATACACCAAAATTCAGCTTTTTAAGTTCATAGAAACTTGAGTTATTCAAATTTGAAGCATTTATTAAAAATTTACTACCATAACGCACTTGCTGCGTCCCGAACTTTTTTTTCTTGCACACCCCCAATGCATTAAGGCACGAGCCGCTACTGTTATAAATACAACAGTTATAGGAGTGTTTTCATCTTCAATGGGCCACACTGTATGTCAAAGTTGTAATGTCACTACATACTATTGTTTAAGTGAATATGTTAACCTAGGTTCATACACTCGCGGAATGCAAAACTAATTCCTATTGGTCCATTTAAACTAAAATTACGATATAATTAAAAATAAACCAACATCGAGACGTTTCGCGGAGATTTCGCAATTCGCGAGAGTAGGAACCTAGCTTGAGGTTTTGTTTCGCAGAATTCCAAGGAAGTATCAAATATGGAAATGGAAATGCTATACAGTGTGTTTGTAAGAAGCAAACTGGAGTACTGCTGTGTGGTATGGGATCCCCATGACCAGAAGGACAATGTATTGATTGAATGTTGTCAGAATACGTTTTTAAGATACATATATTTTAGAGATCATGGTGTTTGTCCTACATTTCTAAATTTAGTTTCAAGGGACATGAGAGTGACACAAGAGTGAAGTTGATATAACTAAACTGAGTGTTAGGTGGAAAATTGCATCTCTCCTGTGGTTTTATAAGTTCGTTAAATAATACGATTGAATGTGCAGCTCTGTTAAACCAAGTAAATTTCGATGTACCTGAATAAATTTTTTAACGTCTGTCTATTTCCGCCCCTATGGACAATCACCGACGCGAGGGAGCAGTTCCACCTCACTATCCTGAAAATTTTGATGATCGTTAACGTGCCCAATGTCGCATGGATACGAGACCGACGGCTTTACGCACTGTCCGAAATTTTTTAAACCGCCAGACCAGTCCCGATTTATAAATATCATGATAAAAGACCTCAGGGAGCTCTTTTATTTCATTAAAACGGCAAAAAAACTTATGGGGTCTCTGCAGTGTTAATTACTGTCACGAGATGCCCGTGGAAATTCGTGTTGGTTAAATTTGACATTTGCATATAAGTGCATTTTCATTTTTCATGTGGTTTCTCTACATTTTTGAGGAAATTATGTACAAAAATGGAAAATATCAAACAGGAACTTTACAATTAGGTGATATACTATGTTTAGAGTGATAATGAGCGATGAATATGATCTCAAAATTTGAAAACATTAATTTATTTATTTATTGAATAAATGCCCAACAGGATAATCCCATTAATAGGGCACCGAACAAAAAATACTTCTAAAACAAAACTAAAATACTGTGCAAAACATCACAAGGCAGAAATTCCACAAAACAGTACATATAATGGTCCTAATAACCGACAAAGTAAGATATAGCCACCCTACGAATAACCGCAGCCTTATCCGAATAAAAGTGGCACAAGTTTGCAATGTCATTAAAGTCAGAGCTCATTGTATACACAGGTGATTTCATATAAAAGTTAGTTCTTGGTATTTGAGGCTTAAACACTCTCATCACTCTAGATGCAGCCCGTAGAACTGAGAAATTTAATTGCATCAATAAGTCTGGACAATCAACTTTACCATGAAACAAGTTATGCAGGAACATCACAGCTGCAACTTTTCTACGTGAATACAAACTGGGTATGCCAGTTTGCATCAGCAATTGGCCATGATCGCATCCCCTCTGCGGGTAGGTACAAGATGCCCTATATACAAGGTGTTTTAAAAATTTACGCTGAACATCTTCCAGAGCACCAATATGAACACTACAAAAGGGATCAAAAACCATCAAGCCTTGATCAAATATAGGCAAAATAGAGAATTTTGAAGCTATCCAAATTGAAAAATGATATGCTATTACTCATAATGAAACCCATCAACTTCAAACAGGATGCTGGGATTGTTTGAATATGTCCCGTGAAACTTAAATGTTCATCATAAAATGCCAACATTCTTGTGAGTTTCAGTCCTAGCCAATGGTACACCACCCACTTTATAGGGAAAAGCTATACGGCTGGTTTTTTTAGTGTATGTCATCACTTTGCACTTCGAGACATTTAATTAAAGTCTGTTCTCAACACACCACAGCTGCCAGTTGTCAAGGTCCACCTGGAGTCTTGAACAGTCACCAATATCGTGAAAACTGGAGTATAATTTGCGATCATCAGCAAATAATAGATGATTACCAGAAATTGCAGAGCTTATGTGATTGATAAGTAACAAAAAGAGAAGTGGGCCAAGATTGGAACCCTGCGGAACGCTGGAGCCAGCAGTGAAAGGTTCGGACTTAAATCCATTATAAAAAACATATTTCACACAGTTAGTCAAGTAGGATCCAAAGAATGCTATCAGCCGTCCATCAAGGCCCGCCAAATGCAGCTTGTACAAGTGTTGAGTAGTCAACATGATCGAACGCTTTGGAGAAGTCTGTATAAATAACATCCACCTGACCCCGTCGATCCAAAGCTTCATTCACATACTGTGTGAACAGGGATAAATTCGTGCGTGTTGAGCACCCCTCTATAAACCCATGATGGTATTGTGACAAGCGACACTTCACGGCAGGATAGATACAACCATACAGAACTGCCTCAAAAATTTTAGCAAAATTACATAGGATAGCTATAGGCCTATAATTTCTGACACTCGAATGGTCCCCAGGCTTAAAAACAGGACAGATCCGAGCAACCTTCCAAACCTCAGGGAAGCATTGTGTGCGCAGCGACAGGTTAAATAGGGTTCTAAGATGATGACTATTTTTGTTTGAAAGATAACGATATCTCGGAAAATACATGTGTCCTAATTATCTTCGTCACCTACACACAAAAGTACGTGATTATTAAAAGTTGCATCAAAATCGCTTATATGTCAAGGTACTAGACAATTACCTATCACCAGTAATACATGTAAAATATATCTACCACAAATGATTAAAAAGTATTCCAATAAAAAGCAATGAATACTTAATGAGGAAGTAATGTTTTAGAATATCGAAAAAAAAATATCGGTTATACCAGGCTAATAGCCAAGAAACGCTCATTTTATAAATAGTTATCACAGCTAAAATGGTAAATAATATTAATTTTATATTAATATTATTGCAAAGGTTAGATTAAATTTCAAAATCATAAGCAACACTTCTGTCTTATTTTTATGGGTACCATCGCATATCGGTATTAGAGGCAATGAGATAGCAGATTCGGTGGCTAAAACAGCTATAAAAAGCGGAACAAAAATAAAATTCAGTATGTGTTATGATCTCATCCCTGCTTACAGACGTCTATTTTTTATTAAGTGGCAGGATTTTTGGTCAACAAAAAATACCAAATGAGATAACAGATTCGGTGGCTAAAACAGCTATAAAAAGCGGAACAAAAATGAAATTCAGTATGTGTTATGATCTCATCCCTGCTTACAGAAGTCTATTTTTTATTAAGTGGCAGAATACCAAATTACATTTGTTTCAACCAGTAATTAAAAAAGTAAGTTACATTTTAAAATGAAACAAAGACAGCGTCCTTGTCAGAAGACTAAGATTAGGACACACAAAGATGACACACCATCATCTTCTAGAAGGAACACCGCCCCCCACATGTAGTCAGTGTTGTGTACAACTATCAGTGTCACATTTCTTATTTAACTACAAAGACTATGAACAAGCAAGGAAATTTAGCATTATGCCTAGTTCGATAACTACGGAAGTTCTACAGCTTAAAAAAATTAAACATAGAGCGTGTCATTGGTTATTTGAAATCATCTGGACTTTATAAGCTTTAATTTATTTTTGATATTTATTACTTTTTTATAGTTACTGTTAATTAGAAATAAGGTTTACAAATATTTGTTGAATAATGTATTGCCCTATTAAATATTGAGGCACCAATTTTTCTTTAAATAAAAAAAAAGGAAAATGCTGATAGTATTTTTTTAGACAATGAAACGCTTAATTTAAATTTAATTGTTTTATTACAAACTTTATGTATTGTTAATTAACGTTTATTTTCTGGGCTGTTGTTGGGCCCTCTGGTTGTCACGGCCAGGGAATGTCCTCTGTGGAGGAGTTCTGATCCTTCTGTCCTTTTTGCTACGGTTCCTAACAACCTTACTGTGAATAGCACAGGACACACAGTAGTGAAGCTTGGCATATAACTTGGGTAAAACATACTCTGTAAAAAAAAGCATAAGTATTAAAAAAATTATCAATATGAAATATACACAATAAGTATAAGTAGTGATAAAGTTCTGCACAAAATTTGTAACTGTTGGTGAATCTTTATTTTTTAAATCATGAAATAGGTCGGATTTATTTTAGAGATCTGCGAACCCATGTTTTTTGCTAACTGAACTATAATTGAACCCAAGTAAATATGATGCCTTGAACTTTGAACGTCGGAAAAACTATGTCTAAGGTAGGTTCAGACACTCTTCTTAAAAATTTAGATTCCAACGTTGAACTACTCAAAATTCTTCGATGTTAATATATCATTTCCTTAAATACAAAATTTAGGTATATTGTGGCATACAATATTTAGTATGTAGAAGATCTGCAAATGTTCGGCAAAATGTTCAGGTTGATTAGGTGAGAATGCATTCCACTGCTGACGAAAGTTCCAAAGATGGGTCAACATTGAATCAGGAATACAGAAATGTTCATTGAAAACTTTTTTAGATTTCTAAATCTATATTTAAGCTGAATTATAAATATTTTTTGTAGTTTGGTATTATAGCTAGGCTGTTTTGGCAGTCAGACTGACGGGGTTAAAAGTGAACATGATATACATATGCTCTATAAATTCTACTTGTCATATCATTATCCATTCACTTGAATTTATTAATAAAATTAAAGAGATTAAATTGATTGAAGAAGAGGTTTTGATTTCATTTGATGTAACTTCATTTTTTCTAGCGTTCCCACGAAGCAAATGTTACATATTTAGAAGAGTTGTTAAAAATGAATAACATAAATGAAAAGGTCTGCAGAGAATATTTGACTTTAACAAGGCTTTGTATTACATGTGCAATCCGCTATCACCATTTATTGCAGACCTTTTCATGGGTAGATTTGAATTTTATGACAAATTGTCAGATTAACTGGAAAACTGCTAGAGTACAACCCATCCCCAAGAAAGGATCCAAAGCGCTTCCTAGCAAACTACAGGCGTATTTCTCTCCTTTAAGTCGTCTCTAAAGTGATGGAAAAGTATATAAACACCAAATTACTAACATTTCTTGAAAAACACAGTCTAATCCCCGAAAGGCATTATGGATTCCGTCAGCGCAGATAAACTGCCGACCTCCTTTCTTTTGTCACCCATTCTTGGCACAAGTCTATGGAACTACACGGTGAATCCCAGATTGTCACTCTAGACATATCCAAAGCATTCAACCAGGTCTGGCATGCAGCGCTGCTTAATAAACTTCCGGCCAATGACCTACCAGCAAAACTCTGTACCTGGACAGCAAATTTCCTCTCTAACCTGAGCATTTCTGTTCTCGTGGATGGCCATTCCTCTAAACTGTATCCAATTAATGCAGGAGCTGTCAAGGTTCAACTTTATCGCCTACTTTGTTTCTTCTCCACATCAATGACCTCCTCTCTAGCACATACAACCCAGTTCAGTTATGCAGACGACAGCTCCCTCCACTCAAATATACAATATTCTAAGCCTGTCTCTTTAGCCCAATTAGATGAGGATCGCAGACTCATGGAGGGTTTTGTCTCCGTGGATCTCAAAAAAATATTAGATTGGGGAAGTATAAATCTTGTACAATTCAACCCCACCAAATCTCAGTCTTGCTTTCTATCTCATAAGAGATACACCAGCCCTAGACCAATCACAATGAACAACCAAATTATTCAGAATAATGAGTATTTTTCACTTGTTGGCATTTCTGTGGATCGAAATCTCAATTGGCACCAACAATCTTGAAAGTGAAAGTGAGTATTTTCCTAGGGTGTGTTCCGTTACGTGGATGATATTTTCGCAGTGTTTAACACAAACATTTGCAGAATAGAAGATTTTATTGCTAAATTAAACAATAAATTTGATTATATAAAATGTACCCACGAATTAGAAATAAATAATAAATTACCCTTTCTAGATGTACTAGTTATCAAAAATAAAAACACTGTAGAATTCGATGTCCATAGAAAGGAAACCACCACTCTAAGAATGGCCAGTCTGAATTTTTTTAGTAAACAGGTTAATTAATTTTCCTTCAAATAAAAATAGATATACCAAAGAATTAAAGTATATTAAGAACGTGGCCAAATATAACGGATACACTGCTAAAAAATGTTCGACAACCAGGACAGCTAAACGCCTCCGGAAGTATATATATATATATATATATATATATATATATATATATATATATATATATATATATATATATATATATATATATATATATATATATATATATATATATATATATATAGTCATAATAAAAAAAAAGTATGAATCTCGCACCGCCGCCTATGGGTAGTCCCCTAATAGCATGTCCAATAGATAATAAAAGAATACAGATATTTCCACCAAACGAAATATGTTAATTTTGGTGTCGTTGAACATCAATAATTCGTTAGTGACTGACTGAAAATAGAGTTGTGGATATAAGATATTTAGAATTATTCATCCTCTGATGACGCTAACTTGGTTAGTAAAACGAACGTCATGTTTTTTTTAAATGTGTTGTGGTGATTTGGGTTCTCCAAGTGTGCTTATAACTGCCCATAATTTTTTCCTAGAACCAATAGTTCCTGTACATCCCTGGAATTTATATATCATTGTATGATAACCAAATTGTCTTCTTTTGACTTAGATTTTAGAGTATTTTTAAGTAGTAATGATGAAGAAATGACTCATGTGATATTTCATTGCTGAAGTGTCTTTTTTAATTATAAAATGTAAATTAATTTCACGTCGATTCCCACAAAATTTGAAATCGACTGTAATGTCAATTGTCATATTAGTAATACTCGAGCAACAAGCAACTCATTACATATTTGATTGTTGGTTGTACCTAAAAGAATAACTGAAACCGCATGGTCTTGCAGATCTGACAAGTGCAAAGCTTTATTCGAAGACTATGTTCAAAGTCGGGCAACGTTCATTAACATTTCTAAAGATAAAGGCTAATAATTGGCCTGAGTATGCTGTGATACAAATGGATTATATAATCGTATGTGTTAAATACAAACAGGAATGTATACAATATTTTGTATTCGACTAATATTAGAAGCCATGTGCTCAAAACCCAAAACCTGATCTTAAATTTGCAGTCGCCACAATATAGTCTTTAGAATAATTTATAGTATGAAGGTGTAATCATTTTTCAGCATACGAAATATTTAGTGCAAACAAATCGGGAACAATCGAATATGCCCTCATTGTAAGCGACAGAGTAACATGCCTCTGGTCATGTTGACAAAATACTGTGTAAGGAACTTAAGACCCTAGCCGTCACTAGGCAGCTATATGGAAAAACATGGGGACTAAGACCTAGTATGGCTCACTGGCTGTACACAAGGGTAGTCAGACCATCGTTAACATACGCGGCGCTGGTCTCTGGTGGCCTTAGGTGACACAACAAAAACTAGGCAAGATCCGAAGGATGGCTTGCCTGGGCATCACAGACTTCCACCACATGACTTCAACCCCAACAGCCACCATGGACGTGTTGCTGGATCTGCCCCTTCTACACTTAGTTATCATGGGGGAGGCCAGGCTAGGACTATACAGACTAGCCTGCAATGGTAGACTGTAGATCAACCCAGGCTGCAGGGGGCACTGCAAAATTCAGGAGATCGTGGTGGAGCCCACGCTTGAAATGAGGTCAGACTTCGCGAGCCCGTGAATCTGCAGGGAAAACAATTTTACAGTGGAAATCCCCCACCGCCAGGCATGGCAGAAGGAGACCCCGGGCTTACCACAGGACACGCTCGTCTGGTTCAGGAACGGTTCTGGCGGGGAGCGTGGGACAGGGGCAAGTGTTTCTTCGGATGGACCAAGGGTAAGTCATAGTATTTCCCTCGAAGCCCATGCAACAGTCTTTCAGGCCGAAATGTACGCCATCCTGCACTGTGTGCGGGAGAACAAGAGCCACAGACAGCCAGGCAGCCCTTAAGGCCCTAAGTAGCCCACGGGTAAATTCCTGGTTGGTGAGTGAGTGCCGAGACGAGACGAGCGACCTGGCTGTGCAGAATGAGGTCACCCTCATCTGGGTGCCGGGTCACTCGGGGGTCAAAGGCAATGAAGAAGCTGACAGTCTCGCAAAGATAGGGTCAGCAGAACCATTTATGGGACCAGAACTGGTTCTGGGCGTGACAAAGAGCACTGCCAGGGGAGCCATTAAATCCTGCGTCAGAAATGAACACAAGGTGTATTGGGCAGACTGTCCAGGGCTCAGACATGGGAAATCAGTAATTGAGGAACCCAGTTCGAAGAGAGTTGTGGAGCTGCTAAATCTTAGCAGAGGACAGCTCAGCAACAGAACACGACTCTTGACGGGACACATGGCCGTCAAGAAACACCTGTATAAAATGGGGCGGTTTGAGGGGAACCTCGCATGCAGACTCTGCGGCGAGGGGGAGGAATCAGCCCAGCACATCTTGTGCGAGTATAAAGCTCTGGACCGCAAAAGACAACTGATCTACAGTCAGCCTAGACCAGAGACAGAGCAATATAAAACTTCACCCTACCAATTTCTGTGTAGACTAGTTCAAGGCACAGTGATTTTGGAATGGGTGGAGTAGAAAAGATAAAGGGCATGCACAATAAGCCAAAGGCTGCAGTGCTATCGGGGCGGCAAAGACGCGGACGAGCCCTGAGAGAGAGGGAGAAACCTGCTTCTTATTTCATTAGATATTAGATGATGATCAAACCCCAGAAGTTGTACTTGCTATATTTTAATTGGTTATCCTTATTTATTAATAAATATGTTATAACAAAATTGATGGTCTACTACACCTTCCCCTAGTGAAAAGTTAGTTTTTATAAAACTGTGCATGCGGAGAACATTAAATAATGAGTAACCTACTGCAATAATTATTCTCATTGACAAATATTGCAGGCTTTTTCTATTACTTAACAGAGTACCCCCACGATAACTATTTACTCTACACCTATTTTATGAAGGCCGGTTGGTTTGGGGTTGCAGAGCGGACAAGGTGACTGAACATTCGGTGGTAAAGTTGCGGTTAAGCTCACGGAACGCTTTTTGAATTTTTTTTCACAAACATGCTTAGAACCCCCCTTGGATGCATAAACCACAAAAGTTGCAAACAACCTCCAAGAAAGTTATGGGATTTGGGGCGAATATGGGTTCTATGTGGGGTAAACAGAATTTTAACGAGGTATAGCTGCAAAATGGGATATCTGCAGCTTATATAGGTCTGGCTGTTTTTTTCTTGCATTTTTTGTTTATAATTCCTTTTTATCTTCATCCCCGCCCACCACCCCTATATTCACTCCCGGTACCGTAAATTTCTTCTGGGTTGTTTTCAAGATATTTTTCTTGTGGTTTATACACCATAGTGGGGGGGGGGCCTTACATATGTTTCTCTTTTTTTTCTTTTCTAAAACCCCCCATGAGCTCATCTACAAATCTACCCATTCAGGTAGTTATGCCTTCTTAGAAACCTTGGAAAACAGCTGAAGAGCCAATTAGTTACAATCTACCTGTATTTTATGCAAGGAAAGTTGCTCTTCTCACTGCATGATGGATGAAAGTAGCTATCCGTTGGGAATAGTTGAAAATTCATAGCTTGTAATGAGTAGAGATAATATTCATCACGAATGGGCAATAATAATATCTCTAAGTGAAGATTGGAACCTGTGATGAGCACTGATAAGTACACTTTGAGAACCCAAAACATCACAACACATTTTAAAAGACCTGACTGTCGTTTCACTAACCAAGTTGGCGTCATCAGAGGATGGAAAAATCAGAATTTTTCATCCTCTGATGACGCTAATCACAGGTTGGCACACAAGTCGTTGGTGATACCTACAATTATTTTTTACATTAGTGCATTTTTATCGAAATATGATGGATGTTTGTAAGAAAAAATGCAGACGCAGTCAGTGCGTTTTGGTAGCAAATTTTAATTAAACTCTTCAAATTTTAATAACTCAATTTGCTATTAATCTAAGGTTCCTCGCCTAGGAAACCAGTTATCTATACAGATGTATTTTGTTTTGTGTTTTTTATCCTTAGCATAGGTTTTATATATGTGTTGTTTTGCAGTTTGACAGTTTTTATTTTCTTTGTTTCATGATTCTGTGACTGTATGATGTATCTTTTGATGGTGTTTTGAAAGTGTTTTTTTAAGATTTCTGTGTGACTATCATTTGTTACAGTACATGTAAGTTTTTGGTGGAAAATAAATTATATTATTATTATCATGCTCAACTTTAACCCCCTCAATCTAAGACTGTTAAAACTGCCTAGATAATACCAAACAACAAAAAATCTATATAATTGAACTTGACTATAGATGTAGAAATCTAAAAAAAAAATGTCAATATGGCTTTCTGTTTTTGATTCAATGTTGGCCCATCTTGACAACTAACCTCAGCACCGGAAGGCATTTTCACCCAATCAACCTGCAAATATTGTCAAACCTTTGCTTTTTGCAAAAAGAATAAATATCTTATACATACCAAATATTGTGTGCTACAATATACCTAAATTTTGTATTTAAGGAAATGATACATAAACATTGAAGAATTTTGGTTGGTTCGATGTTTGAATTTCTGAGTTCGAAATAACCTATTTAGGTTCATGCATAGTTTGGTTCGAGAAAAACATCACACACCTCTAATTTTTATTCTGTCTCTGAGTCACATTATTTAGCGATAAGGAATAAAGAAAAAAGTACCATATAATGTCGGGCTCTGGAATTAATAAATTGACTTCTTTACAGTGACACACTACCATCACAGTGTAAAATGGGTGAAAATACATTTTATACATTTTCGAATAATGAAGAAGAATATTAAACTGTTTTGCCTCATTGTGAAATGAGGTATTTCCTGAATGCAATCATCGCCATAAATCCTGAAAATGTACTTTACCAATCAGTTTTTAACACTGCTATTATGTTCTAACCGAAAAAGGCGTTGGGATGCTAAGGTATATACAAAAATATATTCTGTAATTGTTAAATGGCTCTGTCATGTCTCAGTGTCCAACAAACTGTCAAAAATATGTAATAAGTGAAATCTCCTGAAATTATGCTAGACTCCATGGCACTGATACAGAGTTTAAAGTGTTGCAACCAAGTTGCAACCTCGCTACTTTTGGCAGCATATTGAATGCCTGTAAAGTTCAATGTTGACAAGTCCCGTCCATGCATGGAGAGTGGCATTGCCGGACGGTTCTTATGGCTCTAAGGTCCTGCCTGACCTACAGGGCTCTCTGACCTGACCTGGGCTGTAGCTCAGTTCAGGCAGGCCCCTAGAGCAATAAGCACCGTCCGGCAATGCTGCTCTCGCAATGCATGAAATAATGGAACTCGTCTACTTAAGGATCGCCGAAAATATTAAACAGTTTTTCAGACAGTGCAACGCTCCAAACCAGATTAATCTATAAAAGATAATACAACTTACGACTGTATACAGATGCTTCTGTAATATCACGAACAGCAGCAGCCTCGACAATATTACGGATTACGAACTTCTTAATAGCCTTGTCCTTTGGAACACATCTGGCACAGTTTGTGCAACGAACTGGCTTTACATGTCCTCGTCCGTGCTTAGAACGTCCCCCATTACGCCTTTTGCAAGTCTAAAAGAACATGTGGAAAAACAATAATAGGTTATGTTATAAAATATAAAAGGTTTAACAGATATAAGCAAACAAATTTCGAATTACACTCTAAAAGTAAATACAGATGACCGAACTCACCATTTTCTTGTAATCTTAATACTTAAACTGAAACTTTAAAAAGTCACAAGCACAACATGCGGTTCTTCTTGCCGCACGTCAACCAAAATGGACGAGCACCGTATAGAATATAGAGAAACACAAACTCACACTCTATGGAGTGACGTACTGACGTGACTTGATGTCTCTACAATGTCATAATACCATGCTTGGAGCTGGAGAACATAGAAAATTGAAAATCCCTAGTTAGGTGGGTCAATGAGCAATGTGTTAAATTCAAACTTGTATTATAGTGATAGTATATAATATATATTCTATTATTTACATTAAGAACCGCGGTTTATGTTACGAGAAATTGAAAATGTATATTATATGCATAAACACATCTACTATTAAGACGGAAACTAGTAATTTTTAATTGCTTGTATTCCCTGTAATCTATCATATACTTACCTATAGTTGAATTTACTGGATAATAATATTATGATGACACGTTTTACGAACCTGTTCTGGGTAGTAATTTATTTTGCGTACATGTCTGCCACTAAAATATTTGTTCCTATGGGTATAAAGAAAATTGCTTTTAAGTCAAGTTCAGACGGGTAGACGAGAATTGCAAAATTGTATTCCTATTAGTTCATTTTAAATAATATTGTAATACCTATCATTTAAAGTTAATCAATTAGGAAATAGTTTCGCAATTCACCAGTGTATGTATGAGCTATGAATCTATAAGCTTAAAATGCCTTAAATTCATTTCTCTTTTAGATGTTACTATTTAAGCTAAGTTCATACAAATATAATCGTTATTTTATTTAAAATGAGCTAATATAATGTTTCGCAATTCGCGTCTGTATGAACTTAGATCATCTACTATAATATACCAATATCAATTGCTAACATTGGGAACACTGAAAAACCATAGAGCCATATTTCATTAGAACATGAAAAAATTATGATGGCTTTACTAGGCGCCAACAGCTGAGCTTGCGCAGTTATCTCCAGACTACCGATACATTTCAGCGGTTGGAGACTGATACTGATAAAGGCACTGTTGGCTTCAAGCACTATTTTGTGACGTTTGTCTGTATTTCCACTTTGACAAATCGGCAACGGTTGAGTTCCAGCAGAAACCCAATGTGAACGGTGAACGCATTCGATGAAACAAGTATTCAACTGTTGGCGCCTGATGAACTCGAACAACTTAAAGTTTGCTGATATCAATCATATAGTAATATAATCATAATAATTGTCACAGCATACTACACTACACAGTAACTATACATTGCCAAAATGGAGAAAAATAATAACCGCTATTTAAATCTAATGGTAATTTAATTGTTATATGTTAATAATTTTATTACTTTCTATGTTAAAAATATTATTTCGTATACAGTAATACAAGATAAAGTTTTCTTATTATAATTTTTATACAGCTTGATTTTATTTTCTGGTTTCTAAGTTAAAATTTGTAATAGTTGGGTCCTATAGGTATAATATAAGGGCTAGAGAGATACATTTCTCAATCTGGTCCAACCTATCACACAATTAGAGGATCTGCACTAAATATTTTAAAAGATATGGATTTTAATTAATTGTGGTAGAGTCTCGGTGGTTCAGTGGTAAGCACGTGTACCTCTGAATCGAGGGGTACCGGGTTCGATTCCCAGGGTTTCCCTTTCGCTTTTTCAGTACATACTATACAATTAACATCGACCGATAGGTTGTGGCATTGTATCTGAGCAAGTTGAATGTATGCAGGTTCCGCCGTTCGGAGAGGCTTAAAGCCATCGGTCCCGTGTCCATGCGATATTGAGCACGTTGAAGATCCCTACCCTCCTTACAAAAAAAGCAGTGGTTGGGCAACATTTCCAGGATAGTAAGGTGAAACTGCTCCCTGGCGTCGGTGATTGGTCATAGTCGCGTAAATAAACCGACGTTAAAAAATTCTTACATTAAATTATGATACTGTTCTATTTGATTCACTACACCTATGTATCACACCTATCCAGTAGCGGCTCGTGCCTTAATGCATTGGGGTGCACAAGAAAAAAAATGAAGGGCTCTCCTCTTTTTTCCCCAAAAATGCATTATAAAAAAACCTACTTACTAAACTTAATAATTATTAATTACTTACTAAATGTTTCTCTAGTTAGTTATAGGTTATAGCAGTTAAAAAGTCCTTTCCTTTGATAACTATACTAACTAACTATATAATTTTAAATGTGTTGTTTGATATAAAGACATGACAATATGTGATCTTTGTCATTTTATACTTCACGTATCTTTTTAATTTTATTATATTTATTTATATGTCGTCAATTAATTTTTATATTTATACACGGCTAAGCCTATATATATATATAATTTCAAATGTTTTGTTTTGACATAAAAACATGACAATATGTGATCTTTGTCGTTTTACTATATATATATATATATATATATATATATATATATATATATATATATATATATATATATATATATATATATATATATATATATATATATATATATACTTTTTTAACGTGAATTTTAAGATTGAATGAATTTTATGAAAATACGTCAGAATGCCGTACTTGATAGACGCAAACTTATTATAAATTTTGACTAAATAATTTAATATACTTTAAAATGTCTAAATGTGAGATGCTAGTCACGAGGCTCTAATCTATCGTAGTTATATTCCTTCTACTAACACTAGATTTTAGACTATATTTAATTATCGTTGTTCCAATTACGTAATATTTTGCTGTATACAAATCAATAATAACATTGCTTTAAGAAAGATACATCTGTCCTGGCAATAAAATGACCGATTGCACCTGTGATTCGAAAACAGCATAACTGTATGCCGAGTCCCACCCTGGTCCGTTAAGCTGGAGCGATGTGGGCAAGGTCAAATATTCTATTCTTACAACATCAAAGGGCCGCCGTACAAGATTCAGTGCTGGGTCTTATTATGCTGTGCTGCAAGTGTGGAATTTTAAAGCGCACAACGGGATTGCTTATTCGGTCGTTTTTGACGAAGATAGTCGGTCATTTCGTATTGAAGTTTCCCATTTAGGCAGAGCGCCGAAGAATACACACCGACGCAGGACTGTGTATATGGATGTATATAACGTCGGCAACCATTAACACACATACTTCTTCTGATTCTGTATTAATGGCTGCCGACTCTGCGATCCTCGATATATTAATTTTGTTCGTGTAGAATGCAGGAGGTAAAAAAATTAAAATTTCTTAAAATATAGCATAGCAAAAATATTATTTTTCCCCGGCAGGCGGCAGTGCGCGCGCACGGGCGCACTTATTGAGGAGCCACCCCTGCACCTATCCTACTTAATATGATCTGTCATCTCTATATTGACAAATTTTGAAACTGCTTTAATATCCTTATTATTGCCTTAAAAAGAGGAAACTGTAGATTTGATTATGCAAAGTAAATCTTTTTGTTGTGCTTCTTTCCCCATTCTAATTAAAATTATGCAAAATACGCATAAAAATGAGTTGTGAGAATAGTAGTTGACAATAAATGTATTGTGGGTATATTAGCGCATTAACGGTATTTTATAAAATTTAGAAATTCATTCAACTGCACATTTAATAAAACTGTCATACTCCAATAAGTTACAAATTTAAGCGAGTCAGTCGACAATATTGACCGGACAAAAATGAATTTTTTACAGTTGATTTTGTGGTCAGCTAGTGAAAGTTCCTTTCTATATAAATAACGAATTATCTTCAACATTATTCATTCAAACGAGAGTAATAAAACAAATTTACTGTTCTGGTGTTCAGTGAACCACATCGAAATGAAATTCGTAAGTCGAAGTTTCATTTTACATAGAGGTATACCTATATACCTATACATTAGTTGCGTATGTGATAAATATACCCAGCTACCAAATAATTTAGTGTTTAAATTACGGCATTTTAATTACAAACTATTTAACAAATCTATTCTCGATTTTGCATTTTTTCGGAAAGTGTTTATTGTGTTTGTTTAATTTTGGTGGAGTCAATTAAAAATAACTGACACTTCGTGTTTCTACATCTCGGTTATTATAATAAAAAGTTCTGGACGCAGCAAGTGCGTTATGGTAGTGAATTTTTATTAAATGCTTCAAACTTGTATAACTCAATTTTCTATAAACTTAAACAGTTGAATTTTGGGATGTAGTAAGGCCTTTCCGAAGGCAACATATACACCAAATGTCATTTATATTGCTTTGTAATTGTCGGAGAAAAAAAATATTTAAACTTGAAAAACTCAATTTTCTATAAACATAGAAAGCTGAATTTTGGTATATAGTAAGGTATTTTCCAAGGCAACATATCCACCAAATTTCATTTAAATAGCTTTGTAATTTTCCGAGAAAAAAATTTTTTTTGAAATAAAACTCAAAATTTTCCCGGAAAACCTTGTCCGATTTTCCTGGCTAACGAACTCATCCAAGCCATTAATTTAAAAACTTCTGGACGCAGCAAGTGCGTTATGGTAGTGAATTTTCATTTAAATGTTTTTAATAGCAAACATGTTTTTTTAAGAAAGCAGGCATCAATCTATATAGTAGAAACAATGTGCCATGTTTCATCAACATAACTTTATTGTTTGAAAATGTACAAAAATTTCCGAAAGTAAACTTAAATTGTTCCCGAAAAAACTGGTTTCCTGGTCAACCTTATAGGTTAATAGCAAATTGAGCTATTCAAATTTGAAGCATTTAATGAAAATTCCCTACCATAAGGCACTTGCTGCGTCCCGAATTTCTTTTCTTACAAAGGTGTATTATATTTCGATGGAAAATTCAAAAATGCAATAACATAGGGCATGTTCGATTAAAAAAAAGAAAATTTGAATCACCAACGACTTATGGGCCAGCCTGTAATTGTGGAAATAGTTTTTAAGATGAAGCTCGAGACACCCTATAATTAATGTATACCATTTTTTTTTCGTAACTTGCATAATAACGGATATATTGAGCTTTAATAATTTTTTACGAAAATTTGACAAAAATTATATACCATTAAACGATAAACTCTATAGCCAACACTACTGCCAAAGCATCAGAGAAAGGGTCTATTTTAAATTAATTTTCTGGGAATATTTTAGTAAAATGAAGGACAATGACGATTGCAACTAAGAGTTCAGGCTTTGTAAAGCATTCTTCTTGATACATTTTCTTTCCATAACTCATATTAATTTCAGGTTCATTGCCTAAATATGAGCAATTTTGACGTTTTAAATCACGACTTTGACGTTTTGAGGAAAACCCAAATTTATTTTTCTTTAAATGCCTGTAATTTTTTTATCCTTTAACCTATAGAGCTAAATTTTGGTAGGTAGCTTACCTATGATGATATAGATGATATGAACCCGTCTCCAAAATTTGGTGCCCTTACTTTGTTAATTCCGGAGATTTTTTTTTCGAATGAAAACTCAAAATTTTCCCGGAAAACCAAGTCCGATTTTCCTGACTAACGAAACATAAAAATTGAAATTCACCCCGGATATGGGTTCTAGGTAGTAAAAAGGAAATATGAGCATAAAATGCGAAGAAAACTGGTTGAAAGCTGTCTATTTAAAGCCATATCCCCATTAAATCCTGCCCACAGCACCCCTATTTGCCCCAGGTCACGTAACTTCCTTGGGGTTGGGGGGTATGAACAAGAAGTTTTTCTTGTGGTTTATGCAACGAGGGTGGTTGTATGCACACGAGAGGGGTAGGAAAATGCCCACGACGAAGCAGAATCCCCCCCCCCCCTCCGTACGTCTTGCGGCAGGGTGGGGGTGGGGTGGGAGTTTGGTAGTGGGTGTCTGCTTCGTCGTGGGGATTTTCCTTCCCCCGGCGTGCATACAACCACCCTCGCTGCATAAACCACAAGAAACATGTCTTGTTCCTACCCGCCAAGGAAGTTACCGCACCTGGGGGGATAGGGGTGCTGTGCGGGGTAGGCAGGGTTTAAGGGGGATATGGCTTCAAGATGTGAAAAAGACAGCTTTCAAGCTCGTTTTATTTGCATTTTCTGTTCATACTTCCTTTTTACCTACCCCGCCCAGCACCCCTACTCACTCCTGGTCCCGTAACTTTCTTGGGGGGTGTGAACAAGAAATGTTTCTTAGGGTTTGTGAACTTAACTAAACTGACAGCCAAAGCATCAGAGAAAGGGTCTATTTGAAATAAATATTCTGTAAATATTTTAGTAAATTCAAGGGCAATGACGGTTGAATCTGTAACTTAAGGGTATGCAGAACACTCACATTTTCTTTTCACAATCGGTATTTGTTTCACGTTCTTGCCAATTTTGACGTTTAAAATTGCGAGTTTGACGTTTTGAGGAAAACTTCAAAATTTGTTTCTTTAACTGCCCATAACTTCTAGCTAGAGAGCTAAATTTTGCAACAGAGTTCACTCTTTATAATACAAACACGCGTACCACTTATCCAAGCCACTTGCAAAAGGAAGGTACTCACCAAATTTGATCAAGATCGGCCCATTATTTTTTTGAGTTATCGGTCGGATATATATATATATATATATATATATATATATATATATATATATATATATATATATATATATATATATATATATATATATATAAACACAGATCTCCTCATTAGCGATTGTTTTTAATTCGCTAAAAAAGTGCAAAATGGATTCGTAATTCGCTTTGTATTCTTGGATGGAAAAACATGTGAAGAAATAAAAGTTGGACGCTGTCTAGTGGGGACTCTTCACAATATATGACAACCGTGGTATATTGGTTCGACGAATTTAAACGTGGTCGTACATCGTTTTTGATGAGAAGCGGCCAGGCCGCTTGGCAGACGAACGTATATATATATATATATATATATATATATATATATATATATATATATATATATATATATATACATATATATATATATATATATATATATATATATATATATATATATATATATATATATATATATATATATATATTTATATATAAGCATTTTAGCTGACCATGGAAACAGGTTTCAGGGGCCCTAATTCGCGCTCATTTGAAGAAAATTTCCGAAAGTCTCACTATCGATACCTCTCTATTAGTGAATTTTCTTAATGAAAATTGACTAATACAAGAAGAATTGTGATACACTTGCGTCTTCATTCCTAACACGGGTATTTATTGATCGACCCTCGTGTATACCTACTTTACCAAATTTGTATGCATTAGCAACTTTCACTGGCCGTATTGTAAAAAATGACATCAAATACTGGTTAGAAAGTGATAAATCCATGGAAGTTCAACAGCTTATTAAATCAATACTAACAAATGACAAGCAAAAATTTGAACGGCTAAATTGAACACGCGTAGAATTAATTGTTATAATTTTAAGCGGTTTGTCGTAAAAGTAATTTTCTATAATGAAATAATAATTTTAATGAAAATAGTGAATTTTCATTAAAATATTTTTAATTCAAATATGTGTGTTTTTTTAAGAAAGCAGGTATCAAGTTTGGTTACCAGTATAACCTATATAGTAAAAACGATGTGCCATGTTTCATAAAAATAACTTTATTGTTTGAAAATGTAAAAAAAAATCCGAAAGTAAACTTAAAGTGTTCCGGAAAAAACTCGTTGCTTGGTCAACCTTATAGGTTAATAGCAAATTGAGCTATTTAAATATGAAGCATATATATTTGATCAAAATTCGCTACCATAACACACTTGCTGCGTCCAGAATTTCTTTTCTTACAAACATGCATTATATTTCGATGGAAAAAGCTAAAATGCAGTAACATAAGGCGTGTTTGATTTAAAAAAAAGAAAAATTGTATCACTAACGACTTATGGACCAGCCTGTGATTGTAGAAATATTTTTTTACGATGTAGCTCAAGACACCCTATAATTAATGTATACAATATTTTTTCATATCTTGTATAATAACGGATATATTGAGTTTTATTGATTTTTTTACGAAAATTCGACTAAAATTATATATCATTAAACGATAAACTCTATAGCTAAGGCTACTGCCAAGCATCAGATAAAGGGTCTATTTGAAATGAATTTTCTGGAAATATTTTAGTAAAATGAAGGACAATGACGGTTGAAACTGAGACATCAGGGTTTGTAAAACATTCTTCTTGAGACATTTTCTTTCCATAGCCCGTATTAGATCCAAGTTATTTGCCTAAATGTTGCCAATTTTGACGTTTTAAATCGCAACTTTGACGTTTTGAGGAAAACCCCAATTTATTTTTCTTTAAATACCTTGTCTTTTGACCTACAAAGCTAAGTTTTGGTAGGTAGCTCACCCATAACGGTATACACTTGAGTACCAACTTTGGTTGCCCTTACTTTGTTAATTCCGGAGATATATATTTTTTAAAGGAAGCACAACATTTTCCGGGAAAACCTTGGCCGATTTCCCTCGCTGACGAACTTATCCAAGCCATTTGCAAAAGGAAGGTATTCACAAAATTTAGTCAAAATCGGCCTATTATTTTTTGAGTTATCGGTGTGATACTTATATATATATATATATATATATATATATATATATATATATATATATATATATATATATATATAAAGATATAAAGTCTGAAACCGACATCGGATTTGGGTTCCAGGAGTCCTAAATTTTTCAGATATGTGTTCTGGGCCTAATTAACGCTCATTTGAAGAAATTTTTTCAAAATTCAAAAGTCGGGAACTCCTCATTAGTGAATTTCTTCAAAGGAAATTCACTAAAAAAACGGGATCCTGAACGTGACTTTACGGTTAGAAATGAGACTACTGAGATTGAAGTTTTAGGACAAATTGCTGCAGACCCAACTTTGAGCACGAGAAAATTGGCCACTGTTTCAAACATTAAAAGAAGAACTATTCAGCGAATATTGAACCATTATAAATTTCACCCGTATAAAATTCATCTTGTACAACAACGGAATGAAGATGATTTTGATCGGCGGCTGGAGTTTTGTGAAGTTATGACTGCACAAATAGCTGATAACGGGAACTTTCTGTTCAATATCTGTTTTTCAGACGAGTGTACGTTTTTATTAAACTCTACAGTCAATCGTCATAATTGTCGTTATTGGGCAGATAATAATCCAAGAAATTTTCACGAAGTCCACACTCAAACTCCACAGAAATTGAATGTCTGGACTGGCATTTTTGGAGACCGTTTAATCGGACCAATTTTTCTTGATGGCAATTTGAGTGGCGAAACGTATTTGGAGTTACTAGAAGATATCGTTTACCCTCTACTAATTGACATTGTTGAAAATGATTATCGCTATCAAGAAAATCAATTAGTGTTTCAACAAGATGGAGCTCCTCCGCATTTTTCACAACGTGTTAGGGAGTTTTTGAACAGCGAGTTTCCAGGACAATGGATTGGGCGTAGAGGTGCTATTGAGTGGCCCCCTAGATCACCGGATTTAACTCCTTTAGACTTCTTTCTATGGGGCCATTTAAAGAGTAGAATTTACGCAACAGAACCGGAGTCTCTGGAAGAATTACGACGACGCATTGTTGAAGAATGCCGTCTAATAACTCCACAAATGCTTCAGAATGTCAAAGCTCGTTTTGAACAAAATTTGTACATTTGTATGGAAGCTTGTGGTCAACAATTTGAACACTTACTTAACTGAATAAACATTTTTGAACGTTTGGTTTTGTTTTTAGTTTTTTTTACGAAAAATTGACTAATTAGTGCATTTCTTATCACAATGAATGAAATACGTTCTTGCAACTACAACTGTGAATAATTTTTAAACAAGTTGATAAAACTTCCAAAAAAATTTGTGTGCTGAATTCAGAAAAGAAAGAGCTCTCAAATGGTGTAACACTCCCATATTCCCTATTGAAAATATAAGGGTTGTTATCACCACCCTTAAGGGGTTGATGTGACAAAGTTGACTTTTATGTCAAAATAAGTCCCCTTCAATATTGAAATTGACGTGTTTAAGCGTTTCTTTAATAAAATTTTTCTGGACACAAATCGGTGTATTTCGTTTTCAATGCGCCAGCCTGTATATTTAATCAATTGTAATTGATACGATTTCCATTTCGTTAAAATATTAAATAAAACATATTGGAATCCTGTTGCTCTAAAATTTCGGGATCAAATTTAACCAATCTTTAATTGTTAGCCCTCCAACACGTTACGTATTGCTAACCGTAAATTTTGCTTTTTTTTCAGATTTATATCTTATTAGTATTTGCAATGACGTGTATCTCAGTATTAGCTCATCCAAAACATTCCGTCGAAGACCAAGTGCCTAACCCCTCGCACCACCATCACGGCCATCATGGACACCACCACGGACACCATGACCATCACGATGCTGTAGACTTCGGTGCCCATACTGGAGAACACGGAGCTTTCGGGTGGCATGCCGACTTCCCTGTGCACGGACATCATTGATCTCATCAATTCACGTCTTTATTCTCTTCAATTCGTTAGGTATGCGTTCTCTGCTGTAGCGATCTCTGTTTATATTTCTACTTCTGGAGTTATCTTAGATTTTTCTAAAGACTGTTGTGCATGTTTCTTTGTAATTTCGTGTGTGAAATGCAATTTTAGTTCTGGTGGTTAATTACAACGTTTTTGTCGCTTCTCGAAATTTGTACCTCATAAAATTTAAGTTCATTAGATAATTTTAAACATATTACGTAATATTTACGCAGTAAATGTATCTCATATATATCGCTGTAAAAAGATTAGCAATGTTATATGACGAATTACGTAAATTGTACGTCTATTTTACGTTCTTTTTGAATCATGAAAAACTTTAATGGAAATTGACGTTATATTAACGTTGCTATCTTTTACAGGTGGTAACTTTGATAGTTATTAGTTATATTTAAATTATAATGGAATACGTCCAATAAATATTTATAATGTAAAATGTTTAACTTGTTCGATATTCATTTAAATACTGCAATTTTGCACCTTATTCCAAATTTGTATGAATTGATTTAAAATTATGCGACTACTCATTGCATTTTTTGTTAAAAACGTATTTTAGAAACATTATATACTATAGCAAAATTATATAAAATGACAAAAAAACTGTAAGGAGTCTATTGAAACTGAAATTTCTTTTTCACATCATTAGCATCCATTTACTATTTTTGACTGATCACATATTGCTTTACTAGCTTAAGTAGTTTTACTTTCTCTGCTTTAAGTGTTTATATTATTAACCTATTTTTCTATTTCTATTACCTATAGTACTTTTCATTATCTTATATTTTCGTACTTATCAGTATGCTACTGTTGTATCATCGGTTTATGTCTGTTTTCTATTTCTTAGATGTTTTTTCTACTTTTGGTAGGGTTTTTTCCAGTCCACTTTTAACATTATTATAATCTTTCACTTATTACTTCATTTCTGGACTACTAACCTTACTAAATGCATGCTGTGGAAAACAAAAGAAAGAAAATTAAAAAAAAAATAAGAAGAAATTGAATTGTTAATTTAGGGCTTTGTATATTTGTTATTTTTTAATTGTTGAAAAATATTTGTAGGTGTTATATCTTATAATTATTAAGTCTTGTGTATTATTAAATATTAACTTTATTCTTAACACTTTTAACGACCTATTATATTTCATAGTTTCTGCCTTTGCAATTAATTCCTAATTTATTTTAACCTCTATAGATCTTTTATTTTTTTCTTAAAACTCTGCTATATTTGTTTCTTTTAAATAAATTTTCAATGTCTTGTTTATTACCGTACAAATATTGAGTTTTGTGTATTACTATAAGCTTTAATGTTTTTCTTGCAACTTCCCTATATCTGCATTGTTATCTAAATTTTCAATTTCACGTCTATTACCTTACAAATGTTAAGTTTTGTGTATTACTAAACTTTATATTTTCATCCTTATTCTTTAAAACTTTTAACGACGTATTGTATTTCTTATTTTCTAGCTTTGTATAATCAGGTCCTTTTAATTTCGATTGATATTTTATTTCCCCTTGGAAGTCTGCTATATCTGTTCTACCTTAATTTTTGACTTAATTTATATTTACCTAATAATTCCTACTTTGTACTTCTTTGCTCTACTTTTGTCTTACTATGTTCTTTTTTCCTGCTTTGTTGTTATTTTTTAAGTGTTTTTACTTAGTACTAGCAACTGACCAAAAATTTAGGAGTAAAAATTATTGTAGTAGAAATTAAAAGTTCCTATATGTATAATTAAATAATTTTTAGATGTTAATAGTTAAAATAATTAATCAATAAAAATCCACTTCCGGTGGTATATATCAGCTCATCACAAAGAGTAAAAGTAGATATTTGATAGAATCATTAGAGGAAAAAAATTAAATTTTACGCTAATTTTAAGTGAATAACTGTTTAAACTTTTTTCTTATTGTTAATGTTTAACAGCTTTTAATGTTTATTCTGTTGCATTTGTTATTCTTTCACAAGAAAATTTGTATGTAAATTATCTATATATTATGTGTATTATGAAAAAAAATGAAAAAAAGAAATATACTGGTATTAGCAAAGATACTTATATTGTTTTTATAATAATAAAAAGTCTGGACGCGGCAAGTGCGTTATGGTAGTGAAGTTTCATAAAAATGTTTTTACTAGCAAATATGTACTTTTTTTAATGAAAGCAGGAATCAAATTTCGTCACCAATATAATCTATATAGTAGAAACAATGTACCATATTTCATCAATATAACTTTATTGTTTGAAAAAGTAACAGTACAACCGTTTTCCAAAATAAACTTAAAATATTCCCGAAAAAACTGGTCCGATTTTCCTGGCCAACTAACCTAACTTATTCACAAAAAAGCTTTTCGACGAAACTCCCCAAAAAAAATTGATTTTTGGGATGATCACTTTTTTTAGCGGCCACTAATAAAACTAGCATGTTTTGATAGTCCTCGTACACAGGGTTGCCAGTAGTGATGGGTCGTTATTTACCTGTCAGCTATTTTTAAACGGTTACCCAGCCGTAACGGTAACCACCAGTTATGGATTTATAAAAATAGCAGCTTAAAAAGTAACGCTTTTTACACTAAACTAGAATTCGGAGTCGTGTCTGTTTCAGTTCTACTGCAACTAGGTTCGATGAATAAACATCGGTTTTCATCGGCAACTGTTATTTAACCATTTAACTGGATGAATAGCCTTGAGATTGGGAATGCTAAATATGTATGGTTATACAGTATAGAGCGGACTGTACTTCATAACATTATTATTTATACTAGTGTGCTCGCTCTCGCTCTCGCTCACAGCTTTAGGGACGCACGATCTTCGGTACAATAAAACGGTTTAATTTTAACTTTAACCGGTTGTTGATGGGGATACGGCATACGGACACTACTACACAGAGTTATTCTGTTAAATTGAGAAGCTGTTATTTTTGAAACAGTTGAGTTTCCCACTAGTATGTAAAGCCAAATATTTAATAATAAAAAATCTTGGGTGAAAAGATGAATTTCTGTAAAAACGTGTTATTACTTTCACTATAGACAACGCAAAATAGGGTTATTTCACGTGAAACTAAAGTACTTATTAATTTAAATTTATATACATTACCTAAGAAAACAGTTAATACGTCATTTTCGTTTGTCTGATAATAGTTATCAAATTGATAAAAAAATATAATGATACATTTAAATATAAAAAATTAAATGAATATATATATATATATATATATATATATATATATATATATATATATATATATATATATATATATATATACAGGGTGTTTCCAAATTGATGCGAAAAATTTTACAGGGTGATTCTTTGGAGAAAAATAAGGGGTGTCTTTTTATTAAGTTTTTCTTGAAACCCCTTCTCCTCCAAGTTACAGCCCTTTGAAATTTTTGAAACTAATTTTAAAACAACGTATATTAAAATGAGTAAATAAACAATTAATACTATATATCTTCCAATTTTTTTTTTAAACTCAAACTCAAATTCAATTTTTTATACTGTTGGCTGTTGTTTGCACAGTTTTTAAAAGTGAACTGATAAAGATGACCAGTGAACCGAAAATGTAACTAGAGATAGAGATCTTTCTAAGAAATAATAAAAGCATAATGTAATAACAAACCATATATACAGAATAAAGGCAAATTTCGTTACCGAAATTTTATGAACTGCGTTATGTTATGGAGTTCTTAGAATCACTCCCTGTGTAGCAATAAAAGTTCTAACGTCCCAAGACGTGATAAATAATGATATTTATTGTATCTTGCTGTGGCATTGACATTTACGTAAAGACCCCTCATAAAATAAATTTGTTAGAAATGACTAGTTTATAATTTTTAAAACATCCAAGTAAATACTTATATAAGACTCCTTTCTGATTTCTAAAAGTTTCACTTCAGAGTGGCAAAAGATTTACGACACGCTTATTATAATTTCTTAACCCTTTGTTTCCTTTTCATATCGACAAAATTTGAGATTTATACACTACGTGAAATAACGGGGTAAAAATACAATGCATTTATACTAGTGTGCTCGCTCTCGCTTACAGCTTTGGGAATGTAGGATACTATCGATCGACTATCCAGTTTAAAATAACTGAAGCCGTTATTTTCAACGGTAATTATTAAATAACGTTAACGGCTTCAACTATTAACAGAAAATAACCGTTTTCCCCATCACTAGTTGCCAGGTTTTTAAAACTAAATATCGCCGTTTTGCTGAACGAGGTCGCCCAAAATCGCCAACTTTCCAATCATGGGAAATCGCCCAAAATCGCTCACTTTCTGTAAGAACTGTCCCTGGTCCAACCGTTCAAACTGAATTTTTCGGCGAGAATTTCAATTTTTTTTAATAAAAACTTTGTTTGAGGTTGACGAGAAGCTTTAATATAATGATGTATAGTGCATAGAGCCTCGGTGGTCCAGTGGTGAGAACATGAGTCTCTGGACCCAAGCGCACTGGGTTCGATTCCCAGGATTCCCCTTTCACTTTTTCAGTACAAACTATAAAATTAAGATCAACCGTGGTGTTGCAATGTATTTGAGCAGGTCGAATATCTGCAGCTTGCTCACTTCCGGGGGGCGTAATTTTGTCGGTCTCGTGTACCATACAATGTTGGGCATGTTACCCACCCTTCCTATAGAAAGTTTCGGCAAAATTTCCAGGATGGTGGGGTAAAACTGCTCCCTGGCGTCGCTGATTGCCCATAGTCACGGAAATAGACCGACGACATAGAAGAGAAAAGAATTTATAGCATCAAAATCACATGTAAATAACGGTTAACCTTTGGTCATTAAATTTAAAAAGAAGAAGGAACTAGAACAAGAATTTATTTATAAAATATCAAAACATACACTCAACAACAGTGTTATAAGAATGCAAAAATAAAATATTGTCTCTATATAACGAAACATAAAATATACTGTAATATAATATAAAACATAAACAATATATTGTCCCAGTCATCTGTCACCTATCATCTTTTCTCTATTATCTATCCAAACATGTTGGGTACTCTTGGTTTCTCATGGATGTCGAAATGTCATTGCTTCTCATCGATAAAAGCATGTTCCTCTATGTTACTTCTGAATAAATCAAACTTTGGCGAAACTGAATAGTTTTACAACAGAGTTCGTTTCTTCAAGATCGCCCAATTGGCGATTTTTAGATAACAAAAGTAGCCCAATTTGCGACTCGGCACTTTCTTTGAAAAAAAAACTCGCAACAAAAGATAAAAGATAGCCAAATTTGCGATAAATCGCCCAATCTGGCAACTCTGCTCGTACAACATATGTAATAGTGGTAAAAAATGATATCAAAAGTGTATCGGAGGCAAGATATACACGGTGATTCATTAGGTGCGAGCAATATTCATATCTCAGTAACTATGGCAATTGGAGCTTCCTGAAAAAAGTACTCGAAAGGTTTTTTTCAAGTACAATAATTCATGTAATATTTTTTAAAATTCTTATTCTTGGCACTAGATGGCGCTTATATAACGTTATACAAAAGATTTCCAGAAGGAAACTTATTTCATATTTAGAAAAGTAAAGTATCTGCCCAATTATAAATGTAGCAATTATTTTTTCCTTATTAATCGTCAGTATGATTTCGTTTTAGTCAACCCAATCAAACTGTTTTTTCAATATCAACAATAACAAAATTATAATTTCAGACTCAAAGGTGACAAACTTATTCAGGCGTTTTAAACAAAAATGAGATCATGTTCAAAATGTATGAAATCTATGTGCGCTATTTTTCTACAAATGTCAAAATAAAACATAAAAAGACATACATTCATCAAGTTGGATTCGATCGTGTAACCTTCTGCTTAGGAGGCAAGGGCGATGTCGCCGGCGCCATATAAGTATACTTCAACCAACGTTTTATTTCCGTGATACTTCAGATCGGCTTCATGCCGGGGATATTATATTCAAAGTATACGTAACTAACTATAGAATTAGTAGAATTACCATTGAAACACATCCCACGACTGTTTCGGTCTTAATTAAGTTTAAAAATAAAAGAAACCGTTTTGGAGTCATTTTTATAGAGAGTTGGCTTGATTTTGTTTGCATTTCTAGTATATTATCCGACAGCATAATATATCTATATGCTGCGCTAAAACTGTTTGAGGCGCTACAAATATAGTGTCTTTTAATAATTGATTGAATCCCCCAGTTAAATAACAATCAATTGGCAAATTTTTAATTTCATGTCGTCCGTCATTTACGATATTTGTGGCCGAGATTTAACGATTGTTGGTTCGGGTAGTATGTTTTATGCCTGGTATATATTTAGTTTGGTTACCGTTGATGTATGGTTTATACCTGTTGTATGAACCAATCTATGCGTGGCAGTTAACTACTCTGTCTGTCAGGCATTAGACTTTAACCACTAAGTCATCTCAATGCATGTCTTTGGGATTTTATTTTTAATTTGGAAAAAACTCTAAATATTGTGTACTAAATTACTTAAAATTCATAACATAGGTTTATTTGCACTAGGTACTTCTGGCCACATGTAAAGTCTCCAGTTACTTTGATATTTATACAAAAATATAGCGTTTTGAAAAAGTTTTCCCCAATTTTCCACCGGAAAAACTTGAGTATAAAGGCTGATTAACGAACTCGTCCTCGGTTTTTGCCAAGTTTGATTGAAATCAGTTTAGTTAGTATTTTTTGAGTTATTGCTTGGATACATACATCCATATATATATATATATATATATATATATATATATATATATATATATATATATATATATATATATATATATATATATATATATATATATATATATATATATATATATATATATATATATAATATAAACATATGAAAATTTGAACGGACCTTGGTTTTGGGTTCTAGGGACCCATATTCGCGCTCATCTGAAGAAATTAGAAATTTTTCCGAAAGCTTTTGATCGTAACCTCTCTATTAGCGTATTTTTCTGAATTAAAATTCGCTAAAATGATAAATTCAGCCCACCACAAAATGAACTCACCTGAAGGTTTCATGAAATATTACTCTGTATAACAGGTAACTGTATAACATGGCCCAAGCATGTCACAGACTCAGAAAACCATCCCCCAGCAAAGTAGACAAGAACCGTTTTGTTTATCTTAACCAGAACGAGATTTTAATAACACCACCACTTAAAACAAATAACAAATAATACTTGAGAATTGAAGCAGCATGGTTGCCAGGTACGAGATCGCGGTAGGTCTTCAGAAGGGCCACCGTGTCACAAAAATATTAACAAATAATAATTTTATTAGCTAAGCTTACTAGTGGTAGTCGTCGAGGCTACCGATGTAACGTCGTAGGCATACCTACATTGTCACGTTACAGCCTGCTAAATGGGCCACAAAGTCGTTACTCCATACTCGAGAAGGTGTTCAGAATACAAAGTTTTACGGATCCTCACCCGCATGAGTCTGTATGATATGTAGAACTTACACCATTCTAGCCACATTTATGCAGTTAATGCAAGTTATATTTTTATACTTTAAGTAAGCACCAAACAAAATCCAGAGGGTTTCACCACGTAGTTATTGAGAAAAAATAGTGGCATTTTTTAATTTCATCTTTAGTAATAATCATAATATGTTCATGCAATTTTTCAAAGCACATCTAAAACTAAGTTCATATATAGACGCTAATTGCGAAAGCCATTTCTATTAAATTGGCTCATTTTAAATAATATTGTATTCAATAACCAATTGGAATAGATTTCGCAATTCGAGTCTGTATAAACTAAGTTTTAGGTCTCAGCTAACGACACTGAGACTACTTGGCTCGTCGAGGCATATTGGGACAACCCACTGGATAGTGCATATAGGTACCTGGATTGGTGTTTGAAATGGTTTTCCTTCTTTTAGTTTTTAATTAAGCAAACTGATGTCAGGGGAGGTTAGCAAGGTCAGGTTGGGCAGGACTCTGAATAAACTGCACCTCAGCCAGGTCTTTTATGTCTTAAACGGCAAAAAACAAAACCTTGTTTGATGTCTTGAGAAGTCGTTACACTGGCTTTTAGGATATAAAAAAAACTGGTTGGGGTGCAATTTAATCTAAGCTAAAAGAAAACTCAAGTCCATCTGCTGGGTTGTGCAAATATGCCTCGTCGAGTCATCTCACCATCTGCAAGCAGTGACTCCTTGATACTAAGGGAGCTTGTCTGTGTCTGGTGATGATTGCTCACTGAATATATCAGTGGTCAGATGTCGATGCCGGTGCTGGTATACAGACCTCACCACTGCTGGCTAACCTGAGAGGATAGGCTGAAAGTTCTAGGTGATAATTGCGACTTTGAACTCTCAAGGTTGATTCTACTACCACATCGTGTTTGCTCTTTTATATGATTTCTATCTTGGTGGAATGAGCCTTATCTCCAAGCGAAGGGCTGTGAACCAAGTCGTTTGTTTTAACCAGACAGCGATAGTGGATCGCTGGTAACAAATTAAAAGCACCTATTCTTATGGGGCAAACGATTACATTTACGGAACAAGCAAAATATCTGGGGGTTACCTTATATAGGAAGCTCAACTGGGACATACAGTTAGAGAATGTAATCCGCATAGCTAAACTGTCCCTGTGGCCATGCCGTAGAATCTGATGAAATGACGGGGGAACAAACCTCCAACAGATGTACTGGCTCTATGTAGTGATTATCAGACCGATATAAACATATGGAGCCATAGTTTGGTGGCCCAAGGCACTTTGTTGTATCGCAAGGGCCAAACTGTCTCACATACAGAGACAAGCTTGTCAGGCGATAACGGGACCGATAAGCACTGCTCCATCAGCCGCTCTGGAGGTCCTCCTTAATATTCCACCTCTTAAGATTTGACTGGAGAGGGCTGCGAGGCGGACAACATACAGATTAAAACAAACAACCGACAGCATGCTGAAGGAAATCAGTCTGGGTGGGTACAGAGTCCTCGGTGACACAGAGGGTTATGGGATTCTGGGAATGGTCTCAGGCTTGATGTCTACAAAGATCAGTAGAGAGTCTTTCGAGACCATCCTCCCGGAAAGGGAGGGCTGGTAACGAAATCAAACGACCCTATTGAGTGTTGATCTCTGCTGGTATACTGACTGCTCCAAAACCAATAGAGGGGGTGGGCAGGAGCCTGTGCATATGAGAGCAACACCGATGCTAGACTATCAACTAGCCTCGGAAAGTACGCAACCATACACCAGGCAGAAGTGTATGCCATCGAGATGTGTGCAAGGGAAAGTATACAAAAACCAGTGCACACACAAATCGATAAAGATATATTCAGATAGCCAAGCTGCAATAAAGGCTCTTGGTTCCTACCGTTGCAATTCAAAAACGGTATGTAGTTGTAGATCTACCCTCAACAAACTGGGCAGCTGCAATGAGGTGTCGCTGGTCTGGATATCAGGTCACTCGGACCATGATGGCAATGTTGCGGCCGACACGCTTGCCAGGAGTGGTGCCCAGAGGGACTTCAACGGACCAGAACCTCTGCTGGGGATATCATCATACACAGCAAAACGCACCTTAAAGACCTGAATAGAAAGAATAACAATCCAGCAATGGCAAAATCTGCCAGGATTAGCTAGCTCACTCTAAGGCCTTCATAAATGGCCTGTCAGAGTCAAGGGCTAAAAAACTTCTAGAGCTAAGCAGACAACAACCGAGTGCTCTAGTCGGCCTGTATACACCACATGCACCGAATTGGAGTCTGTCAGGAAACTGAGTGCCGGCTGTGTATGGAGAGTGACGAAACAGCAGAGCTTGAGCTGTGTTCCTGTCCGGCGGCAGACAGGACAAGAAACCTGCTCTTTGGCAAGACAAAGCTTGCTCCAGAAGACCTGGATCAACTTTCGCCCACACAGATTTTTGACCTCTGCAGGAGGCTGGCTTTGTTGGGCGAAATATAGACTATTAGGCGTGAGCCACGATAGACCTTAAGGTCGCAGTGAAGGGACCCTTATGGCCCACTCACAATCAAACCTAACCTAACCTATCTTGGTGGAATGAGCCTTATCTTCAACAGAAGGGCTTATCTCTAGGTTGTGAATCGAGTCGTTTGTTTTAACCAGACAGCGATAGTGGATCGCTGGTAACATTGTTGATTTATTGATAATGGACACGTTGAATGAGAAAATAAATAAACGACGTTACAAGCGAAATGCAAGTTTTACTACACCATGAAGATGTTTTGGAAGAAAGGTGTCAAATATGTTTTGAGATATTCTTATTAAATTTTGTCATTAAATACTATACAAGTACTAGGATTTTCTTGTACTGACATAGGTATAATTTTCAGCAAATAAATAATAATAATATATAATTTTTTAGACCCATAACATGTATTATCAACGTTGTTCATTTCGATAAGCGAACATAATTTTTTGAAACCAATTATATAAAAGTAATATCTGTGACGGGACGAAAGAGAGGGTAACAAAAAACACATGTTGACATATAGATATGTGATTTTATTTATTTTATTTTTAACTATTTCCCTGTATATACAATAATTGAATACTGCGCATTCATAATAACAATAAACTTTTATTGGCTATACACAATTATAATTATCAACTAATAATAAGTAACCTTTATAATACTGTATTAGTATTAAGTATGGTATAATTAACGAAAAACAAGAATTTTCAAAATGTATTAATTTCTTCAATTTATTGATTGTTGTTGACCTTACTTAGTGAAACTGGTCTAGACTAGGGCTGGGAATCGAATACGAATAATTCGAATATTCGAGTATTCGAATATGAATTATTTCAATGACAGTGTATTCGAATATTCGTATATATTCGAATATTCAAATAATCCACGAATATTCGAATACTCCACGAATATTCGAATACTCCACGAACATTTGAATAATTCGAATAGTCGTGAAGCTTACGGAACGAATATTCGAATACACAAACGGATAAATTCCCAGCACTACTCAAAAGCACCGGCACCAATATTGTCAGTTGTGTCCTGTCTATGTGTAATCGTGCGAATGCTTTTGGGTCTTGGATAAAATGGTTAATAACTCAGCAACGCATGATTTTTATGTATCAATTGTGCTATACCATTGAACTCGGAAGGAAATGTTGCATCAAATAGGTAACAATATACAGAATGTTCTGTTAAAAAATATAAAATTTATATCAATAACTCCGGCGAATAGAATGTCGTTATTGGCATTATAAATTACTAATATGTAATATGTACACCATCTACTATAAATTATAAATTAGCCATATTTTTCTAACTAAGCATATTATCAGCTTAAAATGCAAATACACGGACAGGATGCAGATTTATTTATTTATTTATATATGTACTTGCAAATAACGTAAATATGACTAAAAACCTAATTGCTGTTGTGATAAGCACAATGAAACCGACATTATAAACGTCATTAATTTTTCTAAAATAAACAATGAAACATTTCCGGAATTATTTGAAAGTTAAGAATTAAATAGCTAATTTTCTAGGAAACAGAGGCAGATTCAAAAAATGATAACGAGACACATTCATGGGCTTACGGGAGTGTTTATTACTGTGCGAATATTCTGCCAATATTCGAATACTCGTCGAATATTCGAATACTCCACGAATATTCGAATACTTCATGAATATTCGAATAATTCGAATAGTCGTGAAGATTTCGGAACGAATATTCGAATACACAAATGGATAAATTCCCAGCACTAGTCCATACTACATACAGACTTGCTCCAGTTAGCTTACACGCTGGCTATGTCCTTCACCTACAGAAACAAAACCCAACAGTGAAGCCAGAGAAATAGTACCCAAGTCTGTATGTAGTATTAATTTATTGTACTGAAAAACATTTTATTACGACAAATTAAGTACGTATAAATAATTTAAGTAAGTATTGCATAGATTTATCAATGGTGTTCTCAGACGCACTAGAGGTCTTGCTGATGCTGCCACCGCTTCCATCTGATTCAGAAGGGAGGCTATGGCGTCGCATCTCAGAATTCGAGACACTGGAAACTGGTGCGGAGAGGGAGCAGTAATGGGGCATGCAAGAGTCGCCAAGGAGGTGGACAAGGAAATTCCGATTTCCGCCATCAAGGTACGAAATGCACAGGATTACATTAGGCTGACTAGGACATATACCCTCAGAATCCCCAGCAAGAATCAATGGAGCAAAAATAGGTTGCTTTCCAGCCTGCTAGCCTGGCCTGTTTTAGCGACTGATCACGACTGGAAGAGCAGCACTCCTCCGGGGCGGGAATATACATGGATAGCCTGGGAGTGCATGTGCTCTGGGCGCATATACCACGGCATTCGAAAGAGAGGTGTACGCTATTCTGTCTGTAGCCAGTCGACAGGATGTGAGGATCAGCCCTGAGAAATGTGTATACACGTGCTGAAATAGTCAGACGCCCTCCAGGCAGTCTACGCATCCGGGATTAGGTCAATCCTGGTTCAGGAGTGCGCTGACGCGCTTGCAGGACTGTTTAGGACAAAGGAGGTATAACTTGTGTGGGTTCCGGGACATTGTGGCGTGGAGGGGAATGAAGTGGCGAATGACCTCGCAAGGCTTGGTACCTGGCGACTGTTCTGTGGCCCGGAGCCTGGTATAGGCATTAAGTAGGAAGATGGTATCCGACGCACTAGATAAATGGACTGAGGAGGCTATGGAGAAGCACTGGAGGTCGGTCAGTGGCTGTAGGCAGGCGAGATATGATTTCTATCTTAGTGGAATGAGCCTTATCTCCAAGAGAAGGGCTTATCTCTACGCTGTGAATCGAGTCGTTTGTTTTAACCGGACAGCGATAGTGGATCGCTGGTAACAAATTAAAACCACCTATTCTTATGGAGGAAATGATTCCATTTACGGAGCAAGCAAAATATCTGGGGGTTACCCTAGATAAGAAGCTGAACTGGGAGGTACAGTTAGAGAATGTAATCCGCAGAGCTGAACTGTCCCTGTGGACATGCCGTAGAATCTGTGGAAATAACTAGGGAACAAACCCCCAACAGATGTACTGGCTCTATGTAGTGGTTATCAGACCGATAATAACATATGGAGCCATAGTTTGGTAGCCCAAGGCACTTCGTGGTATCGAACGACCCTATTGAGGGCCGATCTCTGCTGGTATACTGACGGCTTCAAAACCGATAGGGGAGCAGGAGCCGGCGCATATGAGAACAACACCGATGCTAGACGATCAACTAGCCTCGGAAAGTACACAACCATACACCAGGCTGAAGTGTATGCCATCGAGATGTGTGCAAGGGAAAGTATACAAAAACAGTGCCCACACAAATCGATAAAGATATATTCAGATAGCCAAGCTGCAATAAGGGCTCTTGTTTCCTACCATTGCAATTCAAAAACGGTATGGAGTTCTAAATCTGCCATCAACGAACTGGGCAGCTGCAATGAGGTGTCGCTGGTCTAGATACCGGGTCACTCGGACAATGATGGCAATGTTGCAGTCGACACGCTTGCCAGGAGTGGTGCCCAGGGGGACTTCATCGGACCAGAACCTGTGCTGGGGATGTCAGGAGTGCGCTGACGGTCTTGCAGGACTGTTTAGGACAAAGGAGGTATAACTTGTGTGGGTTCCGGGACATTGTGGCGTGGCGGGGAATGAAGTGGCGAATGACCTCGCAAGGCTTGGTTCCCGGCGGCTGTTCTGTGGTCCGTAGCCTGGTATAGGCATTAAGTAGGAAGCTGGTATCCGACGCACTAGATAAATAGACTGAGGAGGCGATGGAGAAGCACTGGAGGTTGGTCAGTGGCTGTAGGCAGGCGAGGCAATTCGTGGAGAGGCCGGATAAAAACAAGACTGTCTGGCTTCTTGGTAGGAGTCGTTCTACGCTTCGTCGCATCATTGGGGTGTTAACAGGCCACTGTACTCTCAGAAGACACCTTACATTGGTAGGTATCGAGAGGGATCTCATTTACCAGGAATGCGGAGAGACTGAAGGAACGTCTTACCACTACCTGTGTGAATGCAAGGCTTTTGGGAGTCTTCGAACAGAATTGTTTGATTCCAGGACCCCACAGAGAAGCCAGGTAAGTTCCATCCAATGGAAGACCGCCATGGCATTTATTTCGAGGTCAGGGAGGTTTGGTGACGAAACCGAGGAGGGGTAAGGTGTGGTTGCTGGGTTGCCGGGGTTGGCAAAAAGGGTCCGTTGTGGCCTACTTGCCTGCCTACTATCAATGGTGGTAAAATATTTTACCAAAATATTAAACTCATTTCAAATAACTTTAAAAAGGCTGATCATTTAAAGTTGTTACCTACTACAACATTTCTAAGCATAATCCACTTTAAAAATTGAATTAGCTGATAAGAAAATTCCGAAAGTAGCAATCAAATTCAAAATAAAGCAATGAGCTAACGCCACTGTACCATCTCTTGGGGAATTTGAATGGTAGGAAGAGGAGGACTCTATGAATGGCCTGTCAGAAGCCCTGATTTGATCAAAATGATCTTTTGGGGGGGGGGGGGGTAATGTTAAGTAGCAAGTGTATAAAGCTCCCACAACTACAAGAAAAAACATGAAAAACAAATAGGGGAAGCTTTTCAGAATATTCCTGTGGCCATGCGAAGAGATATCAGTAGGCCATTTGGAAATCATCTACAGATATGAATAGACGTATTAGGAGGTCACTTTGAGCGGTACGAATAGTAAGTTTCTAAGTGGAAGGAAGCAATAGATCAGGGGAAATATGCACTAGCTGTGTTTGTTGATCTTAGGAGAGCTTTCGAAACAATCGACAGGGATATTCTTCTACGGAAGCTGGCTATTATGGTATTGGTGGAAATATGTTAGGATGGCTGAGGCAATACTTGACGGGCAGGACACAGAGTACCAGATTAGAGAAAGAAATATCAGATGAGGTGGTGAGCTGCACTGGAGTTCCTCAGAGGAGTATGCTCGGACCCCTACTTTTTATTATTTACATTAATGATATTAATATTAGTGGAGATTTTGAATATATAAGTTTGTTTGCCGACGACACATTGATTGCCTGTACTGGAGACAATGTTGCAAATATGGTTACAAGGATGAATGAAGTTCTTGATAGGTTTGCTGCATACCTGCATGTGAACAAACTGGGGTTGAATGCGGACAAAATAAAAGCTATGTTATTGGGTAGTAAGTATAAGCTGAAGAAGATAGATTGTAATAATGTTACTTTGATGATTGAAAACAAGAGGATAGAATTTGTAAAAGAAATGAAATATTTGGGTTTTGTTTTGGATGAGGCACTTAGCTTTAAGAGTCACTCTGAGTACATAAGCAAGAAAATAAAGAAAAAAATATTTTTGTTCAGCAGACTCGGTCACGATTTGTCGGTGTATGCTAGTATCACGGTGTTTCGCACACTGTTACAACCTCATTTTGATTACTGTGCTACCTTGCTTCACGTGATGGATCTAAACTCTCTGAATGTGTTACAGAAACTGCAGAATCGTGGAATGCGAGTTGTCTTAAAAGTGAGCGGATATACACCTATAAAATTGATGCTGGCGATGCGTTGCAGATAGACTGTAGTATTTAACGATGATATTTGTTTTTAAACTTGCGAAGAATCTGTTGCCAGCCTATTTCGATTCATTTCTGGTTTTTAACAGAAACATTCACCAATATAATACATGGTCTGCACATATATAGAACCTATACAAGCGGTGCAATGAAGTCAGTGTTTTTTAGAGGTATCAGCGAGTTTAACAGCTTACCTGATGATTTAAGAACTTATGGTACATTGGGTTTATTTAGGAGGAAACTTTTTCAGTTATTGATGTTGAGAGAGGTCTTTGGAAATATAATTTTACCCAGAATTCCAAAATGTGAAAATATACAGAAGATCCGTTTAAGATTGAATTGATCTTAAATGAACTCCGCTGTAGTGAATCATCCTGTATGTTTGAAAATCATTTTAAAATGTGCGCCTTCTGATACCACACCATTTCCATAAAAAAAATATTTTCAAATCTTATTAATAAGGCCGATATCGGACTTTGACACAGTATTGGGACACCATGTATATCATACTGAGAATATATACATTTTATCAATCTGACAATACATTTTGAAAATTCAACGTTTATCACTAAATAATTAACATTATAAAAATAAAACTTTGTAGGCCTCAATTCCGTAATACTTGTAACTTTTTTTTTTGGTCTTAAATCACATTTTTCAGAAGGTACATTTATACAGTAACACTTACAAGTTTTGATAGTCTTCCTTTCTTATCAACATTTATTACATACTACCTAATTAACAAAATAATACAAAAATGAGACGAAAATAAAACACAAATATAACATCGTACTAAAGTGAGATTTCTAATTGCAATTTACACAGTTTACTAGAGTTTTTTAAAGCTATATCTTATGATTAATTCTTTGGTTTTATTACTAATATTGCGGTATTAGTAGTTTCAGATTATAATAAAAGATTTTGTAAATATCACATACAATGGAACATGGCAAAGAAATATGTAAAGTGTGTTCAAATCAATTTATTGTTCGTATTATAATATTATGGTCATTATAAAAATTTAAATATGGAGCAATAAAGATGAAGAACCTGTGATGAGCTCCGATAAGTACACTAAAAGAACCACAATCTCCACAACACATTTTTAAAAAACCTGACGATCATTTCACTAAATAAGTTAGCATCATCAAAAGATGAAAAAAGTCTGCACGCAGCAAGTGCGTTATGGTAGTGAATTTTCATAGAAATGATCTGGCACGAAATATTTTACTATAACTTTTTTTCTTTTAACATAGAAATATAGATTTTGGTATATAGTTTCCTTTTAATGTCGTGAACTTACGTACTAAATTTGGTTACCATAGCTTTCCTATTTTTTGAGATAATTTTTTTTTTCGAAAGAACACCCAAAATTTTCCTGGAAAACCTGGTCCGATTTTCCTGGCTAACGAATTTATCCAAGCCACTTACAAAAGGAAGGCACATGCTAAATTTTATCAAAATCGGTCCATGATTTTTTGAGTTATCGGTGTGATACATATATATATATATATATATATATATATATATATATATATATATATATATATATATATATATATATATATATATATATATATCGATGGTCAAGCGCACAAATGTGGTAATTGAATTTTTTTCCCAATTGGGTTAATTATGTCATAAAATCAAGCACACAATCAATATTTACATGCACAAATGTGGTAAGCGATAAATGACATTATAAAGATCCCAGCGCCATCTGTTAAAGGTTGTAAGTACTTCATAACCGGAGATTCCTACCACAGTAGTTTTAAAATCATTTAACACCTTTGTGCTTTTATAATAGTATTTTACATATGGAGTAAGTGTGTACTTAACACATTTGAGTTTCTTATCTTGTGCTTCTAAAAATGAGGTTATCTTAAGGAAGTACAGGTGTTTATCCATATTAGTGACCATAAAACTGTGATAAACAACAATAAATAGAGAGACTGGGTGTTGTATTAGAGAAAAATGTCATCTCGGTCCAAACAAATATTGCAGCTAGCTCTTGAAGTTACACATAAACAAAGTGGTAAGATTAATTCACTGTAATATACTATAGTATGTTAATTCTGGTACATCTGAAACGTTGAATAATATGATAATATACAAAAACTAAATTAAATAATACCTACTTTCATTCTCAGTTGATGAGCCAAACCAGCAAATGTTGAATGATATTGATAAACAAGAACAAATTCCTATACAAATGGAAACAAATACAAGTAGTGGGGTATTATTATTCGAACCTGATAACGAAATAACAGAAAATATACCAGGTAAGTGCATTTTATTAATGTACATACTTATAATTCACGTATTATTTATAATTTTATAAATCTGCTTTAAACAAATATTTTAATGCGACTAAAGCTGAACTAGTGATTGTATGGGTGTACAGTGGCGCGGTAGTTTGCATTGTTAATGTTACTTAAAAAAATGAAAAATTGAAAATAGTACGTGACTTATAAATAATAATGTATAAATAATTCAACTTTCTGTTTAAACTTTTTTATATAACTTATGATAAAAAATTAAATTTATGTGTAAACAATTTTTTTTTAGATAGTGAATCGGAATTGAATTTCAATATTCAAAATCATCTTCCTAATAGTCCCCGCGATGGTGATGTGAGCATAAGCGAGCTGTCGGATCCATATGCTTCATCTGGAAGTTCATACAAGCCATCATCATCTGAAGAAGACAATGAATCCCAAACATCGACAGATGTGGAAGTAGAGGAAGCAGAAAATAATAATGCAGGTATATCAAAAAAACGTCGACGAAAGAAAGCAAATAGAGCCCTGTGGAAAAGATCTATTGTCAAAGATTTAAGACTTGCTGGAAAAAAATATGTAAACCGAGCAGGCAAGGATATTCCCGAAAAAAAACCTAAAGCAGTAGATTGCTCAAAATGTCGCTTTAAATGTGGTAATTTTATCTCCGAAGAAAATAGGGAAGTTGTTTGTAAGGAATACTACGACCTGGCAGACTACATAAGGCAGAAAATATATTTAAGTGCTCTCATTCAGAATGTTCCAATCAACAGAAAAAAGAATAATCCTATGACAAAAAACAGAAAAACTTCCAGAGAGTATTATTTGAAAGACTTATCAGGGGTCAGCCATCGAGTTTGTCAGAAGTTTTTTTGTGCCACATTTTCAATGTCGCATAGAGTAATTGAAAAGTGTGTTGAATCTATTAGCGAAACCGGCCTCTTTATTGGATATGATAGAAGAGCTGATGCAAAACCCCACAATGTTACTCATGAAAATGACGAGCAGTTCGTTAAAGATCACATAAATTCATTTAGTAGAATTGAGTCACATTATTGTAGGCGTGATTCGACTAAAGAGTATCTGTCCCAAGAGCTAAATATATCCTTAATGTACCGCCTATACCTTCAGCTGTGTTCAGACCAAAATCGACAACCTGTATCTCAATTTGTTTATAAGCGCGTTTTTCGTCAATTTGAACCAGCTCTCGCATTTTATAAACCCAAAAAGGATCAGTGCTCTGTTTGCAATGCCTTTAAGGAATCCAAAGATAAAGAATCACTTCGAGAAGAATATGAGAATCACAAGAAGCGAGAAAAGCAATCGATGGATATGAAAGAAGCAGATAAGATAAAAGGAATAGCAGATAAAGGAGTTACGTTTAGAGCTATTACTTTTGACCTTCAGGCAATTTTGCCTATTCCTTTTGCAGGTGACTGTCAGATATATTACAAACAGCACTTGAATGTCTACAATTTTACAATTTATGACAGCTCTACTCGAGATGGATTTTGCTATGTGTGGGATGAGACACACGGCAGTAAAGGTAGCTCCGAAATAGGATCCAGTCTTCTTAAATACCTGCACAGTCTACCAAAGACTGTAGAACACGTATCATCATTTTCGGACACGTGTGGCGGTCAGAACCGTAATAAGTTCGTCGTGGCTGCAATGCTTTATACGGTTAATAAGATTGATAATCTTAAAATCATTGACCTTAAATTTATGGAGTCTGGACACTCTTATCTAGAAGCTGATTCTATGCACTCCACTATAGAAAGGGCAAGGGCGCATAAAAAAATTTATAATACTCGTGAGTGGTGTCTGCTCATCTCCACTGCCAGAATCAAACCAAGACCGTATTTTATCCAAAACTTGAAACACTCAGATTTCTTTGATCTTAATCATCTGGTGGATAGTATTGTTGTTAATACATCTCTAAACAGTAGAGGAGAAAAAGTATCTTGGATGCGAATGAAATGGATACGTTTGCAAAAAAGTAAGCCGTATGTAATTCAATATAAGTACGACCTTTTCTCAGAAACATTTTATGAAATAGATGTTACAGAAAACAGAAGAAGATCAGGTAGAAAACGCAGTTGGGATTCAATCAAGCTAAATTGCAAATATGATAGACGTATTGCAGTCTCAGAAAAGAAAAAAAATGACCTTGTTACTCTACTGAATAAAAAAATTATTCCTGAAGATTATGCTGATTTTATTAACAACATCCCCTCAACATCAAATGAGGTTGAATTAGCAGTTCATGGTGATTTGGAATAACGTATTAAAGTTACCTTGTTTCTGGCATATTTTTTAGGTTAATATTTTGTCATAAAAATACTTATTTCTTCTTTCTTGATGTATACACAAATGTGTTAAATATTATACTTATATTACACAAATGTGTTAAGTGAAACAAAATAAAAGTTTTTTCAAAAATTGTTTGTCACGTTTTATTTAAATTTTCATCTATACACCACCAACTTATAGAAATATTATTGTTTTATAACATACTTGAACGTTTGCCTTTAAAAAATTATAACGAATAATTTATATCTCAGGGTAAACTTTGTTTTCTGAATACTGAAAATTTAATATTTAGCGCTTACCACATTTGTGCGCTTGACCATCGATATATACATATAAAAATTGAAACTGACCCCGGATATGGGTTCTAGGGGTCCTAGATCGCGCTCATTTGAAGAAATTTTTTCAAAATTCAAAAGTCGAGATCTCCTTAATAGTGAATTTTTTCTAAGAAAATTCACTAAAAGCAGGAAAAGGAGGAACAAAAAATAATGTTACCAGAATCAATGAGCTTTAGAAAAGAGGAAGCCGAAAAAACTTTACTAAACCACCATTTGAAGCACACATCACGAGGGATTTAGATAGCATTTTTAAAAAGCCAATTTGCAACTAACATTTTCGACAAAAAAATACTTTAAAAAACTTGCTAGGTAACCCAAAAGACAATGTAGTGGTGCTAAAATGTCGGGGATCTATAAAATAAGTTGTAAAGATTGTGATCTTAAATACGTTGGGCAAACAAAAACATCTATTATTGAAATTAGATTTAAAGAGCATTTAGCACAACTAAGATACGGCACCACAGATAGATCTTGGTAGATATATATATATATATATATATATATATATATATATATATATATATATATATATATATATATATATATATATATATATATATATATATATATATTACTAAATATATAACAATTAAACTTACATACTTACTGTTCGCTAGTATGGTCTTCTTATACCAATATACAGATCAACCAAATCGAGAGAGTACAGTCGAGATTCATCAAACATATATCATATCATATGCACAATGGTAATAAACTCAGCCATGACAAAATCTGTGCCCAACTTAATATCAACAGCCTGTCAAATCACAGAATAGTCACAAACCTAACATACTTCTACAAGGTTATCAATGAACTTATTGACTCGCCTGAGAGTCTGGGACTATTTGGACTCATCTGCCCTAGACCTTAGCTAAGGACATCTCGACTGACTTAAACCACCAAAACAGCAAAAGGCTACGTGCATTATGGACCACATAACATAATAGCTGGTGTTGTCAATGAATACTGTGGGAGCATTGATTTTTTTGGAAATAATCTGGCCTCATTCAAGTCAAGCGCCAAGAGTCCGGTATTGCAGAACTGATAGTTGTTCCGCTATATAGTCTTGTTACTCACCACCCTTGTTGCTTGTCTTCTTCTTCCTTATGTATAAAGCCGATTGGCGTATAAGTTAGTAAATATATATATATATATATATATATATATATATATATATATATATATATATATATATATATATATATATATATATAACTCCAGTGGATATACGATTTATTTTCGATATAAATATAGTTTTTAAAATACATGTGATAGGAGGAGCATAAGAAATAAGAACACTTCCATTGGTCTGTCTATGGACGCTTTACACAGTCAGCCAGAAGAATACTGAAAATATGCTACTCCATCCTACAAAGTCCCACCTGTTGTAATGTCGCTAAAAAGAGGCGTCGCAGAGATTTACTGACACACTAGAGGGCAGTCGCACACTGTCTAGCCCTGTGGAACAAACTCTGAACAGACAATCCAAACCATGGGCGTGATTGTTGTTTCGTTTCAGGGTCGTAACCGTAGCACCTAGACCTGACCTAGCCTGACCTGTGATGACCTCAGAAAAAAGTTTAAATCATTTCGGAACTCTTCTATTGTTTCTCCAAATGTCAAAATAAAACATTAAAAACAATATACATTCATCGAGCTGGATTCGATTACGTACCCTTCTGCTTAGGAGGCGATGCCCACTGCGCCATCTAGGCAGACGTCAACTAACGTTTTATTTGCGTTGTACTTTAGATCTGCCCGGGATATTATATTCAAAATATACGTAACAATTATTAATTACAGAATTAGTAGAATTACCATTAAAACACAGCCCAAGACTGTTTTTGTCTTATATGACGTCTTATGTTTAAGTTTAACGATAAAAGAAATTATTTTAGAATCATTTCTATAGAGATTTGGCTTGATTTTGTTTAAATTTCTGCTATATTATGCGACAGCATAATATATCTATGCTGCGCTAAAACTGTATTTGGAGCCGTTAATAAAGCTACAAATATAGTGTATTTTAATAATTGATTGAATCCCCCAGTTAAATAACAATCATGTGGCAAATTTTTAATTTCATGTCGTCTGTCATTTTCTATAATTGCGGCCGAGATTTCACAATTGTTGGTAGTATGTTTTCTGCCTGGTATATATTTAGTTTGATTACTGTTGATGTATGGTTTATACCTGTTGTATGAATTAATCGCCGCGTGGCAGTTAACTACTCTGTCTGTGGGGCATTGTACTTTAACCACTAAGTCGTTTCAACGCATATCTTTGGAATTTTATTTTTAATTTGGAATAAACTCTAAATATTGTGTACCAAATTACTTAAAATTCACAACATAGGTTTATTTACACTATTTCTAGCCACATTTAAAGTCTCATTCCAGTTACTCTGATACTTATAAAAATTAGGCGTTTTCAAAAAGTTTTCCCGGATTTTCCACCGGAAAAACTTCAGCATAAAGGCTGATTAACGAACTCAACCTAGATTTTCGCCCAAACAAGAGTTTTGCCAAATTTGAAATCAGTTTAGTACATATATATATATATATATATATATATATATATATATATATATATATATATATATATAAACATATAAAAATTTTAACGCACCTTGGTTTTGGGTTCTAGTGACCCAAATTAGCGCTCATCTGAAGAAATATTTTCAAAAGCTTTTCATCAAAACCTCTCTATTGCCGAATTTTTCTTAATGAAAATTCGCTAATAGATATGTTCTTGCCACAGTTATCACTGGGTTCTAGGTCTAGGTTTGTATGTGAGTGGGCCATATCGATCCCTCCACCGCGACCTTAAGGTCTATTGTGGCTCATGCCTAAAGTCTATATTTCGCCCAACAAATCCAGCCTCCTGCAGAGGTCGATAATCTTTGTGAGCGAAAGTTGATCCAGATCTTCTGGAGCAAGCTTTACCTTGCCAAAGAGCAGGTATCTAGTCCTGTCCGCTGCCGGACAGGAACACGGTACGTGCTCTGCTGTTTCTTCATTCTCCATACACAGCCGGCACTCGGTCTCCTGACCGACCCCAATACAGTGCATGTGATGTCGCAAGCGGCAGTGTCCTGTATACAGGCCGACTAGAGTACTCAGTTGTTGTCTGTTCAACTCTAGAAGTTTTTTAGCCCTTGACTCAGACAGGCCATTTATGAAGGCCTTAGAGTGGGCTAATCCTGGAAGATTTTGCCAATATTGGATTGTCATTCTTTCTGTCCAGGTCTTTAAGGTGCGATTTGCTGTGCAAGATGTTATCCCCAGCACCGGTTCTGGTCCAACAAAGTCACTCTGGGCCCCACTCTTGGCAAGCGCGTCGGCCGCAACGTTGCCGTCATGGTCCGAGTGACCCGGTATCCAGACAAGCGACACCTTATTACAGCTGCCCAATTCGTTAAGGGCAAATTTACAACTCCATACCGTCTTTGAATTACACCGGTAGGAACCAAGAGCCTTTATTGCAGCTTGGCTATCTGCATATATCTTTATCGATTTGTGTGTATCCAGGTTTCTTAAACTTTCCCTTGCACACATCTCGATGTCATACACTTCTGCCTGGTGTATGGTTGCGTACTTACCGAGGCTAGCTGATAGTCTAGCATCGGTGCTGCCCCATATGCGCCAGCTCCTACTCCCAAATTGGTTTTAGAGCCGTCAGAGTACCAGCAGAGGTCCGCTCTCAACAGGGTCGTTTGGTTTCGGTCCCAGTCCTCCCTTTCCGGGAGGACGATCTTGAAAGACAGATCTCTGCTGTTCCTTGTAGGCATCCAGTCTGAGACCATTCCCAGAATCCCGTGACCATCAATGTCATCAAGGAGTCCGGACCCTCCCAGGCTGACTTCCTTCGGCATGTTGTCTGCCGTTTGGTTTAGTCTGTACGTAGTCCACCTCGCCACCCTCTCCAACCATATGTGAAGAGGGGGAACATTAAGGAGGACCTCCAGAGCGGCTGATGGTGCGGTGCTTATCGCTCCCGTTATCATCAGACATGCTTGTCTTTGTAGATGAGCCAGTTTGGTCCTCGCGATACCATGAAGTGCCTTAGGCCACCAGACTATGGCTCCATATGTTATCATTGGTCTGATAACCACTACATAGAGCCAGTACATCTGTTGGGGGTTTGTTCCCCAGTTGTTACCACAGATTCTCCGGCAGGTCCACAGGGACAGTTTAGCCCTGCGGATAACGTTTTCTAACTGTATGTCCCAGTTGAGCTTCTTATCTAGGATAACTCCCAGATATTTTGCTTGGTCCGAAAATGAAATGGTTTCTCCCATAAGAATAGGTGGTTTTAATTTGTCCAACCTTCTTCTTCTGGTAAATGGAACAATGATCGTTTTGCGAGGGTTCACAGACATCTGTTCCCTCCGGCACCAATCATTGATTACATTTAGTGCTTCCTGAAGAGTACTAGCCAGTTCCTCCTCAGATTTGCCTCTAACCATTATGACGAGATCATCAGCATACGCCTGGACCTCAACCTCCCAGAGTTTGAGAATAGCCAGCAGATCCTGAGGGCACCCCCTCGCAGCCCTGACCCCGACCACCTCCCCCCGCAATGAGGTAATAATGGTCCGATTGTGCAGCATGTTTCCGATCCAGCCACAAATGGTAGGTTCCACCCCCCTAGCGATAATGGCCTCGTAGAGGGAGATAGGTAATGCATTATTAAATGTTCCTTCGATGTTGAGAAATGCTGCCACCGCAACCTCTCCATTTTCCAGAGAGTGGGTGATTTTCTCGACGAGGTTATTGAGCGCTAACTCAGTAGATTTGCCAGTTTCGTAGGCATACTGGTGGGTATTAAGGGGGTTATTGGCCAGGATGTTCCCCCTAATGTGTCCATCCAATATTTTTTCCAATCCCTTCAACAGGAATGATGTAACACTGAGAGGTCTCAGTGATGTGGGTAGGAGGTCCTTGCTTCCCAATTTGGGAATGTAAACCCCCCTAACTACCGTCCAGCTGGATGGAATATAGTTCCAGGCCAGGCTGGCTCTGAACAGCCTGATAAGGAAAGGTAGGAGAATCTCCAGTTATCCCTAACACCCAAGGAGAAAGACGGTACATTTTATAAATAATAAGAAGATATTGTAAAAACAAAACATACAACTAATACATATACAATCAAATATTTTTTGCTAATCTGAGAATATTCAATAATGATTGAAATAAAAACTGTACGTGTTTTAATTTGAACACACTCTACATATCAAATAATTTGTATTTTATAAAAACAGGATTTGAAAGAAATATAGATAAGATTACATATTAGTATATAATATATAAATATCACTTTCGAAAATAAAATGCAGTTTTATTTGCATTTACTTTTAGCACATAAAAAATTTAATTTATTAATAAAGCCCAGCGATATTTCCAAAGAAAATTTAAAGTTCAGCTTTTTAAATTCATTGAATGTAACTGTCGGGCACTTACTAGCGCTGAAGTTTAAACTAAAATGGGTAGATTTAATAAATTATATTTTATACAAATAATCTATCTCATATAATCATGTACACCTGGTTTTTTCGTTGGCGAATTTTCATTTGCTCTGCACACATTACCTCCAATGTTAGCTGCCTCTTTACAAGTGATGGTCGGGTAATACAGCAACAAATACTTTGTATCCATATATCTGACCATACCTGTATACAGTACAACCTTCTTAATCCGAACTAATAATTACACTGGTTGGTTGATCCGGATTTTCAAAACGTTCAGATTATAGAGAAGACGAAGAAAAAAAAAGAGGAAAAAGCTCGGGACGCAGCAAGTGCGTTATGGCAGTGAATTTTTATTAAATGCTACAAATTTGAATAACTCAATTTTCTATTAACTTAGAAAGTTTAATTTTGGTATGTAGTAAGGTCGTTCCTAGGGCAAAATATCCACCAAATTTCATTAAAAAACTTTGTAATTTTCGGAGAAAAAAAATGTTTTCGAAAGAAAATTTAAAATTTAAATAACTCAATTTTCTATAAACCTAGAAAATTGAATGTTGGTACGTAGTAAGGTCTCTCCCAAGGCAACATATATAGTAAATTTCATTAAAGCAGCTTTGTTATTTTCGGAGAAAAAAATTTTTTTTGAAAGAAAACTCAAAATTTTCACGGAAAACCTCGTCCGATTTTCCTGGCTAACGAACTCATCCAAGCCATTAAAAAGAAAGGCACTTGCCGAGTTTCATTGAAATCGGTTAATTATTTTTTGAGTTATCAGGTGGATACACACACACACATACATATATATATATATATATATATATATATATATATATATATATATATATATATATATATATATAATAATAAGTACACTTGGAGAAACCCAAATCACCACAACACTTTTTTCAGAGACCTTATGATCATCTTCAGAGGAAGAAAAATTATATTTGAAATAGTAGAGCCGATGATAATCAAAAAATGCCTTAGTGCGGGTATTTTTACGGACATGCTCAAGCTGGCTAAAGTGATTCCTGTTTTTAAAAAGGGTGATGTTTTTAAGTGCAACAATTATAGACCTATTTCTATTTTGCCTGTGATATCAAAAATCTTTGAAACTGTATTGAAGAACAGAATTTTTCTTCCTCTGATGATGTTGACTTTGTCAACGAAATGATCGTAAGGTCTCTGAAATAAGTGTTGTGGTGATTTGGGTTTCTCCAAGTGTACTTATTAGTGCTCATCACAGGTTCCAGTTTTTCACTTAGCATATATATATATATATATATATATATATATATATATATATATATATATATATATATATATATATATATATATATATATACATATATATATATATAAATTGAAACTGACCCCGGAAATGGGTTCTAGGGGTCCTAGTTCGCGCTCATTTGAAAAAATTTTTACAAAGTCTCACCATCGATATCTCTCTATTAGTGAATTTTTTTAAATAAAAATTCACTAAAAGGAAAAACTTTACATGTATATTTTTTTACATACAGCATATCTACGTGAATCTACGCTGCAGTAAAAAAATAGTGCTGCAAATTGAATCATAACTTCCACATAGCTGTGATAATCTACTCTCCTCAATAAGACATTCTCATAAAATGAATTTAGGGTCCATAACTTGATCACAAAAAAAATCTTCTTACTCCTGTACCCATAAACTTCTGAAACATTATATTACATATATGGTTTGACCTCCAGACTGTTAAAAAAAATTATGTTTGAAATAGTAGAGCCGCTGACCATGATAATCAACAAATGCCTTAGTGCGGGTATTTTTCCGCACATGCTCAAGCTGGCTAAAGTGATTCCTATTTTTAAAAAGAGTAATGTTTTTCAGTGCATCAATTATAGACCTATTTTTATTTTGCCTGTGATATCAAAAATCTTTGAAACTGTATTGAAGAACAGAATAGTGGATTTTTTTGAAACTAATGAGCTGCTTGATGGACATCAGTATGGCTATAGAAGATCAAAGTCGACTATTACTTCACTAGTTCAAGTTGTTGGTGACATATTGGATGGCTTTGAAAAGAGAGATCAAAGAGAAGTGTTACTGCTGGACCTGAGTAAGGCTTTTGATTCGGTAGATCATGCTTTGTGCTCAGTAAACTCAATCACTATGGTGTGCGAGGTGTGGCGAATGATATGCTGAAGTCATATCTTGGTAACAGAATGCAGGTAGTGGAGTGGAATAACGTGAGATATGGCAGAGTCCATCTGAGCCCAGACGTCCCACAGGGTTCAGTTTTAGGACCAATACTATTTGTCATATATGTGAATGATATCTTCAAGAATGTTGATGCACACAGAGTTTGCTTATATGCAGATGACACCAGCTTCATCAATAGAGCGGGGAATGAGCGAGAAGTGCAGAAACTTACTGAAAATAGCTTGAAACAAGCAAAAAATTGGTTCAGGGGCAACGTACTAAGGCTAAAGAAGAAAAATCTAAAGTCATGAAAATATTTCCAGAAAATTCATTTCAAATAGACCCTTTCTCTGATGTTTTGGCAGTAGTCTTAGCTACATAGTTTATTGTTTAATGGTACATAATTTTTGTCGCATTTTCGTAAAAATTAAATAAAGTTCAATATATCCGTTATTATACAAGATACGAAAAAAATTGTATACATTAATTATAGGGTGTCTTGAGCTAAATCTTAAAAAATATTTGTACAATCACAGGTGGCCCATAAGTTGTTGGTGATACAAATTTTCTTTTTTTTTTAATCGAACACGCCTTAAGTTATTGCATTTTTGCATTTTCCATCGAAATATAATGCATATTTGTAGGAAAATAAATTCGGGATGCAGCAAGTGCGTTATGGTAGCGAATTTTCATTAAATGCTTCAAATTTAAATAGCTCAATTTGCTATTAACCTATAAGGTTGATCAAGAAATCAGTTTTTTTCGGGAACACTTTCAATTTACATTCGGAAATTTGTGTACATTTTCAAGCAATAAAGTTATTTTGATGAAACATGGCACATTGTTTCTACTATATAGGATATACTGGTAAACCAAATTTGATGCCTGCTTTCTTAAAAAAGAACACACATATTTCCAATTAAAAAACATTTTTATGACAATGCCAAAACAATAGCCCCGATTTACAACCTCAAAACTAGAATTATTCGCGAAGCGATCCAGATCGAAAAACATCCCGATTGTTTAAATAACAGAGATGATAGCTTTCGCCTTCCAATTACTTGGAGACCCATTATATCCTCATTACAAACACACAAAGAGACAACTAAGTCAATAGACAATTTAACTGTCCCATTACCTGACTCAACAAATACCTCTAATCATCTATAAGTACCGTTATGGTAGTACCGGTTAATAAACCCTGACCTGACGAATTACACTGATGATGAGGTAGGTATAAACGAAATGTTACAAATAACACAAGACAAAAACTACCATGATGCACTTGCTGCGTCCAGACTTTTTAGATTTAGAAGTCACAAAATCTCTTAAGGGTCGATATAAGGTACATCTACCTTATTTGTATTTATTAAGGTATTCATAGGCTTTGCCTTTATTCTTAAATTTATGTAATAATAATTATTATTAAGTCACCCTTTAACTTTACAGAGCATTTAATATTTGAAGTACTGCATTTTTAGACCAGGTAACTTGTATGATTATATAAGATGATTATTTGTACGTTATTGCAAAAAGAGATTGCTAAAATAAAGCAAAAAATAACAGAGCTCTGCATTTTCCAATATAAACACTAATTAGTAAGAAAATACTGAACACTTACATTATCTTGACAGTAAGAACCATGAAACACGATCATATATTGTACTTAAGGAGCCCCACACGTTGCGATCTTTTAACACTGTTTTGCTCGAACGGGCCAAACTGTCAGTTTTGCACAATAAAAGTAAATCGCGCACACACACTACGGTTTTATGAACGGTCTTCCCGAGATCTGAAAGCATTACAAAACGTGTGTTGAAGTGAATTGAAGAATTTGAGTCTATATGCAGTGGTGGTAGCAGTAGCCGTTAAGCCCAAAACAAAAAATAAACGTAGCAAATGGACGAAGGGATGGCTTTTAAAAAGAAGACAATTCTCGTATGTAAATTTATGAAAAAAACTAAAGCCTGCAGTGCTATCAGGGCGGCAAAGCCGCAGACGAGCCCTGAGGGAGAAAAAAAAATTGAGCCTGGCGATTAGTTTAATTATTTGCGAATGGATTATGACACCTATTGTACCTTGCTGAAGTTAGTAGGTCCATTAATTATAAGACAAAATACACGACTTTAACTTTCTTTGATTCTTTCCTGTAGGAACTAGTTATTGAATAAACCTTTTTTTTTGCTATTTCTTTCAATGTGTGTGTTTAATGTGTTTTATTTTTGTTACTAGTTGTCCATACACCTTATCTTTCTTTATCCTACCACTGTACTCACCTGATTTTACTTTCCATAAACATACAGTGTGTAAAAGCCAAATGGAATAAATTCATTATTTCGGTTACTGTACATTCTTATAAAAAATCCCGAAACACGTCAAATTTAAATTATAAACTGACATTTTTCAACGTGAAAATGCGATCCCTACGTTCAACCTCCTTCGAATCACAGATACAAACAACCCCCAATTTTTTTAAGGGGGAGTATAGTCTTGTGATATGTCGTTTGAAAGGTCTGTTCATTCTCTATTCAAAAATGTTATCGTTTTCAAGTTTATTGCAACAATTAAGATAGAATAAAATCAAATCATGTGGTTACCGAATTCGCTACAATAGGTTCTTTTAAGTCATTTAAATCAAAAAGTTTAGTTTTGTACACAATGCTCTTCACATATCCCCATAAAAAGAATTCTAATAAGGTAAGATCAGGTGATCACGCTGGCCATTCTATCGATCCTCGCCTCCTTATCCACTGAGTGGGAAATATTGCATCGAGGTACTGCCGGACATTGAGTTGGTAATGTGGTGGTGCTCCATCTTGCTGAAACCATATCGTATTCAGTGGAACTTGAGGGTTTCCTGGATCAGGATCTAAATTTGCCGAAGTTAGAATGACATCATTTTGAAGTAGTGCCAAATAATTATCGCCATTCAAATTACCCTCAATGAAAAAGGGACCAATGACATGGTTTCCATTAACATTAACCTTCTGAGGGTATTATGTGTGTTCTTCTCCCATCCAGTAAGGATTTGTCGTTGCCCAGTAGCGATAATTTTGCCGATTAGCATGACCGTTAAGTGAAAAAGTGCACTCATCATAAAACATAACGTTTTCTAATTGGATAATATTGTTATCCAACATGTCCATCATTCGCTCACAAAAATAAGTTTTCCTATCATAATCGTCTTCCATGAGCTCCTGAGTAGGTATCATTTTATAGAGATGCATTTTATTTTCTTTTAATATGTTAACTATCGATGCATGGCTAACATTAAATGTAGTGGATGCCTGTCTAGCCAATGTATGTGGGTTTTCCACAAATTCAAGCATCACATCTAATTTAATTATATCACTCAGTGCATTGGTTGCTTTTTTTTATCTGCTTTACATGACCAAACTCGCAAGACTGCTTCTCTATTTTACTAATTGTTCCTTGGGATATAGGCGGTAAATCAGGAAATTCCTCATGAAATAGGCGAGTTACTTCATGTTGTGTTCGGGTTTTATCTCCGTAACCAATCATTTGTATAACTGTTATTTTATGCATTTCCGTTAATCTAACCATTTTTCAGAATTGAAGTTAATGAAATTCAAACTAAAATTATAATACTAACAATTTAAATGACAACTTATAATTACAAAACAATTTGCTTAGGCGTTTTAAACAAACTAACATTGCCTCGGAAACTCTCTAATGTATTTTTAATGGATACAATGTAAAAAGCACATTACTATGTGTTCATGCTCGTTGTTCTGTCACTTTTAAATTCAAATGTCGCACGCTACACTGACATAGAGTAAGTGTTACTAATGGTTTCCGCCAGAAGACCAGAGAGGGGGAAGAAGAATGAGAGAAGGGAGAGAAGCTTGCATCCCTCTGCCACTTGTTTTTGAGTCCTTGAAGAGGCACGAGGTCTCGAGAAAGCGAATTGCTTTCAACCCCTTGAAGAGACACGAGGTCTCTAAATATCCATTTTGTTTGTGAGTCCTTTGGGAGACACGAGGTCTCTAGAGGTGTTGTGTGTGAATACAGAAAAACGAAGCTTATGTTCCTGCATTATTGGAGAATAAAGGTAGGTAACTTTGCTTATTGTCAGTGCCCTATTTGTTCTGTTTTTTTTTTGTTATTCATTATAAAATAAATACACGTGGTATTTACATTTGGTCCTTCGAGCCGGATTTTTATAGTTGTTTTGTTTTGTTATTAGTTGATACAGTCCATTTTTTGAAGTAATTTTACTTGTTTCCTTTAGTCTAGTAAATTTGTAATTGTTTATTGCCGTGTTGAGTCATTTAATTTCAAGGTGACGTTATTGCTTGTATATAACTAGGTACATACTCGAATTGCATATTGTTGAAATCACGTTTGCATATTGTTTAAATCGCGTTTAGGAATTTTTTGCGTTGAACAATGGAGTTGATTCAGCTAAAAAATAAGCGCGAAAGCGTTTATAGACGAGTAGAAGCCATATTGCACGTGGCTCAACAGGTCAAAATAGACGCAGTAGTGGATTTAGATAGGTTGAATAGATTTGAGGTTCGTTTTGAGGCGTTGAATGAGTTGGTCAATCTATTTGATTCATTGCATTTGGACATCGTGTCGGTAGTTGATCAATCAGAGTTGGAGAGCGAGCATGAAATGCAGAACAAATTCGATGAACTGCAATACTCTATAAAAACTATCTATCGAGAACTGAGAGGTTATGCAAATAAAGCCGCTGAGAATCAAGCTCGATCCGTTTTTCACGGTAGTTCGAAATCGAGTCGAGCATCGAGTAAGTCGCGGTGTTCTGTCAAATCATCGAACGCTCGATCTCTCAGTGAAAAGGAAGTAACGAACGCAAACGCGATTATGTCAACTTCAAATTTAAACAGACATTTGAGGTTACCGAAAATCGAAATGCCAAAATTCGATGGAAATTGGAAAAACTGGCCAACCTTTTATGATCTGTTTAAAACAATGATTCATGAGAACGAATCATTGTCAGATATTGAAAAGTTCCAATATTTGAGTGCTTCGTTAGTGAAGGATGCAGCTGGCCTCATCAAAAATTTACCGCTAACGGGAAGCAATTATGGGATTGCATTCAAGTCTCTGGTCTCAAGGTATCACAATACCCGGGTTTTGTTGACCAATTATTGGCAGGGTATTGTACAGGCCCCCAAAGCAAATAGTGAATCTGCTTCTTCCCTACGAACGTTGTTGTCTGTATTCAGTGAAAATTTGGAAGCGTTGAAGCAGTTTGAACATGACATGTGGGATTTCACTAAATTCAACATGTTGCTGCAAAAGGTGGATATGAGTCTTAAGCAAAAATTTGAGCTTGAGTTTTGCGAATCGGACATTCCCAGTTTTAGTAGTTTATGTAGATTCTTGGAAAAGCAGTGTAAAGCAATGGAGACAACTGCCTTAACTTCCAATTATGTGACTAATAGAAGGCAGCATGTTTCAGCAACCACTGCTAGGCCCGCTTCGTCCTTTGTTACCAGCACAAAGCTTGTATGTGCTTATTGTAAGGAGGAGCACCCCATGCTCAAGTGTGATGGATTTCTATCTTTATCCTCTCATAAACGGTATACGTTCGCAAAAAAGAATAATCTTTGTTTTAACTGTTTATCAAACTCGCATGCCAGCAGGGAGTGCAAGTCATCAAGTTGTCGTGTATGTAATAAACACCATCATACATTATTGCACTTCCCAAAAGCACCGGCATCGGGAGATGAGAGTGACTCAAACAAGCCACCTGTGGAAGAGCCACAAGGTGCAGAGCAATTGCGTGTGTTGGCAAGTGTGGTAAAAAGGGAACAGTCCGTGTTACTGGCAACTATAATGCTATTAGTACGAGATAAAAATGGAAAGGTTAGGAGATGTCGAGCTCTCCTGGATTGTGCGAGTGAGGCTAATTTCATTTCGCAGCAGTGTGTTGAAAAATTGGGGCTCAACACCTCATCTCGTTCAGTGATGGTTCAAGGCTTGAACCAAATGAGCTCGCTTGCTAGCCAAGGCACTCTCAAATGTCGAGTAGAGTCCATTTATGAGCCAACAAAGTTAGAGTTGGACATGATTGTGATTCCGAACATTTGCTCCAAGATCCCTTCTGCTAAAATTGAGCAGTGCCACTGGCAACATATTCAGAACTTAGAGTTGGCAGATTCAGAGTTTGGTATACCAGGGGACATTGAAATTTTGTTGGGTACTGACGTTTATGCTCATGTGGTTAGACCTGGAATAAAGAGAGGGCCTCGAGGTGCACCAGTGGCCATCAATACTGTTTTTGGTTGGGTGCTTATGGGCAGTGTAGAACAGTCAAAGTCTCATTCTGTTGTGAATAGTTTATGCACGTTGGTCGACTTGGATCATACCTTGAAACAGTTTTGGAGCTTGGAACAGGTACCACAAGGTTTAGTTATGTCTCCGGAAGATAAAAAATGTGAGGAAATCTTCAAGAAGACTCAGCACCGAAATAGTGCTGGGAGATATATTTTAAATATGCCCTTTCGTGAGGGTACTCCGTGTTTGGGAGAATCTTTCAGTGTTGCATTGAGGCGGTTTTACTCCCTGGAAGCACGTCTTAGTAGGGATCCAGCGTTGCACAAGTCCTATTCGGAGTTTATCAGGGATTATTATGAGTCTGGCCATATGTCTCTGGTATCAGATGTAGCTGTGGAACCATCTGATGCATACTATATTCCCCATCATTGTGTGTTGCGTCCTCACAGCCTTTCGACCAAACTGCGGGTGGTATTTGATGCTAGTTCCAAAAGTACGAATGGTGTATCTCTGAACGATACGTTGTTAGTGGGAGCGAAGTTGCAGACAGATATTGCCACTGTGTTGTTGAAATTTCGCTCAAACAAAATTGCATTTACTGCTGACATTCGGCAAATGTATCGACAAATTTTGGTTGTAGATAATCATAGGGATTATCAAAGAATTCTCTGGAGGTTCTCAAAGGGGGAACCTGTACAGAAATATCGCCTTAATACTGTCACATATGGGGTCTCCTCAAGCCCACACATGGCAATCCGAACAATGATGCAGCTTTGTGATGATGAGGAATCATCTTTTCCATTGGCAGCAAAGCTAGTTCGGTCCGATCTCTATGTGGATGATGTAGTCAGTGGAGTCGACTCATTGTCAGAGGCTTTTGAGGAGCAACAAACTCTCCCCGTACTAGTTACTTTGGCAAATGAGGAGTGGCTCAGTAAACTTTTGAATCGCTTTTCGCATCTACGGAAAATTCAGGGTGTTGTTGTATATTGTCAGCGGTTTGTGCGAAATTGTAGGGTGTCTCCATCTGACCGAACTACTGCATCTCTGACAGCCACCGAATTACAGGAGGGGCTTCATATGCTTATCAAATGTGCTCAAGGTGAAGTATTTCAAAGGGGAATAGCATCCTTGGTTAAGGGTGAGAGGTGTGCGAGGGCAATAAATAAGTTAGCCCCCTTTCTGGATACAGAGGGTATCCTCAGGGTGGGCGGTCGCCTTCGTCAAGCTGATGTTCCAGTTGAAGTGAAACACCCTATATTGTTGCCCCGCTCACATCGTCTCACCGAGTTAATCATTGCACACACACACCATGTCAATCTTCATCCTGGTCCTCGCACATTGCTTCATTTGCTTTCGCAACAGTTTTGGATTTTGTCCCCTCGGAGAGCTATTCATCATGTTTTGTCAAGGTGCTATCGTTGCTTTCGAGTGAATCCTACTCCCATGGCACCGATGATGTCTGATTTGCCAGTTGCCAGGGTTTCTCAGTTGAAGCCGTTTTCACACAGCGGAGTTGATTTTGCAGGTCCAGTTTTTGTGACACAGGGCAGATATCGAGGTGTCCGAAAGGTGAAAGCATATATTTGTTTGTTTGTGTGCATGGCAACGAAGGCCCTCCATTTGGAAGTAGTGTCTGATCTTTCAGCTGAAGCCTTCTTGGCAGCTCTTCGGAGGTTTGTGGCTCGCAGAGGAAGATGTGACAATTTGTATAGCGATAGAGGTACCAACTTCGTCGGCTCAAATAAGCAGCTCTTAAACTATGCAAAGGGGGCAGCAGATGCTTGTACCATTAAGTGGCATTTCAACCCCCCATCAGCTCCGCATTTTGGAGGTCTGTGGGAGGCAGGAGTGCGCTCAGTCAAGACTCATTTGCGAAGGGTGATCGGTTTGCAGATTCTGACCTTTGAGGAAATGTCCACGTTGCTTGCTCAAGTGGAATCAGTTTTGAATTCTCGACCATTGTGTAGTGCGAGTACTGATCCAAATGATCTGTTAGCCTTATCCCCAGGACATTTTCTTACAATGGAACCGTTAGGTGCTCCTCCTGATGCTGATTTGACTTTGTTAAGTATGAATCGCTTGTCACGCTGGCAGCTGGTGCAAAGGATCCACCAGGACTTTTGGCGCCGCTGGAAGAACGAATACCTGCATACACTGCAGCAGCGTGGTAAGTGGGATACTGTGCAAACGTCCCCCCCGATCGGAGCTTTAGTTGTGATTAAAGATGAGACTTCGTCACCTCTTGTTTGGAAGCTCGGACGCATTATGCAACTATACCCAGGCCGTGATGGTATAGCTCGGGTAGCTCAAGTTCGCACTAGTAGTGGCACTTTTGATAGGCCTCTGACGAAGTTATGTCTGTTGCCATCGCAGTAATACGTCTGCCTTGAAATTTTTTTGTACAGTTAATTATAAATCCAATAGCTTCAGTTTTTTGTTTTTTGTGCTTATTGTAAATTTTTGTTTTGTTTGTTTATTTGAGAAACAATATAATTGTGAAAATAAATCCTTATTTTGGTGGGCGGAATGTTCATGCTCGTTGTTCTGTCACTTTTAAATTCAAATGTCGCACGCTACACTGACATAGAGTAAGTGTTACTAATGGTTTCCGCCAGAAGACCAGAGAGGGGGAAGAAGAATGAGAGAAGGGAGAGAAGCTTGCATCCCTCTGCCACTTGTTTTTGAGTCCTTGAAGAGGCACGAGGTCTCGAGAAAGCGAATTGCTTTCAACCCCTTGAAGAGACACGAGGTCTCTAAATATCCATTTTGTTTGTGAGTCCTTTGGGAGACACGAGGTCTCTAGAGGTGTTGTGTGTGAATACAGAAAAACGAAGCTTATGTTCCTGCATTATTGGAGAATAAAGGTAGGTAACTTTGCTTATTGTCAGTGCCCTATTTGTTCTGTTTTTTTTTTGTTATTCATTATAAAATAAATACACGTGGTATTTACACTATGATTTTGCTTACTTTCTTATCTTCAAGACCTAAACGGGAAATAAGTTTTGAGTATACTAATTACAATATTGTAATAAGTTTTAAGTATTTTATATCGAATTTCGGTAACCACATGATTTTATTTTATTCTATCTTAATTGTTGCAATAATCTTGAAAACGATAACATTTTTGAATAGAGAATGAACAGGCCTTTCAAACGACATATCACAAGCCTATACTTCCTCTTTAAAGAATTGGTGGTTGTACCTGTCATTCGAAGGGGGTTGAAGGTAGGGATCGCATTTTCACGTTGAAAAATGTCAATTTATAATTTAAATTTGACGTGTTTTGGGATTTTTTATAATAATGTACAGTAACCGCAATAATGAATTTATTCCATTTGGCTTTTACACACTGTATATGACTTCAGTATAGATTTATGAATTCCAATAAAAATTATCTATTTATTCGAGCAGGTCTGTCATTTTTTAGTTTGCTGAAACATAAAACAGTCAACAATAAATGCTACTGCACCACTGGAAGAACGTGTCTCTTATAAGTCTGTTTTCTCCACACACTACCGACTTGTTTAAACACATATGAAAACTATCAGGTTATATCTGGCACTGGCGGATTATTTTATTATTTTTAACAGTTTTGTTCCTCTGGAAAATGCACGGTTTTTAGACACACAAAACGCTGTTAAAAGATCACAGTGTGTGGCGCCTTTTACACCTGCTGTTAAGTCACTTACATAAAGAAATTTACAAATAAGTTACCATTTTTAACGTTTTATTTTTTTCAGTAAAAGATTGCTAAATACTAGTGCTAACATTTAAATTTTATTCATAAACAGGTTTTGAAAGCATCAAGGACAGATAAAATATAAGATCATACCAATGTAAAAAGTAAATAAATAAAATATTGCTCACCTCTATTTCAAATACCCCAGATTTATACTAATTTAGCTTCTCACCTTTTTCTAATTTTTCTAATAATCCAAAATAGCATTTATTTTGCATATATATTTTTGTTGTATCCTTTAAACAGCAGGGACTTTTCCAAAGTTCATTTTGCCTATGCTTTGGTTATATAAAATGCTTTTTTTCTATATAAACTCACTATCTACATTTGCCGCTTTTTGCTTACTGAAACACTTATTTAAAAATTCATCTAAATTGGGATATTTGATGATATAACAAATACATTAAAAACATTATGGTTAATTAAAAGCTAACAATTCAAAAATAAAATGATGGGTAAACATAAAAATACACAATTTAGAATTGATAGCACAGTATTTTCTTACCACCTGCTTACAGCACACTGATGAAGAACATGAAATGAAGAAGAATAAAATGTAACAACAAGCCAACAAACACATACACTTCTACTATGGATGCCAGCCCATTATAACCTTCTTAAATGGTACAAATATACCATGATAAGGTTCACTAGAAAAGAAAAACAAAGTTAAATGTGAAACGTCTAGGTCAAAATAAAATATACACTTGAAATATTTATGCATAATAGAATATAATATAAAAATCGTAAGGTGACAACACCTGTTCTGTTAATCTTTATCCACTCTATAGCTGACTTGTATTGCCTTCCTTCAGAGAGTGGATACCTAACATTTTATAATGCAGGAGTGTTTTTGATAAACAGGCTAATGTAATATATTTTGATTTTAGCAAGGCCTTTGACAGTATATCTCATGGTGTTCTTCTACATAGTCTTTCATACTATGTATTTTTTGACCATCTTATTTAGCTGTTTGCTTCTTATTTTCCTCATGGGGCGGCTTTGGTAGAGTGTTGTGGTTTTTAGTCAAATAACTTTTCCATCAGTTCGGGTGTGCCTCAGGGGTCAGTTTGGGGTCTGTCTTTTTCAACATTTTTAGTGATTTTTTTTTAATTCAATGAGATCTCGACTTTGAATTTTGAAAAAATATCTTCAAATGAGCGCCAACTAGCCCCCCTAGAACCCATATCCGGGGACAGTTTCAGTTTTTGTATGTTTATATTCTAGTTAAGAGATGTAAAAAATCATGTTTCCCTCCTTGGTTTAGTGTCGAGCTTAGAGGCATGATAACTGAGAAGAAGAGGGTGCACAGTCAATATAAGAAATATGGTAGAATAGATGATTATATTAGGTTTTCTGGTCTCCGAGAGGAATGTAGGAGTCTTCGTGGTACTTGATACAGAAATTTTATTGCTTATACTGAGAATAATTTTGAAAACAATCCGGCTTCTTTCTGGTCTTATATTAACAAGTTGAGGATGGTTTATGATCTTCCTGAGGCTATGTATTATGATGATGTTAGGAGTAATTCTTTGCATAATTCGGTGGGTCTTGTTGCTAGTTTTTTCTCATCTGTGTATGAGGATCAAGCTGACAGTGTCGGTCCCGATCCTTTTTTGCGCGAGTCGGTAAATATGACTGTGCCTAGTGTTACTTCTGCTGATATTATTGATCGTATCTGTAGTTTGAAAGATAAACTTACTTACAGTCCAGATGGAATCCCCTCCCATCTGTTAAAATCTTGTGCCTTCACCTTGGCAATTCCACTGAGGATTCTCTTTAACAGATTTTGTTGTCTGGTGAGATTCCACATGTTTTGAAACATTCTTATTTGATGCCCGTTCATAAGCAGGGACCAAAGCATTTGGTTACTAATTATAGAGCTGTTTGTATTCAGTCAGAGATACCCAAACTTCTTGACTTTTTTGTCTCTAGACACATAACTTGGGAATGCAGACATGTTTTCGTCGAACAGCAGCATGGTTTCCTTAAAGGAAGATCTACAACAACCAACCTTCTTCTTTACCAAAATGTATTGGTCTCAGCTTTGGAGGATAGGTTACAGGTTGATTCGGTGTATACAGATTTCTCCAAAGCGTTTGATAAGGTTAATCACGCCTTATTATTGTCAAAACTGGCATTGTTGGGTTTTAATGCCAATTTGTTGTCTTGGGTACGCAGCTTCCTTACGGGTAGGTCCCAGAGTGTAAAGATCAGAAACTTCATTTCTGATAGTATTACTGTTTCTTCAGGAGTTCCTCAGGGTTCACATTGTGGACCAGTCCTCTTTAATCTTTTTATCAATGATGTCATACATTCACTTAAGCATAGTCAGATTTTGATGTTTGCTGATATTATCAAAATTTTCAAGATTGTTCGTTCCAGACAGGATGTTTTACTTTTACAGGAAGACTGAAATCGTTTTGCTCGGTGGTGTGGTGACAATCTTCTGACTCTGAATGTTGATAAGTGTTTCTGCATTACATTCACTAGAGCTCAGTTTCCCATTGACTTTGTGTACTTCATGGGCTCTAGTGTTTTACAGAGGAAGGAAATGATTAAAGACTTGGGCATTGTATTGGATAGGGAATTATCTTTTAACGATCACATAGAATACATAGTATCTAAAGCATATAAAATGTTAGGATTTATTCATAGATCAACTCTGGATTTTTCATGCAATAGCTTGAGAAGGCTGTATTGTGGTCTGGTTCGCTCTTTGTTGGAATGCTCTTTTGTAGTCTGGAGTCCGAATTACAATATTTATATCAATCAGATTGAGGCCATACAAAATAGATTCTTAAGAATTTGTGCTTACAGAATGGGCTTGCAGAGAAATTATCTTAACTTTTCTTATTTGAGGAATCGGCGGCACTTGCAGTCACTCAGTGGTAGAAGGATTGTCAGTGATGTTTGTTTTTTGCATAAATTATTAGTGAATAAAATTGATAGTCTTTCTTTGCTTGAGTTAGTCTCTCTAAGGATTCCGGACCGCACGAGAGGTTTTTGTGGTTCCCTTCCATCGAACCAATTATGGCTTTTTCAGTCCGATGTCGAGAGTGGCGAGAACTGCAAATGAGTATTCGGAGCTCTTGGATAAGTTTGATGATTCCGACCGTTCAATTAGAGGCATTTTGAGAGGTGTTATTGATTGAATTGTCATACATATGGTGTACAGGTTATGTTTTGCTTTTTTGTTATGTTCTCATATTGAGATAGGTTATTTAAGACTAATGTAGTTTTAGATGTTCTTATTATTATTGTAAATGGTTGATCCGTGGAATAAATAAAATAAAAATTATATATATATATATATATATATATATATATATATATATATATATATATATATATATATATATATATATATATATATATATATTGTATCACACTGATAACTCAAAAAATAATGGGCCGATTTTGATCAAATTTTTTGAGTACATTCCTTTTGCAAGTGGCTTGGATAAGTTTGTTAGCCTGGAAAATCAGCCGAGGTTTTCCTGGAAAATTTTGTGTTTTCTTTTGAAATTTTTTTATTTCTCCGCAAATAACAAAGTAAGGCCAACCAAATTTGGTCCACGTGAATAATAAAGAGTCAACTATGTACCAAAATTTAGGTGTGTAAGTTAAAAGACAAAAAAGTTATAGGCATTTAAAGAAACAAAATTTGAGGTTTTCCTCAAAACGTCAGTCGCGACATCAAAATTGGCAAGATTTAGGCAAAGAACCTGAAACAAATACGTGTTATGTAAAGAAAATGTCGTAAGAAGAGCGTTCTGCAAACCCTTAAGTTTCAGCTTCAACCCTCATTTTCCTTCATTTTAGTAAAATATCTCCAGAAAATTAATTTCAAATAGACCCTTTCTCTGATGCTTTGGCAATAGTTTTAGTGAAGTTTATGGTTTAACGGTGTATCATTTTTTCCAAATTTTCATAGGAAAAATTCGTTAATGAGGACACTGCCACTTTTAAATTTTAAAAACTTTTCTTCAAATGAGTGCAAACCAGACCCCCTAGAATCGATATCCGGGGTTAGTTTCTTCAGTTTTTATCTGTTTACATATATATATATATATATATATATATATATATATATATATATATATATATATATATATATATATATATATATACAGGCTGAGGCATTTCTATGGTAAAGCTCAATATAATTGTTATTATACAAGATACGAGAAAAAATTGTATACGTTAATTATAGGGTGTTTTGAGCTGTATCTTATGAAATTATTTTGAACACCCATATATTATTGCATTTTTGCAGTATTTATCAAAATATGATGCACATTTGTACGAAAAAAAATCGAGACGTAGTAAGTGCGTTTTGGTAGCGAATTTTATTTAAGATTAACCTAAGTTAATAGCAAATTGAGTTATTGAAATTTGAAGCATTTAATGAAAATTCGCTACCAAAACGCACCTACTGCGTCTCGATTTTTTTTTCTTAGGGTTTGTTGGCTTGGAAACCAGTTTTCCCCGAAACATGTTAAGTTTATTTTCCAAAATTTTTTGTACATTGTCAAATAATAAGTTATTTTGATAAAATATGGTACATTGTTTCTACTATATAGTTTATACCGGTAACTAAATTGATGCCTGCTTGCATTAAAGAGATATATTTGCTATTAAAAACATTTTAATGAAAATTCACTTCCAGAACGCACTTGCACTTGTTCCAAATCTGCCTTATGCTGCTGATGACTTGAAGATTTACTCATCCATGATTCTATAGACGACTGTATTTGTTTGCAAATAAACCTTGGCCATATTTTTGATTTGTGTTATAATCGTTTAAACCTCAATGTAGATAAGTCCTGTGTTGTTTCTTACAGCCGCCGGCATTCTATTTTTGAGTTTAATTCTTCTCTATAAGATACTCTTTTGACGAGGAAACCTGTCTTCAGAGACCTCTATGCTCTAGTTGATAGCAAACTTAGTTTTAATATGCATATTGAGAGTTCGGTAGCAGCTTCACTACGAATTTTAGGATTTGTAATAAGAGCTACCAGAGATTTTGTTGATACACAAGCACTAGATGTGATTCTTGATTCTCTGGTCAGAGGTAAACTCAAGTATGCATTAATTATGTGGTCACATAACTATTACTTCCATGTCTCAAGCCTTGAGAAGGTGCAGCAAAGATTTTTAAAGTACCTCATGTTTAAACAGAGGGGCACCTATCCTGAAGTTGGCTATCCCCATGGTGTCGTGTTATCCGTGATAGGTTAATGCTTGCTCACCGCCAGGCACAGCCAGTGCATGCTGCTTTAACTTTATAAACTGCTTAACAACGTTGAATCTCCTGCGCTTCTCTCTGCTTTATTATTACATGTTCCTAAGTTGACTAGTCGTGGGGTTGGTATATTTTGGCTGGTTTCACCTTGCACTAATTTGCTGCAGACGCCGGGCTTACCACGAGACGCGCTCGTCTGGATCACGGACGGATCCGGCGGGGATTCGGTATTCCTCAGGGGTCTGTTTTGGGACCTCTGTTTTTCAACCTTTTTATTACTGATTTATTGGACGTCATTGACCCCATCTACTGTATGCCTATGAGGTAAAACTTATCAGCCATTGGTAGTCTTAGCGACTGTTTAAAATTGGAAGACAACTTGCTCAGTGTTCAGCACTGGTGTTCCCTTAACAACCTCCCGCTGAATATCATTAAGAGTGTAGTAATGTCTCATATGCTCAACTGTAGTGTAACTAACTACACCTATTGCATTGATGGACAACCTCTTCAGAGACCTACAACCTTCAAAGATTAGGGTGTTGTCTTCAACACAAAGACACCCAGGTTCCTTATACGTAACTCCAGTTCCTTCCACCAAGCGGACACTGTGAAGCTGTTGTTTGGTGCCTATGTATGACCACACTTGAGTATACTTGTGTGGTGTGGTTTCCTCTATATAACATATATAAAAGCGCACTTGAGGGTATTTAGCGGAGATTTGTTAAGTTCCTCACATACAGATCTGATAGGGTGTATCCCGCCACTGTACACCACATGCCAGCTTACTGTCGAGATTCTCATTGGAATCTCTGCAGACTAGGCAAATTTACTTTGCTCTCTTACTCGTATTTAATTTGTTACACAGTAAAATCATCTGTCCTGAATTATTGCATAGAGTGCATGACTTCTATTTACTACCACCTAGGACCAATGTCAAACGTAACTCACCTGTTTATAGATCGTGTTCTATTTACAATAGCGTACATCAGTCGACAGACATATTGTGTTGTAGTAAGTTAGACATGTTGCATCACTGCTTGGTAGTTTCTTTCGTTATTATTTTTTAGTGTATGTTTATATTACTTGTGTTTTTCATACTTTTTATTTGGGGTTATTTCCGTTGAGTATTGTACTAAATAAATAAAGAAATATCTATCCAACTTATCTGATTGCTCCCCATTTATCTTTCAACCAATAAACAGTAATCTGGTGTTTTTGAAACCAGGAGAAAATTACCGCTAATTTATCTAAACATAAACTTTTTTTTATACGGAATAAATCTCCAAAATAATGATACATACCACTGGAAGTATCTTCTGGTACCAAAGGTACCATCCGTTGGTCCATCAGGAGTACTAAGCTGTACACCGACGAACTGATCAGACTGAGAGGCCACGGGTCCGATATATCGTACCCTTCCACCTCTCACCCGACCTTCTGGAGTAATCACTTTCACCCAGTGATCCAGTTTTAGATCACGGGGTACCCTGGGTAAGAACGGTTGCCAGCCCTGCGGAGGAACGTTATCACCGGCTGGTTCCGGGGCAGAAGCACGGCGAGGAACTGATTTCTTTCCTTCACTGTAACAAAGAGGAGTCACATTTTATTTTATGGGAAATTGATATTTGCTACAAAATAAAACAATTCTCTTATTTGTTTTCTTAACTAATACCACAGCATAATCAACAGTCAGCAGTGAATCTCTCCCTGAGATATCTTAAGCACAATCCTTCGACACGCCCCGCAAGGCAACCTGAAAATCCTTTTTGGAAAAATATTTAAAAAACTGAAATGAGATAACAATTTAAACATAAATTGAAAATCTTGGTTTGCTGCTTCTTCACGGGGGTTCTCCTTCCCCTTCTGTATGCCTACATCACCCTCAATGCTTAAACAAGAACAATGTAAACAATAAAAATTCCTTGGGAGCAACCCCCAAGAAAGTTACGGGACCTGTAGTGAATATAGAGGATCTGCGCGCGGTAAACAAGATTTTAAGGAGGTATAGCTGCAAAATGGGATAGGGGCAGCTTAAAGAGGTCCAACTAAGCTGTTTCTTTCGCACTTTCCGCTCACATTTCCTTTTTATATTCTTCTCCGCCCAGCACCCCTATTCATGCTTGGTCCTGTAACTTTCTTGTAGGCTGTTTGCAAGAAATTCTTCTTGTGATTTGAACATCCAGAAGGATTTCTAAGCATATTTCTAAAAAGATGTTTCTAAACTTCAATCCCAACACACATCACCACCACCCCCCCACCCCATGCGCTAATCTGCAAATTAACCGAAAAATTAATTTTGGTGGATATGTTGCCGTGGGAAAGACGGGAAGTACGTACCAAAATTCAATTTTCTAAGTTTATAGAAAATTGAGTTATTCAAATTTTGAAATTTCTTTTGAAAAAAAATTTTTTCTCCGAAAATTACAAATTTTGTCTTGGGAAAGGCCTTACTACATTCCAAAATGCAATTTTCTAAGTTTATAGAAAATTAAGTTATCCAAGTTTGAAGCATTTAATAAAAATTCACTACCATAACGCACTTTCTGCGTCCCGAACTTTTTCTTTATTAGTATACATTCGCATGCTATAATTTAGTGCTTTTAGACGCAAACTTTGTCCCGGTATTAGGAAAGAAATGCTCCAAGGCTGACAATTTACAAAATTGTTAGTTGGTTATACATTGTACACAGCTCTATCTATAAAATTTTGTGTAAACTAGAGCTGTCGTACCAACATACTACCTGGTCCTGCACCAAGATGGCGTCCCTGTCGTATCTCTCACAATGTTCACCAGTGTGACATCTTGTAATAACTTCCATTGTTTAGATTTTTATCTACGATTTATTTAAACAGCATAGCAGTACAGATAGCGTCATCTGTCTTTGTCCAACATTGTGGATATTGCATTACAGAATCTGAAGTGATGTCGAAGATGATTTTATTATTAATTTCGAATAACTTTATTTCCCTTTGATCACATCTGTCTGTGTTCTTTTAAGTTGTAAATTTTCGCTTCAATCACTTAGACAATTTGAGAAATATAGGGTTTTAAAATTTTTTTTTAATTCTTAACTGACCATGGAAATGGGTTCTAGAGGCCCTAATTCGCGCTCATTTGAAGAAATTTTCCGAAATGAAAATTCACTAAAAAATACAAAAAACACATTAAATCCAACTCTTTGCATCATTGTCTACAAAATCAGCATCATTTTCATCCTCTTCTTGTTTTATCTCTTTCCTCTTTTTTCCGTAAGTTTTTGAGCCTCAAATTTTTTTTGTCTGTACAGAATTTTGGCGATGCCAGCTCTCCATTTGATTTTCACCCCGCGGCAACAATTGTCAGCTTTTTTTAATCCTTTTCGACCATTTCTACGATTTTGAACATCCTAAAACTGTAAGTGTGTCCCATATATAAACTTGATCACCATAGCAATATCTCAATTATGTAGTTTATATAAGAAGTTATCATTTTTGGTGAATTTTTATTTTAAAATAAAAATCCTGGACGCAGCAAGTGCGTTATGGTAGTGAATTTTCATAGAAATGATCTGGCACAAAATATTTTATAACTTTTTTTTCTTGTAACATAGAAATCTAAATTTTGGTTTATAGTTTTCTTTTTATATCGTAAACCTACCTACCAAATTTGGTTATCATAGATTTTTTATTTTTTAAGATAAAAATTTTTTTCAAATGAAAACTCAAAATTTTCCCGGAAAACCTCGTCTGATTTTTTTGATTAAAGAACTTGTCAAAGCCTTTTACAAAGGGAAGGTACGTGCCAAATTTTATCAAAATCGGCTTATTATTCTTTGAGATAACAATTTTTTTCGAATAAAAACTCAAAATTTTCCCGGAAAACCTCGTCCGATTTTGCTGACTAACAAACTTGTCAAAGCTATTTACAAAAGAAAGGTACATGCCAAATTTTATTAAAATCCGCTAATTACTTTTTGAGATAATAATTTTTTTCGAATGAAAACTCAAAATTTTCCCGGAAAACCTCGTCCGATTTTCTTGACTAACGAACATGTCAAAGCTATTTAGAAAAGAAAGGTACATGCCAAATTTTGTTAAAATCGGCTAATCACTTTTTGAGATAACAATTTTTTTCGAATGAAAACTCAAAATTTTTCCGGAAAACCTCGTCCGATTTTCCTGACTAACGAACTTATCCAAGCTATTTACAAAAGAAAAGTACATGCCAAATTTTATCAAAATCGGCCCATTATTTTTTGAGTTATCGGTGTGATACATATATATATATATATATATATATATATATATATATATATATATATATATATATATATATATATATATATATATATATATCTTTAGGAATATTGCACTACACTGTAATCACTTTTAAATATACACTTTATTTGTTTGCTGTACGTTTGTGATTTCTTATTGGTTTGCGTGGACTGCAGTTTCGAACCGTCCCGGTTCATCATCAGCACGCTACTGGCTGCTATCGCTCCTGTCTGGTCTACGTCGGAGATTGTAGGTGGCGCACGCGCCGTGAGCTTCTAGTGGTCGGTTTCCTGTTCTCTGATTGGTTGTGCCTTCGGACTGTGTCGTGTGTATCGGTCTCCTGTCTTGATCACTGTGGTTTAATAATTTGTCTATTTGTATGGCCTTTATTAAGTTTTGTTTAAATGTTTGTACTTGGATTTGTTCTGGCATTAATTGTTTTCTATTGTTTGTTTGTTGAATGTAGTATTGTTCCCAGATTTCCATTTTTTTGTGGTCTTTAACATGTTTCATTAGTTTTAATTGGGTGATGTCTGGTTTTTGGTGTTTTGTGTCGTGAATGTGTGTAGCTACGTTTGATTTGTAGCTAGGTATGTGGATTTTATCCAATGCTGTTATATGTTCTTTGAATCTTGTTTCTATTGATTTCTTTGTCATTCCTATATATTTTTTATTGCATGTGTTACATTCTATTTGATATATTCCGTTTAATTCATGTGGGTTGTGTTCTTGTTTTTTATTTATTTTGTTTATTATTTTGTTATTGGTTTTGTAGCTCATTTTTAAGTCATATTGTTTGAGTGTTTGTGTTATTTTTTTGATGTGGTGGTTATAAGTGAATGTTGTGTATTTTGTGTTTGTTTCCGGTGTTTTGTTTTCGGTTTTGTTGATTTGTTTGTTTTTGATTTGTTTTACTAGCTTTTCTATTGTTTTTTTGTTGTATCCATTTCTTTCTGCTATTTGTATTATGATGTTGTACTCCTTTTCTCGTTCGTCGTTATGAAGTGGTATATTTAGCATTCTGTTTATTAAGTATCTGTATGCGGCCATTTTGTGTGTATGTGGGTGTAGTGAGTGTTTAGGTATAGTGATGTCTGTTTGTGTGGGTTTTCTGTATATTTTGTATTCAATCTGGTTTTCTTTTCTGATTAGTGTTAAGTCTAGGAAGTTTATGGTGTTGTTTGATTCTTTTTCTATTGTAAATTTTATGTTTCTGTTAATTTGGTTTATTTTTTCGAGGATATTGTCTATGTTGGTTTTTTGATTGTCGTATATTATTAATATATCATCGACGTATCTTATCCATTTAATGTTTGGGTCTGTCTCTTTTATGATGGTGTTGATTTTATCTTCTAACTGTTGTATGTATATTTCTGCCATAATGCTTGATAGTGGAGATCCCATCCAAGAAGATGGACTACCAATGGGATCTCCACTATCAAGCATTATGGCAGAAATATACATACAACAGTTAGAAGATAAAATCAACACCATCATAAAAGAGACAGACCCAAACATTAAATGGATAAGATACGTCGATGATATATTAATAATATACGACAATCAAAAAACCAACATAGACAATATCCTCGAAAAAATAAACCAAATTAACAGAAACATAAAATTTACAATAGAAAAAGAATCAAACAACACCATAAACTTCCTAGACTTAACACTAATCAGAAAAGAAAACCAGATTGAATACAAAATATACAGAAAACCCACACAAACAGACATCACTATACCTAAACACTCACTACACCCACATACACACAAAATGGCCGCATACAGATACTTAATAAACAGAATGCTAAATATACCACTTCATAACGACGAACGAGAAAAGGAGTACAACATCATAATACAAATAGCAGAAAGAAATGGATACAACAAAAAAACAATAGAAAAGCTAGTAAAACAAATCAAAAACAAACAAATCAACAAAACCGAAAACAAAACACCGGAAACAAACACAAAATACACAACATTCACTTATAACCACCACATCAAAAAAATAACACAAACACTCAAACAATATGACTTAAAAATGAGCTACAAAACCAATAACAAAATAATAAACAAAATAAATAAAAAACAAGAACACAACCCACATGAATTAAACGGAACATATCAAATAGAATGTAACACATGCAATAAAAAATATATAGGAATGACAAAGAAATCAATAGAAACAAGATTCAAAGAACATATAACAGCATTGGATAAAATCCACATACCTAGCTACAAATCAAACGTAGCTACACACATTCACGACACAAAACACCAAAAACCAGACATCACCCAATTAAAACTAATGAAACATGTTAAAGACCACAAAAAAATGGAAATCTGGGAACAATACTACATTCAACAAACAAACAATAGAAAACAATTAATGCCAGAACAAATCCAAGTACAAACATTTAAACAAAACTTAATAAAGGCCATACAAATAGACAAATTATTAAACCACAGTGATCAAGACAGGAGACCGATACACACGACACAGTCCGAAGGCACAACCAATCAGAGAACAGGAAACCGACCACTAGAAGCTCACGGCGCGTGCGCCACCTACAATCTCCGACGTAGACCAGACAGGAGCGATAGCAGCCAGTAGCGTGCTGATGATGAACCGGGACGGTTCGAAACTGCAGTCCACGCAAACCAATAAGAAATCACAAACGTACAGCAAACAAATAAAGTGTATATATATATATATATATATATATATATATATATATATATATATATATAAATATACATATATATATATATATATATATATATATATATATATATATATATATATATATATATATATATATATATATAAACATATAAAAATTGAAACTGACCCCGGATAAGGGTTCTAGGGGTCCTAGATCGCGCTCATTTGAAGACATTTTTTCAAAATTCAAAAGTCGAGATCTCCTCATTAGTGAATTTTTTCTAAGAAAATTCACTAAAATTCATTCATAGAGAGGTATCGATGGTGAGACTTTGCTAGAATTTTTTCAAATGAGCGCGAATTTGGGCCCCTAGAACCCATATCCGGGGTTAGTTTTGATTTTTATATGTTTATATATATATATATATATATATATATATATATATATATATATATATATATATATATATATATATATATATATATATATATATATATATATATATATATATATATATATATATATATATATATATATATATATATATATATATATATATATATATATATATATATATATATATGTATGTATGTATCCAACCGATAACTCAAAAAATATTTAACCAATTTTGATGAAACTCAGCAAGTGCCTTTCTTTTGTTAATAGCTTGGATGAGTTCGTTAACCAGGAAAATCGGACAAGGTTTTCTGGAAAAATTTTGAGTTTTCTTTCGAAAAAAAAATTTTTTTCTTCGAAAATTACTAAGATATTTCGATGAAATTTGGTGGACATGTCGCTTTGGGAAAGACCTAACTATGTACCAAAATTCAGCTTTCTAGGTTTACAGAAAATTGAGCTATTCAAATTTGAAACATTTATTTTTAATATCACTGCGTTTCATTGACAATGGCAAAAACTGGCTTATAGGTATATGAGATCTAGTATGTCTGAGCCGTTACCTAGCAACGGAACATTTGATATTATTGCGCAGGTCAGTTACACGCTGTAGACAGTGAGTCAAAATTACAAATCAGATGTCAATAAAATACAAATAAATAAATGAAAAAACAACAAAAGCTAAAAGCAAATTTATGGATAAATACAATCACAAATATATCAAATACCTACAGATACAAATGTGTAAGAATAAAATAAAAAAGGATTAGAAGCAAACATAAAAACTTATAAAAATTAAATAATAAAAATACAAAGCATTAAATGAAATTATATTAATCTAAATAGGGGTAAGGTGAGATTAATTATTGTGTATTGACTTTTTTTTAATACAGAAATATTTGGGAACTTAAGGGTATAATATTTGCACCATAAGACCATATTATGTGAAACTTCTGATGTTTAATTTGGTTTTCTAAGTATTCCATAAATATGTTGGCCTATAAACGAATCAACGGACTACTGATAAGAAGGCCCTCAGCACATAAATTTTATTATCAAATTTGAAATGGTTTTGTTTTATACATTCATTAAAAAGATTCATTATTTCTTGACTTTTTATAATATTTAGGTTCTTTTCTGCTGAAATGTTTTCTAATAAAGGTAAACATTCTACTCACGTTAACATATTATAAGAGTTAATCACGTATATTTTCTTCTCCACGTTGAGATACATAACTTTTTTGTATCTTTAAGCACAAATAAACTATCACTACTATCGATTATTATCTATTTAATCCAGAATACTCACTTATAACTAATAATATCTCTTCCACTGACAATACAATCGATAGATCTTCTCAGATAATTTTCAGCTTCTTCAACCAGACTATCAGTAGAATCTCCACTGTCCATAGTCAATGTCCAGTCACCCCTCAGTTCGGGAAGAGACCCATTAGCAAACCTTACTCTAGATGGAGTGGATTTCAGGAGGGTCCTCTTGGAAGGCGAGACAGGGGCGGAGCACCGCCTCGAGGGAGCAGGGGGCGACAAGGGATAGATGCTACTGTAGCGTGAGTGGCTACCTTCACTAGGTGTAGCTGTTGTTTGGGTCCAGGTAAATCGCTGTGACTGGAACATGAGGTAAATTGTAAAATAAAAGTCAAGGCATTGTTTTAACTGAAAAACAAAATAATACAACTCGAGGGATAAGTATATCTTTTCCTATAAATAATTTGCAAGAACCACCATTGTATTGCTTTTTAGTTGAGTTTCTGCAGCACTATCCCTTCCGATAATGCCATATCTCAGGTGTTGGAAGACCAAAGGAATGATACAATGTCCTAAGATCATCGAGTTCAAGGAAATGTCTAAGGTATTTAAATTTTCCAAGGAGAATCCTTACCCTGGAAACAGTTTTACTGATATGGGGCTTCCAGCATATATGTCTTTCAGGGATAACTCCCAGGTAATCTAATGATTCAACAGATTCAAGATGAATATTACCTATTTGTAGTGACATATAAGAGGGCTGGTTTTTGTTTATTGAAAATGTCATATACTTAGTTTTTCCCATATTGACTAATAATAAATTGTCACCAAACCATTTCTTTATTGTACTAAAACCATTACAAACCATTTTGACTACTTCATTCTAGTTTTTGCCGCTTAATAAAACAACGGTATCATCAGCAAAGCTCTGGATATTACCCCCACAATCAACACTGAGAAGGTTGTTAGGATAGATATTAAACAATATCGGACCCAGGACAGTGCCTTGTGGTACTCTATACTGCAATGTTTTAAAATTACTTTTAACCTGCCTAACTTCCACACACAGTATCCTTTTACCCCCACAATCAACACTGAGAAGGTTGTTAGGATAGATATTAAACAATATCGGACCCAGGACAGTGCCTTGTGGTACTCTATACTGCAATGTTTCAAAATTACTTTTAACCTGCCTAACTTCCAGACACAGAATCCTTCCCCTAAAGTAACTTTCCATTATTCTAAGGGTAATACCCCTGAATCCAATCATTTCAAGCTTTTTCAAGAGTAGCTAGTGACTAACCACTGTGTACTGTTGGCAACAGTAGACCCATCAGCGGGACGTTTTATTATTATAACCTTTGAACCCATAAAAGCTGCAGGGAGAACCTAGTTCTTGTTATATACACGAGATGTCGCTACGTCGATACAACTCAATTTTTTACAACAGATTAAGTAAACTATAAATACAGACTAAATAAGAATTTTTCATCCACTGATGACACTAACAAAGATTAGTGGGGAGAAGGTAGGAAACGTGATGACCATGTCGATACTAAGGCCATCTGTTGATGCTCTCAGAGGGACTTCAGTGTGTAAACAATGTGGTCAGTGTTACGAATAAGGTAGAGTACGGTGTTCCACAGGGAACTGTGCTTGGACTTATGTTGTTTATTATCTACATGAACAGCCTTTTGTCCTTGCCCCATCGAGGAAGAATTATAAGCTTTGCCGACGATACAGCCATCTTTTACAGCTCTAAAACATGGGCTAGTCTAATTGACTTCCTTCAGAATGACATCGCCTTAATAAAGGAGTGGTTCGATTTTCATCTCCTCACAATAAATCTGGAGAAGACAAATTATATACCATTCGCCATAAACAAGGCCATGTTACCCAGATTGTCCCCATTAATCATTAAACTTGGGAACGAGAAGTTTGCAACACTAGCCAAAGATAGAATTAAGTATCTGGGAATCACCCTTGATAGTTATCTGAAATGGGATGCTCATATTGATATTGTTGTACAGAAAAGCTGGAGACTGCTCTAAAAATTTAGATTGTACAGAAGTATTTTGGATGTGGCTCATCTAAAGATCTTGTATTGTGCTCTTGTGGGGTCACATATCAGGTATGGGATTATTGCATCCTGGCTGAAGGTGATGCAATAGTGGATCCTGTAGGTGATATTGAATCGGGGACTTATCTACCCAGGAGACGAATTGTTTAAGGAGGCCCAGGTATTGGATGTAAGACAACTTTATTGCCTAATAATGCTAACGAATCAGAGAAAATTACAGCCAAAGGTAATAGTAAGTCTACACGATACTAGATACGGATCAGACTTGCATCGCGTGCCTTGGGCGAATAAAACAGTTTTTCAAAGGAGCTTCTTATATCTTGGACGTCGTGTGTTTAACATGTTGTCATTAGAAATTAGAAGAGTCAACTCAATTAAGTCAGTTAAGGCAAAAGTTGTGTGTGATGCCGGTATTTTGGCTGCGGTGTTTACACCATTCACGCAAAGGCAAAAGTTAGAACATGGATTATATCATCTGATAGGTATAAGGTGCATAAGCTGATTGATATACAGAACACTTATTATGTACGTTAGGATTATTTTCCCAACTTTTCCTTCAACTGGAACGTTGGTCCTGGGTTTCTGTTGGAGTAGTGTAATTTATTTATTTCAACAACACACTACGAGGGCTCACAGCCTAAATACTATCGTACTGTGGGTGTCGACAAGGAGGAAAGAGGCAACTTGTTAATCCTGGACTTGAAGGTTCGAAGGAGAAGGAAAAACATGTGCCGCCAAGGAATTCCACAACTTGGAAGTCCTCAGGACAAAAGAGCGGGCATAACAAGATGTTCTATGTCTGGTGACCTGGACAGTAAAAGGGTGCATTCGCTCTGTTCCCCTGGTAGATCTGTTGGGGGCAGCAGGTGGAGGAACTATGGAAGAAAGCTCATCTTAGCAGTGCCCCTGCAGATATCTGTAAAAGAGAGGTCACCAACAGCACGTCGGTGGGCAAGGGATGGCAGCCTTTGGGTGAGGGTAAGGTCACTAATGTGACGTATAGCTCTCTTCTGAATGGAGTCCAGGATAGCGAGCGTAGAAGCGGCAGCGGCACTCCAGATGTGGGAGCAGTATTCGAGGTTTGACCTTATTTGTGAAGTATATAAGGTATAGATATTAGCTGGTGAAAAGTATTTGCGAGCCCGGAAGAGGAAACCTAATTTCTTAGCAGCCGCTTCTGCAATTGATGTGACATGTTGGTGCCAATTGCGATTTCGATCCACAGAAATGCCAACAAGTGAAAAGAATTCATTACTTTAAATAACTTGGTTGTTCATTGTGATGGGTCTAGGGCTGGAGTATCTTTTATGGGATAGAAGGCAAGACTGAGATTTGGTGGAGTTGAATTGTACAAGATTTCTACATCCCCAGTCCAATATTTTTTGGAGATCCACTGAGACAGAACCCTCCATGAGTCTGTGATCCTCATCTAATTGGGCTAAAGGAACAGGATTAGAATATTGTATATTTGAGTGCAGGGTGCTGTCATCCGTGTAACTGTGAACTGGGTTGGATGTGCTAGAGAGGAGGTCATTGATGTGGAGAAGAAACAAAGTAGGGGGCTAAAGCTGAACCTTGAGGGACTCCTGCATTAATTGGATACAGTTTAGAGGAATGGATATCCACGACAACAGAAATGCTCTGGTTGGAGAGGAAATTTGCTGTCCAGGTACAGAATTTTGGTGGTAGACCATGGGCCGGAAGTTTACTAAGCAGCGCTGCATGCCAGACCTGGTCGAATTCTTTGGATATGTCTAGAGCGACAATCTGGGATTCGCCGTGTAGTTTCATAGACTTGTTCCAAGAATGGGTGACAAGAGAAAGGATGTCGGCAGTTAATCTGCGCTGACGGAATCCATACTGCCTGTCGTGGATTAGACTGTGTTTTTTAAGCAATTTTAGTAATTCGGTGTTTATATACTTTTACATTACTTTAGAGACGACTGAAAGGAGAGAAATAGGCCTGTAGTTGCTAGGAAGCGCTTTGGATCCTTTCTTGGGGACGGGTTGTACCCGAGCAGTTTTCCAGTTACTAGGGAATATGCCCTTATTGTAAGATATCTGAAACAGACGAGTCAGGACAGGAGCAGGTTCTGGTGCGCATATTTTGATAACAATTGCTGGGATCTCGTCAAGGCCAGAGGCTATCCTGGTATTAAGAGAAGAGAGCATCTTTCGTACCCCTTTAGTTTTGAAAATGATATCCGTCATTTAATGTGTGACGTTGGGGATTGTTGATGGTTGAACATTTGGAGGTGGGTTGAGAGTAGAATTTCCGGCGAACAACGAGGCAAAAAGTTCAGCCTTGCCCAGGGCGGTAGAAACAATTTCTTCCCCTGAAACAAGGGGTGGGAACGTGCTCTTGCAGAAATTATTCCCAATAGATTTAGCAAGAGTCCAGAAGGGTTTGCCGCCGTTGGAGCTTGAAAGGACTTTGTTTTTGATGTGGTTATTAAATGAGGTTTTTGCCTCAGAAAGAATGTGGACATAGCAGTTTCTTGCTCCATTAAATGCTTGACGGTTTTCTTGACTGGGATTGTGTAGAAGCGTTTTGTGAGCTTTGACCTTTTCAAGTCTGGCCTTGTCACAGGATTTAGAAAACCAGGGCTTTTGAGTGGCTTAAGAGGTTTTCTGTGTACGTGGAATAAATAATTCCATGCCAACTTGGATAATTTCGATTATGTTTTGTGAGATATCAGAAGGGTCAGGATGAGAGAAGCGGGCAGACGCCCATGGAAATGAGGAAAAGTAATCCCGCATTTCTTCTCAGTTCGCGGAGTTGTAGTGCCAAACGATACGTGGGTGTGATGATTGTGTGACCTCAGGTTGCACTGCACAGGAAGCAGTGACCACGCCGTGATCTGAGCGACCAAGGGGGGCGGTGACTGATGTCTTATAGCATTCAGGTTTTGTAGTAAGGAGATCCCACGAATTTGAGCTGTGTATTGGGATGTGAGGAAAGTAAGTAGGTTGCTGAAATACATGTGCTGTTGTCTTTAAGCGACTACAGCGCTATAAACGTGTCAAATGTTAACTAGAGCCGACCCTAAAGCTGGTCGCTCTTATGTACATTAAGCTTATGCGTGTTTCCTATCTTCTCCCCACTAATCTCTGGACACTAACTTTGTTAGTGATACGATCATCATGTCTTTAAAAATGTGTTGTGGTGATTGGTGATTTGGGTTCTCCAAGTGTACTTATAAATAAAAAGATAAAGTGCATTACTTACAGTGTTCATAGCATATCCAGGGGAATACAGTTCTGGGGTTCTCAGATACTGACCATATGTAGTAACAGAAGGTGGTTTCAGGTTGCTAGGACACAAATAATCAGCTGACCGTGACAGTTCTGGTACCATGCTCGTAAAACCAATATCAGACAACAGCACCCTTCTGGCTTCCACAGTCTTTTCAGACAATCGAATGCGAGATTCTGGTAGTGGAAATTTTGACGGGAGAGTGGTAAAGTTTTCTCCTATTCTTGACTACCAGTAGTAAAGGAAAAGTTATTATTAAAATGTAAAAATAACAAAAATGTTTGGCTAACAACTATTATAAACCTACGTGAGTTGATCATTCTAATCTCATTTGTGAAATGCTTACCTTGTTTCCTAAGCTACTTTCAGATCTCCAAGAGGAGCCTGGCAGAGCTGAAATATCAGTTTGAGCACCAGATTCTCTTCTTATGGCATTGGAATGTACTAAAATGGGGTGACTTTTCCTAGCATTTATTCCTTTAGATAAAGCCTCCCTATAAAAACAAACACACAAAAAATTGTAAATATATTTGGATAGTAAAAGTTACATTTATCATATTTTAAGAGAAAAATAAATTTATCAGTTTTCTTCAGTTAAAAACGTTGTTTAGCGAAAGGCTATAGGACGATAAGCCTAATTTGCCACAGAGGGATATCTAGATCATCTTTTGAGAGTATGTTGGTACTGATGAGATATGTCGATCCTGCAAGTTTAAGAGCGCCATCTATTTTGGTTTTTGAACAAATTGAAAAAAATCATAAACTATTTCTTTCTCAAAAACAGGTTAGTAGATTTGAATGAAATTTGAACACATTATAAAGATATATGAAAGTTGATGAAAGTTACCAACGATACAAGAGGCAAAGAATAAAAGTCAGAGATATGGTGAAGATGGAGAAAACAAAAGCTTGGGGGGAATTTGGTGAAAAGATGGAAACCGACAGTGTAGGTAACAAGAAGTTGTTATTTAAAGTAATTAAAACTCTCAGAAAAGGTAAAAATAACCCCACAAGACAAATAAAAGACAAGAAAGAAGCCATGCAACGACAAAACCAGACAATAATGGAATGCTGAAAAGAATATTTTGAAGAGCTGCTAGATACACAAAAAGCAACCAAGTAGAAACCGAAGAGGAGCAAGAACAAGACGTTGTTTCAAAAGATACAAAGAAGACAGAAGAAATAGAAATAGGGGAAGTAATAAGAGCTGTGAAGATGCGAAAACGAGGAAAATCTGCAAGATATGACGAGATAACAACACAGATGATTAAAAACTTAGGAGAAAAAGGGTTACAATTGCTAAAAACTCTTTTCAGCAAAATATGGAAACACCACCAAAGGACTGGGAGATTGTGATATTAATGTCAGTATATAACAGACTCTGGACGCAGCAAGTGCGTTATGGTAGTGAATTTTCATTAAAATGTTTTTAATAGCAAATATGTGTGTGTGTTTTTTTTTTAAGAAAGCAGGCATCAAATTTGGTTACCAGTATAACCTATATAGTAAAAACAATGTGCCATGTTTCATCAAAATAACTTTATTGTTTGAAAATGTACAAAAAGTTCCGAAAGTAAACTTAAAGTGTTGCCGAAAAAACTCGTTTCTTGGTCAACCTTATAGGTTAATAGCAAATTGAGCCATACAAATATAAAGCACTTGCTGCGTCCAGAATTTCTTTTCTTACAAACATGCATTATATTTCTATGGAAAATGCAAAAATGCAATAACATAAGGCGTGTTTGATTAAAAAGAAAAAAGAAAATTTGTATCACTAACGACTTATGGGCCACCCTGTGATTGTAGAAATATTTTTTTAAGATGTAGCTCAAGACACCCTATAATTAATACAATTTTTTTTTTCATATCTTGTATAACAGATATATCGAGCTTTATTGATTTTTTACGAAAATTCGACAAAAATTATATACCATTAAACGATAAACTCTATAGCTAAGGCTACTGCCAAGCATCAGAGAAAGGGTCTATTTGAAATGAATTTTCTGGAAATATTTTAGTACAATTAAGGACAATTACGGTTGAAACTAAGACTTATGGGTTTGTAAAACATTCTTCTTGCGACATTTTATTTTCATAGCCCGTATAATATTCAAGTTCTTTGCCTAAATGTTGCCAATTTTGACGTTTTAAATCGCAACTTTGACGTTTTGAGGAAAACCCCAATTATAATTTTTTTTAATGCCTATAACTTGTTTGTCTTTTGACCCACAGAGCTAAATTTTGGTAGGTAACTTACCTATTGGGATATAAACCCGCGTACCATATTTAGTTGCCCTTACTTTGTTAATTCTGGAGATATAATTTTTTTTCGAAAGAAAACACAAAATTTTCCGGGAAAACCTGGGCCGATTTTCCTGGCTAACGAATTTATCGAAGCCATTTGCAAAAGGAATGTATTCACCAAATTTAATCAAAATCGGCCCATTATTTTTTGAGTTATGGGTGTGATATATATATATATATATATATATATATATATATATATATATATATATATATATATATATATATATATATATATATATATATATATATATATATATATATATATATATATATGTGTATATATATATATATATATATATATATATATATATATATATATATATATATATATATATATATATATATATATATATATATATATATATATATATATACATATAAAAATTGAAACTGACCCCGGATATGTGTTCTGGGGGGCCTAATTAGCGCTCATTTGAAGAAATTTTTTCAAAATTCATATGTCGGGATCTCCTCATTGGTGAATTTTTTAAAGAAAATTCACTAAAAGGAGATAGGAGTGACTGTAATAGCTACAGAGGCATCACAATATTAAGTGTAGTAGTCAAAGTCTATGAAAGGAATTTAGAAAATAAATTAAGAACTATATTAGAAACACAACTTGAAGAATCTCAATGCGGCTTTAGAAAGGGAAGAAGTGTCAAGACCACATATTTACGGTTAAACAGCTGGCAGAGAAAATCCTGAAATAAAATAGAGCTGCATATTTTGCTTTTGTAGATATTTTAAAGCATTCGACAGTATTCCAAGAAGCAGAGGCTAGAGTAGTATGAGAAATAGAAAAGTGAACACAGAACTGATAGGTAACATAAAAGCCTTATATACGACAACAACGAATAAAGATCAGGTCAGAACAGGAAATTTATAATCAAAAAATTCATAACAAAAGAAGGTCTAAGACAAGGTGTAGTGCTAAGCTTCATAATTAGCCCTGGTTCTCTAAATCCTGTAACAAGGCCAGACTTGAAAAGGTAAAAGCTCACAAAACGCTTCTACACAATCCCAGTCAAGAAAACCGTCAAGCATTTAACGGCGCGAGAAACCGGTACGTTCTAAGGCAAAAAACTTGTTTAAAAACCACATCAAAAACAAAGTCTTCTCAAGCTCCAACGGCAAATTTAAGCTTGTTTATTTAAATAGAACATGAATCTTTAATTTTCGATTGAGAAATACTTCAAGTTTATGAACAAACTATTTTGATTACTTATTTAGGATCCTTTTCTAATCTCTATTAAATTTCTTATGTGCTTAATTTACTTTACAATGATGCAAATTTAAAATTTTCAATCTACTCCCGTTTCAAAGTTCCTGCTGGATCATTTTAATTGTGTTGTCATGACAGCCGTGCTTTCTTAAATTTCACGTCACCATGGAGATATATTTCAATCAAAGACTCATATTACATTACTAAGAAAGGACAGGACTAGGAGTGAATAGGGGTACTGGGCGGATAAGATAAAAACGAACTGTGAGCGGAAAGTTCGAAAAAAACAGCTGAGTTGGACCTCTATAAGCAACCTTTTACCCATTTTGCAGCTATAATTCCTTAAAATCCTGTTTACTTCGCCCAGAACCCTTATTCACCGAAAGTCTCAGAGCTTTCTTGTTTATGCATTGAGGGTGGTTGTAGGCATGTAGAAGGGGGAGGAGAACCCCCGTGACGAAGCCGAGAACCAAGATTTAATTTACGTTCAAATTGTTACCTCATTTCATTTGTTTAAAATATTTTTCCAAAAATGAATTTGAGGTTGCCTTGTTTGTCAGTCTCATATAGATAGCTACAATATTTTATCATTTAAAAAGTATGGGTACAGAAACAGTAAATAAGCGATGAAGAGGGTCTGGGTGCAGCAAGTACGTTGTGGTAGAGAATTTTCGTAAAAAGATTTCAAACCCGATAACTCAATTTCCCATTAAGCTATAATCTTCAATCTTGAGCCATAGTAACCTATGTAAAATACCTTTTTGGTTGTTTGGTTGTCGACTAAAACAAAACCATCCAAGCAATTAATAAGGAAAAATACCTGCCATATTGATATTTGGCAGATACATGCCGTTTGTAAATAATTAGTTTTTTCTGGAAAACTTTTGTAACTTTAATGAAAATTGTAACACAATTTTTTTAAAGCGACTTGCAGTATTTACATATATGTACCAAATTTTAATTTTCTAAGTCCATAGAAAAGAGAAATTTCTTCAAGTAATCGCTTGGGAATCACTGGGACCTCTAAAACCAATCTGCCAGATCCATTTAAATTTAAAGAATTAGTTTTAATAATATACCTTACTAATAGTGCACAATTCTTATGAAAATTTACTACAATAATGTACTTGCTGCGTCCAGAACTTTTCACTACTATATCTTCGTTTTCACACTTGGAGTGCACCCTTTAATTCTTAAGTCATATTAAAATGTGATGTCATATGCTCTGCCAAGCATCAAAACGAACTCCAAAAGCATAGGGAAGTACGATTTGTACTTTTAGAAAACATCGAATAAGATTATTAGTGAATTTTCTTAAAAAAAATTCACTAATGAGGAGATCCCGACTTTTGAATTTTGAAAAAATTTCTTCAAATGAGCGCTAATTAGGCCCCCCAGAAAACATATCCGGGGTCAGTTTCAATTTTTATATGTTTATATATATATATATATATATATATATATATATATATATATATATATATATATATATATATATATATATATATATATATATATATATATATATATATATATATATATATATATATATATATATATATATAAGTATCACACCGATAACTCAAAAAATAATGGGCCGATTTTGATTAAATTTGGTGAAAAAATTCTTTTTGCAAATGGCTTGGATCAGTTCGTTAAGCAGGAAAATCTGCCTAGGTTTTCCCGGAAAATTTTGTGTTTTCTTTCGAAAAAAATTTATATCTCCGGAATTAACAAAGTAAGGGCAACCAAAGTTGGTACGCTGGTTTACATCCTTATAGGTAAGCTACCTACCAAAATTTAGCTATGTAAGTCAAAAGACAAAAAAGTTATAGGCATTTTAAGAAAAATAAATTGGGGTTTTCCTCAAAACGTCAAAGTGGCGATTTAAAACGTCAAAATTGGCAACATTTGGGCAAATAACTTGCATCTAATACGGGATATAGAAATAAAATGTCTCAAGAAGAATGTTTTCAAACCCTAAAGTCTTAATTTCAACCGTCATTGTCCTTCATTTTACTAAAATATTTGCAGAAAATTCATTTCAAATAGACCCTTTCTCTGATGCTTGGCAGTAGCCTTAGCTATAGAGTTTATCGTTTAATGGTATATAATTTTTATCGAATTTTCGTAAAAAAATCAATAAAGCTCAATATATCCGTTATTATATAAGATATGAAAAAAATTTGTATATATTAATTTATAGGGTGTCTTGAGCTACATCTTAAAATAATATTTCTACAATCACAGGGTGGCCCATAAGTCATTGGTGATACAAATTTCCTTTTTTTTTTTTAATCAAACACGCCTTATGTTATTGCATTTTTGCATTTTCCATCGAGATATAATGCATGTTTGTAAGAAAAGAAATTCTAGACGCAGCAAGTGCGTTATGGTAGCGAATTTTGAACAAATGTTTCATATTTGAACAGCTCAATTTGCTATTAACCTATAAGGTTGACCAAGAAACGTGTTTTTTCGGGAACACTTTAAGTTTACTTTTGGAAAATGTTGTAAATTTTCACACAATAAAGTTATTTTGATGAAACATGGCACATTGTTTCTACTATATAGGTTATACTGGTAACCAAATTTGATGCCTGCTTTCTTAAAAAACACACATATTTGTTATTAAAAACATTTTAATGAAAATTCACTACCATAACGCACTTGCTGCGTCCAGAATTTTTTACCTATGAACAAGTGGTCTATACTGCAGAGGATTTGGGCAAGTGTTTCTTCTAACACTCGCATAATCCACTTCTTGAATCCCACACTTTGATATGTCAGTCTCCACAATCCTAACAGTTTCTTCAAATCTATCGAAACTTTCATCTTTCTCCAATGATTTATTCTCAAAACTGGAATCTTGGTAGGAACAGCAACTTTTCAAACTTTTATTTTCTTCATTATTTATCGAATTATCAGATTTGGAGCTGTACATTTGAGACCCACATTTTTTAAAACTGGAAGAATGAAATTCAGACTCTTCTTGAGGATCGTTATCAAAGTTATCATTGAAAACGTCATCATCTAGTTCACGATCTGAAACATCAAGCTGATCCAAATCAGAAACTGGACATCGTAATAACCGGGAAGATTCAACAGCAGATTCGCCAGCGTCTATGGAGACAAGATGTTCTTTTAAGTCAGTATCTTTTGTTTCGTCAGTTGTAAAAATGAGTTCTATGTCATCAACTTCTTGGTCCTGATCTAATTCATCCTGAGGGCTTTGCATGTTTTCTTCAACAAATTCGTTTTTGGTTCCACTGGTCTGAGGTAAATCTTTGCTATCTCTCTCCATTTTGTTTAGGTCTACTTTGAAGTCTGATGTGGTATCTGTAAAAAAGATATAGAGATTAAAAAAACTTCAGAGTCTATTTTTTTAAAACAAAGTTTTCCTTTTCCCCTTTTTAGCGAATTTCTATAGAAAAAATTCGCTAATGAGGAGACCTCCACTTTTAAATTTTTAAAATATTTCTTTAAATGAGCGCCATCTAGGCCCTGTAGAACCCATATCCGGGGTTATGGTGCATTTACATCTGACACTTATTACATTATATTTATGTCAGTCACACAGACATATATATATATATATATATATATATATATATATATATATATATATATATATATATATATATATATATATATATATATATATATACAGGTGTCCCAATAGTGTGTAATTCCTCTATATATCCCTTACCCTAAGAACTATCCAAAAAAACTTTGAACAAAATTTTCTTGTGATTATGTAAGCTACATCGAGAAAATGTATTCAGCTTTGTGGAACTTCTGGTTGAACCGGAAGTAGCTATCAACTTCGTTATTTTAAATGGAATGCTATACTTTTTATTGCATTTTTGGATAGGGATTAAAAAATAAGTGTGACTTTGTGTAGCATTCCCTATAGCTATCTTTGATATTTGTGAAAATATTACGACTTTCTTTTTTTTTTTTAGCTCCGATTTATATGTTACTTCAAATGTATGCTGTGGGCTGAGCTTTGAGTTTCCCTGCCTTAAATTCGAAATATCAATAGACGACATTCAATTCTTTGAAATAGTTAAAGAATAATTTATTATCATTGTACAGGGTGTATTTTTTTTGGGTTACAACATAACTAACTGTAAAGTGGCATAACTTGTTATTTTCAAATGAAACACCCCATATTTTATGGATTGATTAGGTAGGTCATTCAATTCTGCATCGATCTAGTATAGGTTTCCCTATATCTATAGTTGATATTTTTCGAGTTATAGTGGTTTGTTTTACTTTCGCTTGTAAAAACTGTATTCTGTCAGATACAGGAGGCACAGAGAACGTAACAACTGATATTTATTGTGAGATACAGATAAATGTCACTAAAATTTCGAATATTTCTAATGTACCGTCTTTTTTAGATTATTTTTTTATGCTAATGACTGTGGTTTATTATTATTATTATAGTTATGTAATATACAACAATCACAATGGCCGCAAGTTTTCTTGTTGATAATTTTATCGTGTGTGTTCTGGTTCCACCTCCACCTCATCACTTACAGCAGCCAGCCTGGCTTCAGGTGACATCACAGTGTTTTTTGTTGATGACTTTACAGATGATAAAATTATTACAGCTGCTAAGAGAATTAAGGCTAACATGTCCTGTGGACCTGATCTAGTTCCTAGCTTCTTGGTGCGCGACTGCTTATATGCTTTCTTGACTCCACTTAAGAAAAATTTTTAATTGATTCTTAGATCTGGAACATTCCCCGCGATTTGGAAGCTGTCGCGGGTTCTCCCTGTCTTCAAGGCGGGGGATAGTGGTGATCCATCAAACTATCGACCAATAGCCATACTATGTGTCTTCTGTAAGATTTTCGAGGCCTGCCTTTTTCGGCGAATACTGTTTCACATCAAAAACAGACTCTTTATTTCTCAGCATGGTTTCATTCCAGGGAGATCGACTGTAACGAATTTAGTTGATGTTACACAGTTCATTGCGTCCGCTCTCGACCGCTCTTCACAGGTTGATGTTGTGTATACTGATCCATCTAAGGTTTTCAATTGTCTAAATCATTCTATTCTAATTGACAGGATGAGGGCTATCGGATTCTCCGAGGGCTTGCTTGGCTTGTTCAGATCTTACCTGGATGGAAGGAGGCAATTTGTTGAGGTTGGGGGTTTCAAGTCTGACACCTATCACATAGCTTCGGAAGTTGTTGGTGATAAAAATTTTCCTTTTTTTTTTTAATCGATCATGCCTTACAATATTATTGCATTTTTGCATGTTTGTAAGAGAAGAAATTCGGGATGCAGCAAGTGTGTTAATGTAGCGAACTTTAATTAAATGCATCAAATTTCAATAGCTTAATTTACTATTAACCTAAGGTTTGTTGGCCAGGAAGCTAGTTTTTTCAGCAACATTTTAAGTTTATTTTCTAAAAATTGTTTTACATTTTCAAACAATAAACTTATTTTAATGAAATATGGCACATTGTTTCTACCAAATAAGTTATACTGGTAACCAAATTTGATGCCTGCTTTCTTAAAGAAAAAGACATATTTGCTATTAAATAACATTTTTATGAAAATTCACTACCATAAAGCACTTGCTGCTCCCAGACTTTTATTATTTAACCATAGTAGGCTTCATTTATAAGTACATTCTGAGGAACCCCATTCACCACAGTACTTTTTTAAGGCCTGATGATCATTTCGTTAACAATGTTAGCATCATCCGATGGGTTCCCCAAAGCGTACTTATCAGTGTTCATTACAGGTTCTAATATTCACTCAAGCTTCATTGTATAAAGTTAAACTTGTCTGTGCAAAAAACCTTTGTTTGTTTTCATCAGAATCAAGTTGTCCTGACCTACTATATGTTATACTGAAAATTGATTACTGTATTAAATTCTAGCAAGAAAGCTTCTGTATTTAATATAAACCTAGAATTATATCATCATACCTATTTAATTAATAAATATTTCCTAGAGTAACTTACCTTTTCTACAGGCAATATTTGAGTAACTAACAGTTTTGGAAACTGTGAGTTTTCTACCTGTTTCCAAACCTGGTGTACTAACAATGGTCAATGATTCAAGGGACTTTGATATCTTTCTGGCACTAAAAGTTTCAGTTTTTATAGATATTCTAATATCTCTATCACTACTCCTTGGAGAAACTATTTTCACCTGTTTTTTTAAATGTTGTGTTTCATCTTTTTGCGCCTTTTCTTTCGTCTCTAGTTCAGATACAGGTAATGACTGGTCACTTGTATGTGATAATACAATTTTTTCATCTATTTTACATTTGTCATATTTGTTTTCACTATTATTTTCTTCTTTAAAAACTGTTTCATCAGTCTGCGAGATTTGAACTGCTGGTTTGTTTTCAATATCGTTTGTTTTTGCCAGGCCTTCTTCAATGGCTTTTAAATGACAACCCTCATCATCATCCTTGTCTGATGGCACGGCAGCTTTTTCGATTATATTTTGTCTTAATATATGATTCTCTATCGATAATGTTTTCAAAGTGTCCTGCACCTCATCCACTGGCCAAGCTTTAGACTTTAATTCTAAAATTTCACTTCTACTCTGTTCTAGAGCTGCTCTAAGAGCAACTACTGTTTGATGAAGAGCCCTTACAGTATCCAAACATGGTCCAGTTTTCAAAACAACACCACCAACTTCCATTTTTGAAAAGTTATATCCATACTGCAGTTTTTTATTACCTTATCATACAGAAATTTATTTTATGGAAGTACTTTGATTCGTTTGGGCAAATCAATCCCTGCCTTAGTCATAACATTAATTTTAGTTTAGAAACAGATGAAGATTAATTATTGGCACCTGAAAACGTTTAAAAATTATTACAATTAAAAAATTGTGTGTAAAAATGTTCTGTTACTAATAACGAACACCGTAGTAAACAAATCAATTAATGGGCACACATATCCAGTTATTATGGTCTTAATTATGTATCCAAAACATTAGAATCAATACTTACTTTAGAAGAGATAGGATTTATACAACCCCGGGAATTTAAGGTTAATCACAGACGTCTACTTGGATCTTTTTTATCTTTCCATCAGAGCTCATTATGACGTCGGAACACGTGACGCATGTCTTAGATAGTTTCATAGCTTGGTAAGAGTATTCGGAAATCTAGGCTCACAAAATATATTTTATATAGACGCCCATTGATCAAATAAAATCAATCATTGTATCGAATTTCATACACAAGAGATTAAAAACTGCACACTGCACGAAAATATTCCATTTAGTAAATGTAACACTAATGACATTTAAAAAAGTAGTAAATGCGGGCTTGGCGATATCTTAATATACGCTGTTATTAAATTAACCTTTTGCGTAATACTGAGATCATCCATTGAATTCAGTTAAAAGCCTAATTATTTGTGGTCAATACAAACAATTAACAGAATGACAAATGTATTTAAGTCACTAAATTGAAAAAGATTTGACCTTAATTAATAACAATTAAGGAGATACGTTTTAAAATTAGCGGTGTTTGTATTATTTCCGCCAGCTGTCGTAGTAATTTCCTGTTTTCACTCGCTGTCAGTTGTCAGTTACATCTGTCAGTTTACTGTCAGAAATCAAGTTGTTTTTAGTTTTTAAGGTTAGAATTGGTTAGAGTTAGAAATTAATCAAAATAAGTTGATTTCAAGCAATGTTATATTTTTACAGTTTGTTGTATTTATAATTAGTGTTAGCGCCATATCATTTGCATTATGTACTCAAGTTAAAGTAGGACTAGATAAATCAAAAATAAACATGTTATCATATAGTATCTTAAAAAGAATAGCAAATGAAAGTAAATACTTTGTAAGGTATAAACATAAAGCTGATCATTGGGTAAGTTTAAACCATTCTTGTTTGTTCTTTTTTTTTATATTACATTAAGTACTCTGATGACAGCCAGTCATTTTGGTGATTTTTTAAAAATTAACCAATGAAGAAATCGCGACTTTTTAATTAATTTATTTAATTAATAATGTGTCACACCGATAACTCAAAAAATAATTCGCCGATGAGGATGAAATTTGGTGAATACCTTCCTTTTGCAAGTGGCTTGGATAAGTTCGCTAGGCAGGAAGATCTGCTTAGTTCAAGTAGATTAAACAATGCTTTGTTTTACTGAATTTTCGGTAATTCTGCAGTTCATGCCCGCGAACCTTACATCACACCGATAGCTCAAAAAGTAATGGGCCGATTTTGATTCAATTTGGTGAATACCTTCCTTTTGCAAGTGGCTTGGATAAGTTCGTTAGCCAGGAAAATCGGCCCAGGTTTTCCCTAAAAATTTCGTGTTTTCTTTCGAAAAAAATTCATATCTCGGGAAATAACAAAGCAAGGGCAACCAAATTTAGTACGCGGGTTTATATAATTATAGGTAAATTACCTACCAAAATTTAGCTCTGTAGGTTAAAAGACAAAAAATTATAGGCATTCAAAGAAAAATAAATTGGGGTTTTCCTCAAAACGTCAGAGTCACGATTTAAAACGTCAAAATTGGCCACATTTAGGCAAAGAACCTGAAACTAATATGAGCTGTAGAACGAAATGTCTCAAGAAGAATGTTTTACAAAGCCTGAAGTCTAAGCATCAATTGTGATTGTCCTTCATTTTACCACAATGATTCCAGAAAATTCATTTGAAATTAACCCTGTTCTCTGATGCTTTGGCAGTAGTCTTAGCTATAGAGTTTATCGTTTAATGTGTTTTTGTCGAATTTTCATAAAAAAATCAATAAGGTTCAATATATCCGCTATTACATAAGATACGAAAAAATATTGTATACATCAATTATAGGGTGTCTTGAGCTACATCTTAAAGAAAAATTTCTACAATCACAGGCTGGCCCATAAATCGTAGGTGATGCAATTTTTTTTATTTTTTAATTAAAGACCTTATGCTATTGCATTTTTGCATTTTCCATACAAATATAATGCAGGTTTGTAAGAAAAGAAATGCGGGGCCCAGCAAGTGCGTTATGGTAGCAAATGCATTAAATGCTTCAAATTTGAATAGCTCAATTTGCTATTAATGTATAAGGTTGGCCAAGAAACCAGTTTTTGGGGAACACTTTAAGTTTACTTTCGGAAATTTTTGTACATTTTCAAACAATACAGTTATTTTGATGAAACGGCACATTGTTTCTACTATATAGGTTATATTGGTAACCAAATTTGATGCTTGCTCTCTTAAAAAACACACATATTTGCTATTAAAAACATTTTTATGAAAATTCGCTACCAAAAGCACTTGCTGCATCCAGCCTTTTTAACTAGATAGACGGATTCCCCGGTCTGTGCCAGTTCTGAACTGACCTTTAATGTATCTAATATCGACCAGGTAGTTATAATGCATGTTTGTAAGAAAATAAATTCGGGAAGCAGCAAGTGCGTTATGTTAGCGAATTTTTATTAAAATCTGCTCAGTTCAAATAGATTAAACAATGCTTTGTTTTAATTAGCCAGTTCTGAGCTGACCTTTAATGTATTGATTTTCGACCATGAAATTTTAATGCATGTTTGTAAGAAAAGAAATTTGGGACGCAGCAAGTGCGTTATGGTAGCGAATTTTTATTAAATGCTTCAAATTTGAATAGCTCAATTTGCTATTAACCTATAAGGTTCGTTGGCCAGGAAACTAGTTTTTTTTCGGGAACATTTTAAGTTTATTTTCGAAACACTTTTGTACATTTTCGAACAATAAAGTTATTTTCATGATATATGGTACATTGTTTCTACTATATGGGTCATACTAGTAACCAAATTTAATGCCTCCTTTCATTAAAAAAAAGCACATATTTGCTACTTAAAACATTTTAATGAAAATTCACTACCATAACGCACTTGCTGCATCCAGACTATTTTGATTATTAAGCTGAAGGTGTGATTTGTCTGCGAGTTCATCGATGATTTTTCACGTTTCTGTTCTATCTGTCCTGTGTTTATTCAGAATATTTAAAAAGACAATTTTTGCAGTTATTTAAAGGCAATTACTGTGCTTGAATTTAAGCACATCACACCTTAACCGGAATAATTAAAAATTACGCTATACCACACCTAATCAGTTTGATAACAGAAAATGAAATTATTAATGCCTGGCATTTAATAATATCCTTTGTAACTACTAAGTTCTCCCTTTCTTTTCAGTCTGTATTGAGAAAGAAGAATTTTCCAGTCGACAAGGCATTAGAACATTTCGATGATTTCTACAAGCAAATATTTACAGCACAATGGCCAGCAATCCGTGAAGGACTGTTAGGTAAACAGAAGTATGTTGCTATCATAAACAATTTTTCTGACCCAGAGCGAATAGCAAATGGAATGGAGTTGAATGGAGCATTAAACGTTAGAAAGTTATTTCATCTAGAAAAGGGATATATGCATGAGACGCTTGAAAAAAAGAAACGAGTGTCAAGACTAGAAAAAATATGGAAGATGGATAAAGAAGCTGAAAGGAAAGAGAAAGCAAACATTAAAACAAATGAAAAGGTAGTAGAAAATGAAGAGCCTACTACTAATTTATCATTAGCAAGTTCATTAGATTCAGCTGAGTTGGATATGCGCAGACTTGTTGATTCTCGAAATGAAATGTCTGCTGAAATTTTGCATGAGTATATCCCAGCAACAAAACTTAAAGGTAGAGATGACTTTATACCTGAGTCGACTCATTATAAATTTTACGACAGCAGGGCAGAATTTACAGTTAATATCGTAAAAGAATATGATATTAACTTTCCAGATCATTTAAACGTTTATTGTTTTGAAGAGTGCAATGATTCTGATTTTGATCCAGCTAAGAAAGGTTCCACAGGTGTTTTAGATTATTATTTAATGGATGGAGCTTCAATTTTACCAGTTTTAGCATTAGATTTGCAACCAGGACACCGTCTTTTGGATATGTGTGCTTCACCTGGTGGAAAATCATTGCTAGCCTTACAAACATTGTTCCCTGATTGTGTTGTGTGTAATGATAAATCAGGTTCTAGAGTTAACAGAATATTTAATGTGCTGAATCAGTTTTTGTATGATTTAGAAAATAAGTGGATCAAAACTGGAAAACTCAAAGTCACTAACTATGATGGACAGTTAATTAGAGATGACAATTACGACAGAATTTTGGTGAGTGTTAAACAATACTTTTTAAACTATAGTGATGCTTTACAAACATTTAAAGGTAAATTTGCAATTTACCTCCCTAAGGAGTTTTAGTTAAAAAAATTAGAAACATGCTTAGAAACTCTCCTGTATGCACAAACCACAAGAAAAATTTCTTGCAAACAACCCCTAAGGAAGTTACAGGAGTGAAGCGGGAAAGATAAAAATTTCGTGGCGCAGCAAGTGCGTTATAGTAGTGAATCTTCATAAGAAATGCACACTATTATTACGGCATATTACTAAAATTAATACTTTAACCCTTTCACTGTGCATTTAGTCTGAGTGGCTGCCTGCAATGTGCATGTAATTTTCAAGTGGTGTGTATATATATGACTCTACCTGTCTTATATCGCAATAGCGTTATTATTAAGATAAAATTAAGATGCAAAATGCAGTATTCTTGTGTTAAATTCAACTTTTTTTGAATTTTTTTATTAGTGAATTTTCTTTTAAAAAAATCACTTTTGAGGAGATTTCGACTTTTGAATTTTGAAAAAATTTCTTCAAATGAGCGCTATTTGGGATCCCTGGAACCCAAATCCGAAGTCGGTTTCAGACTTTATATGTTTATTTATGAGTTTATTTATTTATGTGTCACACCGCTAACTCAAAAAATAATGCGCCGATTTTGATAAAATTTGGTGAGTACCTTCCTTTCGCAAGTTGCTTGGATAAGTTCGTTAGCCGGGAAAATCGGCCTAGTTTTTCCCGGAAAATTTTGCGTTTTCTGTCGGAAATTTTTTATATCTCCGGAAATAACAAAGTTAGAGCAACCATATTGGGTGCGAGGGTTTATATCATAAAAAGAAAACCATGCACCAAAATTTGAATCTCTACGTTAAAATAAAACAAAGTTATAAGCTTTTAAGTTTTTATTCTTAAAACGTCAAAAAAGTCGCGATTCTAAACGTCAAAATTGACATGTTCTAAATAGAGAACTTACATGAACGGCTATGCAGCGTAAATGTCCTAAAGGAGGTTAAAAAGCCTTAAGTTTCAGCTACAATCTTCGTTGTTCTATATTTTATTAAATTATTTGCAGAAAATTAATTTAAAATAGACCCTTCATGTGATGCTTTGGTAGCAGTTTCAGTTATTTATTTAATTTTAAGGAATCAGATTACGTTTATTATGTAGCGTTTTTTTTTTCAATTGTGCAAAGTGGAGAAACGGTGTTGGTAAGTAGTTTCTCCTTTCTATGACTTCTGCAAGGTTAGTTTTTTACAGTTTGCATTTGTAGCTCCCTTGTAGCATGTTTACCTTGCACAGAACCTCAAATTGACTTTAGGTATCTTAACTGTATTGTGGAGTTGAGATCACAGCATTTGTCCGATAGTTAATGCATAAAGGGGTTCCTCTAGGCATGTTTCTGAAATTTTTTTTCAAAAAATGAACAATATGCTAATCTGCTAATTTACCTATAAATGTTATTGAAATTAAAAAAAAAAAATGGAAACAACGCTCGTGCCTAGAATATAGTTCTCTTCGTCATTTTAACTTTAAATGAAATTTCCTTCTCCCGTTTCGCATCCGTTCAACACATTGGGCACAGAAAATATAGGAATTAACTTAAAATCATCATTTATAATTGAAGGAAAATACAATTTGTTCTAGGTATGCAACGAAAAAATTCACACAAAATAGAATAATTTCTAGATTCTAAAACCTACTGTGACACTATAATGAAACAACGTTAAATGAAACGAAAACCATTTCAGGTTAAGGGATGGAAAAATGTTTTTACAGTAAAATAAGCTTTCGTACTCCAAAAAACAACAAGATTTTTATAAGGCGTAATACAATAGTGCATAATGATAGTCCACGGCAACAGTACATGTCATATTCAACTGACAAATTATTTTGATAAATGTCAGATCTACTTTCAAAGTGACATGTAAATAAGTATTTTGTTTTCTGACATTTGTAATACAAATGTAGACATGCTCTTCTTCTTACAATTATATTTATTTTTGGCCATCACAATTTTAGTCATAGAGTTGGATACAATTTTAGTGACTTTTGAATTTTGAAAAGATTTCTTTAAATGAGCACGAAGTAGAACCTATATCCGGGTTAGTTTCAGTTTTTATCTGTTTTCATATATACAGGGTGACGCATTTCTAGGGTAAAGCTCAAAATATCCATTAGTATACAAGATATGATAAAAAGAGTTATATGTTAATTATACGATGTCTGAAACTGCATCTTATAAAATGATTTTGACAATCACAGGTGGTCCATAAGTCGCTGCTGATGCAAATTTTTTTTCCTAATTAAACACGCCTTATAGTATTACAATGTCTGCATTTTCCATCGAAAGATAATGCATGTTTGTAAGAAAATAAATTTGGGACTCAGCAACTGCGTTATGGTAGCGATTTTTCATAAAATATTTCTTTCGATAGCATAATTTGCTATTAACCTAAGGTTAGTGGGCCAGGAAACCAATTTTTTGGGCACATTTTAGGTTTATTTTCGGAAGATTTTTGTATATTGTCAAACAATAAACTTATTTTGATGAAATATGGTACATTGTTTCTCCTATATATGTTATACTGGTAACCAAATTTGATGCAAACTTTCTTTAAAAAAAATATTTCCTATTAAAAACATTTTTATGAAAATTCACTACCATAACGCCCTTGCTGCGTCCAGAGATTTTTTATTTATTTAACACACCATCCAACAGCACGAAGCTAACTTAATGATGGGGACATACACGACTTAAAACATAACGTCACATTACATCATTAATAAGTACAGAAATAATTCTTTATGAGAGAAACAGAATACCAGAATATATCCAGGCTGTGCTGCAAGTTGGAGTAATTTCTACACATATAATAAAAATAAAATTACTTTCAGAATGTTTTAGTTTTTACAAAATAATCACTATTGTGTTTTGATTTATCGCAGGTGGATGTACCTTGTACAACAGATAGACATTCACTGAAAGAAAACGAGAACAACATATTCAAGCCATCAAGAGTGAAAGAACGTCTCCAATTACCAGAAATGCAATGCAAATTACTGGTGAATGCCTTGAAGATTATAAAGAAAGGTGGAGTAGTTGTGTATTCTACATGTTCTTTAAGCCCCATACAGAATGATGGTGTTGTACATATGGCCCTGAAACAAATCTGGGAAGAGACTAACCTTGAGTTTGCTGTCAAGTATGTATTTTAATCATTAAAAAAAAAGTCAAATAATGTAAATAATACTGTTAAGGCGTCTCGTCTGGAGGATTAGACCTCTAAAATTTACATATTTCTTAGTAACCGTCTTTGTTATGATATCTACCATCTGAACAATGCAGTTTTAAACATGATTAGGAATAACCCAACAAGGGTCATTTCTTGTTTACAATTGCCAACCTATCTCAGGTAGATAGACCAGGGAAAATTCAATATTCATTCAAAGCAGTTCTTCTGTAAACTCAACACAAGCAACACCCTTTAGCATAATCATTTCGTAGAGTTATCATGTACTCTAAAGCATACCATATTATAAGTAATTTTCTATAAGTTTACAGTTTGTTATTAAATGTTAAGTGTTACAACATCAGCGTTTAATTTAACAAAACATAATCAGGTCCTTCGAGCTATCAAGAAACAAAAACAAATAAAATGTGGTACATCAGTACAAAACGTAATTAAACAAATACTATTAATTTATCAATATCTTAGGATCTTTGTGGCACTGATATGTTTGAAACTTGTGTGCAGTGATAAATACAGGGTGTAACAAATCTATGACTTTAAAAAGTTTGGAACGCAGCAAGTGCAATATAGTAGTGAATTTTCATAATAATTGTACACTATTAGTAAGATATGTTATTAAAACTTATTCTTTAAATTTAAATGGACTTTGGAGATTGGTTTTAGAAGCCCCAGTTAGCGATTATTTGAGAAATTTCTGTTTTCTATGGAGCTAGAAAATTAAAATTTGGTAGATATATGTAAGTACTGCAAGTTTATTTAAAAAAAATTGTGTTACAAATTTCATTAAAGTTACACAAGTTTTCCAGAAAAAATGCATTATTTACAAAGGGATTGTACCTGCCAAATTATAAAAGGCAGGTATTTTTGCTTATTGATCGCTTAGATGGTTTTGTTTCAGTCAACCCAATCAAACTAGTTTTTGCAAACAAAACAACAACAAAAAAGGTTTTTTTAAACAAATTTGTAGTTATCCGCGAAGCTCATTATGTTATTTTGTTGTTGTTCTTTAATTTAGTACCCGTGCTGCGTTTACATAGGTTTTACTATGGTTAAAGATTGACATTTCTAGCTTAATGGGAAATTGCGTTATCGAATTTGAAATATTTCTACGAAAATTCTCTACCATAATGTACTTGCTGCACCCAGACCATTTTCAACACTTATTTACTGTTGCCGTATCCATACTTTTTGAAAATGATAAAATATTGTAGCTCTCTATGTGCGACCGACAAACAAGGTAACCTCAAATTCATTTTTGGAAAAATATTTTAAACAAATGAATTGAGGTAGCAATTTAAACATGAATTGAAAATCTTGGTTCGCTGCTTCGTGGCGGGGGATTCTCCTTCCCCTTCTGCATACCTACAACCACCCTCAATGCATAAACAAGAACAATGTAAACAAGAAAAATTTGTTGGGTACAACCCCGAAGACGGTTACGGGACCTGCGATGAATAGGGGTTCTGGGTGGGGTAAACAGGGTTTTGAGGAGGTATAGCTGCAAAATGGGATATGTGGCTTATAGAGGCCCAAGTAAGCTGTTTTTTTTTCGACTTTCCGTGCAGATTTCCTTTTTATCTTCTTCCCCGCCTAGCACCCCTATTCACTCCTGGTCCCGTAACTTTCTTGGAGGCTGTTTGCAAGAAATTTTTCTTGGGGTTTGTGCATCCAGAAGGAGTCCTAAGCATGTTTCTGAACAAATTTTCTAAAAGCCTTCCGTGTGATAATCTGCAAATTTACCGAAAATTTAACTTTTATTTACAAAAGGAATGTACCTGCCAAATTATAAACATGGCAGGTATTTTTCTTTATAAATGGCTTGGATGATCCGTTTTGGTCAACTCAATCGAACCAGTTTGTGCGAAGAAAATACCAAGAAAAGTTTTTTAAACAAATTTGTAGTTATCTGTGAACCTCATGGTGTTATTTTTTAAAATTTAGTGCCCACGCGGCCTTTATATAAAAAAGTAAATAAGTGTTGAAAAGAGTTTAGGTGCAGCAAGTGCGTTGTGGTACCGAATTTTCGTAAACATATTTCAAATGGTGGTAATTCAATTTGCCATTAAACTGGAATCCTCAGTTTTGATACATAGTAAAACATTGGTGTAAAATATGTATCAAAACTGAAGATTCTAGCTTAATGGGCAATTGAATTATCACCATTGAAATATTTTTACGAAAATTCGCTACCATAACATACTTGCTGCACCTAAACACTTTTCAACACTTATTTACTATTGCTGTATTCATACTTTTTGCAAATGAAATACTTAAATATAAAGAATCATTTTGAAATAAGAATTTTAATTATTTACATCTGTTTATATAATTTAAACTACTTTATGATATCATCTAGTTTCATTTACTTCAAATTTTCCATACACTACATGAAGAGCAAAAACTAAAAGCAAAGAAAAGAATAAATACCTGGGTATTATACTTAGGTACTGTATTAGTTTGAGGTAGGTATATTTCATCTTGAAATCATTTTATTTTACTTCGGTAATACAGTACCTACATGCATTGATTGAGAATCTGAATCGGATGCACACAGCTTGATTTATCTACTACTTTTTTATTTGTTTCGTTAGATGTTAGAATCATAATATACTACAGTCGACGGCGGAAGGCATTTGTTAAAGTTAGGTTAAAATTAAAAGTTGGGTTATTATTTAACTACTATTTATATTGACCTTAGAATTAAGGTAGTTGTTTTATATTCTATGATTCTAAGGTATTAGCGGAGTCGATTTCGAGGATATGTGCAGAGCGCACACGCTTCTCTCATGACTGATATCAGATAGCAGAATGACAACTAGCTAGGTAGTGTTGTCAGATTAAACTAGGAGAGGGAGAGTCATTTACAATAGTCATCTCCGTTACTATTGGAGCTACAATGTGGTTCAAGTGGGGAAAGTTGTTAAACTTTTCATGTGTATCTCGATTCTGACGTCAAACAAGCATTTGCGCAGAGAAATCTGGAAGGGGTATGGCCATTTTCCATTTGATTTTGGTATGATCACTTTTTAGTGGCCACAAATAAAATTAGCACGCCTTGATAGTACCTCACAACATATGTAACAGTGGTAAAAATATATTTGAAAAGTGCATCGGAGCCGTGTTATAGTCATTAATTAGGTGAACGACATTCATATCTCGGTAACTGTGGCAACTAGAGCTTTTTCTAGAGCTTTTTTTCCAGTGAAATTCAGGTAATATTTTTTTATTTTCGTATTCTTGCCACTAGATGGCACTTTTTCGAATGAAACTGTTTGAAGGCTGTTATCTCAAAATATTTCTATTACAATGTTATCTTTGTTTAACTTTATCTGAAATCCCTAATCTTGTTCTATAGTTTTGTCTGAGTTTTGACCCCCATTATATTTAGTGAATTTTCTTTAAAAAAAATCACTAATGAGGAGATCCCGAATTTTTGAATTTAAAATATTTTTTTTTCAAATGAGCGCTAATTAGGCCCCCTAAAACACATTTCCGGGGTCAGTTTGAATTTTTATATTGCAGACCAGGCAGCCTTGAATCTGAATATTTCTTTATATTGTTTTCAGTGACCATAAAACTTCATAAAAATAAACTTCAGAAGTAATTGCAAAGCACTAAATGTTACAAGTACACTAAGGAATAGTCATATTGTGCCTTTTGTGTACAATATCTAATGCTGAAATAATTCTTTATTAAATATATGTTATATGTACTCTTGAGATTTTTATTAAATTTGAAGTCTTGCTATGATAATGAAGTTAATGTGTTTTTTATAGAAATATCGTTGGTAAATATTAATTAGCGCTCTTTTTTTAGAGATTTGAATCCAGCACTTATGCAGACCAGAAGTGTTTTTAAATTCGCTGGACAAAAACTGATGAAGTATGGACACCTGATTATTCCCGACAAAGATCAGAATTATGGGCCAATGTATTTTTGTAAATTAGAACGAACAAAATGATAGTAAGAAATAAAGTTTTAAAAACCTATCTGAATTTTTGTTCATATTATTTTCAGTGTCAGCTTTATATAAAACTTGATAAAGATAAACTTTCACTTTTTTTAAGGCACAATGCTATTTTAAAATAAGCCAATTTTCCTCTGGTGGACATCTAATTCTTAACCAGTCTACTGACTCGCCCAAGACATTTACTGATGGAACATGTTTGCTTCATTTCATTCAAACCTTCATTCTTTCTAAAGTGGTGGAACGAGTTATGGTTACAAAGATATATAGTAAATTCCATACTTTATCATATATATTCAGAAAGGTTTCCGTGGTCATAAGTGTGAGAAATACTTGGGTCTCTGGTTGAACCTTGTCCAGGTCTTGTTGGAATTTTACGTCTCAGCTCCTGTTTTGGAACCATTTTCAAGAGGTTGAGGAGATATAAAAGGAGAAGGAATTCTTAAGGCCTCAATCTGCCTACTCATTATCTACTGCTCATAAGTAGTAGGCATACTGAGGCCTTACAGTTCCTTTTCCTATCACATTTCCTTAACCTCTTGAAAATGGCTCCAAAACGTCGAGTCTCAACAAATTCTGGACGCGATTCAACCCGAGAACGAAATATTTCTCACATATACCACCTTGACGCCGGAACCGTAACGCTGCAAGTCCTGAACGGTTGCTGTTTGGCAGAAGGTACAAGTCCTGAATAGTTGCTGTTTGGCAAAAGGTGTAATGATTTCCCGTTGCCTTCCACATTGAAAGGTGACAACAGCACACTGTCTTAATTTCGGCAATCGGACGAGAGCCAGTCTTCTACGGTTGTATATACAGGTGTCCCGAAAATACGTGTACAACACGACCACAAGCTCTTGGGTTTAAAATAGATCGATTGAAGCCAACTTACCTGTATAGAAAATTGCTTCGTTTAGCTGCTGGAGGGCGTCAAAGATTCAAATAAACATTGTTTTTTTCTAAATTTCTTGGAAATTTGCTTATGGATTTTGATGATTTATGGTGTAGAGTCTAACACTACAAAATGACGTTTTCTGGTGGTATAGTGATCGGTATCTATAAAAAAAGTAGAACTGTTAGGAAAGTGACATAATATGTATGCATTTGTTATGATTTTTGACGTTATCAACGTTATAATAATAATAATAACTTTATTGCCCTATGAATGTTACATTTCTGGGCTCGTCAATATCAACACTATTTAAAACCCTAGAGTCACTTACATAACTCATTAAAAATGCAGATAAATACTGAAAATCACATACAAATACACAAGTTATCAGTCAAAACACAAAATCAATTACATTACACTGAAAGTCAAAACATAAAGAGTAGCAAAGTACATGTAAAAGACAAATCATCACAATTCAAAGCCGACAGACACTACACATCCATGGATTCACTGGAGATAAAATTGACAACTCAGATAGTTTCATCAAGTAACAACGTATTTGGAAGCTTTTTTACCACTTGAAAAATGTTTGTTTCATAAGTGGTTTTCTCTGGAAAGATATAATAAAACAAAAAGTAACTACGTTGGAAATATATATAAAAACATCTTCGTAAACGAATGGTTGAAAGGCTTCAATCATAACTTGTCTTCCAGTGCATTCAGATTCAGCCCTATAATAGATTTATTCACGGAAGTAAGAGTTAGTCTCACCTTTCGTCTGCACAATTTCTTAATTATGTACTAAGTATATCAGTTACATATTTTAAAATATTGGATTAATAAGGCAGTTTTCATGTAGAGATATAGCAAATTGAGTACTGTACTACCATTTATACCTAAAACAATTATTTATAGGTAAGTACAGATTGTAACTTAATATCCTCAGAAACAGCTTTCAGTATATTCCCATACATATCCTTGAAATAGTAGTTTAACGACGGTTTCAAGGTAGTACTTTAAATTTTGATGAAATAAGATTATGTGTAAGAGAAATTTGCAGAATTATTCATGCTGAATTCATTCAAGCTAATTGTTGATACAAATTCTATTTATAACTATATAATCAGAAAATGTTAACTGTTTTGTCATGTACAAGTTTTTATATTCATCTATAATAAACCAATTATCTAAATTAAGAATATGCAGGTAAATATACAATTCAAATTACCCGCTCAGTTGTCAGTACTTCACGCGAGGTGGCGCTAGTGTACTTGTCACAAATATCTACAATGCTAAAGCATAGGAGTATCCCGTATTGTCATTATATAGTATTTGCTAAAACTATAACAACTAATTAAAATAAATTCATGAACTAACAATTGATGAATCTTCTCAGAGAGTACTCAAACTAATGATATAATGAGTTATTTGCATCATGACTCAAACTTATGTAATGTATTTTTATTAAAAAATAATGTTCCTAGAACAATTTATACTCAATCGCCAACACAAATATGATGTATTACTGTGAAGCAATACCAGTGACTAATAACTAAGTCGCGCAAATTCCATAAACTAGATATATAATATTTCGATTTCTTATAGCATCGTCACTGTAGAGGAACACCATGAAATATTACATATTTTATTTTTCTTGAGTGCGTTTATTTTGTAGTTTTCGTCAATATTGCAGAATGTTTAATTTAAGCACTTTATTTTTGTGTCCAGATATCTCCAAAATTAATGTAAGATATCCTGCTGTAACCAGAATGCAAAAAAGTAACAAGCAGTGCTGAAATAAAGATTTCTTATTTAAAAAGCACCCACCAAATTAACTTATTAAAAAAATTAAGGCAATTCAAAAAACAACGTATTCATGACTGAACGCGGAAGAATAAATGACTGATTTATCAAAATTGAACAAAATTTTTGTAGACTACCTTGTTATGTTTGTTCTTAAGATTAAGTAGGTATTAGAATAGTACTTCATAACTAGGACTTTGGACAAGAAGAGACGAGTATCTCTGTCGCATATCATATATTCCTAATAGGTGTAGATATAATACCGGGTTATTACACCCCGTATTAACTAGCAGGAAGTTACTGGGTTTGATTAAAATTGTCAGTAACCAGTTTCGGTTTTAATTGAGCGTCTCCACCGACATCTCTGGCCAATATAGGGAAATACTTTTTAAGTAGATATTTGTTAGACCGATGTTGGACACTTAAGAATAGAAGCTGAAACAGAAAGCAAAATCAGCACAAAAACAATACAGCAGAGAGTTGTGCGCTAGATGCGTATTTCGACAACGAAAATTTCTTCGTCGGTAACTGTAGCTGATTGGTTAGCGACAACTATATTTATGAAGTTTTTGTTGTAATTCTGTTTTATATTTTGTGGATTTTAATACATTAGAAGACTACTAGTGCTATTAGATATTTTGTTTTATGTTTACTACATTATTTAGATTTCAGAGACCTGGAAAATTAACTATTCAAATGGTTCACACTATCTTTAATATTCTTGCATTGGCAACATTGTGACATGGAAGTTGAAAAGTAGAAAATCGAACGTGGTGACAGTAGTAACTTGTGACAAGTGTTAAGTCGAAAACTGTCAACTGTCAACGAACCCCCAACAACAAACGGCAAATGTCATAATGTCATGTCAAAGTGAAATTCTTTTAATTTGACAAAAACAAAAAATGGAAGATTTACGGCTGTCAGATACTTTGCAGAGATATTTTTCTGACCTTTTCCTATGTTGTGATGAAGAAAAATCGGGAAAAGCGCCGGTCTACAGAACTGTGGAACTGATCAAATCTGGAAATGTACCTGAAGACGTTATTGCACAGGTAACGTAAGCACTACATGCAAAAAATATGCTTGCTGTCTCTATGGGACAGTTATCGTTTTTTTCTTTCACGCCCCATGCAGATATTAGGCAGGTTTAATTTTAAATTGTTATGAGAGATGTTACCATTAATTCAGATGCTTCATCTATCGCAATCAAGTATGATATTTACAGGACCCCAGTGTTAATTATTAAAGTGTCATGTGTTTTCCTGTAACCTACCATTGATATAAGTTATTTCATTAGTACCCTATTAATTTGATTGTTAGTCATACTTGTCTCTTAATTGGTTTATTCATACGTTTGTCTAGATAGGATTGTTTAGAAGTTAGCTTATGATTATGATTTAAATAATATAAATTCCCCTTTTTACCAAATTTTTATTATATAGATATATAGATACATTATCTCACTAAACTTCTTTTGCCAGATTAAAGTTTGATAACACCTAGTTGAGTTACTACCTAAAGTAACATTTTTTCTACAATAAAAATGTATCTACAAAATTTTTATTTCTGTATCAGATGTTGGAATTTTAATAGATAAACATAAAATGTTGTATTGGAAAAAATTAACATTACACTCTTTAGCTTTAGATAAGATTAAGAGTTTATATTTTTTTAAATGCATTTGTAATCTCTCACTAATCTGGAGCCAGTTTTGTAAGGAATCCAAAACTGTTAACACTAACCTGTTTTCAAAACATAGTTTCCCTATCAGTAAATTCTTATGTGTTTTATTGCTTTTATGGTTTTAAATTCCTGTGATAACATTGTGCACTTTTACCTTTAATTTTAATTTGTCCTGAGGAATTCACTTGATGACAACTTGTACAGTGATTTGACAATTTAAAACTGTTGTTAAACAATTATATAATACATTGAATAATTTATAAGGAATAATACATGCAGCTGTTAACAGTTTTCATATATTTATTTGGCAATCCCTAAAGCAGCTCTCTCTGGCACTTTCAATTGGGAACTACAGAATAATAATGTTTGATACATTCAGAGCTCAATTATTCCCTTTAAATGTAATTTTTACTTGTTTTATAAATGAAAAGCAAGATTTTTTTAAATTTATTAATAATTAATTTTCAACAACACACTACGAGGGCTCACAGCCTAAATATTATCGTACCGTCGGTGTCGACAAGGAGGAAAAAGGCAACTTGTTAATTCTGGACTTGAAGGTTTGGAGGTTCAGAGGAGAAGGAAAAACATGTGCCGGCAAGGAATTCCACAACTTGGAAGTCCTCAGGCAAAAGAGCGGGCATAACAAGATGTTCTACGTCTGGTGACCTGGATAGTAAAAGGGTGCATTCGCTCTGTTCCCCTGGTAGATCTGTTGGGGGCAGCAGGTGGAGGAACTATGGAAGAAAGCTCCTCTGAGCAGTGCCCGTGCAGATATCTATGAAAGAGAGAGAGGTCACCAACGGCAAGTCGGTGGGCAAGGGATGGCAGCCTTTGTGTGAGGGTAAGGTCACCGTTGAGACGTATAATACCTCTCCTCTGAATGGAGTCCAGGATAGTCAGTGTAGAAGCGGCAGCGGCACCCCAGATATGGGAGCAGTATTCGAGGTTTGGCTTTATTTGTGAAGTATATAAGGTATAGAAATTAGCTGGTGAAAAGTATTTGCGAGCCCGGAAGAGAAAACCTAATTTCTTAGCAGCCGCTTCTGCAATTGATGTGACATGTTGGTGCCAATTGTGATTTCTATCCACAGAATAGCCAACAAGTTTTAAAGGACTCATTACTTCTCATTACAACTTGGTTGTTCATTGTGATGGGTCTAAGGCTGATGTATCTCTTATGAGATAGAAAGCAAGACTGAGATTTGGTGGAGTTGAATTCTACAAGATTTCTACTTCCCCAGTCTAATATTTCTTGGAGATCCACAGAGACAGAACCCTCTATGAGTCTGCGATCCTCATCTAATTGGGCTAAAGAGACAGGCTTAGAATATTATATATTTGAGTGGAGGGTGCTGTCATCTGCGTAACTGTGAACTGGGTTGGATGTGCTAGAGAGGAGATCATCGATGTGGAGAAGAAACAAAGTAGGGGCAAAAGCTGAACCTTGAGGGACTCCTGCATTAATTCGATACAGTTTAGAGGAATGGCCATCCACGACTGATTGATACCTTAAAGTTCTTTCTTTTCATATTTCCTTAATGTCTTGAAAATGGCTTCAAAACAGGAGCCGAAACATCGAGTTTCAACAAATTCCGGATTGTGGTTCAACCCAAGAACAAAGTATTTCTCTTATACGTATATTGATCACTCGTTCTGTCACATGTAGTTGCCAAAATTTTTATTCATTAAATTGTCACTTACCTAATTTTGTCCAAATTCAGTTCCTTTTTCGGACGAGGTCGAAGAACTACTCTAATCTTCTGGTTGACAAATTTATGAGCTTTTAACTAATTTAAGGATAATGGGCTTAAAATGAAAGGTACCGAGATATTTAAGGAAGTTATCACCAATTCTAGTAACCATACTTAATACTAATTTTTACTGCATAAAAATCAGTACAATATGTTGTATCTCTCTAGTTAAACATTGCAGAGTTGCATTAGCATGAAAATTTTAACATGCCTACTTGACGGATTGGTGTAAGATGTGTACATATGTATATATATATATATATATATATATATATATATATATATATATATATATATATATATATATATATATATAACCTGTGAGATGTCCCACTCTCTCTCTCTCTATATTTCTGACAACAAATGTTTTCTTAATTTGTTTGGCTTTCGGCTCCTGAAGATGCACCAAAAAAGTAGCGAAATATAGAGCATGTTTTAGCAATATATATATATATATATATATATATATATATATATATATATATATATATATATATATATATATATATATATATATATATATATATATATATATATATATATATATATATATATATATATATATATATATATATATATATATATATATATATATATATATATATATATATATATATATATATATATATATATATACAAGTTCATTGCTAAAACATGCTCTATATTTCGCTACTTTTTTGGTGCATCTTCAGGAGCCGAAAGCCAAACAAATTAAGAAAACATTTGTTGTCAGAAACATAGAGAGAGAGAGAGAGAGAGAGAGAGAGTGGGACATCTCACAGGTTCCAGGGTACAAAATACACAGAACACAACAGGACACTGTGTGTTTGTTGTGTGTTCCAACCCTAGAACCTGCGAGATGTTCCACTCACTGTGTTTCTGACCAAGGGGTTTTTTCTTACTTTGTTCAGCTTTCGGCTCCTGAAGATGCACCAAAAAAGGTGCGAAATATAGAGCATGTTTTGACAATGAACTTGCATTATTCATTGCCCACAGAGGTGCCCCCGATGTTGATAGCCTTGAATGAGACTAAATATTGGTAACTAACAATAATAATAGTTTGCTTAGTTTATCCACTCTGAGATTAAGCTAACTTTATTAGTGAAACGATTTGTTTTATTAAAATTTGAATCTTTCTAACGATATTAAGGATTTCTTGTTCAGTCATTGTCAGGTAACTTTTATATAATTTGTTTTACAGATCGCAGAGTTATGCTGGAGCCTCAATACCAATTACCTAAACATGAAACAGTTCTTTTCGGCATTAAAACTTGTAGCGGCCTATCAGGCTAGTATACCTATCAGAAGTGAAATACTCACTTCTGCCATTGAATTACCACTGCCTAGGTAAGTTTTTACATAATATTAACTAGATACTGGATTGTAATAAGTGTTATAATAATTATGATGCCACAAAATATAATAATTAATACCTTTATTGTCATAAGGACAGCAATGTGTGTATGACATGTCGACAATTACAATACTAAAGTTAACATAAGTTAAAATTAATAACAATAAAGCTACACAAACTTTATTTATTGTCTTAAATTTTACAGAATGTGTTATACAATAAGCCTAGTACGACTTGTGCTGTATTATACAGGGCTTTCATTAATTCCTGAACCCCACGTGACCGGATTCTGTCTCTCTCTTAGTGGAATATGATTTTATGAGTTGGCTGTCAAAAAGTAACCAAAAAACCACTAGACTAGGGACCCTAAAGTTACTAAATCAATTGACAGTTCAGTCCATTGCCGCTCAATTCCCTTTTGACGGTTATTTTGTATGTATATTGTGCATTTTCCAAGTTCGACAAATGTTTACCTTCTTCAAATAATTTTCTATCTGTTGGACAATAAAAATAAACAGTTTTTATCAGAACTTAGCATTTTCATTGCGTTTTTACGTAAGTTAAAAGTGTAGGTATGTTAAGGTTATGTTGTTGACGATATTCGAAATCGCATGAAACGAAGCCCTACCAAATCTGTTTGTCAGTAATCTGCCCAAACAGGTACATATTTGTTACATGTTACACAATACACATTCCTAAAACCGTAAATTAGAAGTTTAAATAATCGGACCTCAATTTGTTTACGTACATTACAAAATTTTGATATCTATACAAAATAAAAGTAATATTTTATTATGTTTTTAATTAATTTTTTTAACAATCAATAACAGTAAACCATACATGAACAGACTTGCTGTTAAAAATACTAAATAATAAATACATTTAAGACATTTAGTGTTTCAACTTATTATAATTTTTATATTTTTTATAAAACCCCAAAGAAAATATGAGACAACACTGGCATCTTAGGGATTTCATTAATTCAGGTTCTACAACTGTGTATGCCGGGTTGCCTAACTTAAGAGGTCACGTGGGGTTCGGGAATTAATGAAAGCCCTGTATAATAAGTCTAGTACAACTTGTGCTGTATTGACTGAGTGAAGATTGGAAACTGTGATGAGCACTGATAAGTACACTTGGAGAACCCAAATCACCACAACACATCTTTTTATAGCCCTGATGATCGTTTCACTAACAAAGTTAGCGTTATCAGAGGATGAAAATGTATAGAATTTTTCATCCTCTGATGACGCTAACTTTGTTAGTGAAACGATCATCTCTCTCTCTCTCTCTCTCTCCTTATATATATATATATATATATATATATATATATATATATATATATATATATATATATATATACATACATACATACATACATACATACATGGTAAAGGTTTAGTTTTGAGCCGTGTCTTCGATTTTTTAAGAAATTTGGTATATAGACGTGTTTTAGGGTATACATGTCGAAAATCACAATAAAAATGAGGGCAGGTGCCAATTTTTATTATTATATTACTGGTTGCTTGCATGGGGAAGTGCAGTAAGCATGCACTTGGATAGACTGCGAGAGATGGTTTTGGGGGGGTGGGTGGTGGGGGGACTTGCTGTGCTCATTGAAAACCCATCTTTTAGCAACTTAACACAATGTTACTATATGCACTGGTCGTTTACAGAAAAGTAAAAGTTTTGACACAATGTTGAAGTACATAGTTATAACACCAGACTTAGCGATAATTTAATCCACTCAAGGCATCGACTAACTAAAACGGTTGGGGTTAACTTTTTCAATGCATTCCCAAGGTGGTGGGAAATGAACCTATCAATCAATTCAGAACAATTATTAGAATTTTTTTAATACATGCCTGTCTATACAGAACCAAGTCTGGTCATGGAGCGGCTCTCCGATAATGGCTTCTACGCCCAGGCGTACGCTGATGATGGGCTGGTCTTAGTCACCGACAAATTCCTTAGCGTCATCTGTGAGTGCATGCAAGCTGCCTGTAGCATAATTGAAAGGTGGTGTGGTGAGCTGGGTCTCCGTAAACCCAGCGAAGACGGAGATGATCCTATTCACCAAGAAGAGGAATACGGAGGGGTTCAGGGCGCCAGTGATGTTTGGAAAACCTTTAGCTTTAGTGCGGGAGGTCAAATATGTGGGTGTGGTCCTGGACTCCAAACTAACATGGGGGTCGCAAATCGAATGAGTAGTGAGGAAGGGAGTAGCCACTCTCTGGGAGCTGCGTCGAGTGATAGGGAGGACCTGGGGACTTAATCCTCAGATCCTTCATTGGATTTAATTTCCAAGCTGCTCTGATAAGCTGAATAAACATGGCACATGTGAATTGGTGATTATCGCAATCACTGTGTACAGACTTATGTAGGGTAAAATGTGTCTGGAAAACAAGATTCCAACTTAAGGACATTAAAATTTAATTGCTCCAATAGAGCTGGCCACTCAAAAACCTTATTGACTAATTTGTGCAGAAACAATAGTTACACCTTCCACATTCTTCCATACTCAAGAAATTGAAAAGTGGAAGATCACAATGTGAGAATCCAACACAAGGATATTGACCATCAAAGCCAAGTATGTGTATTGCACATGCACAATAAAAAAAAGTATATTGCGTAAGTGGGATCCCAAACAACTGAAGCATATTCAAGACGGGGCCTTACCAAGGTAGAGTATAGAAGCAAGCATTGTATCAGTAAAAGAAGCGCTTCTGTTTCTTATTAGGAAGCCCAGCCTATTATAAGCTGAAGTGACTGTCTGCGCAAAGTGTTGATTCAAATGACTAGGGCCAAAGGCACCACCAAGATTCGACTGCATTTGGATGATTCAGGGCACAATTCTGAATATGATAACAAACAAGAGTGAGTTATTTTTAAGAGAAGAAGACATGACATGCTAACATTTAGCAAGACACCACTGTCACCACACAAGCTGTCGAGCATCAAAAGATTTTTTTGGAGCATTTCACACAGTCACCAATACTTTTAATGCATAAATTAATTTTAATATCATCAGTATAAATCATTATTGGAACAGTCAGAACATGTGTAGTAAAGTGATATATGAAAACATATAGAAAAACACACAATGTCTACTTATCACTAAAACAATGGATTATCTGGCCGTCGAGAATGTCAACTGCTGCACTACATTAAAATATCCATCTATTCTGTATAGTAGTAGCAGTGGTGTGAAGGCTAACGCTAGGTAAGTAGGCCACAATGGGCCCTTTCTGCCAACTCTTCCACGGTTCCGTCGCCAAACCGTCACGATCTCGAAATAAAGGCCATGACAGTCTTCCATTAGACGGTACTTACCTGGTTCCTCTGCAGAGTCCTCGAACCGAACAATTATGTTCAAAGACTCCCAAAAGCCTCGCATTCACACAGGTAGTAGTAAGACGTTCCTTCATTCTCGCCGTATTCCTGGCAAATGGGACCCCTCTCTACCCCTATCAATGTGAGGTGTCTTCTAAGGGCGCAGTGGCCTGTCAGCACCCCAAGGATGCGGCGAAGCGCAGGTCGACTCCTTCCGAGTAGCCAGACAGTCTTGTCTCTGTTCGGCCCCTCCACAAAGTCCCTCGCCTGTCTACAGCCACCGGCCGACCCCCAGTGCCTCTCCATGGCCTCCTCAGTCCACCTGTCTAAGGCGACAGAGAGCGTCTTCCTACTTATGCCTATCGCAGGCTCCAGGCCTACAGAACGCCGCCGGGAACCAAGTCTTACGAGATCATTCCCCCCTACGCCACAGTGTCCCGGAACCCACACTAGTTGTACCTCCTTTGTCCTGGCTAGCCCTCTGAGGGCGTCAGCGCACTCCTGAACCAGTGTAGACCTGATTCTGGCCGCTCATACTGCTCGGAGGTCTGCCTGGCTGTCCGAGCAGATGTACACACATTTCTCGGGACTCCTCTTCACATCTTGTCTGTTGGCCACAGACAGGATAGCGTACACCTCTGTTTCAAATGCCGTGGTATATGCGCCAAGGGCATAGCTCTCGCGCACCCCCAGGCCCTCGATGTAAATTCCTGCCCCGGAGGTCCTCCAGCCGCGATCCGTCGGTGAAACAGACCAGGCTTGTAGGCTGGAATTCAACCTCATTTTCCCTCCACTGATCCCTACTGGGGATCCTGATGGTGTATGGCCTAGTCAACCTAATATCATCCTCGGCATCCCGCACTTTTATGGCGGAAATCGGAATTTCCTTTTCCCACTTCCTTGGCGACTCTTGCATGCCCTATTACTGCTCCCTCTCCGCACCAGTTTCCTGCGTCTCGCATTCTGAGATACGACGCCATCACCTCCCTCCTGACACAGATGGGAAGCGGTGGCAGCATCAACAGGACCTCTAGCGCCGCTGAGGTTGCCATCCTCATAGCGCCTGTGATACCCAGGATTGCCAGCATTTGGAGTTTGGCCAGCTTCCTGCTGGTAGTTTGCCGCACCACCAGACCAACGCCCCATAGAGGATTCTTGACCTGACAATCGCAGTGTAGATCCAGTGAGGGTTCCGAGGATTAACTCCCCAGGTCCTCCCTATCACTCGACGCAGCTGCCAGAGGGTCGCTACTTCCTTCCTTACAACCAGTTCTATTTGCGACCCCCATGTTAGTTTGGAGTCTAGGATCACCCCCAGATATTTGACCTGGCGCCCTAAACCCCTCTACCTTCCTCTTCTTGGTAAATAGGATCATCCCGACTTAAATTTTGAAAAAAATAATTCAAATGAGCGTGAACTAGGACCCCTAGAAACCATATACAGGGTCAGTTTCAATTTTTACATGTTTATATATATATATATATATATATATATATATATATATATATATATATATATATATATATATATGTGTGTGTGTGTGTGTACATATGTATCACACCGATAACTCAAAAAATAATAGGCCGATTGTGATCAAATTTCGTAAATACCTTCGTTTCGCAAGTGGCTTGGATAAGTTCGTTAGTCAGAAAAATCGACCCAGGTTTTTTCCTGAAAATTTTGCGTTTTCTTTCGGAAAAAAATTATATCTCTGGAAAGAATAAAGCTATGGTAATCAAATTTGGTACACAAGTTTATGACATTGAAAGGAAACTATATACCAAAATTTAGATTTCTATGTTTCAGGAAAAAAGTTATAAAAAAATATTTGGTACCAGATCATTTCTATGAAAATTCACTAGCATAACGCACTTGCTGCGTCCAGACTTTTGAGACATCTTAATGAACCACTTTCCACCTGATAATTATTCAAGCTTATATATTCGTTTTTGTTATCTCGTATTATAAATATTGTTGTAGTTGGGCTTACGGCTGTTAAATCAATAAATAAATAAAATATTGAGTTTTGTATTGCCAGAAGCTTAACACAGTGGGGTTTAAATGATAATCATGTTTTTATGTTTTCGGAATAGTAATAAACTAACTACGCAGTTCTCCCGATTTATAATATTTCGGAATCAGTAAAAAAGTTCTTCATTTACTCACTAGGACTTTTTCTTTGTCTTAGTTCATTAAATGCTTTCTCAAATTCTTCTGAATAATTAAGTTTACATCTCTTAGTCAGTTATACACATCAAGATGTAAACTTCACTTTAAAATAGTTATTTAAATAATCTATTTCAGGTTTACATGGAACAAGCAACAACAGCAGGACGACCCTGTTGTAGTACCCTCTGTGACATCCTCATTAGTGGGCAACGTCACCATAGACAGAGACAGTCCCATCTCAGATCTGATAGAGCTGCAAAACGACATCAACAGTTACCGTGGTGATACCACCAGCACCACAGACAGCGAGATGGACAGCGACACGCTGAGCATAGTAAACAACGCCAGTCCGGGGGCGTCTAGTGTGGCATCAGATAGTCCCACACCGACCAATAGCGTACAGGATAGAAGCTGGGCGGCGGCTGTCGGGGGAGCCTGGAGAGGACTGGTGTCGGAGGAACAGAGGCAGCTGTTAGGTGAGTTATTGTTATCATTTATTAATTCCAATATTTTTCCTCAAAAATGGAAAATACACAAAAACTGTCCAGTTCAGAGAACAAAAAATTATTGAAAATCGTATTATACCAAAAGAACAGTCTGGCTTCCGTAAACAATATGGAACAGCTACAGCTTTGATAGGTATTGTAGATAATGTTATAAGTGAATGTGACTCCAGTCAACTTACTACTCATTTTGCTAGACTTGTCCAGGGCTTTTAATAGTCTTAACTTTGATTGTTTACTCCCAAAGCTTGCATATTATGTAAACTATAATATGTGTATATGATTTCGAAATTATTTATTTGAGGGATCACAAATAACTGTGTTAGATGCTCACAGAATCTTCAGCCTCAAAACCTTAAACTCAGGTGTTCCTCAAGGATCTCTCCTTAGCCCTTTGCTGTTCTTTATATACATGGCAGACAATGGCTGTTCAAATTGTGCTCAAAACGCCAATGGTGCGATCAGAACAAGTTCTCAATTGACATAACCTCCCAATTCAGTAAAACAGCAAGCTAACTTTATAATAATTGTAATAATGTTTGCTGAGGAGAAAAAAGAATGCTGCCTTCAATTTTATAACTTATATAACAAGGTCAGATGGCTAAGCTTCCTTTCAACAAAGACAGAGGCTCTTTCTCTCAGTAGAGCCACTCTTTTCACACACTGGGTTTCCTTCCCCTGATGGCTAATTTGTAAGATGTCTCCGTTGAAACAAAGTTTTTACCGGGCAGATATTATTCAACCTGCATTTGGCGAACCTTGATGGACAGCTGATAACATTCTTTGGATCCTACTACCTAACCGTGTGCAATATGTTTTTTATAATAGATTTAAGTCTGAACCCTTCACTGCTAGCTCCGGCGTTCCACAGGGTTTCAATCTTGGCCCACTCCTCTTTTTGTTATTTATCAACGACATAAGCTCTGTAATTTCTGGTAATTATCTGTTAATTCATTATGATCTCAAATTATACTCCAGTGTTCACGATATTGGTGACTGTTCAAGACTCAAGGTGGACCTTGACAACTTGCAGCTGTGGTGTGTTGAGAACAGACTTGAATTAAATGCCTCGAAGTGCAACATGATGACATACACTAGAAAAACCAGCCATATAGCTTTTCCCTACAAAGTGGGTGGTGTACCATTGGCTAGGACTGAAACGCACAAGGATCTTGGCATTTTATGATGAACATTTAAGTTTCACTGGACATATTCAAACAATCACAGCATCCTGTTTGAAGTTGATGGGTTTCATTATGAGGAATGACAGATCATTTTCCAATTTGGATAGCCTTAAAATTCTCTATTTTGCCTACGTTCGATCGAGGCTTGAATATTGTAGCTTGGTTTTTGATCCCTTTTATAGTGTTCATATTGGTGCTTTGGAAGATGTTCAGCATAAGTTTTTAAAACACCTTGTATATAGGGCATCTGCTACCTACCCACAGAGGGGATGCGATCATGGCCAATTGCTGATGCAAGCTGGCATACCCAGTTTGTATTCGCATAGATAAGTTGCATCTGTGATGTTCCTGCATAACTTGTTTCATGGTAAAGTTGATTGTCCAAACTTATTGATGGAATTAAATTTCTCAGTTCCACGGGCTGCATCTAGAGTGGTGAGAGTGTTTAAGCCTCCAATACCAAAGACTAACTTGTATATGAAATCACCTGTGTATACAATGAGCTCCGACTTCAATGACATTGCAAACTTGTGCGACTTCTATTCGGATAAGGCTGCGGTTATTCGTAGGGTGGCTATATCTTACTTTACCTGTTATTAGGACCATTATATGTACTGTTTTCTGGAATTTCTGCCTTGTAATGTTTTGCACAGTATTTTAGTTTTGTTTTTAGAAGTATTTTTTGTTCATATTGTTACATATTGTTCTTTTTGTATGGTGCCCTATTAATGGGATTATCCTGTTGGGCATGTATTCAATAAATAAATAAATAAATAATGATAAAACGGTTTTCTCAGATAACTGTGGATTTTTTCTTTCATCCCTCTTTATAACTTTGCACCATTGCCTTCTAATTTGAGCCATCATTTGAAGCTAGTAGAGAAAATTAGCTGGTGATGAAATATCTACCTGGAATTTTTGTCATAGACCATGTTACATATGTCACCAGTTTGAAATAAGACTTTTCAGCCGGCAACATGGGAGAAGAAGGAGAGAGGATAGAATGGGAGCTACGAAGGTTGTGTTGTGGAAGTGCAGCTCATTGTTTTACAAACGTACATCATCATTTAAAATTACATATTTAATTTACGTTATATTCACTAGTTCACGAATCGTTATTTATGTTAGTTGTAGCAATAAAGAATTAGTAGTTCTGTTATTCGTCTTGTTTAATCACTTCGTCAAAGACATAACAGACCAGAAAAATCAAGACATTCTTTCTAGAGAAGATGCAATTCTCTGTTTTTTTAAGCAATTAACCAAACGAGATTTGCTTTTGACAGTGCAGCAATTATTCCATCATTCGAAGCCAGTAGAGAATAAGAGCTGCTGGTGAAATTTCTACCTGTTATTTTTGTCATAGACCAGAAGCGTTGGGCAGTCTTTCTAGAGAAGATGCAGTTCCTTGTTGTTGAAGCATGAAACATAACCAAATTTGAAGAGCCCCAATTAACAATCAGGCTACCAGTTAGGTAGATGGTTACTTCCACTTTCATTGAAAAGGAACTGGAAGCATATATTGGGCGAGTAGATCATCCGTTTCTTTTGACAATTCAGCAAATACTCCATAATTTGAAGCCAGTAGAGGATAGGGGCTGGTGGTGAAATTTCTGCCTGTAATTTTTGTCACAGACTAGAAACGCCAGTCATTATTTCTGGAGAAGATGGAATTCTGTATTTTGAAGCATTGAACATAACCAGATTTGAAGAGCCACAACTAAGAATCAGGTTGTCAGTTAGGGAGATGGTTACTTCGACTTTCGAAGCCGATATTGGGCGAATAGATTGTTCTTTTCTTTTGACAATACAGCAAATACTCCATCATTTGAAGCCAGTGGAGGATAGGAGCTGGTGGTGAAATTCCTACCTGTAATTTTTGTCATAGACCAGAAACCCTAGATACGGTTTGGACATGAAATTACTTTGTCACTTGTTGATTGATGGAAGTCACTTTTGCTTGATTGATTATTTTCATGCCTCTGTTCCTTGCTGATACAAAGGCAGGATGAGTTTCGCTGCTCAGGTTTTTACACTGAAGATTATAGGCAGAATTTTTAGTCACTACTGCTATTCCGCAAGCTTTATTGAACCAGGGTTATGATTTGGAATTTATTTGTTTTGATAAATGAGGAATATGTATTACTACGCCTAATAAGACAATGTCAGTAATGGAGTTGGTGCATTCTGTGGGTGGATATCCGGGTGAAACTGTTTTTGAGTCCCGAAATTTTTCTGTGTTAGACCTAAGTCTCTTCAGACTTTGCTAGAAGTTATCTCTTAAGATCTTTTTGCTATGCTGGGTCTAAAAAATATCTGACTGTTTTTTGGTGGTGTTAGGTGTTACCTCCTTCAAACAAAAACTTGTAGAAACCCTGGCATATGGTGATTGACCTCAGGTGGATATAGATCTGCTCAATAGTGAGGTCACGATTGCCTATAACACCCTACCCTAAAATAGCTATCTATCAGATTATCATATTTATTAAGATTAGCAATACTTTTAGGAGGTTGACAGATCTGGATGTAGTTGGATACTCACGTTCTTTCTTTGTTTGTTTCACACTGCCTGGAGTCCTATATTTATGGGTGCCCCAGACTAGTGCCAGGTTATATGGAAATTTAGATATCTAGATAATCGTTAGTAAGAATAAATTGTTTGCGCTGAGGCCAAAAGAAAGGAGAAGTTAGGGACGAATTTCTCTTCAATCAAACAGATATGTTAATGTAACAAAGTATATAAATTTATTCATACAAATTAAATTTGGAATATCAAACAAAATGAAAAAAAAAAAGTTGGTAAATCTCAAATAAACATTAATTGCACACAAATAAAAATCAGATAAACAGCAAGAACTTCAAGAAAAAGAAATTATCAATTCACTTACATATGACAATACAATAAGATAAAGATGGTTACATGTTACTAAAATACTAATGTTAGCCACTTGAGCTTTATATGTAAGATGAAATACTGTATTTTACAGCAAAAAGCAAACACAAATTATTAGCTAAATCACTTGACGTTTGTCAATCAATTTGATTAATTTTTCAATAACTTTAACTGGCCAGTTCTTTGAGTGAGGCTCCAAAAAAAAAAAAAAGCATATATAATCGTACGTGAAATGTTTGCATTAATTATTGAAAATAAGAGATATTGAAAAGAATGTACAGGTTAGACAAAATTTACTAAATACAATTTCAGGAACTATGTGTTTAAATTCCCAGACAAAATTCAACAGATCAAACAGGAAATTAACAGTCATTCTTATAGCACTCCGCTGACACTGTTCGAGTTTGAATTTGTTTACGTTATTTTGGAAAGTTCAAGTTATGAGGCTTCAGATATTAGATTGCTTGCATGAAAATTTCTACCGGTTCAGAGAAAAAGAGTTACACAGACTCACCAAATGTTCCTGTATTGAGTTACCTGATGACCCTATCAAGATGCCTTCCAAGTGGGATCAACCTGAGCACCTGAGACAGGTTCACAGACTCCAATTGGGTTGGTGGACTTATTGCTCCAATATTAGGGAACCATTTGACAACTATGTCGATGTTCATGTGCAAATCGCAATTTAAAACGTGAATTGGCCCAAGTGAAATTCACTGCCAATTAACTCAAACTTCGGTAATACTCAGGAACTTTTTCTGATTAAGGTAAGAAATGCATCAAGTCGGAACAAAAAAAATCACAACTCAACTCGCGTTTTTATGCTAAATACGATGTTTATTTAAACTCGAAAACCGCCTAAATGACTAAACAATCACTGACAATTGTTATTTGATAGTATAGATAACAGAAAGGAGTTTATCACCCCATTTCAAGATAAATTTTAGTCAGCACCACTAAAGGGTGTTCACTCGACGAACGCCGGCAGAGAGTCCCCGCTAACGTGGTGAGTTCAGAAGTTCGCTAACTGCTGCACGAAAAAATTCATACCGTGACCGTTGGTGGCTGTGTGCGAGCTCTTTCTAGCCTCCACTCTTCGAATGAGATAAAACGAGACCTCCAATCGGTGGCGAACACAACTTGTCCATTCATTTGGTAACCGATTTTCTATATTTCATCAGAATTACGTCAGCTTCTGTTATTTACTGAGAATCTCAGGGCAATAGAGATATTCATTTTCACCAACAAAAATGCAACGTTTTTCAATATTTAGATTTCGACGTATATTATAGGAAATTCAGTATGGTTCTTACGATACAGAATTTCTTAGCGAATTTTCATCAAAATTATTTTGAAACCTAAACTTGAAATATTTGAGATAGATGGGGTTTTTGGTATTATTTAGATACTTGGGGGCTTACTAAGTGTATTTTGAACCAGTAATGATTCCAGATAAAATGTGAATCGTTACATAGGTGCCTAAGGAGTATCTATGTTTTTATGACCTCATTAAGTGGTTTTTGACAAGTATAAGCTTACTTATCAAGCTAATCAAGATACAGCTTAAAGCAAGTTGATTTATAGGTACAGAAGAAGAATCATCGGATAGGCACAGCAGTGAAGAAGACACAGAAGTATCAAACGAAGTGTGGACCATAACTCAAGAACAACGTGAATATTACACAAACCAGTTCAGGTCGCTGCAATCTGATACTAATGCGCTACTGGCTGGTCCAGTTGCTCGGATGTTCTTTGAAAAATCCCGATTACCTGTCCACGAACTGCGGAAGATATGGCAGCTAGCTGACGTCACGAAAGACGGAGCTCTCAGTTTACAGGAGTTCATGACGGCCATGCATCTGGTAGTCCTGAGGCGAAACCATATAGAACTGCCTAATGTGTTGCCTCTGTCGCTGGTACCAAGTGAGTTTATTATATATTTTTTTTATTTTTTTTTTAATCAAGTAGGTGAATTTTAGAATACAATTTTGAACTGGCGAGGGTTTCTTAAATTTTGTTTTGAATTTATTTTTGCAATTAAACCTACACATTCAAAATTTGTGTGCGCAGGGTTATGATAAGGGTTGTAACATGCGAGAAAACACAACAGGTTGCAGAAAAAATTTTGGAAATCAATGCTTACAGATTTTATGTTCCAATGCTCAGCTCATAGTCTAAATTTTGTATACAATGATACAGCAAATATTACACACGAAACATCAATTTTAGTGAATTTTCATTAAAAAAAAATTCACTAATGAGGAGATCCCGACTTTTGAATTTTGAAAAAATTTCTTCAAATGAGCGCTAATTAGGCCCCCCAGAAAACATATCCGGGGTCAGTTTCAATTTTTATATGTTTATATATATATATATATATATATATATATATATATATATATATATATATATATATATATATATATATATATATATATATATATATATATATATATATATATATATATATATATATATATATATATATATATATATATATATATATATATATATATATATATATATATATATATATATATATTTATATATATATATGTATCACACCGATAACTCAAAAAATAATGGGCCGATTTTGATTAAATTTGGTGAAAAAATTCCATTTGCAAATGGCTTGGATGAGTTCGTTAGCCAGGAAAATCTGCCCAGGTTTTCCCGGAAAATTTTGTGTTTTCTTTCGAAAAAAATTTATATCCGGAATGAACAAAGTAAGGGCAACCAAATTTGGCATGCAGGTTTAGATCCTTATAGGTAAGTTACATACCAAAATTTAGCTATGTAGGTCAAAAGACAAAAAAGTTATAGGCATTTAAAGATAAATAAATTGGGATTTTCCACAAAACGTCAAAGTGGCGATTTAAAATGTCAAAATTGGCAACATTTAGGCAAAGAACTTGAATCTAATACGGGCTATAGAAATAAAATGTCTCAAGAAGGACGTTTTACAAACCCTAAAGTCTTAGTTTCAATCGTCATTGTCCTTCATTTTACTAAAATATTCCCAGAAAATTCATTCCAAATAGACCCTGTCTCTGATGCTTGGCAGTAGCCTTAGCTATAGAGTTTATCGTTTAATGGTATATAATTTTTGTCTAATTTTCGTAAAAAATCAATAAAGCTCAATATATCCGTTATTATATAAGATATGAAACAAATTTGTATATATTAATTATAGGGTGTCTTGAGCTACATCTTAAAATAATATTTCTACAATCACAGGGTGGCCCATAAGTCGTTGGTGATACAAATTTCCATTTTTTTAAAAATCAAACACGCCCTATGTTATTGGATTTTCCATCGAAATATAATGCATGTTTGTAAGAAAAGAAATTCAGGACGCAGCAAGTGCGTTATGGTAGCGAATTTTGATCAAATGTTTCATATTTGAACAGCTCAATTTGCTGTTAACCTATAAGGTTGACCAAGAAACGTGTTTTTTCGGGAACACTTTAAGTTTACTTTTGGAAATTTTTGTACATTTTCACACAATAAAGTTATTTTGATGAAACAAGGCACATTGTTTTTACTATATAGGTTATACTGGTAACCAAATTTGGTGCCTGCTTTCTTAAAAAAAACACATATTTGTTGTTAAAAACATTTTTATGAAAATTCACTACCATAACGCACTTGCTGCGTCCAGACTTTTTATATTTTCATTGTCTACAAAAAGGTGAAACAAAAAGCAGAATCACCCCAAAAACCACAAAAATAATAACAGGGAGTCACTAGGGCGGGTCAATAATCTGCGACTTTTTGAATGAAACAGGTTTTTTGACAAAAAATCTTTTTTTTTCTTAACGTAGTCTCCTTTGAGCTCTATACACTTCGTCCAATGTTTCTCCAATTTTTTTGCCCTTCCAAACAATAAGATTTGTCGAGGTCCTCAAAATAGGTATTTGTTTGTGAGATGATTTCATCATTGCAGTCAAATCTCTTTCCGCCGAGCCATTTCTTTAAGTTTGGAAACAAGACATAGTCACTCTGGGCTAAATCCGTAGAATAGGGTGGATGAGGAAGCAATTCGTAGCCCAATTTATGCAATTTCGCCAAGGAGACTACACATGTGTGCACCCCTGCATTGTCTTGGTGAAAAAGAACTTTTGTCTTGGCCAAATGCTGTCGTTTTTTCTTCAAATCGTCATTGAATCGATCCAATAAGTTAGTATTATATTCGCCATTGATTGTTCTTCCCTTTTGAAGGTATTCAATGTGGATTATACCGCATGCATCCCAAAAAACGGTCGCCATGACTTTATGGGCTGACAAACCCACCTTGGCCTTCTTCGGCATCGATTTGCACAGAGAAACCCACTGTTTTGATTGCTGCTTGGTCTCTGGTGTGTTGTGGTGAATCCATGTTTCGTCCACAGTTACAAAACGGCGCATAAACTCGTCCCTATTGCGGTTGAAGAACGCCAAACTCTCCTTTAAAGTTGTCACACGATTGCGTTTGTGGTCGATTGTGAGCAAACGTGGCACCCATCTTGCGGATAGCTTTCTCATACCCAAGTGATCATGCAAAATGGAAACCACTGAGCTATGTGATATACCTATGGCTTCCACAATCTCCAGCACTTTCAATCTCTGATCGGCCAATACCATATCGTCAATTGTTTCAGGTGTAGCAACCTCAACTGGGCGTCCAGAACGTTCGGCGTCATTTGTGCTTGTACGGCCGCAACGAAATTCATTAAACCACATTTTTACAATGGAAATTGATGGTGCAGAGTTCCCATAGTATTTATCAAGGTTAGACTTGGTTTGAGTGATGGTTTTTTTTCTGCAAAAAATAATGTTTGATGAGCACACGAAATTCACTTTTTTCCATTTTCGTTATAACTCAAGAGGTTGTCTGCTTTCAATGGCTATCTAACACAAACTAAATGAAGCAGCTTGTTCAAAATTCGACAGGAGTCAACTGACAGATGCTTGTTGACAGGAGCAGTGTTGCCGTTCCTGTGAAGCGGCTGGAAATTCAAAAAGTCACGGACTTATTGAACCGGTCTCGTATGTGCTAGATACATATTTCGACAATGAAGTTCTCTTTATCAGTAGCTGTCGCTAAACTCCCTGTTATTATTTTTGTGTTTTTTCTGGCATTCTGCTTTTTGTTTCAGTTTACAGCCACAGTGTCCAACCTCAGTCTTTTACAAAAGGGTGGTAGATCATTTTCAAACATTTAAGTGATTTAAAGTTAAAAACTCTGAGTGCTATGCAACGGCCCAATAGAATTGACACAATAAACCGTTACAGTATCACATAAGAACCAAACTCAAATTCCTTTCTAGAGGCATAGTCAGAGAAAACAGGGTAAAGAAGGGGGCGGCATTGTCAGTTATGCACGAAGGATCTGAAGCAGTCAGTGGCAGGCCTGTGGACAGTCTTTTATGCATACGTTAAACAACTCTCATAGCCAGGAAGCCAGATTCGAGCATCCATACTTTAGCATCACCATTGATTTTATCAACACCCGCTGCTTTTCCGTTCTCTAATTTCTTGATCGCTATTTCAAGCTCATCCACTTCAAGTATCAGATTCCGTCTGGCTTGCAATCGGTCAATAAATATAAAACACTTTCAAAATTCACCACCATAACGCATAGGCTGCTTTTGAAGTTTTTTTTTTTTAATGACTTGTTAATAAATTCCTAAGATTAGTTTTTGTGAATCGATAGCATCCAAGTAAACTGTATTTTAACTCACTTCTGTGTAATAGATGTGACGTGACAGTTAAGTAAATAATTTGTTTTATTTTCCTAAAGCAGGTAACGAGACGCCACTTTCGGTAAGTCCAGAAACAGAACCTATCCTGTCTCCGCAAACGAAGGACTCTGCAAAAGAGTGGACTAAGTTCATCGACAGTCCAACAAGTTCTATATCATCACCAGGGCCTAAACCAGTCAATTTCGATTTCCAGAAGGTAAGATTAGACAAAGATCCGAAGATTCTTCATCCGGTAGCATTGAGGTTGACACCAGAATATGCAGGAAACCAGAATGATGATCATGTAGATGGAGCGGAGGGGCCTAGTCCGAAGAAAGTACTGGAACAACAGGGTGTCCAGAGTATTGTCCAAGGTCTGATAATAAATTCTCACAATAGTGCCATACAGGTAAAGTATTTTGTCATACTCTTGATACTTTGATTGTGCTGGGATCGTACTGGTATGACAGTAATCTCAGTCTAAATGCGTTTTTGCGCTGCGAGAGCAACCATGACTCACTGACTTCAGCAGCTCTCTTCGTTTCACTATAACTTCGACACTTCCACAATTGTGCCCGGTTTACCTCGTGATCTACCTCTTCCCTTATTCTCTTAAGATATGTCCAACAAAATTTGCCTTTATCCTCTCAATTTGTTACAGCAAGCATCTTCTGTCACCTCTTCTACAACACTTGTATTCATTTCTATATCAATGTTCCTTGTTTTTGTTATTTTTCTCCATGTCGACATTTTAGAGGCTTTTATTTTCTTCATGTCCTGCTTGTTCAACTTCTAACTTTCTAACATTAATAATAACAGTGGTGTTGTTGGTGACTTTAATATGCTCGTGAGTCTGCTTTTCAAAATTTCTGTAATCTACTACTCCTTGGACAATTTAATCATGTTGAGAATATTAACAACAGGATTCTTGACATGATTTTGTTTACACACACTTGCTTGGTGGAGGAGGCTCTTGAATCGCCCATGATTCCTGATGGTCATCATCCCCCTTAATCATAGAGTTTTCGGTCAAAGGTTCAGTGATCTCTTCCCCTGTTGGTAACACTAGGCAGAGATCATATAATTTTCGTAAATGTGATTTTGTCAGATTGTATGCGGAGCTTGGCGGCTTGTGCTGGGATGGTATGGATGAGCTTCAGGATGTTGATTCTATGCTTTACTTTTTCTATTCCAAAATTTACGACTTGCTTGATCTGTATGTTCCCATGACTGCTCCAAGAGCATGTAATAGGTATCCCCTGTGGTTTTCTAAAGAAATTAAGGTTAGTATCAAATATAAATATTCATTGTGGTGTAAGTTTAAGAAGTCTGGAAATGTGGAGTTTCTACATAGATTTAGGGAGCTGAGACAAAAACTTAAGAGAGACTTTTATCTTTCTCAAGTAAACTACTTCCAGAGGTTTGAAAGAGGGGTTAGGTCTAATCCCAAAAAACTGGAACTGCTCTTCTCAGCGCCGTCAAAACTTTTCTATTGGGAATTCATCTAACCAGCAACAGGCAGTTGACAGTTTTGCTTCTTATTTTGCAAGGTGTTCTGGTTCCACCTCCACCTCGTCACCTACAGCCGGCAGCCTGGCTTCAGATGACATCACAGTGTTTTTTGTTGATGACTTTACAGATGATGAAATTATTACAGCTGCTAAGAGAATTAAGGCTAACATGTCCTGTGGACCTGATCTAGTTCCTGGCTTCTTGGTGCGCAACTGCTTATATGCTTTCTTGACTCCACTTAAGAACATTTTTAAATTGATTCTTAGATCTGGAACATTCCCCGTGATTTGGAAGCTGTCACGAATTTTCCCTGTCTTCAAGGCGGAGGATAGTGGTGATCCATCAAACTATCGACCAATAGCCATACTATGTGTCTTCTGTAAGATTTTTAAGGCCTGCCTTTTTCAGCAAATACTGTTTCACATCAAAAACAGACTCTCTGTTTCTCAGCATGGTTCATTCCAGGTAGATCAACTGTGACGAATTTCGTTGATGTTACACAGTTCATTGTGTCCGCTCTCGACTGCTTTTCACAGGTTGATGTTGTGTATACTGATCTAAGGCCTTCGATTGTCTAAATCATGCTGTTCTAATTAACAGGATGAGGGCCATTGGATTCTCCGAGGGCTTGCTTGGCTTATTCAGATTTTACCTAGATGAAAGGAGGCAATTTGTTGAGGTTGGGGGCTTCAAATCTAACACCTATCACATTCCTTCGGGAGTGCCGCAGGGTTCCATACTCGGTCCACTACTGTTTAATATATTTATTGACCCAGTTCAACATGTTTGACATGTTCCTTTTTTAATGTATGCAGATGATATTAAGATTGTTGCAAATATTTCGAGTATTGATGACTGTTTGCAGCTCCAAAACTGTCTTCAGGTCCTTGATGAATGGTGTTGTCAGAGTGGTCTTTCTATGAATGTTTCGAAGTGTTGTATGATGTCCTTTACTCGAAATAAGCACTCAATTACTTTCACACACAATATAAGGGGGCTTTCGCTTGATCGCCCCAGGGACAGTTAGGGACCTTGGAATTGTTTTTGATGGTACTCTATCTTTTAAACCACACTATGAGCAGACTGTCAGTTCTGCTTACAAAACTCTTGGGTTTCTGATAAGAAACAGCAAAAATTTCTCATTGACTGACACCCTCTCCCTGCTCTTTCGTTGTCTGGTTAGGTCCCGACTTGAATGTGGCTCAGTTGTGTGGGCTCCTACTTATGAGATACATGTGGCAAGTCTAGAATCACTGCAAAGGAAATTTTTAAAATTTCTTAGCTTTCTTGAGGATGGTCAATATCCTTCTATTGGTTTTCCTCAGGAAAGTTTACTTCTTTGCTTTAGCCTGCAGAGTCTGCCGATGCGCAGGCAGTGCAGTTATGTTATATTTTTATACAAGCTGGTTAATTCTGTGTTCGATTGCTCTAATCTGCTTCAGCAACTTAATTTCAATGTGCCTCGTGTTGCAGCACGTTTTCCAGGCACATTTTATCTCCCGACTGCTCGTACGCGATTGCTGCGATTGTCTCCAATTTACCAGATGTGCAATGATTACTCTGTACTGCAAGACAGCCTAGATATCTTCTCATGTAATATATCAGAGATAAAAGTGTTTTTCAAAGCGATGTAATTTATGACTCTCTTTTGTGTAATTTGTTTGATTATTGTTTGTTATTATGTTTTGTGTATCGGCCCATCCTTAATTTGGCTTTTAAGCTGTTGGGTGGTGTATAAATAAATAAAATAAAATAAATAAGAATAAATACAGTGACAAGTACACTTGGAGAACCCAAATCACCACAACACATCTTTTTAAAGACCCGATGATCGTTTCACTACCAAGCTGAGCGTCATCAGAGGATGAAAATTCTAAACTGCTTACCAATAAACATGATCTTATATACTGAGTTTTAGGTAGAGACCGATACGAGAGGGAGACTAAATCGTAGGCAAATTTTCTGTATATTGTACTTTTATTGCCGGATGAGGTTTTTGAACTTCCTTTATAACTTTACCTGGCAAGTTTCGGAATATTTTATCTGTCTCAGAGACAGAGGGCAAACAAAGGACTATAAATCAGTGGCGCCGCTCAGTTTAAGGAACTTTTGTTTTTTATTGCCTTAGAAATATAAATACTTTCGTACACATCTAGCTTCGTTGGTTCTCTAACATTTTTGATAAGGTTCAGATTTTCTTTATCAATGTGGTGGTTATTATTCCAAATATGTTGTGTCACGTGTGACTTGTCTGCACTACCGTATCTTAGCTGTGCCAGATGTTCCTTGAATCTGGTTTCAATGGTTCTCTTGCTCTGCCCAACGTATTTAAGATTACAATCTTTACAACCTATTTCATAGATACCTAACATTTCAGTCGCTTTATCCTTATCTTTCATATTACCTAACATTTTTTTTAAATTATTTTTTGTCGAAAGAGTTAGCTGGAGATTGGCTTTCTTAAAAATGCTCTCGAGACCCTTTATGATACGTGGTTCAAAAGTTAGGCAAACAAATTTTTTTCTCTATCAGTGAATTTTCTTTAAAAAATTCACTGATGAGAAGATCGACTTTTGAATTTAAAAAAATTTCTTCAAGTGAGTGCTTCAATGAGCGAAATTGACATGATCTAAATAAAGAACCTGAAACTAACATAACGGCGATGTAGCAGAAATTTTGTAAGAAGTGTGTTCTATAAAGCCTTAAGTTTCAGCTTCAGCCATCATTGTCCTTCATTATACTTAAATATTTACAGAAAATGAATTTCAAATAGACCCTTTTTCTAATGTTTTGGCTGTGGTTTCAACTATAGGGTTATAATCCATGAAGAAACTTAAAAAATACTTATAGTGGATCTAAGTTTTTGATTTTTGGTGATTTTAATCTGCTACATATTAGTTGGTTTTGTGAAGATGATTTTATGATACTTCATTGTGGACAGAATATATGTGCTGAGATTGTGACTGACTCAATGTCCTTCCTGGAAATGGAACAAATTAATGCTGTGCAGAATACTAATAATAAAATCCTAGATGTAGTCTTTTCTGACTTCCACGAAGTCACAGTTGAAGAGAGTACAAATCCTCTATCTCGAGTTGATCTGCATCATCCTCCTTTGGAAGTGACAGTTAGTTTTACGTATCTTCCCTCACTCAGGAGTGAAACGCAAGTTGAAACATTTGATTTTGACAAAGCTGCTTGTGTGAATCAGTGTTTCTTGGATTACGACTGGTCTTTTATTGATTACTCAAGTGATCTTGATCTGTTAACACATCAGTTTTACAATGTGTTGTACAAGGCTATTAGCCAAAATGTTCCATCTAAAACAGTGAAAAGTTCTAAATATCCTCGGTGGTTTGATTTGGAGCTTCGTAAACTCATCACTGAGAAAAATAAAAGTTACCGTAAATTTAAAAGAACTGGACTTGAATCCAATTAGATGAAATATTCTAATCTTAGACGGGACACTAAGTATCGACTGCAATTATTTACAGTTTGTGATTGGCACAGAGCAGATCATTCAGTCTGATGTCGTACAGTTCTGGTCTTTCATTAATTCCTCGAGGAAGGACTCTGGGATTCCGAATAGAATGAGTTTCAATAATGTAATATATAATAATGAGTCTGATATAGTAGACGCCTTTGCTGCACATTTTCAATCCTGTTATTCTGACCATGGTACCATTGATGTTGATTTCTGTGATGTATCTAATATACAGTCTGCACATAACCTTTCTATGCATATTTTTACAATTGAGGAAATCGAGGATAAAATTGACTCACTAGATGGCAAAAAACGAGCTGGTTTGGATGGTATTCCTTCTTCATTTTTGAAAAATTGTCGACACTCTTTGAGCGGGCCTTTGTGTAGTATCCTACAAAGGTTTTTCAATGCCGGTTTTTGCCCCTCACTCTGGAAGTTGTCTACTCTGATCCCCATTCACAAATCAGGTGATAAGACATAAGTTGTCAATTATAGAGGTGTTTCAATTGAACCTGTAATACCGAAACTATTTGAATCTATCATTGCGGATGAGATTTCCAATACCTTGAAACACAGTATTGTTGGAGAGCAGCATGTTTTTCTAGTGGAAGGTCAACGGTCACTAATCTCGCCATTTTTCAATCTTACGTGACGGATGCTTTGGAGGCTGGTAAACAAGTTGATGTTATATACTCTGATGTATCAAAGGCTTTTGACAGTGTGTGGCATACCCTTCTTCTGAAAAAATTGTTTGCAATGGGCATATGTGGTTGTTATCTTTCGTGGATTCGATCTTACCTGTCTGACAGAAATCAATTTGTTAGCATTGGTGGTGCTCTATCAGATGAGGTCCTCGTCTTGTCTGGGGTACCACAGGGATCACATATAGGTCCCGTTCTCTTCAATCTTTTTATTAATGATGTTGTGAGTTGTTTTGAGTCATCGAAATGTTTATTGTATGCAGATGACTTGAAGTTTTTTTTCTGAAGTTGTCCATGGTGTCAACACTTTGCAACATGATCTCGAAAACTTGACTCGCTGGTGCAGTTCAAACTTGTTGTCGCTTAATGTGGGTAAATGTAAGGTTGTGAACTATTTTAGGGGTCAGAATCGGATTGTTCATAGCTATACCATTTATAACACGGTGATGGACATTGTCACTTCAGTTGCAGACTTTGGTGTAATTTTCAAAAATGATTTGTCATTTAATCTGCATATTGATGCTGTGGTTGTGAAATGTTGCAGACTTTTGGGGTTTGTTAAAAGACACACTAAACATATGCCTGACACAAGGGCAATCAGTTTGTATACATCCTTGGTTCGAAGTAATATTGAGTATTGTTGTGTTGTATGGTTTCCATCCTATGCTTGCCACATTAATCGTATTGAAAGGGTACAAAACAAATTTGTTAAATACCTTCTTTATAAGCATCACTTTCCTTGCCAAGATATTGGGTATGATGTCAGATTGCTTCTTTGTGGTATGGTCAGTCTCAAAGCACGAGGTGAGTATCTTTCATTGATGTTTATATATAAGTTAATTAATGGTCTCATTGACTGTAATTATCTGCTCGAGTTGGTCCTTTTCCATGTTCCACCACGCTCAACTCGCCAACAGCAACTTTTTTTTGAGCGAACACACAGGACCAACTATGGATGTAACAGTTTCATGGACAGATTGTTGCATAATTATAATGCTAATTTTTCTAATTGTGATATATTTTATATTGCTATGTCTAGGATGAAAACTGTCTTAAGACAGTGATTTTGTTACTTTGAGTTATTTTTTTTTTGTTTGGTTTTTTTTTGGTTTTTTTTAAGTACCATTTGGAATTGTTTAATTCTGTAGGTGCAAATTTAAATAAATAAAAACTTGTTAAGCACATTGCGCGCACCAAGGCGTGTTGGCTTTGGCATAGTTAAAGTTCATATAAACAAGGAGAGCAGAAAGATAATATCCAAACTTAACTCGGATTGCTGCATTCTACAGTTTTGGAGACATTTGAAAAAAAAAAAAAAAACAAAATCCTTAACTACGAAACGAAGCAAAATCGGGCCTAGGTTGATATGAAAAGTTTTGTCTTTACGGGAGGAATCTAACCACGAGCGATGGCACATGTTTTTTGAAGCACTCTGTATAGGTGTCCTAGTGTAGCATAACTGGGAAATAACTTCGTTATTTATATAGATACGCAAAAAAAATTGTGCGAAAGTTGTAGGGGATCATGTGCTGCATAACTGGGTAATACTATCGTTAATACAGGTGTCCCATATTAGAGTGACATATGAAACTTTTTTTTATGGAACACCTGGAACTTGTTAAAGTAAAAAAATTAAAAGGTTATATTTCTCAAAAACTGTAAAGAAACAAGTTCTTTGCAGAAAAAACCAAGATCTATTTAATTTAAAATTTCATTTTAAATTAATTTCATCAAAGTCACATCAATTACGCTATTGTTGCTTGGGGGAGTGCGGCGCTGGTGCATATAAGAAGTCTCGAGGTAGCCGAGAAGTGGCTCATTAAATTAATATTTAATAGGGACATTACTTACCCATCGGATCAATTATATACGGAGACTGGGTATTTTGATCTGAGACAACTGTACGCAATAAGATTGCTGGTATACCAATACAGTCATAGGTTCAATGTGGAGGAAATAGGTCACCGTTACGAGATACGTTGTAGAGACTATGCACAGGCTGCTATACCAAAGAGTGGGAAAACAATATTTCAAAGGTCGTTCCTATACCTCGGTCTAAAGATATTTAACATGATGACACCATATGTGTCATAAACTCCTCACGATTCTATAAAAAGCAAATCATCAAATGGGTGGCATCAAAACCAAGATTGGAAATTAATTTCTTAGTCAAACTGAGAGATATACTACACTAAAGAGAAAAAAATTAAACTAAAAATCATGTCTGATGCATGTGCGAGGTAACTCGAGGCCGATAATATGTTGCGTGATGTTGTGGTGAGTTATATTATGTGTAGCACACCTGATTTTGCCTGAGTGTTGAGACACCGAACACAGTGTCTATGTGTGGTGTGTGTGTGTATGTGTGTATGTGTATGTTGTGCGAGTGTGTAGATTATGACAGATTTGCCGAACTGATTGATAACATCACTTATGATTGCTAACACTGTTGGTGCTGACTTGCGTCTTCATTTCCGATTGTAGCCTGCGCACAAGTTTAACTTCTGCGGGCTTGCTCGGAGGGACGCATGGGAGTATTAACATTATGAAAGTGTGGTTGATGATATGTATCTTGTATTATATTATATTGTGTTATATTAAGCTTGGGATTGTTTTAAGGTGAGCTGTAAAAAAAAAAAGGAAAATGTATTCTGCTAATTTGTGCTAATATTGTAGGTTTTATGAACAAAAAACCATATATGTATTTTTACGTCTGAATAAACTTATTATTATTATTATTTGTGAGCGAACGGTAAGGGTGGTGATACCCAGAAAACTATTTTAGATGAATCACCCTAGCTAAAGTGTTTATTAAAGCTGAAGAACAGAGAAACTAAAAAAATATGAAAGTAATTGAATTAAAACAAGCTTAAGAATGCAACAAATGTTTGAGATAAAGCTGATAATAAAAGAAACTTGACTTTAAAAAACTGTCTCTATAAGCATGGAGGAAAATGAGAAATAAATTTGTCTTAAGTTCTTGTATCCAAATTTAAAAAAATATATGATTTTTTTTCCTACAGTTGATTCTGTTTGAAAAAGTAATAAACAAACATGTGAATAAACAAATGTTTGTACCGGTTTCTGAATTATGGCTTGATGAATTAGTTTTTATTTAGCATTAGTTTCTTACTTTTTTTAAATAATTATAATGTAAATTATATTCGTTAGAGACCCCAGCCGAAGAAGATAACTCTTCCGGGTCCTGGAGCGATACCACCTCCGCCTCCTGCAACACAGACCACAACTGGGAGCTCTGAGGAAGGTCCTGTTAGTTTGCCTGCATTCCCACCTCCAAAAAAGGAGAAACCTCCTCCTCCACCGCCAAGACCATTCAAAAGCCATGGTCGTAGTTCATCCCTCGACCTGAACAGGCTAATCAAATTGGGTGCTCCACCTTCGGTGCCTCCAAGGGTAAGTCCCAATATGCAACAACAAAAGAAGCTGATTAACCAGAGGTCGGAGGGTGATTGTGCATATAGGACGACTGCAGATCCAGCGGAAACACCTTTCGCCAACTTCGATCAATTCGAGAAGTATGAGAATGTAGAAGAAGAAGGTATTTTCCCAGGAGATATGTATGAAGCCGAGAGAAAGAAGCTATTTGCGAGGTTAGTTAGTGGATTTTTTCCTTTATAAATGTAGTGGATTTAACTTATTGCTTTAAATAATTGTTAAATGACTGACTAGTCAACTGAAATTTAATCGACAACCATTTGCTATTCTTCACTAGGAGTTTTTCTTTACCTATTTAGATTTCTGTGTCTCGACCAAGTCTTCAGTTAATGTGGTAAAACCTTTAGATATGCGGTTTTTATTTTCTTAAAACTGTTTCACTCGTATTAAGCATTTAATTTATTTTTGGAAGAAAGTCACTCCATCAGAAGTTCCCAAATTTTCAGTAGTTTTGGTTCTCTTGGTTACAGCGATATTCATCACTGCAAAGTTTAGATCCCAGAGTTGGTTTTAATTACCAATTCCCTGTGATCAAATCCCTTGGATCTCCTTCTTACTACAAATCCTGACTGCTATAAGATATCAGTCACCGACCCCCTGGGTCGCTCAGACCACAGCATGGTCACTGCTTCCTGCGCAATGCAACCCGAGGTCACACAGTCATCACACCCACGTATCGTTTGGCACTACAACTCCGTGAACTGGGACGAAATGCGAGATTACTTTTTCTCATTTCCATGGGAGTCTGTCTGCTTCTCCCATCCTGACCCCTCTGATATCTCACAAAACGCCACCAAAATTATCCAAGCTGGCATGGAATTATTTATACCACGTACACAGAAAACCTCTGCAGCCACTTAAAAGCCCTGGTTCTCTAAATCCTGTGACAAGGCCAGTCTTGAAAAGGTCAAAGCTCACAAAAAGCTTCTACACAGTCCCAGTCAAGAAAACCGTCAAGCATTTAACGACGCAAGAGACCACTAGGTCCGCATTCTTTCTGAGGCAAAAAACTCGTTTAATAACCACATCAAAAACAAAGTCCTCTTAAGCTCCAGGGGCAGCAAACCTTTCCGGACTCTTGCTAAATCTATTGGGAATAATTTCTGCAAGAGCACGTTCCCACCTCTTGTCTTAGGGGATGAAATTGTTTCTACTGTTTCTGGGTAAGGCTCAACTTTTTGCCTCGTTGTTCGCCGGCAATTCTACTCTCAACCCACCTCTGAATGTTCAATCACCAACAGTCCCCAATGTCACGCATAAAATGACGGATATCATTTTCAAAACTAAAAAGGTACGAAAGATGCTCTCTTCTCTTAATACCAGGAAAGCCTCTGGCCTTGAGAGATCCCAGCAATTTTTATCAAAAAATGTGCACCAGAACTTTCTCCTGTCCTGACTCGTCTGTTTCAGACATCTTATAATAGAGGCATATTCCCTAGTAACTGGAAAACTGCTCGAGTACAACCCGTCCCCAAGAAAGGATCCAAAGCGCTTCCTAACAACTACAGGCCCTGAAATATTTGACTTCCTTTGACATTTAAACTTACCCCTAGATCTAAGAACATTAACTTAATAAGAAATGTAACTTTTTGTGCAGGTTTTCTTCCCCTGAAGGTAGCGACGATCTCCCTAGGAAACACGGTGCTTTCGAGGTCTACAGGAAGCCACCTAAAAACCAGGATATACAGTTCAGTAATGAGGATAAAGCTAGGTGGGAACTCTTTAAGAAACTGCAAGACGAAAACGCCGCCCTTTTAAGGATCTGCCAGGAGCTTAGTGAAGAATTAGCTGACATTAAACAAGAGAAGGTCACGCTGAAGGTTGTGCTCGAAAAGCAGATGAACGGAGGATAGCTCTGGCAGTACCATTAGATACTTAGCGAAGTCCTTTATATGTAATGTATATCATACTCACCCCTTCCCCACCACTCATCTCATCAATACAACAGCTTCCCCGAGAACAAAATGAAAGATCAATATTTACAAAAGTATTGTTGGGAAAGTCTTTTTTACATATTCATTAATTGAATTAATATTTTACATGGATAATTAACTTGTTTGAATCTCACTTGGTGATTATTTTGGTTTGTAATTACTAGAAATTGCCGGTTATTATTAAGTTGTTACTAACCTAAGTTGGTGACTGCATTCAATAATATGAACGTTGATGCTTTTAATGTGATTGGAGCTTTTTTTATAAAGTTTCTTAGATGGTTTGATATGGCTTCTGAGAAAAATGGATCAACAAGAGATCAGAAAATTTATTATGTCTTAGCATTTTTTTTTTAAATTATAGGTAGTAAAAATAACACAAACACTTTAGATACTTTAAGAATATACAGGTGTTCTAAATTGATGCGAAAAATTTTACAGGGTGATTCTTTGGCGAAAAATAAGGGGTGTCTTTTTTATAAAGTTTTTCTTGAAACCCCTTCTCCTCCAAGTTACAGCCCTTTGAAATTTTGGCAAAAAAAAGTTTTCTTTAAATTTCTCCGTTATGGAATAATTTTAAAAAACGAAATTTTGCAGATGCATATGGCTAACAAAATGACCGTTTTAAAAGGATTTTATAACCCTATAATGTTATCACAAGATGGTGAAAAAAACCTACCCTTACATTATTATTTATCAGTACTTTTTATTGTGTGTACTGTTTTCTATAAAAAAAAAAAGATTTAGAAAGAAGGATACATTTAGCAACTTTTTTATGTCCTGACATTTTCTCATAAAATTGTTAGTTTCATCACAAAAAAATAAAATATTACTCAGATCAATGTCACATGAATTTACAATGGTTGTTATTTGCTGAAAAATCAAGTACGTGTTCGGCTGTCAAATAACGTCATAATTACACTAATATTAATTGTTCTGGTTGTTGTCAATCTATCGAGAATTTTTTTAAACACTTAGTACAAATAAGCGAATAAAATAGTAAATTATACCAATTCCGAAATGGCAGATATGCATTTTGAATATGGCCGTGCTAATGGCAATTGATTAAGAGCACAGCGCCTCTACACTGAGTTATAGCCAAATAGAACTGTACCCCATCACAGCATATTCGCACGCATTCATCAACGTCTGCAAGACGAAGGAAAACTTTCAAGAAGTGCCGCCGATTGCGGGTGTTCTAGAGAAGTAAGAACTGTAGCACTTGAAGAGGCTGTCCTCATTTAATTGAAAAATCTCCTGGTACAAGTACAAGAAGAATCGCTCAAGTCTTAAATGTCAGGTATTCCATGGTCTTTAGAATTTTAAAATAACAATCCCTACCATATCCAATGAGTTCAAGTGCTCTTACCTCGTGATTTTTTACCTCGTTTAATTTTTTGTGAATTGATGCTTCAAATGATCACGCAAATTCCACAGTTCTTATCTCGTATTTTATTTACTGATGAAGCCAACTTTTCACGAGAATCTATTAGAAATTTTCATAATAACCACATATGGTCTGAAGAAAACCCACACGAAATTACGGAATCTCATTTTCAACACCAGTTTTCATTAAATGTATGGCTTGCTGTCATTGGTGATCTGAATAGTAACCTCCGACTTCTGAAAATCTGCAAAGATAGACCCACAAACAGTTTGCACCAATACCTGGATTGTTTGATTTTGTATTTTTGGGGACCAATACTTTGCATTTTGTGGAATATAATTTGCAGTGTCTCTAGGTTATTTTTTAGTTGTGTGAGTGCACAACTAAAAAATAACCAGTTTTTGGCAACCACCAGGCTAGGTCTATTTCATAATCTGTTTGAGTAAACAGACTATGAAATAGACCTAGCCTGGTGGCTGCCAAAAACTGAACCACCTCATACAGCTCTAAAAGCCAAACAAAAAAAGTGATGTGAAATTTAAATCTGGCGCTCAATCCAAGGCACCCTTTATAATATATTAAATTCAGTTCTTTAATTATTCTACCAATTTTATAGGGGGCACTGTTGTCAATATATTTTTTTTAACGTCTGTTAGTGATATTCAGTCTTATTAATCATTATTTTGAGGTTCCAAATATCAACAAAATAGAAATGAGGTTCTCTTCCATTATTCTATGCACACAGTATTTAGGCATATAGCATATTAGAAAATATTTCCCGGTCGTCTCTTTGACTAAATTCGTTGGTGTTGTTTACTATTACAATATCTCTCATTGACCCCCAGATTAGGTATCTTATGAAATTAAAATTTAACTTGCAGAACTTTTTACACAAAAATGTACGTTAAGTGATTGTTTTTCTGATTGAGAAATGGTCAGACTTTTGCAAGCCGAAAAAGGTATGTTAAACTGCACTCGCTCAAAAAAAATGTATAAAAACATATTAGCATACTCTTCACTCAGGGTACCTAGCGACCTGGAAAACCTGGAAAAATCAGGGAATTTAAAATAACGCCAAAAATGTCAGGGAAATTCGTGATTTTGCTCAAATGTCATGGAAATCGTTCAGTAGACCTGGAAATTATATATTTGTGTCACTAGCTGATTTATTTTGATTTCATGTATTTATATTATATGAATTTTTTTGTTCATAAATATGCTCTCTTAGGGCTGCTGTTTGTTACATTAATTGAAACCGCCAATGAACGTGCGACATGTCATACGGCAATATAATATAGTGTCTTCTTTATGTATTGAGATACATGTCTCATTCGTATCTAACTTGGAGTGCTCTTCCTTGAATGCATAAAATGCAAAATGCGTTCTAGCTATTGGCGGCATAAAGCTGCGTGATATTTTAACCTTTATTGTCATGTAACATAGAGTTGAAGCCAGGAGTGTGAATTTTTGGCATTTGTGTATGGGCATTTGTATTGTAATCCAGAAGAGAAAAGTGATATTAATATAGTGTAGATGTAGATAGTGTAAAGATTTTATGAGGGAAATATAGAAAATAGAAATCAACGATAAGCTGACGCGAACTTTCAATAATTCATATCATAATTTTCTAAAATAGTTACTGCAAAAACGTGTAATAATTTAGTAGTTTGGCAGGTAAAAATGTATCACGTTTCTGTCTATTTTACCACCACTTTTGCCACCCTTGAACCTCCTTTTGGCATTGAAAACCCTTGAGAGCGCATCACTTTTCTTCTTATCTGTCAAATGGCTTTTTGCAACTTTAGTATGTGTTTCTATTTCTGGACACTTTATTTTTGCAGATAGCTTATGATGTGTGTTTATTTCAGGACTCTACTTTGTTTTTTCACATCTTGGATTCTTGGTGTGAATCTTTTTGGGTGTGTTGGCATTCTGGTGAACAGAGTCAACGACCAAGTTGCTAGTTGGTTTATTTGGCGGCTCAGCTTTGGATGTGCTTAGCCTTGACGTTTTCAAAACTGCTTCTATTTCTGGACATTTTATTTTTGCAGATAGTGTACTTTCCTTCTTATCTGTCAAATGGCTTTTTGCAACTTTAGTATTTGTTTCTATTTCTGGACACTTTATTTTTGCAGATAGTGTACTTTTCTTCTTAAGTGTCAAATGGCTTTTTGCCACTTTAGTATGTGTTTCTATTTCTGGACACTTTATTTTTGCAGATAGCTTATGATATGTGTTTATTTCAGGACTCGACTTTGTTTCTTCACATCTTGGATTCTTGGTGTGAATCTTTTCGGGTGTGTTGGTATTCTGGTGAACAGAGTCAACGACCAAGTTGCTAGTTGGTTTATTTGGCGGCTCAGATTTGGATGTGCTTAGCCTAGACGTTTTAAAAACTGTTTCTATATCTGGACATTTTATTTTTGCAGATAGTGTACTTTTCTTCTTATCTGTCAATATTTGATTGTCAATCAAATAAAACGTACGATGTAGGTTTGAAGGAAGTTGGGGCCGGTCCACTTAACCGCAACTGGAATCAAGCAGAACGGCGCACACCACAAGAAAGAGGACGTAACGTAGATAAATAATCAGCAAAAAAATTTACGGAAAAAAATAAATTGCAGAATTGATAATTGAAGTCCTGAAAAATGCACCATTTTCAAGTTTCGAACTGTCACTTTTCAGCAGCGTTGCCACATTTGATAGTGTTTTGCCGCTTGAACGCAATAAAAGATCTTAAATGCTTTTTACACACACTCCTGCCGACCTGACTTTCTGGACCTGTCAACATACCACAATTTCTAAATAAAAGCTGAACTGTGAATTAACAGTGTTAATATATGTCTTCATTACTTAGCACATTAACTGTCAGCTGTCAATACATTTCAGCAATGTGGTTTGTAATGCTGCGACATCTTTGTGTTGCTGTCTCCCCGAAGTATTGCCTCCAGACAAAAGCGTCAATATACTTGGGGAGAAATGGAGATGCCATAACCCCCAATCTCCTGAGATACGTCTTGAGGGACAACCATAATCCCTCAACGTGATTAGTACAGACACCTGTCGACGGTTCTCTAAAATGCATTGAATGGTTAACAGTTTTGTGTACATAACCTAATTGCGACAAAGTACGATACGCTCTCCACTCATCCATCCATATTTTGGAGCCAGCAATTACAATCCTTTGAATTATTGGAATTAACGTTTCCGATGATCGATTTGGTACATAGACAATATAGCCCCTCTTCTCCACTGTGTCGTAAATCCCCAGCACCCACATCGTAGGAACAATTCGACCCCAGTGGTATTTAATTTTAGTAATTGCAGATTCGTCGATCTGCACCACATGCCCCTCTCCATCTGAAATTTTGAATTGTCAACCCTTTTTTAAAAATAGGTAATAAAAACCTACCGAACTTCATTAATGAATCGTCCTGTAGCAATTTCCATGAGACGACATCCCGAAAATATCTGAATTGCTGGATAACCATTTGCTTTGAAAATCCTGTGTGGGATACAACACAACGAGTGAGAGTCTCACAGCACCAAAACCACATAAGGAATAATACATTGTTAACTGGTAAACACTGTTTTGCAAAGAAGCTACCAGTTAAAATTGAGTAACTTTTTCTGCACCTACTGCAGAAGAAGACAGTATATAACTTAATTGTCTGCCTTCCGCATTACACTTTTCTGCAATTCTGTGTTTTACAGCAAAATAAACTCTTTAGCAACCCAATGCCTTGCAAATACTCGACCAAATTACTATCTTCTTTTTGTATTATTTCATACACTTCATTAATATTTAGCACTTCCATATTGATGTGAAAGAAACAACAAACTGATGAATAATAAAAGTTTTAAGTTTTATAAATCATTGTGCCATAGTTACCACATAAAATTTCCCTAAAGAAAAAAGAAAGCACATACTACCGAGTAATAAGGAACTAGATTCGAAACTGACAACAACGCCTATCTCCATGAAATATGTCAACAATACAACAGTCATAACCTCTGGTACAAAAATATACGTTTTTATAGTGAATCTAAACGTTTTAATTGCGTTTATCACTGAAAGGTTATTAAAAACGAAATAAACCACATTGTTCAACTTTATTAAGGTATGTACAACTGTTTTTAGGCCATATTATGTTATAATCACGTTAATATGACTGTATGATTGTATATATCCTGCTGTGAAGTATCGCTTGTCACAATACCAGCATGGGTTTATGGAGGGGCGCTCAACACTGACCAATTTATCCCTGTTCACACAGTATGTAAGTGAAGCTTTGGATCGGCGGGGTCAGGTGGATGTCATTTATACAGATTTCTCCAAAGCGTTCGATCATATTGACCACTCAACACTTTTGTACAAGCTGCATCTGGCGGGCTTTGATGGACGGCTGATAGAATTCTTTCGATCCTACTTGACTAACCATGTGCAATATGTTTTTTATAATGGATTTAAGTCTGAACCCTTCACTGCTGGCTCTGGCGTTCCGCAGGGTTCCAATCTTGGCCCGCTCCTCTTTTTGTTATTTATCAACGACATAAGCTCTGTAATTTCTGGTAATCATCTATTATTTGCTGATGATCTCAAGTTATACTCCATTGTTCACGATATTGGTGACTATTCAAGACTCCAGGTGGACCTTGACAACTTGCAGCTGTGGTGTGTTGAGAACAGACTTGAATTAAATGTCTCGAAGTGCAAAGTGATGACATACACTAGAAAAACCAGCCTTATAGCTTTTTCCTACAAAGTGGATGGTGTACCATTGGCTAGGACTGAAACGCACAAGGATCTTGGTATTTTATATGATGAACATTTAAGTTTCACTGGACATATTCAAACAATCACAGCATCCTGTATGAAGTTGATGGGTTTCATTATGAGGAATAGCAGATCATTTTCCAATTTGGATAGCTTGAAAATTCTCTATTTTGCCTATATTTGATCTCGGCTTGAATATTGTAGCTTGATTTTTGATCCCTTTTATAGTGTTCATATTGGTGCTCTGGAAGATGTTCAGCGTAAGTTTTTAAAACACCTTGTATATAGGGCATCTGGTATCTACCCACAGAGGGGATGCGATCATGGCCAATTGCTGATGCAAGCTGGCATACCCAGTTTGTATTCGCATAGATAAGTTGCAGCTGTGATGTTCCTGCATAACTTGTTTCATGGTAAAGTTGATTGTCCAGACTTATTGATGCAATTAAATTTCTCAGTTCCACGGGCTGCATCTAGAGTGATGAGAGTGTTTAAGCCTCCAATACCAAGGACTAACTCGTATATGAAATCACCTGTGTACACAATGAGCTCTGACTTTAATAATATTGCAAACTTGTGTGACTTTTATTCGGATAAGGCTGCAGTTATTCGTAGGGTGGCTATATCTTACTTTGTCAGTTATTAAGGCCATTATATGTACTGTTTTGTGGAATTTCTGCCTTGTGATGTTTTGCACAGTATTTTAGTTTTGTTTTAGAAGTATTTTTTGTTCATATTGTTACATATTGTTCTTTTTGTTTGGTGCCCTATTAATGGGATTATCCGGTTGGGCATGTATTCAATAAATAAATAAATATGTAGTTGCGGTTAAGTGGACCGTTCCCGAAATTTTTGATGAAAACTAAGTTGCATCTTTTGTTGTCTGATACTTTATATTATCCTAATGATATGCCAACATGGAGAGCTTTGATATTTCACATTCCATATTCCAACTCTTATCAGTTTTTTAAAATTATTCTAGCAATATTGTTGTCAATAATTTTTTTTGAATATGTCTGTTAGTCTTATTCATTCTTATTAGTTATTCTTTTGAGATTCCAAATACCAACAAAATGGAAACTAGGTTCTCTTCCATTACTCTATGCACACAGTATTTAGGAATGTAACATATTAGAAAATATATCCCAGTCGTTTCCTTGCCGAAATTCGTTGGAGCAAATGTTATTTACTACCACATTATCTCTCCTTTGTCCCTTGTTTAGGTATCCTGTGAGATAAAAATTAAATTTGCAGAAGTTTTTCCACAAAAATGTACTGTGATTGACTGCCTTTTTGGTCAAGTAATGGTCAGACTTTTGCAACTTGAAAAAGTATCACTTCCATGCTATGCTATCGGGGCGGCAAAGACGCTGACGAGCCCTAAGGGGAATAATAATAATAATAATATTTATTAATCCACTTATAACAAACGTTATTGGATACGTCAACAAATATAACAGAAAAAAATATACAGTCAGAATAATATAAAACATGACCCTATAAAGGGCAAACAAGTCAAAACAAGTATTAATAGTCACTTAAAAGTAGACAATTGAACACAGTGAAAATGTACATAAAATGCACCACCCTACACACACACACACACACACACAAACAGCATACAAACAACAGATAAACTATATATATATATATATATATATATATATATATATATATATATATATATATATATATATATATATATATATATATATATATATATACATACACACATCTACACATACATACACACACACATATATATATATATATATATATATATATATATATATATATATATATATATATATATATATATATATATATATATATATACATATATACACACATATACATACACACACACATATATGTCAAGTCTATAAAATAAAAAAAACAAGATACAGGAGGCAAAGCTCACAGGCAATGTACAAAATTATCAGCCAAAAGTCAAAACACAACCTGTACTTCACAATTATATTCCCTAACAATCAATTCCGTAAAATTCGTCTATGCTATACAATTCTTTTTCAATTAAAATTGATTTCATTTTTAATTTGAATTTATTTTCACTCAGATCTTTTAGACTATGAGGTAAATGATTGTAAAACACTATCAATTGATTTTTTACACTTTTCTGTACTTTAGCTAGCCATGTTTGTGGCTGACAAAGGTAAGGTCTTACAGTGCCCCTTGTGTTGTGTGAATGAATTAATTCACTACCTACAAAAAACTCATAATATTTTTTCACAAAACACAAACATTCAAGCACATACAGAGAAGCAAAGGTAAGTATACAATTACTTTTAAACACCCCCTTGCAACTTTCTCTACCCCTCAAATTAAAAATAGCTCGTATACACGCCTTCTGAAGCACAAATATTCTATTTGCCTCTACTGAATTGCCCCAGAAGATTACTCCATATCTAATTCTGGACTCCACCAAAGCATGGTAAGCTGACAGACTGGCGGACACATCCACCGAAGATGAGATTGTTCTTAGCGCATACACGTAACCTGCCACCTTCGCAGCCACCATTTCCACATGAGCTCTCCAACTCAGGTCACTGTCCAGCTTCACACCCAAGAACACTATGCTCTCACTAAAATTCATTTGCAGATCACTAACAGAGAGTTGTGTGTCATGTACTCTATTGAAATCAACGAGGCCCGTTTTATTAACGTTTAAAAGCAAACCGTTTTCACCAAACCATCTATTAAAATCATCTAAAGCACTAACTGTCTTTTCTCTTACACTGTTTAGGTCTCTTACTACAAATGAGGTGTCATCAGCGAACAAAATCGTTCTATGTGGTGTTATACTCGGTACCTCATTCACATAGATGAGAAACAAGAAAGGCCCCAAAACGGATCCCTGTGGCACTCCTCTGTCAATGCTCTCCCATGCGGAAAAAGCTTCTACACTCTGCTTTTCCTGCTTTTTCAAGAACTTTTAAATTAATACACATGCTTATTTTTTGTGCCAGATGGTCTGATTGCAAAAATACCATGTTGTTAGCATTAAAATTGCCTACATTTGTGAATATGTTATCTATAAGCGTTCCTGATGTCCCATTAATTCTTGTAGGTTAAGTGATAGTAGCTCTCAATCCTGCTGCACCCAAAATGTTACGAAAATATTTCACAGGTGCTGATTTAGTGTCTTTCAGGTTCAGATTGAAATCACCACATAACAAAATCAAAGACCTTTTCCTAATCAAAACACTTTCAAGTATCTCCTGAAATATAACAAAAAATTCGGCAATATCTTTTCCAGGTCTATAAATATTCACTATTATAACATTACTGTCTATTATTTCAACTGCACTACATTCCAGTATCAACTCTTTACTCTTTTCCTTCACAACAACAAGTTCACGATATTTAATGCCCTTTTTCAAAAAGATGCAGGAACCACCTCTCATGCTAACATCCCTACAAAAAGAGGACGCAAGGACAAAACCATCAACGGACACCACACCAATATCACTCCTCCTAAACCAGTGTTCGGTAAAACACAACACATCAGTATCAAAAACCCCAAGAAGCACATTTAAGTCATCCACCACAGTGTTCAGTCCCTGCACATTTTGATGTATTAACGTGAAATCATACACAAATAAACTGCTCTGTCCTACACCACTATTTAACATCATGCAATAATCGCTCTGCTCCCTCTCTGTACCATGTTCCTGCAGGCTATGTCGCTGACTGTGTTCTTCCCCCTCGAAAAAGAGAACACTGCTGTCCTGCAGATAATGTGTCACTTTGTGGCACCGTTGTTTCCAAAATTTCTTGTTGCCCCTCTCGATTTCCATCTTCTGAAAACCGTGCTAAACTCAAACAAAGACCAATCTTTCTTCCCAACAGGTTTTCGACTCTCCCCTCAAAATTCTCCTCCTGTGTTCCGCCTCCCATATCGTCCACTCTTCCTTCAAACTGTTCTGAAGGCTTTATAAAAATAAGGTTTTTATACGTTCTTGCAGGCTGCAGTATCTGTTCAGCCACTCTCTGTGCTATCCTGTAGTTACTCAACTTCCTATCATCAGTGTTCACATCAATGAAACAAGCTTTTCCCTCCAAAATGTTATTGACCCTAAACATAAATTCTTCCAATTTCACATTAAATTTCCTGATAAATTTTATATTATGTCTATTTGACTTGGTGATAGGTGTTGATGTGATGACAATGTTTGTATGCAAACAAGATTTAATTTTTCTTAGAATGTTTCTTAAAGAGGGATATCTTTTTGCCTCAAAATCATTTGCCCCGGCCATAATAACCACATAGTCATTGTCAGAAAACTTACTCAGCAGATCTTCAACACTCTCTGTGACACCCAAAAATGTTGCCCCAGGTTTGATTATAGTTTCCAGATTATAGCCACTTGATCCGATACTACCATACAATACTTTATTAAGATGTCTACCATATTCATCACATAACAGCAGTACCTTCCTTTGGTGTGTTGGCACTGATACTATTTTCGGATTATCTGTAGGTGTGTGTAAAGTTCCCGGAATGTATAGTAGATTCACCAATAGTTTCTCATCCTCTAATTGCTCTTTTAGGTCATTTATCTGTTTATTGAGCTTTTGGTTTCGCTCCAACACTTCTCCAATTTCCACTCCAAGTTTCATGTTCCTTGTGTTATTATCTTTCCAGGCAGCCTCAAATTCTCGTATCTTGCTCTTTAAGTCTTCACATTCTTTACACTCAGATAACACTGTCCTCTTGGCTTGTTCTGCTTCAATTTTGCAAAGTTTCTCCTTCAACAGCTTAATCTCTCTTGTCTGCTGCTCAGCTTCCCTGGAATAATTCGCCTCTATTTCATAGGCATCAGCCTCAAAAAGTTCCAACCTCTTCCTCAGCCTCTCTACATACCCTTCTTTCTGCCTCAATTCCTCCTGTAGCCCACATACATCTCTCTCAAGTTCATTTATCCTATTTTTACCAGTAGAATCGTCATATTCTTCCACACATTTTTGTGAGCACAGTATCTTATGTCTCTCCACAATGACCATACCACTCGCTCTTTCAATACAACTCCTGTGGAAAACCTCAAAACAACCAATACAGAAATAGTTTTTTGTTTCTTTAACTTTCTTACAGTAGCTTAAGGATGTGCTCATATTTAAGGACACCTGTAGCTCGTCGCAAAATTCAACACCAGTCTATATTATCTTTAAAATAAATTATCACTTTAATGTTTAAAAGGTTTATCTTATCACAAACCTTTTTTACTATTGTTTATACTTCAAATATATTTAGTAAAGTCTAATTTCTGCAACAAGTGTAACAAATCTGAGGTGCACTTCTAATGGTTTCACTAAGAGACAGTCCAATGACACAAATGCGAAAAAAACCACAATTTAAAGCTCACTATTTCATGAATAATTTCCACATTAAAACCTGACAACTTCTGAGTAGCTTCAATGTCTTGACTCATAGTAGTATTAATAATGGCTTCCACAAAAAAAAATCTCTAGAGGCATCTCACTTTGCTGTATTTTGTAATGTATTCGGAGAAGAAATTAGAAACACAACATTGATAATTGCTTTTTATTCACAACTGTTTATTGTGTCACAAACCATTGTAACACCTTTAGCTCTCTACCTAAACAGTCCTTTAGTCGCTCTGAAAGTCCTTCTAAACATTCCACCTCTTCATATTTGACTGGAGAGGAGGCTAGCTGGACAACGTACAAACTAACGGCTGGTAGCAAAAATACACCTATAAAGCCGTTTTACTTTATAAGTGTATTTTCGCTACAATTAGTATGCCATACTGAAGAGCTCTAATTAGAGCGAAACCGGTCTACGGTTACACATTTTCGAGGGCCGTTCGTTTTATACCAAGCTAAAGAAGGGTGTATTCCACTATTCTAATTCATTTTCACATAGTTAGTGCACCCCCTTAACTGTTTATGTGTCTCTGAAAATTACCCTTCTTTTTATTTACAAGTTGAAATTGACATCTGACATTAAGTTGGCTTTATATGTCAATGTCAATTTCAACTTATAGAATGAAAAGAAGGGTAATTTTCAGAGACACATAAACAGTTAAGGGGGTGCACTAACTATGTGAAAATGAATTAGAATAGTGGAATACACCCTTCTTTAGCTTGATATAAAACGAACGCCCCCGAAAATGTGTAAAACATGCCGCAAACGTGAGTATAACCTACAATTTTCCAACAAAAAATTCCAAGTAATTTTTATTGTGATTTTCGTCATTAACACCCTAAAATATGTCTATATGCACAATTTCATAAAAATCGGACATGCAAAAGTAAACCTCTACCAAAACAATTACTTAGGTTTTTATTTATTTATGACTATGTTATTAGATTCATATTTTAAATTACATTATTCATAAAATCATCTCATTCATTTGAAACATTTTAACCATTTTTTTATCGTATTTTTTTTTATATGTTGCACAGTTTGATCTTGTTATTTTTAGGTTTTGCGTGCTAATTTTTATAATTTAACTTACAATTTTAGTATTAGAATAAAGTGCACTGAATTTTAATAAACACCCGAATAATTTTATCGAAATAAATTTAATATTTTATTATAATATGATAAATGTGGTTTCGTGGGAGGAATTGAGTTTTGATCTTACTATTGTGATATTTATTTTGTGTGTTAATTTGATTTAAAGACAAATTGAAATTATAAACATTCCAATATGTAATGTAACAAGGATGTGATGAGATAAAAGTTGAATCTTTCATTTTGAACTCTTAAAACCAATATTTTTGTACCTACTTCTGGTATTACCATTAACATATATTTTAATATTACATGGTGTTTACTGTCTTACAATTTACAACCACAAATAAGAACCAAAAATATTAATATAGTGACAAATTTGTTTTGGATGTGTTTTTTGTGCTGAATAAAACTGAAAAAAATAATAATTGAAGGGGTAAGAATAGAAAGGGTATAAGTAACATTTGCATTGTTTGAAGATATTAGAGTTTAAAGTTATGTCTCAATAAAAAAGTTAAGAATTTTTTTAGTAATGCCTCATCATTTTAATTAATAAATAAATAGTTGAAAGTTAGTTCTAAAGTTTGTGTTTAAAATCACATCTAATTTTTGAAAAAAAGAGGTTATACCCTTTCGGGAAACAGCTTGAGAAATTGAAGGTAACACCAGAGTTACCCAATACTGTACAGGTTCCAACTGGTAGTGACTCCTATATGGAGGATATAATACAGGAGATTCGTGAGCGAGACAAGAGGAAGTCAAATATTATTTTTGGACTGCCGAATCTGAGTGTGGGTCTACTGCTAACCGTGGTGAGAGTGATGTTGACACACTGGAAGTGAAGGGTATCCTCCACAAGTTGTGTCCTGAGGGTGATTCCTCCCAGATTAGGCCATTTCACCTGGGTAGGTATTCCAGCAGTGCATCCGTTCCTAGACCTCTAAAGGTTATTCTCGCTGATGAGCATTAGGCACTTAGTATTCTGCGCAGGACTGGAAGACTCAAGGATGATAATTTGTATTGTAATGTGAGAGTTAGGCAGGACAGAACCCCTAGGCAAAATGCATACTCCAAGTCTGTGGTCAGTGAATGGAGGCGGGGGGGTGGATGATGATGAAGCAAACAGAAAATCTTTATCTAGGCTTGTGCTGGTTGTCTGAATTCAAGATAATTGCTCTTAGTTAAACTAATTTACAGTCTGACATTGGTGATTCCGAGCTATTTCCGCGTTCATACAGTGTATTAAGGGCAGATAGAAGACTGGATGTTGCTACTAAGAGATCTGGTGGAGGAGTACTTTTGGCAATTCATTGTGATGTTCAAGTGGCTCAAGTATATTTATCTGCTATTCTACATGCAGTACCAGTTTGATATTGTTGCGTGTAGGTGCACTTTGGATCAGATTGTGTTTCATGTGGTTTATATATATATATATATATATATATATATACCACCATATGTGTCAGCAGTGCAGCTTGAATTTTTTCTTAATGTGCTGGAACAGTCTGTCATTCCGCTGTTGGAAAATTTGGTTATTATTGGTGATTTTAATGCACCTCAGTTTATTTATGGACAAATTACTGATCCTAAAACCAAAGCTATCCATGATTTTTCAAATTATTTTAATCTGTCACAGTTTAATAATATTTCCAATAGAAACAATAGGCTGCTTGACCTTATGTTTGGCAGTTGTAATTGCTCGGTTCTCCATGATATGGATCCACTAGTGCCCGAGGATGCATATCACCCTGCTTTAGGCTTATTTCCTGAATTGAGGAAGAATTACAATGGTCCTAAATACTTGCCATGTAACAATCAAGTCCCTTACAACTTTCGAAAGGCCAATTACCCTGCACTGTATGCTGCAATACTTGATGAAGATTGATCTCAACTGGAGTCCTTTACTACCGCTGATGAGGTTTGTAGTTACTTTTATGGCAGACTTTACAGTATCTTTGAACAACATGTTCCTCAGCGCAAGAGGTCATCTAGAAAATTTGCTCCCTGGTTTACTAATGAAGTAATAAATGATATAAAAAAATAAGGAGAGGTGCTATGCAAGATATGGGAGGCATAAACGTGACAGTGATCATGCAGAGTATAGTCTTCTTAGATCTATAGTTAAAAACAAGCTACAAGAGGCATATGCTGAGTATGTCCATGGAGCTGAAGATTCTCTTAAGGTTGATCCCTCTAGATTTTGGTCTCACATACAGGAAAGGAGGCGAGCAAGTAACATTTTAAGTACTGTGTCTGACGAAAATGGCATGGTTTATAATAAGCCTCAAACAATTGTTAACTGTTTTGTAAACTATTTAAAAAGTGTGTACCGTCCTCAATACATCACTGAACCAGTGGGTACCTCTGGCTCATCGCACATGGCAGTCAGTGTGACAGTGATTGGTGATAAGGAATCAAGAAGCTCAAGAACAAGTTTACTGCTGGACCAGATTTGGTGCCATCATTTTTGATTAAGGACTGTGCGCATGCTCTTCTCAAACCCCTTAGAACCCTATTTAACTTGTCGCTGCGCACACATTGCTTCCCTGAGGTTTGGAAGGTTGCTCGGATCTGTCCTGTTTTTAAGTCTGAGGAACGTTTGAGGGTCAGCAACTATAGGCCTATAGCTATCCTATGTAATTTTGCTAAGATCTTTGAGGCAGTTGTGTATGGTCGTATTTATCCTGCCGTGAAGTATCGCTTGTCACACTACCAGCATGAGGGGCGCTAAACACTGACGAATTTATCCCTGTTCACACAGTATGTTGGATGGACGGGGTCAGGTGGATGTCATTTATACCGACTTCTCCCAAGCGTTTGATCGTGTTGACCACTCAACACTTCTGTAAAAGCTGCATTTGGCGGGCCTTGAGGGACGGCTGATAGCATTCTTTGGATCCTACCTAACTAACCGTGTGCAATATGTTTTTTATAATGGAACCCTTCACTGATAGCTCGGCATTCCACAGGGTTCCAATCTTGGCCCACTCCTCTTTTTGTTATTTATCAACGACATAAGCTCTGTAATTTCTAGTAATCATCTATTTTTGGCTGATGATCTCAAATTATACTCCAGTGTTCACGATATTGGTGGACCTTGCAGCTGTGGTGTGTTGATAACAGACTTGAAATAAATGTCTCAAAGTGCAGAGTGATGACATACACTAGAAAAACCAGCCGTATAGCTTTTCCCTACAAAGTGGGTGGTGTACCATTCGCTAGGACTGAAACGCACATGGATCTTGGCATTGTATATGATGAACATTTAAGTTTCACTGAACATATTCAAACAATTTCAGCACCCTATTTGAAGTTGATGGGTTTCATTATGAGGAATAGCAGATCATTTTCCAATTTGGGTAGCTTGAAAATTATCTATTTTGCCTACATTCGATCGAGGCTTGAATATTGTAGCTTGGTTTTTGATCCCTTTTATAGTGTTGATATTGGTGCTCTGCAAGATGTTCAGTATACGTTTTTAAAACACCTTGTAAGAGGGCATCTGGTACCTACCCACAGAGGGGATGCAGTCATGGCCAATTGATGATGCAAGCTGACATACCCAGTTTGTATTCGCGTAGAAAAGTTGGATTTGTGATGTTCCTGCATAACTTGTTTCATGGTAAAGTTGATTGTCCAGGCTTATTGATGCAATTAAATTTCTCAGTTCCACGGGCTGCATCTAGAGTGGTGAGAGTGTTTAAGCCTCCAATACCAAAGACAACTTGTATATGAAATCACCTGCGTATACAATGAGCTCTGACTTTTGAAAACTTGTGCGACTTCTATTCGGATAAAGCCGTGGTTATTCGTTGGGTGGCTATATCTTACTTTGTCGGTTATTAGGACCATTATATGCACTGTTTTGTGGAATTTCTGCCTTGTGATATTTTGCACAGTATTTTAGTTTTGTTTTTAGAAGTATTTTTTGTTCATATTGTTCTTTTTGTATGGTGCCCTATTAATATGATTATCTTGTTTGGCATGTATTCAATGAATAAATAAATAAATTTAGTTACAAAATTTTGACTAGTAAAGTAAACAAAAAATTTCTATCCATAACTACTGTCGGAATCAGAGTTCAGTAGCATATCATCCACGTGTTGGTCAAATTCGGAATCAGATCCAATTAAGTTCCATCACACTCAAAAATTCTTTAGGGGGACTAAGTTCGTCGGTCAGTAATGAAAGTCAAGTTTTTCCATGAAAAAACTGCACATTTTCTTCTCGAAAATGTTATATGTTAGAAATGTAATTGAGTTAAGCATACTTGAGTTTTTTGTTCGTAATTTTGATTTATGTTGTTCATAAAAAAAGTATTCACGTATCTGTGTTTATTATTTAGAGTATTATGAAAAATTTACTCGAAGGGCCTGGAAATGTCAGGGCATATGGTTTTGAATTTCTGCTGGGTACCCTATATATATATATATATATATATATATATATATATATATATATATATATATATATATATATATATATATATATATATATATATATATATATATATATATATATATATATATATATATATATATATATATATATATATATATATATATATATATATATATATATATATATATATATATCACCGGTAACTCAAAAACGAATGGGCCAGTTTTTCCAGGAAAATGTTGTTTTCTCTCAAACAAATTTTATATCTCCGGAAATAACAAAGTAATGGCAACCAAATTTTGTATGCAGGTTTGCATCATTAAAAGTAAACTATATAACAGAATTTAGTTCCTTAAGTTGAAAGACAAAAAATTATATGCATTTAAAGCAAAAAATTTGGGGTTTTCCTCAAAATGTCAAAGTCACGATTTGAAACTTTCAAATTGGCAACTTTTAGGCAAAGAACCTGAAATTAATACAGGTATTGTAGAGAAAATGTCGCAAGAAGAGTGTTTTACAAACCCTTAACTTTCAGCTTCAACCGTCAATGTCCTTCATTTTACTAAAATATTTCCAGAAAATTCATTTCAAATATACGCTTAGTGTGATGCATTCGCAATACTTTTAGTTAAGTTTATGGTTTAATGGTCTATAACTTTTAGCGAATTTTAGTAGAAAAAATTCATTAATTAGAAGACCGGCTTTTTAATTTTGAAAAGATTTTTTCAAATGCATGCAAACTAGGCCCCCTGGAACCCATATCCGGGGTTAGTTTCAGTTTTTATCTGTTAACATATATACAGGGTGTCGCATCTCTATGGTAAAGCTCAATATATTCGTTATTATGCAAGATACGAGAAAAAAATTATACTTTAATTATAGGATGTCTTCAGCTGAATCTTATACAATTATTTTGATGATCACAGGATGGCACATAAGTTGATGATAATTTTTTTTCGAACATCCCTTATATTATCACATTTTTCATCGCATTATAATGCATGTTTTTGTGGAAAAGAAATCTGATAGCGTTCTTCGTTTTCGAGTTATTTCAATTGTTTTGCAATTTTTCGCATTTTTGGCACATATCCAGCGTTTTTATCAATAGATAGCAGAGTTCCATAAAAGTGACCCATTCAGAGAGGTTTTTGTTTATATTAAAAATCTAGATGCCATATACAGGGCTCTCTCAAATAGTGACTCAATTTTAAAAAATCAAACCACCTTAACTCAATTTTTTGAAATGGAACAGCCTATACTTTGTGTTTCAGAAGTGAAGAGCATGTCCTCTGCATCAAGTTTTGTATAACGCTCCATATGCCCGTAAATGTTTTAGGATTTTCATGAAAAAAATCTTCTGCAGACTTTCATGCAAATTTTTTGCTGAAAGTTTTGTCAAAGATTTTTGTGAATTATATCTATAAATAATCTCGGCACCATATAAATATTACTATTTCGTTATTAGGGCGTTAAAAGAAGTGAGCTAAACTTAAGACTTTATTATCGATTAAAATGTACAGTAGAAATAAATATTGCATCCTTTAAGGGTTAATACGAATAATAACATATAAAGGAATCGCGGTCGCGTCACATTAGTATTGAAAGTTCTTTAGCTACTCTGCATTTGCATACCGTTACTCACTGCCGGCTCGACTTGCCTGCTACTAAGGGCGGTTAGCGGTTCTGGCGGCGCTGCAGTACTTGCTGTCATTGATCCTGTGTGTGCCGACTCGAAAGTTGGACTGTACCTGGTGCAGGCTCTTTGCCATTAATATATTTTCTACAATATCTTAGTATGTGGGTAAATAGCTCGAAGAGGTTCGTTCACCAGGCAAATCGGATCAGTTTTTCAGAAACATTTTAGGTTTTATTTTCGGAAAATTGTTGTGCTTTTTCAAACAGTAAAGTTATTTTCATCAAATATATGTTATACTGGTAACCAAATTTGATACCTGCTTTCCTTAAAAAAAGAGATGTTTGGTATTAAAAACATTTTAATGAAAATTCTCTACCATAACGCACTTGCTGCGTCCAGACTTTTTATACATAGGGACCTCATCTTTCACTAAACGGCATTTATCTCCTAAGCTATAAAATTGCACTTATACTGTTTTTATTCTAACCCCATTCCTTCAATTATATTCACCTGATGAAAATTAATCAGAACTGCCTAGAGATGGGATAATTCCGGAATATGTGATTTTTAGGTAAATTACCTTTGAGAATTACTTTACAATTTGTCAATAAATATTAATTTTCAAACAGAACAAATTTATTATGCTGGAATGCGGACCTACATCAGAACAGGCGTGTTATAAATTGACAACCCAACATTAGCTTGTTTGGTCATAAAGCCACGTCTGGGCACAAAACATTCACTTGGTTTGTTTTAGCAAATACTATATAATGACAATACGGGACACTCCTATGCTTTAGCATTGGTGATATTTGTGAAAAGTACACTAGCGCAACCTCGCGTGAAGTACTGATAACTGAGCGGGTAATTCGAATTGTATATTTACCTGCATATTCTTAATTGAGACAATTGGTTTATTATAGATGAATATAAAAACTTGTACATGACAAAACAGTGAACATTTTCTGATTATATAGTTATAAATAGAATTTGTATCAACAATCAGCTTGAAACCTAAATGAATTCAGCATAAATAATTCTGCAAATTTCTCTTACCCATAATCTTATTTCATCATAATTTAAAGTACTACCTTGAAACCGTCGTTAAACTACTATTTCAATGGTATGTATAGGAATATACTGAAAGCTGTTTCTGAGGATATTAAGTTACAATCTGTACTTACCTATAAATAATTGTTCTAGGTATAAATGGTAGCACAGTACTCAATTTGCTATATCTCCACATGAAAACTGCCTTATTAATCTAATATTTCAGAATATGTAACTGATATACTTAGTACATAATTAGGAAATTGTGCAGATGAAAGGTGAGACTAACTCTTACTTCTGTGAATAAATATATTATAGGGCTGAATCTGCTATTTCTACTTGTCTTTGGAAGATAATTAAAAGCCATTACCAAGTAAAATAATTTTAAAAGTGAAAAAAATGTGTCAATTTATGCCATACTGAAATAAAAAAGGACACAGAAGAAGATAGAAAAACAGTTTTCTTATATCATTTATTATTAATGCAAAACTTTTTTGTCTATATATATATATATATATATATATATATATATATATATATATATATATATATATATATATATATTGATGCACTGGAAGACAAGTTATGATTGAAGCCTTTCAACCATCCGTTTACGAAGTTTATCTATAAATAGGTACATGATGGTAAATATTACACAATAAATTATCTTCTGCGAACTGTGCATATTGGCATAAAAGTGATTCTGAATTTGTCTTCTGCCTCAACAAATTAATTCTTTTGGAAGTGACATTGAAATGTAAAATGCACCTTGTGTCTTCAATACTATATCCAAATCAGTTCTTTTTGATAACAGTACCCTTTTCTTGCATCTATAATACAAAATTATCGCCAATCCATGTTATAGTTATTGTTTAATATGAATTATTAGGCGATTGTAAATAAATTCGCTGGTAACAAAAGAGAACACAAAAAATCATATTCACGTTTCGCCATCCTTTGGAAACCTATGAAATGTCTTTGATAGATTTAGCACGTTATAATTCGAACAATTATAGATTGTACACACCCAACCACTAACATTTATTGTAAAAAACACAGCTCAAACTTAATTATACACAGTTAAACAGCGGCAATTGCTAGTGTTACACGTTCTCGAACGAAGTAACATCAGTACTATCCGCTAGAGGCGCTGATATTCTTGAAACAGGAAATTAGCCGGAGTGTCATGTATTGTCATTATAAAATATTTGGTTTTAGTATACTTTGGGAATCAATTTTGGTAATCTTTATTTTGAATATGAATTAAGTATTAATGTTAATACCAGAGTAGACCCTATAAGAAAGTCCAATAATAATTGTAAGTCCAATACAATTCCACTGTATTTTAAGTATGACAGAAATGGCTGAATGTGCCATGTACTGCCTCTAAAACATTTGTTTGTACTATGAAATTTAATTTATTTCTCTGAAATTATATGATGTTAATGTTGTATAATGATTGTATATAATATAATGATTTTTAAAAGTGATACTTCTATATTAAAGTCATCTAAGGATTGATAAAATTATAATATATTATTATCAGATTATTATTCCTAGATTTGGTTATGATGAAAACTTGTTATAATCTGTCTATAGCAGCAAGATGGTATATTTTTTGTGTAGCTATAGTAAGACTGTATTTTAAATTGAAAATAAAGAAAATGAAGCTAACATATTGTTTTTTTTGTAGTTTTTTAGTGAATTTTCTTTTAAAAAATTCACTAATGAGGAGATCCCAACTTTTGAATTTAAAAAAAAATTCTTCAAATGAGCACTAATTAGACCCCCTAGAACACATATCCGTGGTCAGTTTGAATTTTTATATGTTTATACATATATATATATATATATATATATATATATATATATATATATATATATATATATATATATACCCAGATAGAAGGTATATCAAACAAATTGGGTAAGGCCTATTTTTGCATCATGAAGCTGAAGAACACCTTAAATGCAATTTCTCTAATTAATGTATTAATGTGTATTTTGCTTTCTTTAGTGTATAGTGTGCTGGCATACAACATAATAGTGTGGGGTCATGCAAATGATATACACAGGGTTTTCGTATGCCAAAAACGAGTAATACGCCTGAGTTTTGGACTACAACAAAGAGAATCATGCAGGACTACTTTTAAAACAAAAAAACTGTTGACTATCACGGGGGTGTATTTGTATAAACTCCTGAGTTTCACATATGCACGTAGGAACAGGTTTACTAAAAACAGTGCAGTTCACAGCTACACTACCCGGGCAAAAATGACATCCACTTGCCAAATTACCAGTATATGGCATACAAGAAATCACCTGTGTATGCTGGCTGTTTTTATTTTAATATGCTTCCTCAGGAGATTAAGGCTGCGGATACACTGAGCTGCTTTAAACATAGGTTGAAATTATTTTTGGTTGACAATTCTTTTTATCATATCAGTGAATTTACTGAAAGGTGTACAGGCCCGGAGCAACGGAGAGAATGATAATGGCTGTAAAAATAGCACCGTTGTAACTGTAGATTTAGGTTTGATGTAAAGTGATTGTATATTTTTGTAGTTGATTCTGTATGTAAAGTGGTGTTGTTATTTTTTGAATTCCGTTTTTGTAATTATTTAAGCCTGACATTTTATGTTTTTCTAACTCTTTGACATGCCTGTAGTATGTATGTACTTGATCAAAGGCTAATAAAGTTATCTATATATATATATATATATATATATATATATATATATATATATATATATATATATATATATATATATATATATATATATATATATATATCACACCGATAACTCAGACAATAATAGGCCGATCTTGATCAAATTTGGTGCGTACCTTCCTCTTGCAAGTGGCTTGGATAAGTTCGTTAGCCAGGAAAATCGGCACAGGTTTTCCCGGAAAATTTGGTGTTTTGTTTCTTAACAAAATTATATATCCGGAATTAACAAAGTAAGGGCAACCAAATTTGGTACGCGTGTTTTTATTATAAAGAGTGAACCATGTACCAAAATTTAGCTCTCTAAGTTTAAAGACAAAAAAGTTACAAGCAAGTAAAGAAAAAAAATTTGGAGTTTTCCTCAAAACATCAAACCCGCAATTTTAAACGTCAAAATTGGCAATCTTTAGGCAAAGAACGTGAAACAAATACGGATTGTGAAAAGAAAATATTGCAAGAAGAGGGGGGGAGACCGCGACTTTTGAATTTCAAAAACATTTCTTCAAATGAGTGCAAACTAGGCTCACTAGAATCGATACCCGGGTTTAGTTTCAATTCTTATCTATCTATCTATCTATATATATATATATATATATATATATATATATATATATATATATATATATATATATATATATATATATATATATATATATATATATATATATATATATATATAGGTGTTCCTAAATATCATGTACAAATGGGAGGTGGTAATTCTTTGGCTTCTTTCATGACTAAAAGTTCATATAAACATAGGTCCGTAAATGCGTCGTTATTGATCTACAGGGTGTTGAAATGTCAAGACTTTTTTAGTTTTTAAATGAACTGTATGAGAACAAGTGGACAGGACGGGGTGGACCTAAGCCATGGCCCCTAGGTCCCCTAATTTAAATAGCAAATATTTTTTCCTATGGGGGCATCTCAAATCACTAGTGTATAAAACACCACTGAATACCGTTGAAGAGTTACGAAATCGAATATTAGATGCATTTGAAATTGTAAGAAATACACCGAGGGTGTTCAAAGAGCACGGGAATCAATGAGAAGAGCGGAGGCATGTGTAAGGGTTGGAGTATCACTTTCAGCAGTTTTTGTAACGTTGTTTTGTTATGTTTATTATTTAGGGTTTTCGTAATGTAATAAAATGATTGCTACAAAAGTGTTATCCCAGCTTTACTTTTCTTAAAAATGTTAGTTTCGTCTAGCGAATTAAATAAAATCGTTTTAGTTTTTTTTTCTCGATAACGATGCAAGTTACAAAAAAACTACAAGAGACCAAAAACTTTGTAAAGAAACGGAAAACGTATTCTGTATTTTAGAATCTATAAGAGGCGCATAGCAAAAAAGATCATGAGGAGAAAAGGGGGCATGACCCCTGAAAAAATAACCCCCTGTACATTCTCACATTCATTTGACATGTCCAATGATATAATTTTTTCGAACATCTCTGATACAAAATCAACAAGTCTGGCTTTCAGCACTTTTTCAATATTTTAGAAAATGGGTCTTCTATGCAGCTATATATATATATATATATATATATATATATATATATATATATATATATATATATATATATATATATATATATATATATATTTCCCTCAGGGCTCGTCCGCGACTTTGCCGCCCCGATAGCACTGCAACCTTTGGCTTATTGTGCATGCCCTTAGTCTTTTTACTCCACCCATTCCAAAATCACTGTGCCTTGAATTAGTCTGCACAGCGATTGGTAGGGTAAAGTTTTATATTGCTAGAGCTAGAACTGCCCAGAGCCGGTTCTGGTCCCATAAATGGTTCTGCTGACCCTCTCGTCGCGAGTGTCAGCTTCTTCATTGCTTTTGACCCCCGAGTGACCCGGCACCCAGATGAGGGTCACCTCATTGTGCCCAGCCAGGTCGCTCGTCTCGTCTCGGCACACACTCACCAGCCAGGAATTTACCCGTGGGCTACTTAGAGCCTTAAGGACTGCCTGGCTGTCTGTGGCTATGAGGATCCGCTTGTTGGTGTAGCCCCTCCTCTTGTTCTCCCGCACACAGTGCAGGATGGCGTACATTTCGGCCTGAAAGACCGTTGCATGGACTCCGAGGGAAATACTATGACTTACCCTCGGTCCTTCCGAATAAACACCTGCCCCTGTCCCACGCTCCCCGCCAGATCCGTCCGTGAAAGATGAGCGCGCCCCGTGGTATACCCGGCGTCTCCTCCCGCCATGCCTCACAGTCGGGGATCTCCACTGTAAAGTTGTTTTCCCTGCAGATTCACGGGCTCGCGATGTCTGACTTCATTTCAAGCATGGGCTCCTTCACGATCTCCTGAATTTTGCAGTGGCCCCTGAAGCCTGGGTTAATCTTGTCTACAATTGCAGGCTAGTCTGTATAGTCCTAGCCTGGCCTCCCCGATAATAGCATCCAGCAACACCTCAATGGCGACTTTTGGGGATGAAGACATGACCCCTGTGATGCCTAGGCAAGCCATCCTTTGGATCTTGCCTAGTTTTTGTTTATCCATCAATGTCACTGACTAAAATTTTGATTTTGACTGATTTAATATTTATGTTGCAAGTTAATGAGAAATTTTAATGATGCAGGAAAGTTTATGTCTGTCTAGTCTTAAAGATCACTTAAAAAGCTGAAAATGACTCACATGTAGTGCACTCGCACTTCCAAAGATTCACCAGCTGGTCTGGACTTACACCTGAGGTCCCGTAGGTATTAATTTTCCTGCAGACGGAATGTGAAAACTGCATAAGGTAACATCAGTATTCAGCTCTTACCATAGTCACTTAATTTCCCCAAGAGAGGAGTCAGCAACTGGTAGAAAAGGCTTGCAGAGGTGAAGACAGGAAGAGAGTGTAGATGCAATGTACAATCAAGAGGCTAGGTAGATACTGGGATTGAAACTTGATGTACTTGAATCAGAATGGCAAAACTGTATTTTAACCGCAAATACTGAGATAAAGGTATGTTTGAACATATACGGAAAAATCTGACATAAAGGCAAACTTGAAACTGAGACTGAAATTGAAAGCTTGCTTGAACTTGAAAACTCAAAACCGTTTACTTGATAGTGTTCACTGGAAACTACGCCAAAAACTTATCAGTGCACAAATACGTTTATTAAAAACTCACGGTTAAATCAAGTTTTCTTTCAACTGGGATCTTATTATACACTAAAGCAAACTGAAACTATTTGCAGCACTTGCACGATAACTATACTAGGTGTATGTGCCCTGCGAAAGTTAAGTTTTACTACCTTTTTTTTTTTTTTTTTTGTTCCCTCAGGGCTCGTCCGCGGCCTTGCCGCCCCGATAGCACCGCAACCCTTGGTTGATTGTGCATACCCCTAGTCTTACTCCACCCATTCCAAAATCACTGTGCCTTGAACTAGTCTGCACAGCGATTGGTAGGGTGAAGTTTTATATTGCTCTGTCTCCGGTCTAGAGTGACCGTAGATCAGTTGTCTTTTCCGGTCCAGAGCTATACACTCGCACAAGATGTGCTGGGCTGATTCCTCCCCCTCGCCGCAGAGTCTGCATGCGAGGTCCCCTTCGAACCGCCCCATTTTATGTAGGTGTTTCTTGACGGCCATGTGTCCCGTCAAGAGACCTGTTGTGTTTCTGAGCTGTCCTCTGCTAAGGTTTAGCAGCTCCACAGCTCTCTTTGAACTGGGTCCGTCAATTATTGACTTCCCATGTCTGAGCCCTGGACAGTCCGCCCAGTACACCTTGTGTTGGTTTCTGACCCAGGACTTAATGGCTCCCCTGGCAGTGCTCTTTGACACGCCCAGAGCCGGTTCTGGTCCCATAAATGGTTCTGCTGACCCCCTCTTTGCGAGACTGTCAGCTTCTTCATTGCCTTTGACCCCCGAGTGACCCGGCACCCAGATGAGGGTCACCTCATTCTGCCCAGCCAGGTCGCTCGTCTCGTCTCGGCACTCACTCACCAGCCAGGAATTTACCCGTGGGCTACTTAGTGCCTTAAGGGCTGCCTGGCTGTCTGTGGCTATGAGGATCCGCTTGTTGGTGTAGCCCCTCCTCTTGTTCTCCCGCACACAGTGCAGGATGGCGTACATCTCGGCCTGAAACACCGTTGCATGGGCTCCGAGGGAAATACTGTGACTTACCCTCGGTCCTTCCGAGTAAACACCTGCCCCCGTCCCACGCTCCCCGCCAGATCCGTCCGTGAACCAGACGAGCGCGTCCCGTGGTATGCCCGGTGTCTCCTCCCGCCATGCCCCGCGATCAGGGATTTCCACTGTGAAGTTGTTTTCCCTGCACATTCGCGGGCTCGCGAAGTCTGACCTCATTTCAAGCATGGGTTCCTTCACGATCTCCTGAATTTTGCAGTGGCCCCTGAAGCCTGGGTTGATCTTCAGTCTACCATTGCAGGCTAGTCTGTATAGTCCTAGCCTGGCCTCTCCCATAATAACGAAGTGTAGGGGGGGTAGATCCAGCAACACCTCCATGGTGGCTGTTGGGGTTGAAGACATGGCCCCTGTGATGCCTAGGCAAGCCATCCTTTGGATCTTGCCTAGTTTTTGTTTGGCACTGGATTGTGTCACCTTAGGCCACCAGACCAGTGCCGCATATGTTAACGATGGTCTGACCACCCTTGTGTACAGCCAGTGGGCCATACTAGGTCTTAGTCCCCACGTTTTTCCATATAGCCGCCTAGTGACGGCTAAGGTCATGACTGCCTTACGCAGTATTTTTCCAATGTGACCATTCCAGGTTAGCTTAGAGTCCAATACGACCCCAAGATATTTTACCTCCCTGGCCATTGGAACGCTCCTACCGTATAGAGTGAGAGTTCTGTGGCTTTCACACTTCCTCCTCCTCGTAAACGGCACGACGGTTGCTTTCTCGGGGCTCACCCCGAGCCCTTGATCAACCGTCCACCCTTCCACCACTTTCAGTGCAGTCTGCATACGCTCCCACACTGCCTGTGTGACCTTTCCTCGGACTATGATGACAATGTCGTCCGCATAGCCCTGTACCTCATACCCCCCTCCAGAGAGCCTCCCCAGCAGGCCGTCCACGACTAGACACCAGAGCAAGGGAGACAGAACGCTCCCCTGCGGACACCCCGCCGCGACCCCCGCCAGCAAAGTCCCTCCCGCGAGTGAGGTGAACACCGCCCTGTCCCTGAGCATGGAGCCGATCCACCTGCAGCAGGTCTCCTCTATTCCACGCTCCCGGGCAGCTGCCAGAACCGATCCGAACGAGGTGTTGCTAAAGGCCCCCTCTATGTCTAGGAAGGCCCCCAGCGCCACCTCCTTGTTCTCCAGCGTATTCTCCAGTTTCAGCACCAGTTGGTGCAGTGCTGTTTCTGTTGAGAATCCTGCTCTGTATGCATATTGTCCGCAGTGTAGAGGATATGCTTCCAGTACACCGCCCCTAATGTGCCGGTCGAGCAGTTTTTCCACTGTTTTCAGCAAGAAGGACATGAGACTTATTGGCCTCAGGGACTTTGCCTGGTCTGTTGGACGCCCAGGTTTAGGAATAAATACAACCCTGGCCAGTCTCCATGCCCTCGGAATGTACCCCAGAGCCAGGCTGGCCCTCATAATGAGGGTAAGCACCGGCGCCAGTATATCTATCCCCTGTTGGAGCATGATGGGCATTATTCCATCAAATCCCGGCGATTTGTATGGATTAAAGCTGTTAATGGCCCATCTGATTTTGCTCCAGGTAACCACCTCTTTAGCGACTGTCCAGTCTACTCTAGATGCCCGCCTATAAGGCGCCTCTATTTCTGAGTGTTCCCAGTCCGGAGGTGATTGGTTTATTATGTTACAGCCGGGGAAGTGCGTCTGGAGTAAAATTTCCATAGTTTCCTCCCCCGAGCTTGTAAAGCCTCCCGTGGGTGTTCTAAGGGAGCCTATGTTAGTCTGAGGGCCCTTAGACAGGATCTTGTGTAGTCGAGCACTCTCGGACGTGTTTTCCACTTCTTCGCAGTGCCTCCTCCACGACTCCTTCTTGGCGTCCCTCAGTCTTTTGTTATAGGTCGATAGGGCCTGTCTATATTCATCCCATGCTCCCGACCTTTTGGCCGCGTTAAACAGCTTACGAACCTGCGTCCTCCTTTGCCTGAGGTCCTCGTTCCACCATGGGACGTTCCTGGTGGACACCCTCATTTTCAGGGGGCAGTTGGCGTTATAGGCCGAGGTAATTGCGTCTCGCAATTGGACTGCTGCAATCTCGAGGTCTATTGAATCCCTTATGGCCCTCTCAACCCCCCGCAGTTCCACAGCTAGGTCTGCCCTGTAGGCTTCCCAGTCCGCCTTGCGGGGGTCCCGGTACCATACCGTTTCTCTTTCGACTTTGGCGATTTCAAACCGGATGTATCTGTGGTCTGAGCTACTCACTTCCCCAGACACAGCCCAGCTTTTAACAAAGTCACCCAGAAACTGGGTGGAAACTGTTAGGTCTAAAACTTCCTCACGCCGTGTTGTGACGAATGTCGGTTTATTACCTCTATTCAATATGTCTAAATTAAATTTCATAAAGAATTGTAAAAGTGCCTCACCCCTAGAGTTTGTGTCCGAGCTACCCCACAACTCATGGTGCGCATTCGCATCCATGCCGATGATGGTCTGCCATCCACCTGCTCTGCTACCCACCATCAGCTGCTCCAATTCGTTGGGTGGAGGAGGGTCCGTGCTGTCCCCTGGCAGATAGGCTGACGCGACAGTAATGTCCCTCAGCCCATCCGCTCCTCCACATCGGATTTTGATCGTTGCCAGGTCCCTGGAACAGAAATTCATTAGAGGGAGAAACTCTATCCCTTCCCTGACAAAAATGCAGGCCCTCGGATTCTCGCTGGACCTGCTGTAGATGAGCTTTCCATTAGCTCCGCCGAGTCCCTTGATCTCTCCTTTGTAGGAGTACGGTTCCTGGATGAGGGCCACATCCGTGTTCCTCAGAGCCATTAGTAGTCCGGCCGTGGCTGCCCTACTGTGTTGGAGGTTGACCTGAAGGAACCTAAGTCCCATTAACCCTTAATTGCTTCCCCAGTGGGCGGAAGCTAACCCTTCCCATGCCCCAGAATGCCTTGAAGGAGGTTCCTTCAAGGGCTCTGTAAGATGTCGGGTCGATCGAGAAGGCGAGCGTCTGTCCTTTCTCCTCTGCCTTCCTGCTTAGAACCGACCAGTGTTGCGTCCCCAGTTCAGGGTTCTGGATCTTAAGTCTGCTGATCACCGTCTCCTGCGGGACGGTGTCAGGGATCCGTACGAGGACCTTGCGTCTCTTTGGGAGTTCCTTGGGCTCGACGGCTGTCAAGTCCGCCCCCTCCCAAATCTGACCGAGGCCCCCGATCGTTTTCCGCAGCCAGTCCCGCGACTGCGGGCCGGCACAGGTTATCCAGAGGATGCCCCCCGTCAGGCGCGTCCGGTGGAACTGAGGCGGGCTCTCCCCTTCCTGAAGAGAGTCCACTGCAGCTACCACCGCAGCCTGGATCAGGTCCGCCTTCCCCTGGTCTAGCGTGACCTCAGGATGGCGTCTGTCAATCACCGCCATCCCGAGGCCCTCCGCAGCCTCCCTGTAAGAGCCAGTCTGCGCCGGTGTTCCGGCCTTAGTTCCTTTGGGAGGTCTGTCTGTAGTAGGCGTGCTAGAGCCAGAGCGCGGCGTCTTCCGACTCGCACTCTCCTCTTGCGCCTTTGCAGGCACCCTGGCCCTTTTGGAACGTCTGTCTGTAGTGGGCGTGCTAGAGTTCGAGCGCGTCCTCTTCTGACCCGCACTCCCCTCTTGCGCCTTTACAGGTTTCTCGACCGTCCAGGTCCCGGCCGCCATTTTTTGCGCCCTCCGGAGCTTCTTTCTTTGCGCCCCGGAAAGACGCTTGGACTGCCGGGGCAGTCCCTCTACTCTAACAGTAGAGTCCTCACTGGTGGAGGGGCCCCCGGAGTCCGCGGAGCTCGCCGCCCTCCGGTGGGACCCAGCCTCCAGCTTGGGTGTCGGGGACAGGTCTCTGGCCGAAGCTACCCCCTGATCCCCCGTATCTACGCCGGTCGTGGGACCTCCAGAGTCCGCTGCCGCACCCTGGCTCGTCTCCGTTTCCGGGATAGACTCAAGGCTCAAGTCTGTAGCCGGAGCCACTCCTCGAGCCTCATTGGTTTTGGTTTTATATGTATTTATAATCTTCATGTTGTTCCCACGAGAATGGGGGAAATACTGTCCACACCATCAGAACCCCCTGTGTGGTGCAAGGCGGGTTACTCTGGAGGGTTGCCTGGTACTCCAGAGGTTCCGTTCACGACACCATCGCCCTGGTGCCATCCATCCATAGGCACGGGTCACGTGACACCGTAGATTGGGGGAGTTTAGTTCGACCTCCTTGTCTAGATCCGTCATGTTTAGTTATTAGCAGGGTCACCTCGTGCAGGATGCGGATTTTTACCGCGCATGACGGTCTTGGGGAAAGCTTCATCGGGAGTTTATGTTGTTATTTCCACTTCCTCAGCTTACTACCTTGCCTGATAGAAAAATCTCATCAACTGAACACGGGAGGGAGCGCAGATGTTGCTTCGGTAATCTATGTCAGCACACTCTCTCGATCCTGGCATTGCAGGTGCTCAAGTACTCGCCTGGGTTTCTGCTCCATCGTCAACGCTGCTTCAGTGACGTTTTCTGTCCTTAGTTACCCATCTACCTCCATGTGTATGAGAGAGATGCATGTGTTTCGCGCCAGTTTCCGCAGACCCAAGTCAGAGGTTCGCAGTTCCAAACGTCTTGCGACCAGTATCTGTCAAATATATTTTATTGCTTAACGATAGCGCTGCCTTGGCGGCCTTTCTTTAAGTTGTCAAACTTGTCTCATAAATTTCAGACTTTATGACTTTTGGCATCTTTGTTATTATTTCATTGTGGAGTAAATATTTATCTCTGCAACGATATTCTCCTGCTTCTTGATTTCCACTTTACAAATATCAGTAAGAAATTGTAATAAATAACAATCTTCTTCCTTAAGGCAACTATTGCGTCTGTTGATATTTTAATTTAACGTCTATAAAGGGAATGCAATAAGAGCACTACGATGGTAATTGTCAATAGCGAATTTTCATTAAATCTTTTCAAAATCAAAACTTGAATTGCTCTTCAAAAATAAAGTCACCTTTTCTTATTTAAGCTTCCCTTGAGGTTCTCGTTATGTCAGTAAGGGAGTTACGCTAATGAATAAAACATAACCGTTACATATTGCGAACATATTTTCGAACCGAAGGTTCGGTTCGATTCGGGGTCGGTTCGAAATTTCGAAGCTTCGCATGCGTCTACTTCAAGCCTCAGTTTTTGTTAAACATTCGTCTGACCACTGCAAGTCTGATCACCGAATTTGAACTTGCAATACATAAAAATATTAATTAAAAAACATGATGAAAAAAATACTATATATATTTTGACTTATAATGATACAAGATAACTTGTAATAATTTATACAAAAAAATTATTGAGGCTTATAATGATACAGGAACAGGTAAAAATGATATATGATCATGCGTAATAAAAAATCTCATTTAAACTTATAATGATAAAATAACATGCCAAAATTTATAAACAAATCTTAAGACGGCATCATTCCCCTGCTACGTTTCCACTGGGCTCCAGTTTTCCTGTTATGGTTAGCTTTGCTAGATTTGTTGACATTCTTAACCTAAAACAAACAAAAATTGTCACAATAATTCTAAAAAATACAGTATTTTTCATTTCAACCTTCATTACCTGTCTGCTGTGTTGTGTATTTTTGTCCTGACCTTGTCCTTTGGGTTTACCGACAACAGTAGGATTTTTTCCACCACCACCACCTCTGCCTCTACCCCTGTAGTTAGCTTCTCTTCGAGCTCTGATGACTGCCGGATCCTCACAGAAGTGGTCTCTATTTCTGCCACCTTGACTTGTACTTGGGTATTGACTATTACCTGCTGCACCTACAATAGAAATAGTGGTTTTTATGTTCTAAAAATGTCATGGTCTAGCACATATGGTGAAGTTTCATAAAGTGAAGAGCAACACTTTCATGTAAATAAAAATGAATTAGCTTATTAGCTTGACAAGTTGGTAAAGTCCATGTTTACTAAATCAGGTTTTTAAATCCATTAGCATAACAAGTATTCCTCTTCAAGTCTTATCTTGAAATCACCCACTTTCTTTAACATAAATCTGTTTTATGAAATTTAGACAAGGACAATATACATAATATTCGATTCAAAAGATCACACCTATTAGTAATGTTTTTTTTCATTTTTATAAATTTTCACTTTGAAGTAACTAGCTTGTCTGTCTCGCGAAGAGAGGGTCAGCAGAACCATTTAAGGGACCAGAACCGGCTCTGGGCGTGACAAAGAGCACTGCCAGGGGAACCATTAAGTCCTGGGTCAGAAACCAACACAAGGTGTACTGCGCACACTGTCCAGGGCTCAGACATGGGAAGTCAATAATTGACGAACCCAGTTCAAAGAGAGCTGTGGAGCTGCTAAATATTAGCAGAGGGCAGCTCAGAAACACAACACAGGTCTCTTGATGGGACACATGGCCGTCAAGAAACACCTGCATAAAATGGGGCGGTTCGAAGGGGACCTCGCATGCAGACTCTGCGGCGAGGGGGAGGAATCAGCCCAGCACATCTTGTGCGAGTGTAAAGCTCTGGACCGCAAAAGACAACTGATCTACGGTCAGTCTAGACCAGAGACAGAGCAATATATAAAACTTCACCCTACCAATCGCTGTGCAGACTAGATCAAGGCACAGTGATTTTGGAATGGGTGGAGTAAGACTACGGGTATGCACAATTAACCAAAGGTTACAGTGCTGTCGGGGCGGCAAGGCCGCAGACGGGCCCTGAGGGGAAAAAACTAGCTTGTCTGCTAGAATCTACTATGAAGATTTAACAGTGAGCACTTCCAAGGTTTATAGATTAGATAGGCTGTTCAGTAACTCTCAACCAATCATAGAGTGGAGCAGGAATATGTCACATGTATTCCCAATTTAAATCTAGTGGAATAATAGTGCATCGAATATTGAAATCAGACGGCATTTGTATGTTCGTCTTTTCAATGTTATGTTCTTTTTGAACTTATCACAAGATTAAATATTTAATAATAAGTTAAAATTTAATTATTTTTTTTTCACATAGCAGAAAGTATTGAAGTTTTAGGATATTAATCAATTTCAAATTAATCGATTCAATTAATTGGTTTACTTTGAAAAGGATTAAAAAATTATGTGTTATTTAATTTTTCTTGTGGTTTATGCATTGAGGGTGGTTGTATGCATGCAGTAGGGAAAGGAAAATCCCAAGGACGAAGCACCCACCACCACCACCGTCTTCACCAAACATGGTGGAGGGGGGGGGGGTCCTTCCCCTTCTGCATGTCTACGACCATTCTCAATTCATACACCACAAGAAAAATTTCTTGGGAACATCCCCCAAGAAAGTTATGCGACCTGATCTGTGTGAGATAAACAAAATTTTAAGGAGGTATAGCTAGGTGAAGATTGGAACCTGTGGTGAGCGCTGATAAGCACACTTGGAGAACCCAAATCACCACAACACCTTTAAAAAAACCCTGACGATCGTTTCACTAACCAAGTTAGCGTCATCAGAGGATGAATAATTCTAAAGGTCTTATATCCACAACTCTATTTATATTCTTCTGCAGGTAGTCGGTCACTAACGACTTTAGGAGGTTCAAGGACACAAAAAATTAACATATTTCGTTTGGCGGAAATATCTGTATTTTTTTATTATCTATCAGACGTGCTTATGCCGGTATTTATTTTGCGAAATAATCTATCAAGAGACTAAAAAAAAAGAAAAAAAAATAATAATAAAGTTTTTGTTGAAAAATATGTAGAATTTCATTTGAGTCAAGTTTTAAAATATAGAAATTTTTGATTAAAATAAAGAAATTGATTTCAAGTACCATCCATATTTCTGAAAATTGTAATGGTACATAATGAGGTGAGGTAATTTTGGAGATTAGAAATCAGATGAAAGAACTTTAGAACAATTAACATTTAGATTAAAATTTAGTCAAAATTGTATCATTTTCAGCCACAAGTTTAGACTTATTTGTAAGATGCCTTGTACTATTTATATAACAATAAACTATAAACAATTTACTACCCATAGGCGGCGGATCGAGATCCATACACTTCTTATTATTACTATATTTAGCAATATATATACTTTCGAAGGCGTTTAGCTGTCCTGGTTGTCTAACATTTTTTATTAATTTTAGATTCTCCTCATTAACGTGGTGATTATTATCCCAAATAAGTCGGGCGACGGAAGATCTATCTATAGTACTGTATCTTAATTGTGCCAAATGTTCTTTAAATCTAATTTCAATAGATCTTTTTGTTTGTCCGACGTATTTAATATCACAATCTTTACAACTTATTTCATAAATCCCCGATATTTCCTTGTATTTTGGGTTACCTGGCAAGTTTTTTAGAGTATTTTTTGTAGAAAATGTTAGTTGCAAATTGGCTTTTTAAAAAATGCTATCTAGACCCCTCGTCACTCGAGGTTCAAATGGTAAGGAAACAAAGTTTTTTCTGCTTTCTCTCTTCTAAAAGTCGTTGATTTTGCTAACATTTCATTTGTTTTCTTGAATTACGCCAGGTCGTGATTTGGTGGGCGGTATGTTGTGTCCTGGTATTGTTGATAATCACCCTCAATCTTCCAGAGTCCACCCTAGGTCGGCATCCCACCCCCCGATGCCCTCCACAGCAACTAGAGGTGCAGAGACAGTGGTATCCCCGTGAGAGTTGTCATGGAGCGTCACCTGCCATCAGAATTGTTGTGTTATCCAAAACTGTCATGTGTAAACAGAACTGTCATATCAAAAATTATTAGAGAGATCACCAATCAAGTGTCATCGAACGTCACGAATCAAGCGCGGCAGTGACAAGAGAGCTCAACACTTCATCACTTTTGCATTGGCCGGCGACTAGTCAAGACCGTAACCAGAGCGTTTCCGACCAGGTCCCGGCGATAATTAGTCACCAGTCCATACAATTTCCGGGGCATTGTAGCGGTACATAAGCCTCATTGTAGGGAGCACCAACCTCCCAATGAGCGACAGACCCGTGGCCTGAAGTCGGTACGTGCGCCTCGCGTGCAGGAACCCCTCTCGCAGCGAGCGACGGACTCGTGGCCGGAGGAGCACCACGTGCTTGTGAGCCTGCATTGTCAACTAGACAAGTGCATCACCGTGGCCACCCCCTGAGGAGGACGCCCCCAGCTATCAGCCTACCCGTCTCAGTCTCCCATTGTAAGTCACCTTTTTGTTGTATTGTTATTGGGTCACAACTTGCATTTCTTGTATTTAAATTGCTAAGTTTGTAGTATTAAATTGTTATTGTTTTACCACGTGTAGTTATTACAAATCTGTACCTACAAAGAACCGTTCCTCTGATCCTTCATGGTAACCCATCTGAATCGTACAGTGTTCGTACCAGGACCTCTAAAAGGTCTGTGTAAGTTTAAAATAACTTTTACTAATATGCAGTATAATAATAATGTACAATTCTTATGAAAATTCGCTACTATAATGCACTTGCTGCGTCCCGAAATTTTTATAGTTCTCTATTCTCTATCAATATTTATTCTTTTGTTCAAGCATTCTAAGTTTAAAATGTTGCCATGCTGTCCAAAGAATATCCTACCACTTTTTGGTTTCATTCAAAAGCAGCCTGTTTAACCTATAAAATATTTATCAACCACTAACAAACTCATCCTTGACTTCTAATAAGCAAACCCCCTTTAGTCAAAAAAATTACTTAAAAATAATTTTATTATTAACTCTATCAATATTTATCCTTCTCTAAAGCATTCCACCTTTGAACAAATTTTCGAACAGATATGTCTCCAAAAACAAATAATCTCAGGTTATTTAAATTTATAAGTAGTCTCATTCTGCCAAAATATAAAGTTAATGATATCTTCAAGAATCGGTATCTCATGAACTGTCATTAAAAAAAAACAGCACCAAAACTATTTCAAAATTAACTTACCTTTGCCAATGGGTTTGCCTTCATCGTCATATTCTTCATCCGAATAGCTAGTGTCACTAGCCAGATCGTCTGCAGCATAATTGGGATTAAAACGAGTAATTTCATCCCCACCATTGTCAGCCACGTGAATAGGTATTGGAAGCTCATCCTCCCGGTCATCATATTCATCATCATAGGGATCGTAATTGGTACCATATTTGCTAAATAAAAAATTTACAATGAAAATACGACACAATATGAGTCGGCTACTGTATATCAAAAGCAATATACCAAATTGTTATCATAGTCAGAGGAAAGGTTACACAGTCAGTGTGGAAGCGCATGCAGACAGCACTAAAAGTGGTGGAAAGGTGGACGGTTGGCCAAGGGCTCGGGCTGAGCCCTAAGAAAGCAACCGTCATACCGCTTACGAGGAGAAGAAAGTGAGAGAGCTACAGAACTCTCACTCTAAACAGTAGAAACTTCCCAATGGCCAGGGAGGTAAAATATCTTGGGGTCGTATTGCACTCTAAGGTAACCTGGAATGGTCACGTTGAAAAAATACTGCATAAGGAAGTTATGACCCTAGCTGTCACTAGATGGCTATATGGAAAAACATGGGGACTAAGACCTAGTATGGCCCACTGGCTGTACACAGGGTGGTCAAACCATTGTTAACATACACGGCACCGGTCTGGTGGCCTAAGGTGACACAATCCAGTGCCAAACAAAAACTAGGCAAGATCCAAAGGATGGCTTCCCTGGGCATCACAGGGGCTATGACTTCAACCCCAATTTTATAGTGGAAATCCCCGACCACGAGGCATGGCAGGAGGTGACGCTGGGCCTACCACGGGACGCGGTCGTCTGGTTCATAGACGGATCCGGCGGGGAGCGTGGGCAGGCGTTTATTCGGAAGGACCCAGGGTAAGTCATAGTATTTCCCTCGGAGCCCATGCAACAGTCTTTCAGGCCGAAATGTACGCCTACCTGCATTGTGTGCGGGAGAACAAGAGGAGGGGCTACACCAACATGCGGATCCTCATAGCCATAGACAGCCAGGCAGCCATTACGGCACTAAGTAGCCCACAGGTAAATGCCAGGCTAGTGAGTGAATGCCGAGACGAGACGAGCGACCTGGCTGGGCAGAATGAGGTCACCCTCATCTGGGTGTCGAGTCACTCAGGTGTCAAAGGCAATGAAGAAGCTGACAGTCTCGCGAAGAGCGGGACAGCAGAACCATTTATGCGACCAGAATCGGTTCTGGGCGTGACAAAGAGCACTGCCAGGGGAGCCATTAAGTCCTGGGTCAGAAACGAACACAAGGTGTACTGCGCACACTGTCCAGGGCTCAGACATGGGAAGTCAGTAAGTGAGAAACCCAGTTCAAATAGAGCTGTGTAGATGCTAAATCTTAGCAGAGGGCAGCTCAGAAACTCTTGGCGGGACACATGGCCGTCAAGAAACACCTGCACAAAATGGGGCAGTTCAAGGGGGACCTGGCATGCAGACTCTGCAGTGAGGGGGAGGAATCAGCCCAGCACATCTTGTGCTTACACTCGCACAAGATGTGCTGGGCTGATTTCTCCCCCACGCCGCAGAGTCTGCATGCCCCATTTTATGCAGGAGTTTCTTGACGGCCATGTGTCCCATCAAGAGTCCTGTTATGCTTCTGAGCTGTCCTCTGCTAAGATTTAGTAGCTCCACAGCTCTCTTAGAACTAGGTTCCCCAATTACTGACTTCCCATGTCTGAGCCTTGGACAGTCTGTCCAGTACGCTTTATGTTGGTTTCTGACCCAGAACTTGATGGTTCCCCTGGCCGTGCCTTTAGATACGCCCAGGACCAGTTCTGGTCCCATAAATGGTTCTGCTGATCCTCTCTTCACGAGACGGTCAGCTTCTTCATTGCCTTTGACCCCCGAGTGACCCGGAACCCAGATGAGGGTGACCTCATTCTGCCCAGCCAGGTCGCTTGTCTCGTCTCGGCATTCACTAACCAGCCTGCATGCAGACTCTGCGGCGAAGGGGAGGAATCCGCCCAGCACATCTTGTGTGAGTGTAAAGCTCTGGACCACAAAAGACAACTGATCTACAGTCAGCCTAGATCGGAGACAGAGCAATATAAAACTTCACCCTACCAATTGCTGTGCAGACTAGTTCAAGGCAGAGTGATTTTGGAATGGGTGGAGTAGAGACAATGGGCATGCACAATAAGCCAAAGGCTGCGGTGCTATCGGGGCGGCAAAGACGCGGACGAGCCCTAAGGAAGAAAAAAAAAACCAAATAACCAAGAGTGTGAAGAAGATTATTTCTGGAGTAAAAATAGGCATTAAAAAACCCACAATGAATGCTTGTGAGTGAACTAATCTATGGAGATGTTTGAAATTTGATTACATCAAGTATTAAAGGTTTGCTTGAGGCAATAACGACTTGGTATCAAATTTTGGAGGAAAATTACATAAGTAATGATAGAAAGAGAAAAAACATAGGCATTGATGTTAAAGCACAAGCGAAAACAAAAATACATATAGATTGTCATGGATTGAAACAATGCCAAAAGCGACCTGTGACAGTAGTCAGCGGATAACATATTGAAAAAAGAGAGAAATAGACGACTGAAAAATAAAATTTTGACAGACAGCTGAAGATTTGCAGATCAGCAAGGAACGTGTTGGTGAAATTTTGCATGAACATGTGGTTACGAGAAAAATTAGCATACATTAGGAACCAAAAATGCTCACAACACTCTACAAACAATGACAACTTGCAAGGTGTACAAAATTTTTCAATTTAGTTGGAGACACTCTCAACAAAATTGATCGGGATCTTTCAATATGATCCGGAGTCGATTCAATGTATGTAAAAGGGTGAGAGGCCACAGAAGAAATTCAAGGTGAAAAACTCGGCTTAGAAGCTTTTGGCAACTATTTTTTTGGGATAGCGAAGGCTTTTTGCTACTAGATTATCTGCTCAAGGAGAGTCAGCGAATGGTCAATATTACGCCAATGTATTAATCGAGGTACGAAAGGAAAATGCGTCTGTTCACAAGACGCGCATTTTAAGGCAAGCACTCAACGACACAGGCTTTATGAATCGACCACCCACTGTACAGCCAAGATCTGGCCCCCAGTAACTTCTTCCTTTTCTCCAATTTATTTATTTATTTATTTATTTATTTATTTATTTATTTATTTATTTATTTATTTATTTATTTATTTATTTATTTGTTTATTTATTTATTTATTTATTCATACACCATCCAACAGCTTAAAGCCAAACTAAGGATGGGCTGATATACAAAACATAATAACAAACAATAATCATACAAACTACACAAAAGAAAGTTAAAAATTAGATCAGTTTGAAAAACATTTTTATCTCTGATATATTACATGAAAAGATATCTAGGCTATCTTGCAATACAGAGTAATCATTACACATCTGGAAAATTGGAGACGATCGCAGCAATCGCGTACAAGCAGTCGGGAGATAGAATGTGCCTGGAAAACGTGCTGCAATATGAGGCATATTGAAATTAAGTTGCTGAAGCAGACTAGGGCAATCGAGAACAGAATTAACCAGTTTGTATAAAAATGTAAGGAATCTGCACTGCCTGTGCATCGACAGACTCTGCAGACCAAAGCGAAGAAGTAAACTCTCCTGAGGAAAACCAATAGAAGGATATTGACCATCCTCATGAAAGCTAAGAAATTTTAGAAATTTCCTTTGCACTGATTCTAGGCTTGCCACATGTATCCCATAAGTTGGAGCCCACACAACTGAACCATTTTCAAGTCCTGACCTGACCTGACCTGACCTAACCAAACAACGAAATAGCAGAAGGAGGGTGTCAGTCTGTGAGAAATTTTTGCTGTTTCTTATCAGGAACCCAAGAGTTTTGTAGGCAGAACTGACATAGTGTGGTTTAAAAGATAGAGTACCATCAAAAACAATTCCAAGGTTCCCGACTGTCCCGGGGCGATCAAGTGGAATCCCTCTTATATTGTACCCGAAAGTAATTGAGTGCCTATTTCGAGTAAAGGACATCACACAGCACTTGGAAACATTCATAGAAAGACCAATCTGACAACACCATTCATCAAGGATCTGAAGACAGCTCTGGAGCTGCAAACAGTCATCAACACTCGAAATATTTGCGAAAATCTTAATATCATCTGCATACATTAAAAAAGGAACATGCAAAACATGTTTAACTGGGTCAATAAGTATATTAAACAGTAATGGACCAAGTATGGAGCCCTGCGGCATTCCCGAAGTTATGTGATAGGTGTTAGACCTGAAGCCACCAACCTCAACAAACTGCCTCCTTCCATCCAGGTACGATCTAAACAAGCCAAGCAAGCCCTCTGAGAATCCGATAGCCCTCATCCTGTCAATCAGAAGAGAATGATTAACACAATCGAAGGCCTTAGATAGATCAGTATACACAACATCAACCTGTGAAGAACGGTCGAGGGCGGACGCAATTTGAAAAAGGAGTTACGAGGACGGAGATGCACTGATGGGAATGAGATGATGGCCACCGTTACAAAGGCCTTTAGAAGAGAAGGAAAAAGAATATTTTTTTTAATTGTAGTAAACGTCCTCTGTGCCAAATGTGAAAAATGTATTTCCCTTGGAGGGATTATATAGAAAATTATTTTTTCAATCTATAAAGTACACTTGGAGAACCCAAATCACCACAACACATATTTCAAAGACCTTATGATCGTTTCATTGACAATGTCAACATCATTAGATGATGAAAAATTCTAAAATTAAACGCAACAGCTACAGTGTATTTATATTGCGTCTAGGTAAACAAACTAGTCCGAAGTAAAATTGTCGTCGACAACCCATCGTTTGCCTATTGTGTAGTGAACCTACGAGGTCGAAGACCTGCTTTAATCTTCTGGTTGACAAATTTATTAGCTTTTATCTAATGTAAGGATAATCCTTACATTAGATAAAAGCTCATAAATTTGTAAGGATAATCCTTACATTAGATAAAAGCTCATAAATTTGTAAGGATAATCCTTAGATTAGATAAAAGCTCATAAATTTGTCAACCAGAAGATTAAAGCAGGTCTTGGACCTCGTAGGTTCACTACACAATAGACAAACGATGGGTCGTCGACGACAATTTTACTTCGGACTAGTTTGTTTACCTTGACGCAATATAAATACACTGTAGCTGTTGAGTTTAATTTTAGAATTTTTCATCCTCTGATGACGTTGACATTGTCAACGAAACGATCGTAAGGTCTTTGAAATATGTGTTGTGGTGATTTGGGTTCTCCAAGTGTACTTATCAGTGCTCATCACAGGTTCCAGTTTTCACATAGTTAATCTATAAATTTGTTTCATTTAATGGCCTAGGCTACGAATTTATCAGTTGTCCCTCTTAGCTATACTACTTTTATGATAAGAATGGAATGACTTCATTTTCAGTATTTACAAAACAGATTCATATATCTGAAATAAAAATTTTACTTCTCTAAGTTGGAAACCCTTCGCAATCGCATAATTATTAAAGCTAAACAAATTTACTGACAAATTAACTACTAATAATACTTACATTCCCTCTAGCACATAAGTCTTCATCTCTTCCTTTGCTTTTCTGTCATCCAGTAACTCAACGGCATCTTTATAATCTGGTTTTTTACCCCTGTAAGCCAATACAGGTTGTGGTGGTTCAGGTTCAGGTGGTATCCTCACCAGGTCAAATGGCACCTCAGTTATATGAGGTGGTAAGTTCTGTTCCAATACAGCATTTATTACTTCGTGAGTTTTAAAATCGTATGCTTCTAAACATTTCAGAATAAAACCTGGAAACAATATGAATTTACAATATGCATGGTATTGGTTCGATATAGAACTTGATGAACTCTGTAGACTGTTTAAAAAGATAGAAATAAAAACTAAATCAGTAAAGGCAATGAACATTCAACGTTATCAAGTCAACTGTTATGAGTACAACTAGAAACCAGGAGAAGGCTAGCAGATTTAGAAAAGAAAGAAGCTCTGGAATCGGAAATGATGATTAAAGAAAGGAGATACCAGAAGCAAAAGGAGTGGTTGGAAATGGAGTTACAACTAAAATTAAAAAGCATTTTTGGAAATAATGTTCCTATGGAGTGTGATGAACTTTGGCTAAGCAGATACCCGACGGATGTTGCCAATCCATCCTTCGGGCATGACCTTAAATATTCTAACTTATATTTCCACGGGTGTCATCTTTATTTCCTATAAATAGGACGAGGATAGATCCCTGTGAGGACTTCTGCTAATGCCCTCGTAGAACACCACAAATTACTGTTTCACAACAGTCTTGTCCTAGCATAGCCAAGTGGAGAAAAACTATAGCCAGGGGTCAAAAATTATTATTTCCCGCAAAGTCCCGGAAGTTAAGTAGGCTTTAATTACTTACTCCTGGATAATGGCCGTTTTCCTATCTTACACAGATGGAAGCAGAAATATTATGAACAGGTAAATTAAGATGTGAATTTAAGAAACATTTAGAAGAATATGGTAAAAAGTTGAGCCAGCTTCAAAAATTGGACCTAAAGTACTTGAATATCATCTATGAGCTGCTGAATATGGCTAGGACTGGAGTTGAAAAAGAACTTTGTGAAACAATATTACTATTCCTGTTGGAACCAGTAGATTCTGACAAAGGAGAAGGCAGACCCAAATGAACCTCTATTAAAACTAACTGTAGATGTTATTCTTCAAATGGCAGCAAGTTGAGCGACAAGTTACCTGCGAGAGATAAGGCCAAGCATACTAGGTTAAGGCGAAATATAGGGGGGAGCCGTCTGTCCCGTATCCATGCGATGTTGGGCACGTTAAAGATCCCTACCCTCCTTACAGAAAGGCAGGCGTTCAGCAAAATTTCCAGGATAGTGAGGTGAAACTGCTCCCTGGCGTTGGTGATTGACCATAGTCGCGGAAATAGGCCGACGTTAAAGAAACAAAACACACACATTTATTATAAAACTTTTAATTTCATCAAACATCTGGTATTCTGTGCTGAAACTAAATTAGGGGTTGAATGTGTGGGGGTGGAATATTGTTGACAAAAATTTTGAATTTTCTTTTTGCTAAAACAGTATAAAAATCTCAAAACATAGAAAACTTGAATCCGGAATGAAAATTCTTTTGTCAGTCGGTGTCTGTCTACTCAAGTAATATAACGTGTCAAAAGTTTATGGGTACAGGAATACAAATATTTTCTTTGTGGTCGAGTCATGGGCCCTAAATTCATTCCATGAGAATGTCTTTCTGTAGAGAATTAATTATCACAACTATGTGGATGTTATAATTTGCAGCACAATTTTTTATTTTTGTAACGAAACTATATGAAACTATTCATTGGGTCCTCATGGTACTAGTGTTTAATTTTGGGGGTCCGTGATTTCAAGGAATTTGGTAAACACTATGGTATTCAAATTATATATTGGCTTATTTTTCTGTATAATGTATGAACCTGTCTTTGAATCTGTTGCAAATTGTATTGGACAAGGGAGTTGCCTGTTAATAATAATACATTAAATAAATAAATACACTTACCATCGCCAAGATGGGGAAACATATCCATAATATCCTTTACTTTTACGTCAATCTCATCCTCAGAGGGGCCCAGATCTTTAACCACGCCATTACTTTGAACTGGTGGCATATGAATCTCCCGTTTCTTTGGGGCATTGTTTCTAAAAGAGTCCTCGATCGTTTGTCTCTGTTTCATAATCTCACTTAACTTATGTGTTCTTGGAAGATTGTTTATACATTTCATTATGTAGTCAGTTCTTGTACTGTCACTGTAATATAAATCATAGTTATTGTAGATATTTTCTGTTAAAAGTAAATTCTGTATGCATGTGTTATGCTATGTTAGCTTCTTCTTTTATATGCAAACTGATATTTAGATACACAAATATCAGTCTGCATTTAAAAGCAATCATGGCTGTGAGATAGCGCTGCAATATTTACTAGATTAACGTAAATTTGTAAGAGATGAAGAAAATGTTATATCTGCAATTTATTTACATTCAAAAAGAGCATCTGAAACAGTAATGTAGAGAGGTTATTGAAAAAAGTAGAAGCACTGGAATTTAAAGGAGTTCTTTTGGATTGGTTCAGAAATTATTTAACTGATCATCTTCAGGTGTGAATCAAAGAAGTCTCAGTTGGTAAATATAAATTGGAGGTCAGCAGAGAAGTTTACTGGCTTCACTTTGTATGTTGTATATAAATTATAACTATGTATGTAAATTATAATTATATTGGCAGTGATTATTCTAAGTATTGTAATGCCTTACAAGTTTTTCTTTATTTTCCATGCTATGTTCTACTGTTCTAAAAATAACTGACGTCTCAGACACCCACAGCTATATATAAAATGAAAAATTCAGCTGGTTCCTCTCTTATCGCATTTAAATTAAATGTAACATCTAGTGTGCACAACGAGCAGAATGTCTCTGCAGGCTTAATATTTTGACCCTACCCTCACCCAAAGGCTGCCATCCCCTGCCCACTGACGTGCCGTTGGTGACCCCCCCCCCCTCTCTCTCTCTCTCTCTATCTATCTCTCTCTCTATCTCTCTATCTATCTCTATCTCTCTATCTCTCTCTATCTCTCTAACTATCTCTCTCTCTCTCTCTATCTCTCTCTTATAGATATCTGCACGGGCACTGCTCAGAGGAGCTTTCTTCCATAGTTTCTCCACCTACTGCTGCAACCCCCCACCCACCCCCCTCCTACAGATCAAAGCATTAAGCAATCTAACTAGGGCGTGCAGTACTGGCCGTCATCGCACCACTCATTTTCTCTCGCTCAAAAGCTTAGCACACGCGGGAATCGCGGGATTATTCGAATATGAATTAAATTGCTGGTTTATTTTGATTTCTAAGTTTAATAATTTGCGAATTTTGCGCCTTTGAATGGCGCCCGGGGCTCGTGCCCTACTTTCCCCACCCTGGGTACGGCACTGAAAATAAGTACTTTAACAGATAAAATAAAAATAGTACAATAGCGTAAATATTAGGGATAATTGTGGATATGGAGCTAACTTTTGGTCGGGTGTGTGATGATGTATGGATATATGGATTTGTAAGAAAATTTCAACAACAAAAATTGGGAGTTTTGGCAAGATGGGGTGGTTTCTTGACTGTGTGGGCTAAAAAGATAGTGTAAGATGTCATATAACTAACAGACATTAAATAGTAAATTAATAAATATATAAATATAAATAAAATATACTCATACATACATGTTGCAGTATGTCGAAAACATTTCATTTGTTATGTCAACACTAAACTTCATATGATAATCACATATAAAGCATTCGTTCTCCAAGGCTATGTTTATTAGCCGAAAATATGACTCAATGTATTCTTCTTGTAACATGTGGTCATGCCTGAAAAAAAAAGGTCAATCAGAATTGTTTGAACTTGGTAAGTATCAGGAGAAAATCTTATTTTCCATTTATTTTTCTTCATAAAACGACACTTGACATTTTTGAAATACTATGTGATCACATTTTCAATTGCTCGTGGCTTGTTCACATACACCATAGATTCCCAAAGAAGTCTATATCGACCCCCAGTAGTCGACTCCAACCTGCAAGAGGTCCATGCCGACGAAAAACAAAATTGGGGTGCATGAGATGTAAATGGGATCTACAAGAGTGATTCACATTTAGGCAGGTCATCACCAAAATTTAGGCAAATGTCATAATGCGCCTAACACAGATTGCACCTAGATACTTACATAATACTTTTAATAGACTTAGATAGATAGATAATATATTGGCCATGTTACATAATTAGTTTATGTTTACAGCAAGTCAGTATACATGTTAAAAGCAGTGATGTCAATATAAATTCAAAAACGCCTAAAATTAATCTATCCTAACAACAAAACACAATTAACCAGCAGTCAAAGCACAGTAACAAAAAAAAACAAAGACAAAAAATAAAAGAAAAACACATCAGTGCAGATCAGAACACTGGCATAGCCACATTAGTATATTGTGCCTGTGACTAGGATACAACTCAAAAAATCTAATAGCACCCCCCGAAACTCCATAGAACTCCAACTTCCTCCATAGTATTGAGTCAGACACGCAGTCAAAATCCTTTGAGAGATCGCACAACAACACAGCTGAATGCTCTCGTCTCTCAAGGCCATCCACCAACTCCTCAACCACCCTCAGTACAGCGTGGGTTGCAGAACGACCACAACGAAAACCAAACTGGTTAGGATTGAGTAATGAATTTCTCTCAAAGTAATCAGCAAGCCTGTCCTTGATAATGATCTCCATCACCGTAGCAAACATGGGCACAATTGCCAAAGACCTGTAATTATCCAGCTCATTAAGGTCTCCCTTCTTATGTAGGGGAATTTACTTTGAATATTTAAAAACCTCGGGAAAAATACCCTTCCCAAAAGAAGCATTCAACAGTAATGTTAATGGCTCAACAAGATAATCCATTGAGCACTTTATCAACTTGCTATTAACATCATATACATCCGTGCAGCTTGAATCACTCAATCTTAGTATCGCCTCAAGTACCTGCCCCTCAGAAATCAGCCCCAGCTCGAAACATCATTGAGGTTCAGGAACGCAATTCAAAAACTCTGTGAAATCCACATCGGAAGGAGGCAGGGGGTTGACAATCCTGTCCGCTATGCCACTAAAGAAATCATTGCAATCAGTGGCTGTAATTGTAGTAGGCGACAAATAACGATTTTCTCTGTTACATTCAAAATTAATTATGCGCCAGCCCGCCCTGATCTTGTTACTCGAACTCAATATATAGCTATCGTAGCTCAGTTTCTTTTTTTCAACTATTTTCTTTCTGTAATTTTTCCTGGCCACCTTATAAGCTTCAAAATCCTTAGTATCCTTAGTCACATCAAAAATCAGTTTGATATTAGCAAGTTTTTGTCTTTTTTCTTTCAGTTCACTGATTTTAACAGATTTGAAACAAAAAGGAGAATCACACCAAAAACCACCAAAATAATAACACAGACTTATGCTAGATACATATATATCGACAACGAAGTTGTCTTTATCCGTAGCTGTCGCTAAACTAACTATATGGGCAAAATTATATATCTAAACTAAACACTAAAAATGATGTAATACGGACTGATGATGCAATGCCGGATAATGAAATACTGAATGATGCAACACCGTATAATGCAATATCGGATGCCTCAGTACCGGACGATGTAACACCGGATGACATAACACTGGGTGACATAATTCAAGGACTACTGCTGTGTCAGTGGATACGCCCAACCTGTTGTGTCGATGTTGCAAGCAAATTCTAAGCTATCTAACCTAGAATGTGACATTTTGTTACGATTACCTTTTAGCTTCTGTAACGTTTCTTGCTAAATTTAGTAAGCATCTAGGAAGGGCTCATTAATCATTACATGCTTAATTGACAATGAGTAACAAATTACGATCAAACTGGAAAGTTGTATGAAAAGTTGCTTTTATTTGCTACCGTGGTACACCTCTAGCCTCTCTTGAATATTTGTGTTCTGTGTTGGACGTTTCTCAGCATAACACTGTGGTGAATAGTCGTAGCAGACTATTGGATCAGGTGTTGTATTCTGGATGTTGCCTTGTTTACAGAGCGAATGTTGAGGCTGTTAATGAGGACTCCTATCATCCGTCTCTTCACATTGTGGTGACCGACATCAAGGATTGGAACAGTAATTCCAAAATGCAAGGAAATTATACTCATCTTTCCTATAATTCTAAAAATGCCGACTTTCCGGCTCTCTATGCTGCTTTTACCGGCCTCTCGTGGGATGCAGTCCTTGTTGAGCAGGATGCTTCTTCAGCATTGGATAAATTTTATGAGATTATTTACTCTTGCATAGATACTTATGTCCCTAAGTCTTCTCCAAAAATGAGGACTAAGTTTCCACCTTGGTATACTCCGGCCATTAAACATAAATTAAGATTAAAGATGCATTATTGGAAGCTCCATAAAATCACAGGTGATCACTCATATTATTAGGTGTTTTCCTATTGGAGAGGTGAAGTAAAGAAAGATATTGCAGAATCTTATAATGATTATGTCCCTAAGTCTTCTCCAAAAATGAGGACTAAGTTTCCACCTTGGTATACTCCAGCCATTAAACATAAATTGAGATTAAAGATGCACTATTGGAGGCTCCATAAAATCACAGGTGATCATGGATATTATTCGGTGTTTTCCTATTTGAGAGGTGAAATAAAGAAATATATTGCGGAATCTTATAATGATTACTTACATAAAATTTAGAGCAGCATTCGTGAAGATTCGGGAAAATTCTGGTCTTTTATTAACTCTAAGAAGACATCTGGTTTAGCTTCTTGCATTTCCTTCGATGGAGACTTTGAGTCGGATCCGCAGCAAATAGTAAATAGGTTTGCTAATTTTATCTCAGAATCTTTCTTACCCAGTACTACTTCAACAACATCTTCTGTCATCATGCCACAAAAATCAGGTTGGACTATATATCCCCCGGCTCTGGATCCTGACGACATTAGGTCTTCCATAGGCAGCATCAAGTTTAACCTGACATCTGGTCCTGATAGTGTACTGGGCTTCTTGGTGAGGGACTGCATGGAGGTTTTCGTGAATCCACTATTACATATATTTAATTTAGTACTTAAAACCACTTGTTTTCCAAACAAATGGCGTATATCTAAGGGAATTCCTGTGTTCAAGGCTGGAGATAGAGGTAGTGCTCTTAATTATTGAATTGTAGCTATAAGTAATAACTTCTGTAAACTATGGGAAGCTTGCCTTCATAGACATCTGTCCTTTCACCTCTCCTCTGTTCTAATACCTGAACAGCACGGATTTGTTGGAAACCGTTCCACAGCAACCAATCTTGTGTCTTTTACGTAATATGTTTTTGTAGCACTGGAGACGCACTCACAGGTAGATGGGGTCTATCTGGATTTCTCCAGGGCTTTTGACCGAGTGGATCACTCCGTCTTGGTTTCTAAGTTGGACAGTATTCATCTTTCTGACAGTCTTTTGGCCTTATTTAAATCCTATCTGCACAATAGACAACTATTTGTCGAAGTTAAGGGTTACCGGTCTCATAGATTTACCATTTTTTCTGGGATTCCCCAGGGTTCTCATTTAGTACCGCTACTATTCAATATATATTAATTACATAAAAGATCACTTAAATGTCAACTTCTTATTACATGCCGATGACATCAAACTATATCGTAAAGTGACCTCATCCAATGATTGCTTATTACTACAAAATGCCTTAAGCTCCGTACTTGACTGGTCTGTTGTAAAAAGTGTACCTATAAACATCAACAAGTCTTGTGTCATGTCACATTATAGGATAAAATCTCCCTTGTTCCTCGATTATAATATTAATGGTGAAAATTTGAGTCGTCATACATTGGTGAAAGATTTGGGAGTGACTTTTGATTCTCAGCTAGCATTTGTTCCACATATCCAAGACATGTTAGGTAAGTCATACAGGCTTGTAGGTTTCATAATCAGAAATAGTAAAAATTTCAAATCTGAGACGATACTAAAGCTTCACTTCTCGTTTGTCAGGTCTCGATTGGAGTATTGTTCGGCCATTTGGTCCCTGATATATCACGTCCATATAAATAACATAGAACATCTGAGGGAGAGAGGATGGTCACTAGCAAAAACTAGTTCGACTGGGCTGACTAAAATAAAACCATCAAATCAATTAATAAGGAAAAATACCTGCCATATTATGTTTGTAAATAATTAATGTTTTTCTGGAAAACTATTGTAACTAATGATGTTTGTAACACAATTTTTTTTAAGCGACTTGCAGTATTTACATGTATGTACCAAATTTTAATTTTCTAGCTCCATAGAAAATAGAGATTTCTTCAAGTAATGGCTTACTGGGACCTCTAAAACCAATCTCCAAGATCCATTTAAATTTAAAGAATTAGTTTTAATAATATACCTTACTAATAGTGTACAATTCTTATGGAAATTCACTACAATAATGCACTTGCCGCGTCCAGATTTTTTTTTTTTTTTAATCAGGCTAACAGCCTGTATTCTGTGTTTCAGAAGTGAACGGCATGCTGTCTGCTTCAAGTTTTTTATACATACTTTAGTTTTGGATATATGTACATTTATACTCGCATACCTTGAATCATGTAGGGATCACTTCTAAATTTTCTTTGTTTTTTTTTGTTTGAAAATTTTAATGCAAAATTATCTCTTGGCAGGTGGGCAAATAGCTTGAAGAGGTTCGTTGGCCAGAAAAATAAGACTTTTTCAAACAATAAAGATATTTTGATGAAATATAGTACATTATTGTTTGTACAATATAGGTTATAAGGGTAACCAAAAATGACGTCTGCTTTCATTAAAAAAAGACATATTAATTTGCTATTCAAAACATTTTAATGAAAATTCACTGCCATAACGCACTTGCTGTGTCCAGACTTTTTATTAAACTTTGTAATTGTGCTACTACAGGGTTGCCACTAAAAACAGCATACCAATTTCCCTGACTTTTTCCTGATTTCCCTGACATGCCAAAATCTATTTCCCTGACTTTGATCTACAATTTACCCCCAACATATGTAGGTTAGGTTAGGTTAGGTTTGTTTGTGAGTGGGCCATACCGGTCTCTCCACTGCGACCATAAGGTCTATTGTGGCTCACGCCTAATAGTTATATTTCGCCCAACAAAGCCAGCCTCCTGCAGAGGTTGATAATCTTCGTGGGGGAAAGTTGATTCAGATCCTCCGGAGCAAGCTTTATCTTGCCAAAGAGCAGGTATCTAGTCCTGCCCGCTGCCGGAGAGGAACACAGCACGTGCTCTGCTGTCTCGTCGCTCTCCATACACAGCCGGCACTCGGTCTCCTGACCGATCCCAATACGGTGTATGTGGTGCTGCAAGCGGCAGTGTCCTGTATACAGGCCGACTAGAGTACTCAGTTGTTGTCTGTTTAACTCTAGAAGTTTTTTAGCCGTTGACTCAGGCAGGCCATTTATGATGGCCTTAGAGTGGGCTAATCCTGGCAGATTTTGCCAATATTGGATTGTCATTCTTTCTGTCCAGGTCTTTAAGGTGCGTTTTGCTGTGCAAGATGTTATCCCCAGCACCGGTTCTGGTCTGACAAAGTATCTCTGGGAACCACTCCTGGCAAGCGTGTCGGCCGCAACATTGCCATCATGGTCCGAGTGACCCGGTATCCAGACCAGCGACACCTCATTACAGCTGCCCAGTTCATTAAGGGCAGATTTACAACTCTATGCCGTTTTTGAATTACACCAGTAGGAACCAAGAGCCTTTATTGCAGCTTGGCTATCTACCTATATCTTTATCGATTTGTGTTTGCACTGGTTTTTTATACTTTCCCTTGCACATATCTTGATGGCATACACTTCTGCCTGGTGTATGGTTGCGTACTTTCCGAGACTAGCTGATAGTCTAGCATCGGTGCTGCCCCCATATGCGCCGGCTCCTACTCCCATATTGGTTTTGGAGCCGTCAGAGTACCAGCAGTGATCGGCTCTCAATAGGGTCGTTTGATTTCGTTCCCAGTCCTCCATTTCCGGGAGGATTGTCTTGAAAGACAGATCTCTACTGATCTTTGTAGGCATCAAGTCTGAGACCATTCCCAGAATCCCGTGACCCTCAATGTCATCGAGGAGTCCGGATCCTCCCAGACTGATTTCCTTCGGCATACTGTCGGCCGTTTGTTTTAGTCTGTATGTTGTCCACCTCGCCACCCTCTCCAACCATATGTGAAGAGGTGGAATATTAAGGAGGACCTCCAGAGCGGCTGATGGTGCGGTGCTTATCGCTCCCGTTATCATCAGACAAGCTTGTCTCTGTATATGAGCCAGTTTGGCCCTCGCGATACCACGAAGTGCCTTAGGCCACCAAACTATGGCTCCATATGTTATTATCGGTCTGATAACCACTACATAGAGCCAGTACATCTGTTGGGGGTTTGTTCCACAGTTGTTTCCACAGATTCTCCGGCATGTCCACAGTGACAGTTTAGCCCTGCGGATTACATTCTCTAACTGTATGTCCCAGTTGAGCTTCTTATCTAGGGTGACCCTCAGATATTTTGCTTGTTCCGAAAATGGAATCGTTTCCCCCATAAGAATAGGTGGTTTTAATTTGTCCAACCTTCTTCTTCTGGTAAATGGAACAATGATCGTTTTGCGGGGGTTCACAGACATATGTTCCGTCCGGCACCAATCAACGTATGTAACACACTACTACAGAATACAGTAGGTCTTCGCATCATGGCGGAAAACACACTTTCCCATTTCAAATACAAAGTGACCAATGAACGCAAAATTTAAAAAAACGAATATTGTGTTCTGTGGAAAAAGAAATCATTAAATAAATGGTTCAGAATTTTACAAAAAGCAAACACATTGTTTCACCTATTTATCATAAAAAGGAGGCAAATAATTTTTCCCTGACAGGGACAAAAATTCCCTAACTCTTAATAAATTTTCACAATGTTTCCCAATTTTTCCGTGACAAAATTTTTTCTTCTACAAATTCCCTGATTTTTCCTGGTTTTCCAGACGAGTGGGAATCCTGTACTAATGAAAATTCCTTGTCCAGAGTATGAATAAATAAATAAAAATAAAATAATCAAAGTATTTGAACATGATACTCACTGACTAGCCAATGTTTTATCCAAGCAATCAGACACAAATGCGTTATATGCATTTAAAAATTCAGATCTTCCTGCTGCAATTTGATCAAATATTATGTTTGTTAATTCTGGGTCATCTTCTAGCTCTTTTCTACCATCTAACATATCATAAATTTCTGAATAAACAGTTTCATAAGTAAAGCATAGCCTGGAATAGAAAAAATATAAGAAATCATAGGATGATAATTGAAAAAATAATAATAAAACCTACCGAGTGGGCATCTCAGTTTCATAAGCTTTCTTTACAGTTGGTCTATAAATTTCAAAGAGTGTGTTTAAAGACGCTACAGTATGTAGCAAATAGCTAACAACAGAGTGAACCCACTGTAAACTAAAATTAGCAGGTCTTGGATCTATGGCAATAGGCACCACGTCTACAAGTTCAGTGTTCCTGCATACTAACATCTCGATCATTTCAAACACCTAAAAACATAATCATATGTTCATTACCTTTTCACAATTATCTTTAACATTTGCTTATAAATGTAACTTTTTTATAAAAATTGACCGAATCCAATATAAGGCTCTTAGAATCATAACAGGAGCAATCAAAACTTCTCCTGTACAACCTCTTTTAGTTTTAACAAACGAACAACCACTTTTTGTTAGAAGATTTTTGTTATACTGTAAATTTCTTATAAAAAAACTTTAGCTCAGACTCTCAGGACACGTTCATGAAAATTCAACAGCTACTGTGATCCACCTTACGCACAACTATTGGAGAAACAAAACTTCACCACCATTATTTGACGCTTCTTTGGAAATCGAAAATTCTCAATGGTTAGGTTTGTATGTGAGTGGGCCATGTCAGTCCCTCCGCCGCGACCATAAGGTCTATTGTGGCTCACGCCTAATGTCTATATTTTGCCCAACAAATCCAGCCTCCTACAGAGGTCAATAATCTTCGTGGGCGAAAGTTGATCCAGATCCTCTGGAGCAAGCTTTACCTTGCCAAAGAGCAGGTATCTAGTCCTGTCCGCTGCCGGACAGGAACACAGCACGTGCTCTGCAGTCTCGTCACTCTCCATACACAGCCGGCACTCGGTCTCCTGACCGATCCCAATACGGTGCATGTGGTGCCGCAATCGGAAGTGTCCTGTATACAGGCCGACTAGAGTACTCAGTTGTTGTCTGTTCATCTCTAGAAGTTTTTTAGCCCTTGACTCAGACAGGCCATTTATGAAGGCCTTAGAGTGAGCTAATCCTGGAAGATTTTGCCAATATTGGATTGTCATTCTTTCTGTCCAGGTCTTTAAGGTGCGTTTTGTTGTGCAAGATGTTATCCCCAGCACCGGTTCTGGTCCGACAAAGTCTCTCTGGGCACCACTCCTGGCAAGCACGTCGGCCGCAACGTTGCCATCATGGTCCGAGTGACCCGGTATCCAGACCAGCGACACCTCATTACAGCTTCCCAATTCGTTAGGGCAGATTTACAACTCCATACCGTCTTTGAATTACACCGGTAGGAACCAAGAGCCTTTGTTGCAGCTTGGTTATCTGCATATATCTTTATGGATTTGTGTGTGCACAGGTTTTTTATACTTTCCCTTGCACACATCTCGATGGCATACACTTCTGCCTGGTGTATGGTTGCGTACTTGCCGAGGCTAGCTGATAGTCTAGCATCGGTGCTGCCCCCATATGCGCCGGCTCCTACTCCCAAATTGGTTTTGGAGCCGTCAGAGTACCAGCAGAGGTCCGCTCTCAACAGGGTCGTTTGATTTCGGTCCCAGTCCTCCCTTTCCGGGAGGACGATCTTGAAAGACAGATCCCTGCTGATCTTTGTAGGCATCATGTCTGAGACCATTCCCAGAATCCTGTGACCATCAATGTCATCAAGGAGACTGGACCCTCCCAGACTGACTTCCTTCAGCATGCTGTCTGCCGTTTGCTTTAGTCTGTACGTTGTCCACCTCGCCACCCTCTCCAACCATATGTGAAGAGGGGGAATATTAAGGAGGACCTCCAGAGCGGCTGATGGTGCGGTGCTTATCGCTCTCGTTATCATCAGAAAAGCTTGTCTCTGTAGATGAGCCAGTTTGGCCCTCGCGATTCCACAAAGTGCCTTAGGCCACCAAACTATGGCTCCATATGTTATCATTGGTCTAATAACCACTACATAGAGCCAGTATATTTGTTGGGGGTTTGTCCCCCAGTTGTTAGGACAGATTCTCCGGCAGGTCAACAGGGGCAGTTTAGCTCTGCAGATAACATTTTCTAACTGTATGTCCCAGTTGAGCTTCTTATCTAGGGTAACTCCCAGATATTTTGCTTGGTCCGAAAATGGAATGATTTTCCCCATAAGAATAGGTGGTTTTAATTTGTCCAACCTTTTTCTTCTGGTGAATGGAACAATGATTGTTTTGCTGGGGTTCACAGACAGCTGTTCCCTCCGGCACCAATCATTGATTATTTATGTATGAAGCTGTTTGTAATAAAAGTGTCATGGTAGCTTTCATGTGTTTTGTTAAAGACTCTAAGTTAGCTAGGTTTATATAGCTCTTAGTAAAAAGATGATATTCTGAAAATTGGACTGTTCCAATAAATATTGTACTAGTGGCAATATACTATATGGTCTTAAGGGATACTAAATAAACTAAGCAAATTAATGTATAGTCAGAGAGATAAAAGTAAGTTCCTTTGTGTCACTATGTGAACCTGTGATGAGCACTAATAAGTACACTTGGAGAACACCCAAATCACCACAACACATATTTCAGAGACCTAACGATCGTTTCATTGACCATGTCAACATCTTCAGAGGAAGAAAAATTCTATTTAGAATTTTTCTTCTTCTGAAGATGTTAACACAAGGAAAGACACAAAGGAATAAGTACACTTGGAGAACACCCAAATCACCACAACACATATTTCAGAGACCTTACGATCGTTTCGTTGACCATGTCAACATCTTCAGAGGAAGAAAATTTCTATTTAGAACTTTTCTTCCTCTGAAGATGTTGACATGGTCAACGAAACGATCGTAAGGTATCTGAAATATGTGTTGTGGTGATTTGGGTGTTCTCCAAGTGTACTTATTCCTTTGTGTCTTTCCTTGTATTAACCTCTTTTGACCACAGCCTCCCCAGTATGTTAAAAAGTCACCATGACAGGCTCCATTGGTGTGAAAAGTGTCCCAGTGTTTCTTCTGCAACAACTTGTAGCGTAGATGTGTGCATGCATATGTATGTGGGTGTATGTGCACATGAAGAAATAATGTGCATTTTCTGTCCTGCACCTAGTGTTAAGTTCTGGACGTATAAAGCCTATTGACGTGAGTGTGTATACATGAGTGTATATGCGCTGGCATATCTGTGTGTGGGTGGATATGTATGTAAGTTTTAATTTTAATATATATTTTTAGTAAACAGCAAGTGTATAGGGAGATAAAAGAAGATAAAAGAAAAAAGTTAAAGAGCTTGTTAGATTAACATTCTTAAGACAGGTTTGCCATTGTCAAAAGCAAGGTCACATGCATCCTTGTTCATTTTGAAGATTGACAGTGACTGAATGAGCCAGTTTTTTAAGTCAAAACTCTAATAAAAAAAAAAAACATAATAATTGTGTCTTTTACAACCACATGCTGCGGCTTCTTTGTATGATTGATTCTATAACTGAGTGACAAATATACAGTGAGAGGCAGAATTACGGAATAAATTCATTAAAATTGGAGCGATTTGTGTTTTGACAGAATGCTCAGACGTGTAAACTCTAGTTTTCAAAAATACATATTTTTGCATAAATTTTACATTTCTCCCACATCTGCTTTTCAAATATTACGTCATCAAATGTTTTTTTTTTTAACGACAACTCTTATTTTTATTTTATTTTGATAGATCATTGAGTTATCTACACAGTACCATCAAAATTTTGATACCTCACATTGTAAAATTTTTGAATGAAAGTCGTTTAAAGAGTGGAAAGCATAAAATCTCTTTAAAACAACAATCAAAAGATAACAAAAATTTCAGGACGCAGCCAGTGCTTCAGGGGCCACTGCAAAATCCACGAGATCGTGAAGGAGCCCATGCTTGAAATGAGGTCAGACCTCGCGAGCCCGCGAATCTGCAGGGAAAACAATTTTAAAAGGGAAATCCCCGACCGCGAGGCATGGCGGGAGGAGAAGCCGGGCTTACCACGGGACACACTCACCTGGTTCACGGACGGATCCGGCAGAGAGCGTGGGACGGGGGCAGGTTTTTATTCGGACGGACCGAGGTTAAGTCATAGTATTTCCCTCGGAGCCCATGCAACGGTCTTTCAGGCCGGAACGTAAGCCATCCTGCACTGTGTGCGGGAGAACAAGAGGACGGGCTACACCAACAAGCAGATCCTCATAGCCACAGACAGCCAGGCAGCCCTTAAGGCCCTAAGTAGCCCACGGGTAAGCTCCAGGCTGGTGAGTGAGTGCCGAGACGAGATACGAGCGACTTGGCTGGGCAGAATGAGGTCACCGTCATCTGGGGCCGGGTCACACAGGGGTCAAAGGCAATGAAGAAGCTGACAGTCTCGCGAAGAGAGGATCAGCAGAACCATTTATGGGACCAGAACCGGCTCTGGGCGTGACAAAGAGCACTGCCAGGGGAGCCATTAAGTCCTGAGTCAGAAACCAACACAAGGTGTACTAGGCAGACTGTCCAGGGCTCAGACATGGGAAGTCAATAATTGAGGAACCCAGTTCAAAGAGAGCTGTGGAGCTGCTAAATCTTAGCAGATGACAGCTCAGAAATATAACAGGTTTCTTGATGGGACACATGGCCGTCAACAAACACCTGCATAAAATGGGGCGGTTCGAGGGGGACCTCGCATGCAGACTCTGCGGCGGGGGGGGGGTCCAGCCCATCACATCTAGTGCGAGTGTAAAGCCCTGGATCACAAAAGACAACTGATCTACCATCAGTCTAGACCGGAGACAGAGCATTATAAAACCTCACCCTACCAATTGCTGTGCAGACTGGTTCAAGGCACAGTGATTGTGGAATGGGTGGAGTGAAAAGACTAAGGGCATGCACAATAGGCCAAGGGCTGCAATGCTATCGGGGCGGCAGAGCCACATACGAGCCCTGAAGAAAAAAAAAAGGTATGTACAACTATTTTTAGGCCATATTCTATTATAATCACGTTAATATGTAGTTGAGGTTAAGTAGGCTGTTCCCCAAAAATTGAGAATTATACACTTACCAGTTTTGTATGATTAATTTTATCTTCAAGTTCTTTTTCATGGAACTTCTTCTGTGATTTATCATTAAAATATAGTTTCGATATGTGATTCACAAAGTCTCTATTGTGGTTTTTATAAAGCAAAGACAGAATAACCACTGCTGATAAACTAAGTAAACTGGTATCTAATAAACTTTTCAGTCCAAATTTCTCACTCATATATTCTTCCTAAAATAAATGACAACAAATTAATTCAATAAAATCAATGAAGCAACAATATATACATACTGGTGAATGCCAAAAAGTTAACAGCTTTTCGTAAACCCAGAAAAAATAACTGAAGATTGTTTCATACATCTGGGCGAAATCATTCTTCAAATGAACCACATCATAGGGAGCAATAGCATTTAATAGAAAACTCATCAATGCCCTTGGAACAGCTGGTTCGAACAATATGACACACCAAAACTCATGAAAACTACATTCGAGGAGATATGCTAGCATCTTGATAAAATTCTTATTGTTCTTTATAAAGAAACTATTTCTTGAAATATCTGTTGTAAAATAATAGGGCTGATAATTATACACCACAAAATGCTTAGGAATCCATGACTTATGCTAAAAATTAAAATTAATTAGTAAAAAACGAGTCCACAAAATGCAAACTTACCAGTGCTGGTACAATCTCCTTTCTTGTTTCATAATACTGTGAGAATTCTTTTGTTGACAGTTTATTAACATCCTACAAACAGATAGGTAGATAAATAGAATTACACCTTACCTTAGAATGTTTTGTTGACAAATGTCACTTGTTGCAACAAATTATAGTAAAGTGGAGAATAAAAAAAGACTACAAAATTTAAACTTACCAAACTATCTGGGAGCTCTTTCACTTTCACATTGATATATCTTTCAAGATGTATTTGATTGATTGGTAATTTACTACCATTCTGTAAAAAATACAAATTATTAGGTTATAAAGTCACACAAAAACACTGAAATCAAACCTTAAAACTTTGATTATTATGAGCATAACAAGCTTGATAACAAGTATCTGCTCCCAACGAGTGTTCTATTTCACCTAAAACATGTAAAAAATCTTCCATGTTTAGAATTTATTAGATATCGGTCCACCTAAAGAGTTCCACACAAAAAAAGCTACAAACTGTTCACGTCTCACGTTCCTGGTTCACCGATCACTGTTCTGTTTTCTGTTCACGTCTCACGTTATCACCAGTCACTAACTACCAAGGCACATACACAATTTACCTTGACTAACTCTACTAACCCATAACAGTTTTGTAAGTTTGTAAGTCGTTATGTTCTCCTTCCTTTCATTTCTTTCACACAGAACAGCTGTTCTGTCGATGTCAACGCGCTAACCTTTACTTGTAGTTCAAACCTGTAGTTCAAAAAATCACTGAGTTCCCTAGATTCTCGGTTACAACAGATTTTATATTAGCGAATTTTCATTAGGAACCATTCGGTCTAATCAGGTTGAAAAGCTCTTGGAAAAATTTGTTCAGATGAGCGCGAATTTGGGTCCCTAGAACCCAAAACCAAGGTCCGTTAAAATTTTTAGATGTTTATATATATATATATATATATATATATATATATATATATATATATATATATATATATATATATATATATATATATATATATATTGTGTGTGTGTGTGTGTGTGTGTATCGTAGCGATAACTCAAAAAATACTTAACTGATTTGAACGTAACTTGGCACAGATCTTCATTGCATTAAGACTGCGGACGAGATCGTATTACAGCTAAAACGGGCGTTTTCTTTTTGCCTCAATAATATACATAAATATTTTTGAAAACGCTATATTTTTGTACGTATCAGAGTCACTGGAACGAGACTCTACATGTGGCTAGAAATAGTGCAAATAAACCTACAATATTTAGAGCTTTTTCCAAATTAAAAATAAAATTCCAAAGACCTGCGTTAAAACGACTTAGTGGTTAAAGTCCAATGCCTGACAGAGTAGTTAACTGCCACGCGTAGATTGATTCATACAACATGTATAAACCATTCATCAACGGTAACAAAACTAAATATATACCAGGCATAAAACATACTACCCGAACCAACAATCGTGAAATCTTGGCCGCAATTATGGAAAATGACAGACGACATGAAATTAAAAATTTACCAAGTGATTGTTATTTAACTGAGGATTTAATCAATTATTAAAATACACTATATTTGTAGCTTTATGAGCGGTCCCAAATATAGTTTCAGCGCAGCATAGATATATTATGCTGTCGCATAATATAGTAGAAATGTAAACAAAATCAAGTCAAGTCTATAAAAATGATTTTAAAACAGTTTCTTTTATCTGTAAACTTAAACATAAGACTTCATATAAGACTGAAACAATTCTTGAATGTGTCTCAATGGCAATTCTACTAATTCTGTAATTAATTGTTATACCTATAATACTTTTCATATACTATCCCGCGCATGAAGCCTGTGTCAAGTATCTTGTAGACAAAACGTTAGTTGACATATTAGCAGATAGCGCATTGGAAGCGTGCTGGACTGCTACGCAGAAGGTTGTATGATCAAATCCAGCTTGATGAATGTATGTCTTTTATGTTTTATTTTGACATTTGAAAAAACAATAGTGCACAGATTTCATACGAACAAGTTCTCATTCTTGTTTAAAACGCCTGGACAAGTTTGTCACCTTTGAGTCTGAAATTATAATTTTCAGTAGACATTTTGTTATTGTTCATATTGAAAAAACCGATATGATTAGGTTGACTAAAACGAAATCATACTGGCGATTAATATGGAAAAATAACTGCTGTTTATAATTTTGGCAGATACTTTACTTTTCTAAATATGAATTAAGTTCCCTTCTGGAAATCTTTTGTATAACTTTAATGAAAAGATTTGTTTAGAGACTTACACTATCTATATAGAGAAATTTAGTTCTTGAGCTTCATAGAAAATTGAGTTTTTATTTTTTCTTCTACGCAGACGATGCATGGTCGAATAGAGCTCGATGAATGTATGTTTTTTTATGTTTTATTTTGACATTTGGAAAAACCACAGTGCACATATTTGATACGTTTTGACAAGATCTCATTTTTGAGAATGAATAAGTTTGTCACCTTTGAGTCTGAAATTGTGATTTTCAGCAGACATTTTGTTATTGTTGTTATTGAAAAAACCGGTTTGATTAGGTTGACTAAAACGAAATCATATTGGCGATTAATAAGGAAAAATTTGGCAGATACTTTACTTTTATAAATATGAATTAAGTTTCCCTCCGGAAATCCTCTGTATAACTTTATTGAAATTTGCAATACAAGTTTCTTTTAAAGAGACTTACACTGTCTACAGATATAGCAAAATTTAGTTATTTTTGTTGGTAGAAAATGAGTTTTGGGAATTTGGGAGTTAGAATGCAAGATTTTTTTGATAATAAAGAGATATCTATGGTAACCCTTTCGAAACAATTCCTCAAATGTGCGCGTACTAAGACCTCTAAAATCGATCTTCAAGGTCTGTGTAAGTTTAAAGTATTAACTTTGCTAATATGCCGTATAATTATAGTGTACAATTTTTATGAAAATTCGCTACGATAACGTACTTGCTGCGTCCCGAAATTCTTTTGCTCGAAAATTACAAGAGATAGAGTTGTTTAAATTATAAAATTATATTATATATATATATATATATATATATATATATATATATATATATATATATATATATATATATATATATATATATATATATATATATAAATTATAAAATAATCTCCAGAAGTCCTTCCAGCTATTGAAGACACTGTATATGTGACATAGATAAAAAACTAAAACCTAAGAAATTAAAACTCCGGCATTTTCTTTCTTTAATATTTCAAAAACCAAGTCTGAAACTGGCGGATCCATGCATATCTGCCATTCTGGTCATCATGGCAATCTTAAAAACATTCAGTTCATGCAAGTCTCATTGTTATATATATATATATATATATATATATATATATATATATATATATATATATATATATATATATATATATATATATACTTTCGAAAGCGTTTGGCTGTCCCAAGTGTCTAACACTGTTGATTAATTTTAAGTTATCTTCATCTACATAGTGATTATTATCTTTTGGGTTACCTAGCAAAATTTTTAGAGTATTTTTTTGGTCGAAAATGTGATTGTTACCATAGATAAACTTGATATATATATATATATATATATATATATATATATATATATATATATATATATATATATATATATATATATATATATATATATATATATATATATATATATATATATATATATTAAAACCGACCCCGAATATGGGTTCTTAGAGGTCCTAGGTCCGCTCATTTAAAAAAAGAAAATTGGATGTTTAATGGTACTGGCCACGTGAACTCGCACATAGCAATAGCCGCTTCCAAAGTGGCCCATTTAGGAACTTGGACCTACTTTTATAAATAACTACTAATATACTAGTCCTAACCAATGACATCATTAAGTCTATGAGTCCTAACTTGAGTCTTAACTTGACATTGACGTTTATCGTTTATCATCTATTATATGAGGTTAGCCAAACTTCAATTTTATAAATAAAAGTATGTAAACACGTGGGTCCGTTATAAATATATACATTTCTTGTTAGTGTTACTACTACCTACCTCTCCTAATAAGTTTTAAAAATTAAGAAGTGTTTGTATGAGTTAATTGTATTAAGTGTTATTCAAACAGCATGATTTCAATTGAAGAAGATAATCGCATTTCAAGTGATGAAGAATCCAACACTGAACCACAAGATGATGAAGGAATTGGCTTATCAAATGCAGGTTGGGCCGATTCCATCGCAAAAATACTTAAAACTAAAAAGTCTAAAGGTAAAAAGACTCTAGTTCTTTCCAAAGCTAAGAAATTAACTGATGTAAGGAAAGACAAACCAACACCTGCAGGATTTGAAGTAGCTACAGAAGATGGGGAAGTAAAAGAAGCAAAGGTAGAAAAGGAAGAAACAGTTAAAAGTGAAGAGCCACCGCATAAAAAGGTGAGAGTTTGCCGAGACTATCCATGAGAAACGATAGTGGTTTTAATTAAAATCTTTTATACATTTCATTAATGTAGCAGCTTAACCAAAATAATTTATTTTAGATGAAGAATTTGGACATTCAGGAAAAGTAGAGTCAACTAAGTACGATTATTCTAAGTGTCTAGTCTATCCGTTAGGCAATGAAGTAAAAAGTAAATGATTTGTTATTTAGTTTTTCATTTATCAAAATATTAAGGTTCAATCTAATCTGTTTTGGTTGAGCCATAAGTTGTTTATGTATATTGATGAGACACTACACGTTCCGTCACACAGCATTGGTGCTTCATACACTTAAATAAGTAGTGAATACACAAATGAAAGTGAAGTTACTAAATATGCATTTATCTAATCTTGTAAGTAAATGAGTAAAAATCAGTGGTGGCTCGAGGTTAATTTGATAGGGAGGTCAACTGTATTTAGAAAAAGTGGTTTTTTGAAAGAAAAGTGGCGTAGGCGAAACATTTTTTTGCCGACCCCCCTCCTGGATATGCCTGTGAAATTTGCGATGCAAATTTCCTGCTTTTTAAATTGGGAAAATAAACAGAAAATCCAAGGAGCTCGTTAATATTTTTAAAAAAATGAAAAAACTTACCCTAAGGCTTTTTATGTGGGGTTCAAACAAACACTAAACATAAGGAAGGCTAAGACTAACAACATTTATATCTGTTAAAAATTTGTTTGTACTTTCATACCGAATTTCATACCTATCTACAGTTTTTTAAATATTAAGTCAATTTTTCTGTCTTGATTTTGCAAAATGGTCTATAGCTAGCTCGTTAAAATTAGGAATGTTTTTTATAAAAGGTTTTTCCATACTTAAGATTGCCAGAGCACATAATCTGTCCTGTGCCATAGTGTTGAACAATAAACTTTTAACCCTTTTTAAAGTGGAAAAACTTCGCTCACTTTCCACTGTCATCATTGGTAGAGTTCATAAAATATTCAAAATTTTAACTGTTTCTGAAAAAGTAGTCGTTAAATTCAAGTTGTAAAAAAGCATTAGAAGAGCTGCTGCCCCATCATTTTCACGTAAGTCGTCTCTGGCAATTATGCTCAATTTGGTTTTTAGTTTAAAAGAATCTATATTAACTTATGTGTTTTTAATTAATTTTAAAGTATTGTCTGGAATAAGTACACTTGGAGAACCCAAATCACCACAACACATATTTCAGAGACCTTACGATCGTTTCGTTGACCATGTCAACATCTTCAGGGGAAGAAAAATTCTAAAATTAAACTACTAGCTACCGTGTATTTATATCGTGTCTAGGTAAACGAACTAGTCCGAAGTAAAATTGTCATAGAAGACCCATCGTTTGTTTATTGTGTAGTGAAACTACGAGGTCGAAGACCTGCTTTAATCTTCTAGTCGACAAATTTATGAGCCCTTATCTAATATAAGGATAATAGGTTTAAAAGGAATGGTACAGAGTTATTTTAGGAATCTGCACGTTCCCTTTCGATCTAGAAATTAACTATGTGGATATTGGAGCTAGCCGACAACCACATCTGGCGTGACAAACACAATAACCTCCGCTCATCTTTTTTATATAGAAAACTAAACCTGGGTGTTTGGCTCACATTGTTAACTCTAACAAAGGATAAATAATTCAACTAAAATACTGCATAAAAAATATATTTATATTGATTTTAATTCTTCGTAAACAGTATTTATATTGACTTCATAGATACACAGAAAACGAAAGGGTCTTTAAGTCGAGACAAGCGTAGAGATTAGTATATGTATAGACCGGCCGAGTTATTGACAGTAATTTATTATTCTACCTGACAAATTAGGAGTGTTTAAGTGGTCAAATGCAAAGTGAAAATAAAGGGCTAGAAATTAAAGGTGCCGCACGATTCAATGAAGTTTGATGTCTAACATTTTTGACAAGTTTCAAATTTTCTTTGTCAATGTGGTGATTATTATCCCATATATGTTGTGCCACACACGATTTGTCCATCGTACCATATCGTAAATGTGCGAGATGTTCACGAAATCTGGTGGCTATGTTTCTCCTAGTTTGAGCCACGTATTTAAGATTGCAATCTTTGCAAATAATCTCATAAATACCAGACATTTCAGTAACTTTGTCTTTATCTTTCGTATTACCCAACAAATTTTTTCAATTACTGCAATCTTAAATACTCTCTACAACGATCTAACCTTGTCACAATTCTCAACCGATATGTAGAATTTCCAACAAATGTTACAAATTTACTGAGCATAAATAAATACCTTATAAGTATCGCACTTTGCAAATTTTTTAAAGATATAGATTTAAACATATAAATGTAAGATAATATAAGTACCAATTTACCTTAACACTCATGTCTACTATAAGTAGGTAAAATATTATGAAGAAGAGTAATACAGATAATAATTTTATTAGATTGTGGTCGCATTAGATAAGTACAGATTTTTGTATGCAGTAGTTTCATGTAACTAGTCTTAGATATCCTTCTGTCTGTCCTAATGTACAAACCTTTTTATCCGTGGCCCATTTCAGTCTGTGATTTTAGCCTTGACGGGTCCCTAGGCGCAAATATCCCAGTCTAATTCCTTAGATCATGATTTTTTTTTTAAAGTATTAATAATAATAATTAATTTAAAAAAAGAAAGAAAAAAAGAAGAAAGGAAAAAATAAATTATATATATATATATATATATATATATATATATATATATATATATATATATATATATATATATATGTGTGTGTGTGTGTGTGTGTGTATATGTATGTGTATATAAATGTAAGAAAACATAAATGTGTAGGGAAACATGTATAACGAATATCATTTCTCACTGTAAAAGTCATACTTCTCTCTGATTTTCTAAGTTTCATTATAACATATAACGAAGAACGATGAGACAGTATTTTCGAAACTGAATTAGAAAAATCTGTGGCTAATGGACTTGAGCTTCCGAGGCCATCTAATTCATTTTAACAACAAACAACAAGGTGAATAAATTGTTTTTATCATACCAAAACTTGCAATTTTGTGCTTTCTTTGGTCTCCTGAAGGAAAAAATAAATACGTGTCTACATTGTTTTGTTGTTGTTTTGTTTTTGTTTCTTTAACGTCGGCATATTTCCGCGACTATGGCCAATCACCGACACCAGGGTGGAGTTTCACCTCACTATCCCGGAAATTTTGCCGAACCCCTGCCTTTCGTCTACATTGTATAAAGCTAAAAATTAAAAATTTGATATGTTCATTAGACTTGCACCAAGAAACTATTTTGTTAACATTTTACTGAATAGTTTTGATTCAGCAGAATGGAAGTCGTCAGTGTAAGAAGGTATGGAATATCCATAATGTTATCAAGGTCATTAACAGAAACATTAAAAAGTAAAGGTCCCAACACGGGACCTCTGAGCACACCTGTACTAGTCTCTATAGAGGAAACTTCTGTTCAGAATTTTACTAAAGTCACTTTGTTATTTTTGAAGATACAAAAATTTTATGTCAAAAAATGTTAAATTTTCCTAGACAAAACTGGTTCGATCGGGCTGCTTATCGAACTTATCCAATTTATTTGCAAAATAAAAAGTACATGCCAAATTTATACTTTTAGCCTCATTAATAGCTTGAATTATTTTGTTCGTCAAGCCATTCAAACCGGTTTTTCCACAAACCAAAATATTCCCAAAAAAGTTTCAATTTCCTACACTAATTATTTTATTTTCAGTGATTTGAAATATTGTTATGAAAATTCACTGCCATAACTGTCCAGACTCTTTTAACATCAAAACCTGCAATAAAAATAAAATAAATTAATGAAATCAAGAACATTACAATTTGGACAACCCAATTCATCACAATACAGTTTTCAGACCTGACGATCGTTTTGCTAACAAAGTTAGCATCATAGGGATGAATAAATGGTTATTCATCCCTCTGATGACGCTGACTTTGTTAGCGAACCGAACGCTAAGTCTGAAAACTATATTGTGATGAATTGGGTTCTTCAAGTTGTACTTAACATCACAATTGCTTTTTTGTTAGGAACTCCTCACTGTCTTTAATTTTTCATTTTTAATTGCAGTAGGTCATAGACGAAAGGTTTAAAATACCTGATTATAGCAGCACTTTAATTAGATTTCCATGCATCTTATCTTATTTTATCTTAATTACAGAAAAGGGAACTGCCGAAATTCCGTGTCAAACCGAAGATCCTAGACAAAGACCGTGAAAGAACACTTAACAAAATAGCTACAAGAGGTGTTGTACAGTTATTCAATGCTGTTAAGATGCAACAGAAAGACATTACAACAAAACTTAAAGAAGCTGGGCCGTTAGAAGTTAGAAAAGAAAAAGTTTTGAAAAATATAGATAAGCGTGCTTTTCTGGACGTTCTTATGGGAGAGAAACAGATTGGTGAAAAAATATGTGTAAAAGAGACTAGTGTAAGAGAAAAGGAACAAAACAAGCCAACGTGGAGTGTTTTAAGGGACGATTTCATGATGGAAGCAAAGTTAAAAGATTGGGACAAACAGTTGGAAGAAAGTGAAGAAGAAAATAGAAATATAGAGAGTGAAAGTGAGAATGAAAATGAGTTAGAGCAGAATGTTGAGTCAGAATAAACCAGTTGTTTTTTAATTATTTTGTGTTTATTCTAGACTAAACGTATTAGAATTTCTCTTTATAAAACCCATATTCTTGCAAAATTTTTATCCAGATTACCCTTGCATCTTACGTAAGGTTAGGTTAGGTTGGGTTATGTTGCGAGCAGGCCATAACAGTCCCTCCATTGCAACCTTAAGATTGTTGCTCACACCTAATTGTCCTATATTTCTCCCAACAAATCCAGACTCTTAGAGAGGTCAATAATTTGTGTGGGCGAAAGTCGACACATATCTTTGGTGCAATTTGGGTCTTAAGAGCCTCGGTGGTTCAGAGGTAAGAACGTATGCCTCTGAACCGAAGGGTACTGGGTTCGATCCCAGGGTTCTCCTTTCACTTTTTCAGTACACACTGTACAATTAACATCAACCAAGGTTATGGCATTGTATTTGAGCAAGTTGAATGTCTGCATGTTCTCCCCTTCGGAGGCGTAAAGCCGTCGCTTCTGTGTCCATGCGATGTTCGGCATGTTACAGATCCTACCTTCCTTACAGAAAGGCAAGGGTACAGCAAAATTTCCTTGATAGTGAGGAATCTCTCTGGAATCTGTGATTGGCCATAATCGCGGAAATAGACCAAGGTTAAAGAAACAAGAACACACACACATAAGTTGGGTCTTGCCAAAGAGCAGGTGTCAGCTGGACAGGAACATAGCACGTGCTCTGCTGTTTCACCACTCGCATACACAGCCGGCACTCAGCTTCTTGTCCGAGCCTAATTCTTTGCATGGGGTGACGCAAGCAACAGTGTCCTGTATGCAGGCTGACCAGATTTCTCAGTTGGTGCTTGTTTAACTCTAGAGTTTTTTTAGCCGTTATCTCTGAAAGGCCATTAATGAGGGTGTTAGAGTGTGCTAATGCTGGCCGATTTTGCCATTGGTGGATTGTCTTTCCATCTCTCCAGGTCTTTCAGATACGTTTCGCTGTGCATGAGGATATAGCCAGCACAGGTTCTGGTCTGATATAGTTCTCCCCGGCAAGAGCATTGGCCGTTAACATACGCCGCACTGGTCTGGTGGCCTAAGATGACACAATCCAGTGCCAAACAAAAACTAGGCAAGATCCAAAGGATGGCTTGCCAAGGCATCACGGGCCATGTCTTCAACCCCAACATCCGCCATGGAGGTGTTGCTGGATCTGCCCCCCCTACACTTAGTTATTATGGGGGAGGCCAGGCTAGGACTATACAGACTAGACTGAAGATCAACCCAGGCTTCAGGGGCCACTGCAAAATTCTGGAGATCGTGAAGGAGTCCATGCTTTAAATGAGGTCAGACTTCGCGAGTCTGCAGGGAAAACAACTTTACAGTGGAAATCCCCGACCGCGAGGCATGGCGGGAGGAGACGCCGGGCATACTACGGGACGCGCTCGTCTGATTCACGGACGGATCCGGCGGGGAGTATTTCACTCGGAGCCCATGCAACGGTGTTTCAGGGTGAAATGTACGCCATCCTGCACTGTGTGCGGGAGAACAAGAGGAGGGGCTACACCAACAAGCGGATCCTCATAGCCACAGACAGCCAGGCAGCCCTTAAGGCACTAAGTAACCCACAGGTAAATTTTTGGCTGGTGAGTGAGTGCCGAGACGAGACGAGCGACCTGGCTGCCAAAATGAGGTGACCCTCATCTGGGTCCCTCAAAGGCAATGAAGATGCTGACAGTGACACGAAGAGAGAGTCAGCAGAACTATTTATGGGACCAGAACCGGCTCTGGGCGTGACAAAGAGCACTGCCAGGGGAGCCATTAAGTCCTGGGTCAGAAACCAACACAAGGTGTACTGGCAGACTGTTCAGGGCTCAGACATGGGAAGTCAATAATTGATTAACCCAGTTCAAAGAGAGCTGTGGAGCTGCTAAATCTTAGCAGAGGACAGCTCAGAAACACAACCGGTCTCTTGACGTGACACATGGCCTTCAAGAAACACCTGCATAAAATGGGGCGGTTCGAAGGGGACCTCTCATGCAGACTCTGCGGCGAGGGGGAGGAATCAGCCTAACACATCTTGTGCGAGTGTAAAGCTCTGGACCGCAAAAGACAACTGATCTACGGTCAGTCTAGACCGGAGACAGAGCAATATAAAACTTCACCCTACCAATCGTTGTGCAGACTAGTTCAGGGCACAGTGATTTTGGAATGGGTGGAGTAAGACTAAGGGTATGCACAATCAACCAAAGGTTGCAGTGCTATCAGGGCGGCAAGGCTGCGGACGAGCCCTGAGGGAGAAAAAAAAAGAGCATTGGCCGTTACATTGCCATCAAGGACAGAGTACCCCGATATCCAGACGAGCGACACCTTATTGTAGCTGCCCTGTTGGTTGAGGGCAGTCTTCCAACTCTATACCATTTTTGAATTGTAGTGATAGGAACCAAGTGCCTTTATAGCACACATCTCGATGGCATATGCTTCTACCTGGTATATGGTTGTATACTTTCTGAGGCTAGATGATATTCTTTCATCGGTGCTGATCCCATATGCACCAGCTGCTGTCCCTGACTCAGTTTTGGAGCCGTCCATGTACCAACTGAGATCTCCATTCAATGGGGATGTTTTATTTCAATCCCAGTCCTCCCTTTCTGGAAGGACAGTTTTGAAAGACAAGTCTCTGCTGATCTTTGTAGGCATCAGATCTGAGATCATTCCCAGAACCTCGTGACTTTCAGTGTCATCGAGGAGTCTAGTTCTTTCCATACTCTGCCTTTGGCATGCTGTGAGCCATTTGTTTTAGTCTGTACGTTGTCTACCTAGCCTTCCTCTCCAACTATATGTGATGAGGTGGACTGTTCAGGATGATATCCAGAGTGGCTGTTGAAGCGGTGCTTAATCCACCCGTTATCATCAGACATCCTGGTCTCTGTAGTTGAGCCCCAATGGTTACCTCCTTTAAAGAAAAAGCTTTAGAGCACAAGAACTGTGGTATATTGTGATTGACCTCAGGTGGATATAGATCTGCTCAATGGTGAGGTCACAACTGCCTATAACACCCTACCCTAAAGTAGCTATCTATCAGATTATCAAATATATTAAGATTAGCAGCACTGTTTAGGAGATTGACAGATCTGGATGTAGTTTGATACTCACATTCTCTTCCTTTGTTTGCTTCACACTGCCCAGAGTCTTATATTTGTGGGCTCTCCAGACTAGTGCCAGATTACATTGAAATTTAGATATCTAGATAATAGTTAGTAAGAAATAATTGTTTGCACTGATGTCAAAAGAAATGAGAAGTTAGGGAGGAATTTCTCTTCAAATAAACAGTTATTTTAATATAACAAAATATATACATTTATTCATATATATTAAATTTGGAATAGCAAACAAAATGAAATAAAAATGGTTGGTAAACCTCAGATAAACATTAATTGCACACAAATAACAGTCAGATAAATAGCAAGAATCTCAAGAGCAAGAAATTATTAATTTACATACATGTACCAAAACAATAGGATAAAGATAGGTGCATATTACTAAAATGTTACTGTTAATTACTTAGGGTATCGCTCAAAAATAAAGACAAATGATTAGGTAAATTACTTGACGTTTGTCAATCAGTTGCTAGGTTTTCTAGTGAATTAACTGGCCAGTTCTTTTTCTTTAAGTGAGGCTCCAAAAAAAAAGAATATATAATCCTACGTGAAATTTCTACATTAATTATGAAAAATAAGAGATGTTAACGAGAATGTATAGGTTAGATATTTTACAGACAAAATTTGTTAATTACAATAAAAAAAAAATAAAAACTGTTTGTTTAAATTTACAAAAATTGGCAAAATCTTAGAGATTAAACAGGAAATATATAGTTGTGCTGACAGCACCTCCCTGACATTGTTTAGCTCAAACTTGATTACGTGATTTTGAAAGTTCAGGTTATTAAAACTTCAGATGTTAGATTTCGGCATGAAAATTCTGCTGATTCAGAGAAAAGATTTGTTTAGACTCACCAGTCTTCCGGTACTGAGTTACCTGATGACCCTGTGAATATGCTTTCCAGGTGGAGTCAATCATGAGTGCCTGACACAGATTCCAGACTCCAATAAGAGCGGAAAAGCTGGGGAAAACGACTGGGACTTCCCATCAGAGATTATTGGGCCGGTGGATGTTACTCCTCCAATATTACAAAACCATTTGACACCTATGTCGATGTTCTGAATTCGCTTGATGGAAACTTTGCGAATCGCAATTAAAACGTGAATTTGCTTAAGTAAAATTCACTACCAATTGACTTAAGGTTCGATAATAACCAGAAATTCTTTCTGATTACGGCAAGACAGCTCAGAACAAAGAAACACAACTTAACTCCCGTTTTTAGGCTGAATACTATGTTTATTTAAACTCGAAAATCACTTGAATTACTCCTAACAATCACTGACAATAATTACTAGGTGGTACAGATAACAGAAAGAACATTACAACCCCGTTTTAAGATAATTTAATAGCCACCGAAAACTGACGGTGTTCACTCTATGAAGGCTCAGCAGAGAGTCCCCCCTAATGTGTCGGGTTCGGCAACTGCTAGGTTGCTGCACGCAAAAATTCTTACTGTGACCGTTACTGGCTGTGTGCGAGCTCTTTCTAGCCTCCATTCTTCCAATGAGATAAAACGAGACCTCCAATCGGTGGCTTTGCCGGCAATTCTCTGCAACGCTTCCAACCGTCTTGGGTGACATCACCGATTACGGAAATTTCCAAGATAAACAATATTTTGTTCTCGAATATTCATACGTATGTTTTAAATGCTTATTTCGTTCCTGGAAATATTTGTTCAGTAATAATGCGAGGTAGTTTTCCATGGCAAACATATAATGAATTTGAACGTACAAATTGGAAATGCAGTACGGTGTTCAGGATAGTTAAACATTGGCGACTTTTCATGAAACAATCTTGAAATCAAAAGCTTGAATTGCCTTAGAGATATTGAATTGTCGGCTCTTAATTAAGTCTCTTACGGGTTTATTTTCAATAACCTAAGCAGTAACGAAACGTAATTGTTACACAGTTTGGCCCTCACAGTATCTAGAAGTACTTTAGGCCACAAAATTATAGCTCCATAGGCTATCATTGGTCTAATAACCACTACATAGAGCCAATACATTTGCTGTGGGTTTGTTCTCACAGATCCCGTGGCATGTCCACAGGGACAGCTTATGGATTTCATTCTCCAGCTGTTTTTTTTTTTTTTTTGTTCCCTCAGGGCTCGTCCGCGGCCTTGCCGCCCCGATAGCACCGCAACCCTTGGTTGATTGTGCATACCCCTAGTCTTACTCCACCCATTCCAAAATCACTGTGCCTTGAACTAGTCTGCACAGCGATTGGTAGGGTGAAGTTTTATATTGCTCTGTCTCCGGTCTAGAGTGACCGTAGATCAGTTGTCTTTTCCGGTCCAGAGCTATACACTCGCACAAGATGTGCTGGGCTGATTCCTCCCCCTCGCCGCAGAGTCTGCATGCGAGGTCCCCTTCGAACCGCCCCATTTTATGTAGGTGTTTCTTGACGGCCATGTGTCCCGTCAAGAGACCTGTTGTGTTTCTGAGCTGTCCTCTGCTAAGGTTTAGCAGCTCCACAGCTCTCTTTGAACTGGGTCCGTCAATTATTGACTTCCCATGTCTGAGCCCTGGACAGTCCGCCCAGTACACCTTGTGTTGGTTTCTGACCCAGGACTTAATGGCTCCCCTGGCAGTGCTCTTTGACACGCCCAGAGCCGGTTCTGGTCCCATAAATGGTTCTGCTGACCCCCTCTTTGCGAGACTGTCAGCTTCTTCATTGCCTTTGACCCCCGAGTGACCCGGCACCCAGATGAGGGTCACCTCATTCTGCCCAGCCAGGTCGCTCGTCTCGTCTCGGCACTCACTCACCAGCCAGGAATTTACCCGTGGGCTACTTAGTGCCTTAAGGGCTGCCTGGCTGTCTGTGGCTATGAGGATCCGCTTGTTGGTGTAGCCCCTCCTCTTGTTCTCCCGCACACAGTGCAGGATGGCGTACATCTCGGCCTGAAACACCGTTGCATGGGCTCCGAGGGAAATACTGTGACTTACCCTCGGTCCTTCCGAGTAAACACCTGCCCCCGTCCCACGCTCCCCGCCAGATCCGTCCGTGAACCAGACGAGCGCGTCCCGTGGTATGCCCGGTGTCTCCTCCCGCCATGCCCCGCGATCAGGGATTTCCACTGTGAAGTTGTTTTCCCTGCACATTCGCGGGCTCGCGAAGTCTGACCTCATTTCAAGCATGGGTTCCTTCACGATCTCCTGAATTTTGCAGTGGCCCCTGAAGCCTGGGTTGATCTTCAGTCTACCATTGCAGGCTAGTCTGTATAGTCCTAGCCTGGCCTCTCCCATAATAACGAAGTGTAGGGGGGGTAGATCCAGCAACACCTCCATGGCGGCTGTTGGGGTTGAAGACATGGCCCCTGTGATGCCTAGGCAAGCCATCCTTTGGATCTTGCCTAGTTTTTGTTTGGCACTGGATTGTGTCACCTTAGGCCACCAGACCAGTGCCGCATATGTTAACGATGGTCTGACCACCCTTGTGTACAGCCAGTGGGCCATACTAGGTCTTAGTCCCCACGTTTTTCCATATAGCCGCCTAGTGACGGCTAAGGTCATGACTGCCTTACGCAGTATTTTTCCAATGTGACCATTCCAGGTAAGCTTAGAGTCCAATACGACCCCAAGATATTTTACCTCCCTGGCCATTGGAACGCTCCTACCGTATAGAGTGAGAGTTCTGTGGCTTTCACACTTCCTCCTCCTCGTAAACGGCACGACGGTTGCTTTCTCGGGGCTCACCCCGAGCCCTTGATCAACCGTCCACCCTTCCACCACTTTCAGTGCAGTCTGCATACGCTCCCACACTGCCTGTGTGACCTTTCCTCGGACTATGATGACAATGTCGTCCGCATAGCCCTGTACCTCATACCCCCCTCCCGAGAGCCTCCCCAGCAGGCCGTCCACGACTAGACACCAGAGCAAGGGAGACAGAACGCTCCCCTGCGGACACCCCGCCGCGACCCCCGCCAGCAGAGTCCCTCCCGCGAGTGAGGTGAACACCGCCCTGTCCCTGAGCATGGAACCGATCCACCTGCAGCAGGTCTCCTCTATTCCACGCTCCCGGGCAGCTGCCAGAACCGATCCGAACGAGGTGTTGCTAAAGGCCCCCTCTATGTCTAGGAAGGCCCCCAGCGCCACCTCCTTGTTCTCCAGCGTATTCTCCAGTTTCAGCACCAGTTGGTGCAGTGCTGTTTCTGTTGAGAATCCTGCTCTGTATGCATATTGTCCGCAGTGTAGAGGATATGCTTCCAGTACACCGCCCCTAATGTGCCGGTCGAGCAGTTTTTCCACTGTTTTCAGCAAGAAGGACATGAGACTTATTGGCCTCAGGGACTTTGCCTGGTCTGTTGGACGCCCAGGTTTAGGAATAAATACAACCCTGGCCAGTCTCCATGCCCTCGGAATGTACCCCAGAGCCAGGCTGGCCCTCATAATGAGGGTAAGCACCGGCGCCAGTATATCTATCCCCTGTTGGAGCATGATGGGCATTATTCCATCAAATCCCGGCGATTTGTATGGCTTAAAGCTGTTAATGGCCCATCTGATTTTGCTCCAGGTAACCACCTCTTTAGCGACTGTCCAGTCTACTCTAGATGCCCGCCTATAAGGCGCCTCTATTTCTGAGTGTTCCCAGTCCGGAGGTGATTGGTTTATTATGTTACAGCCGGGGAAGTGCGTCTGGAGTAAAATTTCCATAGTTTCGTCCCCCGAGCTTGTAAAGCCTCCCGTGGGTGTTCTAAGGGAGCCTATGTTAGTCTGAGGGCCCTTAGACAGGATCTTGTGTAGTCGAGCACTATCGGACGTGTTTTCCACTTCTTCGCAGTGCCTCCTCCACGACTCCTTCTTGGCGTCCCTCAGTCTTTTGTTGTAGGTCGATAGGGCCTGTCTATATTCATCCCATGCTCCCGACCTTTTGGCCGCGTTAAACAGCTTACGAACCTGCGTCCTCCTTTGCCTGAGGTCCTCGTTCCACCATGGGACGTTCCTGGTGGACACCCTCATTTTCAGAGGGCAGTTAGCGTTATAGGCCGAGGTAATTGCGTCTCGCAATTGGACTGCTGCAATCTCGAGGTCTATTGAATCCCTTATGGCCCTCTCAACCCCCCGCAGTTCCACAGCTAGGTCTGCCCTGTAGGCTTCCCAGTCCGCCTTGCGGGGGTCCCGGTACCATACCGTTTCTCTTTCGACTTTGGCGATTTCAAACCGGATGTATCTGTGGTCTGAGCTACTCACTTCCCCAGACACAGCCCAGCTTTTAACAAAGTCACCCAGAAACTGGGTGGAAACTGTTAGGTCTAAAACTTCCTCACGCCGTGTTGTGACGAATGTCGGTTTATTACCTCTATTCAATATGTCTAAATTAAATTTCATAAAGAATTGTAAAAGTGCCTCACCCCTAGAGTTTGTGTCCGAGCTACCCCACAACTCATGGTGCGCATTCGCATCCATGCCGATGATGGTCTGCCATCCACCTGCTCTGCTACCCACCATCAGCTGCTCCAATTCGTTGGGTGGAGGAGGGTCCGTGCTGTCCCCTGGCAGATAGGCTGACGCGACAGTAATGTCCCTCAGCCCATCCGCTCCTCCACATCGGATTTTGATCGTTGCCAGGTCCCTGGAACAGAAATTCATTAGAGGGAGAAACTCTATCCCTTCCCTGACAAAAATGCAGGCCCTCGGATTCTCGCTGGACCTGCTGTAGATGAGCTTTCCATTAGCTCCGCCGAGTCCCTTGATCTCTCCTTTGTAGGAGTACGGTTCCTGGATGAGGGCCACATCCGTGTTCCTCAGAGCCATTAGTAGTCCGGCCGTGGCTGCCCTACTGTGTTGGAGGTTGACCTGAAGGAACCTAAGTCCCATTAACCCTTAATTGCTTCCCCAGTGGGCGGAAGCTAACCCTTCCCATGCCCCAGAATGCCTTGAAGGAGGTTCCTTCAAGGGCTCTGTAAGATGTCGGGTCGATCGAGAAGGCGAGCGTCTGTCCTTTCTCCTCTGTCTTCCTGCTTAGAACCGACCAGTGTTGCGTCCCCAGTTCAGGGTTCTGGATCTTAAGTCTGCTGATCACCGTCTCCTGCGGGACGGTGTCAGGGATCCGTACGAGGACCTTGCGTCTCTTTGGGAGTTCCTTGGGCTCGACGGCTGTCAAGTCCGCCCCCTCCCAAATCTGACCGAGGCCCCCGATCGTTTTCCGCAGCCAGTCCCGCGACTGCGGGCCGGCACAGGTTATCCAGAGGATGCCCCCCGTCAGGCGCGTCCGGTGGAACTGAGGCGGGCTCTCCCCTTCCTGAAGAGAGTCCACTGCAGCTACCACCGCAGCCTGGATCAGGTCCGCCTTCCCCTGGTCTAGCGTGACCTCAGGATGGCGTCTGTCAATCACCGCCATCCCGAGGCCCTCCGCAGCCTCCCTGTAAGAGCCAGTCTGCGCCGGTGTTCCGGCCTTAGTTCCTTTGGGAGGTCTGTCTGTAGTAGGCGTGCTAGAGCCAGAGCGCGGCGTCTTCCGACTCGCACTCTCCTCTTGCGCCTTTACAGGCACCCTGGCCCTTTTGGAACGTCTGTCTGTAGTGGGCGTGCTAGAGTTCGAGCGCGTCCTCTTCTGACCCGCACTCCCCTCTTGCGCCTTTACAGGTTTCTCGACCGTCCAGGTCCCGGCCGCCATTTTTTGCGCCCTCCGGAGCTTCTTTCTTTGCGCCCCGGAAAGACGCTTGGACTGCCGGGGCAGTCCCTCTACTCTAACAGTAGAGTCCTCACTGGTGGAGGGGCCCCCGGAGTCCGCGGAGCTCGCCGCCCTCCGGTGGGACCCAGCCTCCAGCTTGGGTGTCGGGGACAGGTCTCTGGCCGAAGCTACCCCCTGATCCCCCGTATCTACGCCGGTCGTGGGACCTCCAGAGTCCGCTGCCGCACCCTGGCTCGTCTCCGTTTCCGGGATAGACTCAAGGCTCAAGTCTGTAGCCGGAGCCACTCCTCGAGCCTCATTGGTTTTGGTTTTATATGTATTTATAATCTTCATGTTGTTCCCACGAGAATGGGGGAAATACTGTCCACACCATCAGAACCCCCTGTGTGGTGCAAGGCGGGTTACTCTGGAGGGTTGCCTGGTACTCCAGAGGTTCCGTTCACGACACCATCGCCCTGGTGCCATCCATCCATAGGCACGGGTCACGTGACACCGTAGATTGGGGGAGTTTAGTTCGACCTCCTTGTCTAGATCCGTCATGTTTAGTTATTAGCAGGGTCACCTCGTGCAGGATGCGGATTTTTACCGCGCATGACGGTCTTGGGGAAAGCTTCATCGGGAGTTTATGTTGTTATTTCCACTTCCTCAGCTTGCCCCCTGGAGTCCTTTGGCCCGCGACTCCTTAACCCCTTCTCCAGCTGTACATTTTTTTTTTTTAAATTAATTTTGTTGGCCGTTAGATACATTAATACAAAAATTACATCACATAAATAATAAGAAGAAAAAGTTAATAGTAAGTATCTAACCACCAAAAGGCAGAGTTAACATTGAGGTCCACAGAACGCCCTGCTTTCTTCCACTCAACCTTTTACACTTATAACTTAAAAAATATATACACACATCATACTATACAGGTGTTTCAAAACTGATGGTCTATATTACAGGTGCACATTCAGCACAAAAAATAAGACTATTTTTTCATACAAACATGGGTCCGCAAATGCTTAGTTTTCTAATTACAGCGTGTTAAAGTTATTTGTTTTTGCCAGTTTTTCACGAATGAGTCTGAGTCAAATTAAAATTTTGGCGTGAAAGTTGGCATGCGGGAGTTTTTGAGGGCAAGAAATTTAAATATGTTATTGTAAATAACACTGCTGGTAGAGGGCGCCACCTTTAAGACTATGCTTGCATTCAATTGGCTATAATTTTTTGACACCCAGTAATATCGACCTACCGTATAGCTACATTGCAGCCCTTATCAATTGTAAGCAAAAAATGTATATTTGATCCAAATCTCTCAGACACACCATTTTCGAGATATTTCAATTTTTGTACGTCGATGTAGCTCAAAAATTAATTTTTCTCAAGTAATTAATTATATTATCTGCAAATTTCAACAACAAATAAAACAAATAAAAAAGTTTATAACATTTTATGATACCTGACTACAATAAATGTCCAAAATGGCCACCCTCCACTTCAATACACTTTCGTATTCTGCGGAGCATACAACGTCGTACTCTGTGAAATATTTCTGGGGTATTTCTAATTTGTTCGCATCCAAGTACAATTCTTTGCTGCAGATCATCAACATTTTCAACAGTTACTTCATAAACAATACTTTTAAGATGCCCCCATAAATAAAAGTTCATAAGATTTAAATCAGGCGATCGAGCCGGCCATGGCTGAGGTCCACCGCGTCCGATCCATCTGCGTCCAAAAGTATTGCTTAGGTAACTTCTGACATTTAGGGCGAAATGTGGGGGGACTCCATCATGCATAAACCACAGGTTATATCTTATGTCAAGAGGTACATTTTCTAATAACCCATTTACTTGGTTTTGCAGGAATTCAAGATAAGTTGTAGCATTAAGTCTGTGAGATAAGAAAATTGGTCCTATCAAATTACACCCGACAATTCCAACCCATACATTTAAGGAAAATTGCTGTTGATGATGCCTTTCAAAAACTGTGTGGGGATTTTCGTCAGCCCAAATATGGCTGTTACGAAAATTGACGATCCCGTCGCGCCTAAATCCAGACTCATCAGTGAACAACAGACAATTCAACAAGTTCTCTACATTATTATGTTGAAGAAACCATTAGCAAAATTGTAGGCGAGTTATAAAATCTCTTTCAGGCGATAGTGCCTGCACACGTTGGATGTAATGTGAACGCAATTGTTGCTCGTGAAGAACTCGCCATATCGTTGCATTGGATGCTCCCACATGATTGGCCATTTCCCTAGTACTTATTTTTGGATTTTGTTCAGTTTCATCCAGAACAGCCTCTTCAAAATCAGGATTTCGTGCACTTCGTGGTCTGCCTCGATCAGCAGTAACTTTGCTAAGGGTACCTGGTAAAAAAAATATATATTCGAAAGAGACAGATCGATGTATTAGATAATGTAAGTATATACCTGTTTCTCCCTCGAACCTTCAAGTCCAGAATTAACAAGTTGCCTCTTTATTATTAGTATTAGGCGCTATTATTAGTAGTTTTTTGGAATACAATTTTTGAACATCAACTATAAAATAAAGATATTGCCAAGAACTTTAGTAGTACATTTTTTGTTCCTGTATTAAAGGTATGTATAATATACCATAAAAAAAGTTTATAACATTTCAGGACGCAGCAAGTGCGTTATAGTAGCGAAGTATATATATATATATATATATATATATATATATATATATATATATATATATATATATATATATATATATATATATATATATATATATATCATGTGTGTGTGTGTATGTTTGGAAAGATTTTCCGGTCATTATATAGTGTGAGGTTCTCGGGTTGAGCCGTGTCCAGAATTTTGTTGAAACTGGATGTTTCAATTTTAGAGCCATTTTAAGAGGCTATAACAGGAAATGAGAATGCCTCAATCTGCCTACTCCTTAGAGCGGTAGATAAGGATAGGTTGGGTTGTCATAGCTCGACGAAGCTTCAATAACTACTCCCCAAATCTCACTGGAGATCGTCTGTGAGGTCTCTGTGTGTTCAACCTTAAACCCCGAGAGAGGTCTTGACAGTTCGTCGTAAGTCTTGTATTATTTATAACGTTTTATCTATCTGTCTCATTAGCAGTGTAATTAAATGCGCTAAGGTCTATAAAGTCAGGTGCTTTCGTAACTGTACTGCCCCATTACCTGACTCAACAAATACCTCTAATTCACTTAATCCTATAATTTAAGTGCCATTTTACACTTCGCGGCCGTGCTTATCGTTAAAATTGTAGCTATCTGGTCTAAAGAAAATCCATAATATTGGATGAGAGAAGAACATAACTAATGTCCGGAAAACGCTAATGGTTGGACAGGAATAGTTGAAAACCATGGCATTGGTCCTTTTTTCATTGTTGGCAACCTGAATGGGGATAATATATTTATTAGCACTGCTCCAAGATAATGTCGTGCCAATGTTGGCAAACTTATATCCGGATCGGCCAAACGAACAAGTTCCATCAGCACATGTGATATGGTTTCAGCAGGATGGAGCACCGGCACATTACCAAATCAATGTTCGGCAATACCTCGATTTATACCCAGTTTCAGAAAGTTCGATTAAATATTTAACGGCCGGTTAGTTAATCAAGGCCTAATATAAGCAATCATTGCTTCACAATATTTTGTTGTCATGGCAAAAACCGGGAATCATAGTCTGTGATTGGTGGTTTGAAGCCTTGGTTAACTAACAGGCATTTAACGGTTAAATATTCAATCGACCTTTGTGTACAGGGAGCGCCAACATCAAGATTTAACATATCCTTTCAAATATATGTGGCCTAAATTCTAACCTGAACTCCGTCCACCATTTCCTCCAGGCTAACAGGCCCCAACTCCTCTTCCTCACCGAAACCCAAATCAGTGCCAAACAGCCACTAATCACCCTAATTTCCCGTGGTATGAGCTCCTTACTTCCTTTAGATTGCAAGATTGCATTGAGGCTTGTGCGCATATGTCCGTAGCAATATACCCTGCACCAGACTCCCCAATTTAGAAGCTGGAAGAAAAGACATACTATGGATAAAAGTCTCTCTCAGGGCTGCAACTAAATTCACCTGTTGCATTTACCGGTCACCTTCTGACAACAACTTTGTCCAGCTCTTTGACTATCTTTCTGAAAAAACCGACTATCTTATTTCTGAATATCCTTCCTCCGATGTCACTATTCTTGGTGACTTTAATGTCCATAATAAGGAATGGCTAGGATCTTCAAAAACCGATCCACAAGGGAGAGCAGCGGATGCCTTTGCAGTCAGCAATTCTTTAGTCAATATATAGTTCAGCAACCTACTTACTTTCCTCGTATTCCAACACACAGCTCAAATCCCTTGGATCTCCTTCTTACTACAAAACCTGAATGCTATAAGATATAGTCACCGCCCCCCTTGGTCGCTCAGACCACGGCATGGTCACTGCTTCCTGCGCAATGCAACCCGAGGTCACACAGTCATCACACCCACGTATCGTTTGGCACTACAACTCCGCAAACTGGGACGAAATGCGGGATTACTTTACCTCATTTCCATGGGTGTCTGTCTGCTTTTCTCATCCTGACCCCTCTGATATTTCACAAAACGTCATCGAAATTATCCAAGCTGGCATGGAATTATTTATTCCACATACACAGAAAACCTCTTCAGCCACTCAAAAGCCCTGGTTCTCTAAATCCTGTGACAAGGCCAGACTTGAAAAGGTCAAAGCTCACAAAACGCTTCTACACAATCCCAGTCAAGAAAACCATCTAGCATTTAACGATGCAAGAAACCGCTATGTCCGCATTCTTTCTGAGTCAAAAAACCTGTTTAATAACCACATCAAAAACAAAGTCCTTTTAAGCTCCAACGGCGGCAAACCCTTCTGGACTCTTGCTAAATCTATTGGGAGTAATTTCTGCAAAAGCATGTTCCCACCTCTTGTCTCAGGGGATGAAATTGTTTCTACCGCTCTGGGCAAGGCTGAACTTTTTGCTTCGTTGTTCGCCGGCAATTCTACTCTCAACCCACCTCCAAATGTTCAACCACCAACAGTCCCCAATGTCGCGCATAAAATGACGGATATCATTTTTAAGACTAAAAAGGTACGAAAAATGCTCTCTTCTCTTAATACCAGGAAAGCCTCTGGCCTTGACGAGATCCTAGCAATTGTTCTCAAAAAATGCGCACCAGAACATGCTCCTGTCCTGACTCGTCTGTTTCAGATATCTTACAATAAAGGCATATTCCCTAGTAATTGGAAAACTGCTCGAGTACAACCCATCCCCAAGAAAGGATCCAAAGCGCTTTCTGGCAACTACAGGCCTATTTCTCTCCTTTCAGTCGTCTCTAAAGTGATGGAAAAGTATATAGACACCGAATTACTAAAATTTCTTGAAAAACACAGTCAAGTTCCCGACGGGCAGTATGGATTCCGTCAGCGCAGATCGACTGCCGACCTCCTTTCCTTTGTCACCAGTTCTTGGAACAAGTCTATGAAACTATACGGTGAATCCCAGATTGTCGCTCTAGACATATCCAAAGCATTCGACCAGGTCTTGCATGCAGCGCTGCTTAATAAACTTCCGGCCTATGGCCTACCATCAAAACTTTGTGCCTGGATAGCAAATTTCCTCTCCAACAGGAGCATTTCTGTTGTTGTGAATGGCCATTCTTCTAAACTGTATCCAATTAATGCAGGAGTTCCTCAAGGTTCAGTTTTAGCCCCTACTTTGTTTCTTCTCCACATAAATGACCTCATCTCTAGCACATCCAACCCAGTTCACAGTTACGCGGACGACAGCACCCTCCACTCAAATATACAATATTCTAAGCCTGTCTCTTCAGCCGAATTAGATGAGGATCGCAGACTCAAGGAGGGTTTTGTCTCCGTGGATCTCCAAAAAATATTAGACTGGGGAAGTTGAAATCTTTGTCAATTCAACCCCACCAAATCTCAGTCTTGCTTTCTTTTTCATAAGAGATACACAAGCCCTAGACCCATCACAATAATGAACAACCAAGTTATTCAAAGTGATGAGTCCTTTTCTCTTGTTGGCATTTCTGTAGATCGAAATCTCAATTGACACCGACATGTCACATCAATTGCAGAAGCGGCTGCTAAGAAATTAGGTGTCCTCTTCCGGGCTCGCAAATACTTTTCACCAGCTAATCTCTATACCTTATATATACTTCACAAATAAGGCCTAACCTCGAATACTGCTCCCATATCTGGGGTGCAGCTGCCGCTTCTACACTCGCTATCCTGGACTCCATTCAAAAGAGAGCTATACGTCTCATCGGTGACCATACCCTCACCCAAAGGCTGCCATCCCTTGCCCACCGACGTGCCGTTGGTGACCTCTCTCTCTTTTATAGATATCTGCACGGTCACTGCTCAGAGGAGCTTTCCTCCATAGTTCCTCCACCTGCTGCCCCCAACAGATCTACCAGGGGAACAGAGCGAATGCACCCTTTTACTGTCCAGGTCACCAGACAGAACATCTTGTTATGCCCGCTCCTTTGTCCCGAGGATTTCCAAGTTGTGGAATTTCTTGTCGGCACATGTTTTTTCTTCTCCTCCGAACCTCCAAACCTTCAAGTCCAGAATTAACAAGTTGCCTCTTTCCTCCTTGTCAACACCCACGGTACGATAGTATTTAAGCTGTAAGCCCCTGTGGTGTGTTGTTGAAATAAAAAAATAAAAAAAAAACTGGGCATTAATATTTTTTAAATTGGTGAATATAGGGAGACAAGGATCGGTACAATGTGCCAGCACGATCACCCGATCTTACGCTATTAGACTTCTTCTTATGAGGATATATGAAAAGTATGGTGTACAAAATTAAACTACGCGATTTAACTGACTTAAGAACAATAACGATTGCGATTAGGTCGGTCACACCTCTATTAAATTTAGAAGCCAGTTTTATTTACGATTTAGGATGCTGCCAAGACGTTAAACGTATGCATTTTTAACATCTACAATAAGATAATGTGTTATTAGCGAAATTTCATTAAGAAAAATTCGCTAATGGAGTTCACGATGAAAAGCTTTTCAAACATTTTTTTCAGATAAGCGCGAATTTAGGTCGCTAGAACCCAAAACCAAGGTCCGTTAAAAATTTTATATGTTTATATATAAATATAAATATAAATATATATATATATATATATATATATATATATATATATATATATATATATATATTTGTGTGTGTGTGTATGTATGTATGTATCCGAGCGATAACTCAAAAATTACTAAACTGATTTCAATCAAACTTGACAGAAATCTGGTTTGGGCAAAAACTGAGGTCGAGTTCGTTAATCAGCCTTTATGCTTTTGTTTTTCCGGTGAAAAATCGGGGAAAACTTTTTAAAACGCTATCAGAGTAACTGGAATGAGACTTTAAATGTGGCTAGAAATAGTGCAAATAAACCTATGTTGTGAATTTTAAGTAATTTGGTACACAATATTTAGAGTTTTTCCCAAATTAAAAATAAAATCGCAAAGACATGCGTTGAAACGACTTAGTGGTTAAAGTCATCCAATGCCTGACAGACAGAGTAGTTAACTGCCACGCGTAGATTGATTCATACAACAGGAATAAACCATAATACATCAACGGTAACCAAACTAAATATATACCATGCATAATACATACTACGCGAACCAACAATCGTGAAATCTCGGCCGCAATTATGGAAAATGATAGACGACATCAAATTAAAAATTTGCCAACTAATTGTTATTTAACTGGGGGATTCAATCAATTATTAAAATACACTATATTTGTAGCTTTATTAACGGACCCAAATACAGTTTTAGCGCAGCATAGATATATTATGCTGTCGCATAATATAGTAGAAATGTAAACAAAATCACACCAAGCCTCTATAAAAATGATTCTAAAAGAGTCTCTTTTATCTTTAAACTTAAACATAAGACGTCATATAAGACCGAAACAGTCGTGGGATGTGTTTCAATGGTAATTCTACAAATTCTGTAATTAATTGTTACATATACTTTAAATATAATATCCCGGGCATGAAGCTGATCTAAAGTATCACGCAAATAAAACGTTAGTTGACGTGCGCCTAGATGGCGCAGGGGGCATCGCGCTTGCCTCCTAAGCAGAAGGTTACACGATCGAATCCAGCTCGATAAATGTATGTTTTTAATTTTGACATGTGGAGAAACAATAGTGCCTAGATTTCATATGTTTTGAACAAGATCTCATTTTTGTTTAAAACGTCTGACATTTTCAAAAGTATTCTTCAAATGTGCGCGGAGTAGGACCTCTTAAATCGATCTTCAAGGTCTGTGTAAGTTTAAAGTATTAACTGTACTAATATGCCGTACAATTTCTGTGTACATTTCTTATGAAAATTCGCTACTAAAAGGCACTTGCTGCGTCCTGATTTTTTTTATAATGAAGTTTTAGCACCTTACAGCTTTATCTGACAAATCAATATTTCACAAATTTATTTAGGTACTCATACAATTAAGTGCAGAAAGATTCTACTTTAATCCCTCTTAGTTACGAATTTCGTAGGACACCCGTTAGCTATTTATATCTAAGTATGTATATGTAGGTATGTTTTTCCAAACTTATTTCTTATTTGGCATCCTAGAGACAAGTCCTTCATTTAAGAGTTAATTTCTGCACAGCTATTGTCATTATAGTGCGAGTAGATTCTATAAAAATTAATAGTATTATGATAATATTAAAAACTGTGACTGAATATGGTAAACGATTTTGTCGAATCTGTCCAAAATACAATTCAAATCTGTGAGAGGCGGCGCATCGTTCGTGTTTTGACGTTTTCACATCGAGCTCCATCTGAAGGCGCGGGATCGAACGCAGAAGGCGCAAGTGTTGACAACAAAAGACGTTTACCGCAAAAGCTTGTGACGAAAAATCCATGAGACAGATGCATTTGTTTTGTAATATATTGTGCGGAGTTAGTTAAATAATTATTTAGTGTATAGGACTGTGTGAAATTATGAAGAGACGAAATGCTGAAACTGGTAAGATGAGAAGACCCATGAAAAGGAACAAAATCACAGAAGGGTTTTACGGAAGGTACGTTTCCGCATCTGAATGTGACAGTTCACACTGCATGTGCATGTCAAACACTCACAGTCTGAGGATTTTCATCCCATATGTGTTTCAAAATGGCTGATTTCCCCAAACAAATGTACATTTTTAAACTTTTTTACCGCCGTTTTGCCCTTAATCGCAACACCATCGTATATAAAACAATACATTTCTTAATTGTTTCACCCTTAACAACAAAACGTAATTGATTAGATTATTGCATAGGTTATAGTTTTAGCTGTCAAAACATTCTTATTTTTATCTGGGTTCTTCGTTTATATTGCGAATAACTTAAATGTTCCGAATTATTTTATTTGTTTAACTTTATATTTAAATTATCGCCTTATAACGTAACTTTCCTTCTGTCCACCGACGTTTTTACTCGCAAATTAGTTGTGTTAGCCACATTCAAATGCTGCTCTAGATAGTGCAGTTCATATTTTCACCATAAAGGTGAATTAAACAAAAAGGGTTATCTGACGATGCTATAATTTAAAGGAAATACAGATATAAAGCATCTTCTGTGACTTTATTACAAGCTTGAATGTTGGATAACTCAAATACAGTTTGCATTTTATAATAGAAGCACATGCAGCTTATGTTAGAATGTGACAGTAAATGTCATTCAACCTAGATAAAATCCAATTTGGGTGAACCAATTTTATCCCTCCATTTACCAAATTTTTTTACATAAATATGGAATTCCTCGTCTCCTCCGGCTACTTTTATTTATCCTAACTACCTCAAAAATATTAGATCTACAATCTCTGACCTACGGTCTTTTTTTATTTCATCCCTTTTGTCTGATGATTATTAATTTACTTATGCTGCTGTTTTTCAGTTGTTTAATGTTTTACATAATACTTAATAATTTTGTCGATTTTTTATATATCTAAAGTGTAAAATGGTGGTTCAAAATTGTCTTCCACTTTCTCCAGTGATGTGACATCCAAAAATAAGATTTTCTGCAATCTTTCATTATAGTAGATAATCACAGAGCTTATCCCCTGTAAATATTATATTTCAGTGAACTTTGTTAGAAAAAATTCACTGATGGGAAAATTCTGACTTTTGAATTTTGAAAAAAATTCTTCAAATGAGCATGAACTAGGACCCCTAGAACCCATATCTGTGGTCAGTTTCATTTTTTTATTCATACATTCTGAATAGGTTATGTTACATACAGTGTGTCCACAGATTGAGTGTGGGTAAGATATGTGACAAAAAAATTTTGAATTAGATTATGATATTCTGGGAATCGCTCCTGCTTTGTCTTAAACTGAGATGTTGAGAAAATGAACAAAATCAATTAATATACAGGGTGGTTTAGAACTGATTTAATTGAATGTGTTAAGAGTAAACTACCTTCGTTTATAAAGATACCGCAAAAAGTTATTAACAAAACTTGTTTTAAATTAAAATTTATGACAGGCTCTCAATTTTCAAACAGATCAGCCTACTTTGAATTTTCAAGTAAATAATTAACAATTTTTCCCTATCAACATGGAGCTTTTTACCTGTGGTTTTCTGAACGCAAATGCGCAAAGTAAGTAACCATGCAATGTTAAATAATAATTTATTAGTAAAATACAAAACGCTTATTGCTAACAAAAATCAAAACGAACAACGAAAAATAAAGAAATTATTCAAATGTGCTGTTACCAACCGATACACATAACTCAGCCCGTTTAGTAAATGCTTTGTAGGCATTTTGAATATGTTGAATTGGAATACCGTCAATTGCCTCTCTCATCCTCAGTTTCAACAAATCAAGATTGTTGTTTCATGGAGCTGCGTAGACTTTCTGTTTGAGATAACCCCATAAATAAAAGTCCATTAACCTAAGATCGGGACTTCTGGGAGGCCAAGGTATTGGCCCATATCGACCAATCCACCGCCGAGGAAATTCGCAATCTAACCATTCTCAAACGATTCCTGTTGCATGTGCTGGGTGGCCGTCATGCTGAAAGTATGCTGTTTGTCTATCTTCTAGTGACATGCAAATGGTCTTGAAGAATATTTTCCAGCATTTCCAGATAACTACTGGTTCATATTCCGATAAAAAAAATATGGCCCAATTATCCCAGTTTAAGAAACAGCATACCACACATTTACTTTTTTATGGCATTGTCTTCTAAAATTCACTCTATAATTTGGATTCTCCATAGACCAATGCCGTGCATTTTGGGAATTTACCACCCCATTAGTGGTGAAAGTGGATTCGTCCGAAAAAATAATACTTCTGCCAAAATTGTGATTTTGTAGATATTGCTCGCTGTACCATAAACAAAAATCTAATCGTTTTGTCTCCTCATTTTCTTCCAAAGTGTGTATAAGTTTTGCTCTGAAAGGTTTCACCTTGTTGGTACGATAAATTTGTTGCTAATGCGATTTGCTAATATTGCCAATTTCTAATGCCCTTCTTCTTAATCATAATTTCGGAAAACACCTAACAGAATCCATAGCTGATGCAGCTGCAGCATTGTCTTCTTCATTTAGGTCGGATTTTGTTTTCTTAACATTTAAAACACTTCCAGTACGCATAAGTTTTGTAACAACTTTTTTTACACCAGTAGCGGAAACCGAATAATTTGGCCAGCGTTCAAGGAATTTTCTTATCACTCCCTGATAAGAATGTTCTTCACCCAAACCATAGCACTGCACAATAAACACTTTTTGTTCTGTTAACATTTTTAAGTACAGAAGCTTGCCGTTCGTGACAAATAAAATTGACGTTTCTATTTTCCAAATAAGTAGTATCCCGGGAAACGAACAACAAGGCAGAGCTCAAGTAGCCATGCAACTCGCCAATTATTGCTTCGAATGTCCAATTGTGCATTTACTTTACTTTTTTTATTGGTTGAGATGAAAGCAAACCTACCCCAAGTTTAATTATGGTAAAGACTTTTTTTAATAGTTTCAAGTATTTTTTTAAAGTACACCTAATCACAGAAGCCGTCGAACGTCATTTAAATAAAGTCGCAGCTAAAAAAATTCATAGTAGGCTGATCTGTTTGAAAATTGAGAGTCTGTCATAAATTTTAATTCTAAACAATTTTTGTTAATAACTTTTTGCGGTATCTTAATAAATGAAGGTAGTTTACTCTTAATACTGTTGCGTTTTCTCCGGGTTCTGGATAAGTGAGACTTTTAATTTTAACAAAACAACTTTATTTACTCTCTAAATATGGATACAATAAAAGTTCTAGAATGTTTCTCTCACAAAACACTTAGTTTATCTGACCTTACAATCACTAATTTGTACAAAAGTCGCTAATACACTGAAACTACAGTCGCTACTCTATAACACTTCACACTAGTTACTGCTTCTTCGAGTCACTACAACATTCTCTAACTGAACTCCCTGTGCTGGCTTACTTCCATCTTTATATACCCGTCGCACCTTCCAGTTCGTTCTCGAGCGTTCTATTCCAGAATGTTCCAGGACCTTCTTTTACTAGAATGTTCTGTGAATACAGATCGGTCCCGTATGTATACAGGGGGATGTATATACAGGATGATCCAAATGTGGTCATCACTCCTATGTTACACAAGAGGTGTTTCTCGAACTATAAGATCTCTCTGCGTATACAGGGTGTAAGGGTTCTCTGCGTATACAGGGTGTATATGCAGGGTGTTCGGAATGCGCAGACCTCAGTTATTCGTTCCGACGGGGTACAAGTTGGTAACTTCGTTATTTTTGGTCCTAGAGGGCTGAGACTTCGCCTGAGGGGGATCACCCCAGACACCCCCAGGGGGTGGGGAGGCGGTGTTGCCAGATTGTGCAAGAATTCCCAGATGTTGGGGAAGTTCTGGAGATGTGGCAACGCCGCACCTACATCTATTGAGATGCTTTGTAACAATACATTTCATTACATCAGTTATCAACCACCCTGAATATTAATTGATTTTGTTCATTTTCTCAACATCTCAGTTTAAGACAAAGCAGGAGTGATTCCCAGAATATCATAATCTAATTCGAAAATTTTTTGTCACTTATACCTTTTTTTTCTCCCTCAGGGCTTGTCCGCGTCTTTGCCGTCCCGATAGCACCGCAGCCTTTGGCTTATTGTGCATCACTTATACCTTACCCACACTCAATCCGTGGACACACTGTAGATATATGATATTAAAACACTAATTTATGTAGTTATTTGTTAAAGCGATTCTTTTGTGTAAATAATTATTCTTTTATTGTATAGGTATATTCGTAAAATGTCAGTTAAAAAAGTCTGGTGTTTTAGGCATAAAATGGGTTATTGTGATATTTTTTATAGAATAAATTGAGCTTTAAAACGACCAACGGAATAATCCTTAGTTTAATGAATGCCAGAAAATAAAGTATAATTTGATATTCTGAAAATTATTGACATTAAAAATGTATTGTTCACTCTTCAAGGATTTTTTTCAACTGTGTGCCATTGCCAGTATTACTGTATATTGTAATACGTTCTGATAATCCACAATAATTATTTGCTGTCAATCCCAAACAGCTATGTTTGACTTAAATTATAAAGCACCACTAAGTTAAAGCAAACCATTGACATACATTTATTAGAGAGATGATCTGACGAACCCCTTTCATGTTGCCTTCGAAAGTCTCCTGCTTAGTGCTGATCATGGTATTTCATTCTATATGACTTTTGGGCAAAAAGACCTAACTCCTAAACCATATCAATTAAATCATTTTTAGAGTAATTTATTATTTAATTAATAAACCTACAAAACTTTTTCAGAAACTTACATAGGTAAAGAAATGCAACAATAGTTAAAACTTGTATTGACAGTTCATTAATTTTTGATGTGGATAATCCTTTTCATGGCTACTACGAATAATAACAAGAAATACCATTTAGGTATTGAATAAAATAGAAAAATCAAAATAACTCAAAAACAGTAATATATAGGTATATGGTATACTTAAAAAATTGTGAGGTTTTTGAATATCTTTAACATAACATAATAAAACTCTGGACGCAGCAAGTGCGTTATGGTAGTGAATTTTCATAAAAATGTTTTTAATTGCAAATATGTGTGTTTCCTTTTTAAGAAAGCAGGCATCAATTTTGGTTACCAGTATAACCTATATAGTAAAAACAATGTGCCATGTTTCATAAAAATAACTTTATTGTGTGAAAATGTACAAAATTTTCCAAAAGTAAACTTAAAGTGTTCCCGGAAAAACTCGTTTCTTGGTCAACCTTATAGGTTAATAGCAAATTGAGCTATTCAAATTTGAAGCATTTAATGAAAATTCGCTACCATAACGCACTTGCTGCGTCCCGAATTTCTTTTCTTACAAACATGCATCGCTGAAAAATTCAAAAATGCAATAACATAAGGCGTGTTTGATTAAAAAAAAAAAAAGAAAATTTGTATCACCAACGACTTATGGGCCAGCCTGTGATTGTAGAAATATTTTTTTAAGATGTAGCTCAAGACACCCTATAATTAATATATACAAATTTTCTTCATATCTTGTATAATAACGGATATATTGAGCTTTATTGATTTTTTACGAAAATTCGACAAAAATTATATACCATTAAACGATAAACTCTAAAGCTAAGGCTACTGCCAAGCATCAGAGAAAGGGTGTATTTGAAATGAATTTTCTGGAAACATTTTAGTAAAATGAAGGACAATGACGGTTGAAACTAAGACTTCAGAGTTTGTAAAAGATCCTTCTTGAGACATTTGATTTCCATATCCCGTATTAGATTCAAGTTCTTTGCCTAAATGTTGCCGATTTTGACGTTTTAAATCGCAACTTTGACGTTTTGAGGAAAACCCCAATTTATTTTTCTTTAAATGCCTATAACTTTTTTGTCTTTTGACCTACATAGCTAAATTTTGGTAGGTGGCTTACCTATAAGGATATTAACTAGCGTACCAAATTTGGTTGCCCTTACTTTGTTAATTCCGGAGAAAGAAAACACAAAATTTTCCGGGAAAACCTGGGCAGATTTTCCTGGCTAACGAACTTATCCAAGCCATTTGCAAAAGGAATTTTTCCACCAAATTAAGTCAAAATCGGCCTATTATTTTTTGAGTTATCGGTGTGATACATATATATATATATATATATATATATATAAATATATATATATATATATATATATATATATATATATATATATATATATATATATATATATATATATATATATATATATATATATATATATATATATATATATATATATATATATATATATATATATATATATATATATATATATATATATATATATAAACATATAAAAATTGAAACGGACCCCGGATATGTGTTCTAGGGGGCCTAGTTCGCGGTCATTTGAAGAAATTTTTTCAAAATTCAAAAGTCGGGATCTCCTCATTAGTGAATTTTTTTTAAGAAAATTCACTAAAAATATACGGGGTGTTCCATTTGAAAAACGTCATATTTTTTAATTTCAAGTTTCCCAGGTTTAAGCATATATTTTAAACATCCTGTAGCTTTTATTTCAAGTATTTTTTAGGTAGAGCTTAAGCTAAAACTTAGTCTTGCCTCGTTCAAAATATAAAGGTTCTCGGAGCAAAATTTTTAGTTAGTACATAATAATTAATTGATATCTGTAAATTTGATTTTTTGGATAAAATTCTAATTCAAAAACCATAAATTTTACATATATTTATTAAACCTATAATAAGAAAGTTTTATAACTAACGTAGAATTTAAAACTCGAATAATACATCTTTGTACTGCACTGCTTTTTTTGGCACAATAACACGACTTATAGTATGGAAAAATTGCGAAAAAATGAAAGTCCGCCAAATTCGATAAAATTCAAATATAATATGAAGTAACGTTAATGGATAAAAATCAAATAATCTGTAACTCGATATCTTAATGTACAGGGTGGAGCAAAGTAGACGCTTTCTTATGGAAACTCATGTTTCTGTCAGAGATAGAAAAAAGTCTGGATGCAGCAAGTGCGTTATGGAAGCGAATTTTCATTTAAATGATTTTTAGTAGCACATATGTCTTTTTAAATGCACGTAGGTATCAAATTTGGTTACCGGTATAACTTATATACGAGGGCGGGATAATAAGTCCGTGACTTTTTGAATGAAACAGGTTTTTTTGACAAAAAGTCATTGTATTTCTCAACATAGTCTTCTTTGAGCTCTATATACTTCGTCCAACGTTTCTTCAATTTTTTTAACCCTTCCAAAAAATAAGATTTGTTGAGCTTCTCAAAATAAGTATTTGTTTGTGATGATTTCATCATTGGAGTCAAACCTCTTTCCGCCGCACCATTTCTTTAAGTTTGGAAACAAGAAATAGTCACTCAGGGCTAAATCCGGAAAATAGGGCGGATGAGGGAACAATTCGTAGCCCAATTTATGCAATTTCGCCATGGAGACTACACATGTGTGCACCCTTGCAATTGCTTGGTGGAAAAGAAATTTTTTCTCTGCCAAATGCGGTCATTTTTTCTTCAAATCGTCATTGAATCGGTCCAATAAGTTTTATAATATTCGCCATTGATTGTTCTTACCTTTTGAAGGTATTCAATGTGGATTATACCGCGTGCATCCCAAAAAACGGTCGCCATGACTTTATTGGCTGGCAAACCCACTTGGGCCGTCTTGCGCGCCGATTCGCACGGAGGAACCCACTGTTTTTACTGGTGCTTTGTTTCCCCTGAGGGCTCGTCCGCGGCGCTTGCCGCCCCGATAGCACTGCAACCTTTTTGTTGATTGGGTCACCTCATTCCGCCCAGCCAGGTCGCTCGTCTCGTTTCGGCACTCACTCACCAGCCAGGAATTTACCCGTGGGCTACTTAGTGCCTTAAGGGCTGCCTGGCTGTCTGTGGCTATGAGGATCCGCTTGTTGGTGTAGCCCCCCCCCCCCCCCCGGTCTTGTTCTCCCGCACACAGTGCAGGATGGCGTGCAACACCGTTGCATGGGCTCCGAGGGAAATACTATGGCTTACCCTCGGTCTTTCCGAGTAAACACCTGCCCCCGTCCAACGCTCCCCGCAGGATCCGTCCGTGAACCAGAGGAGCGCGTCCCGTGGTATGTCGGGGATTTCCACTGTAAAGTTGTTTTCCCTGCAGATTCGCGGGCTCGCGAAGTCTCACCTCATTTCAAGCATGGGCCCCTTCACGATCTCCTGAATTTTTCAGTGGCCCCTGAAGCCTGGGTTGATCTTCAGTCTACCATTGCAGGCTAGTGTATAGTCCTGCCCCCCCCCCCCATACGAACTAAGTGTGTGTGTGTGTGTGTGTGTGTGTGTGTGTGTGTGTGTGTGTGTGTGTGTGTGTGTGTGTGTGTGTGTGTGTGTGTGTGTGTGTGTGTGTGTGTGTGTGTGTGTGTGTGTGTGTGTGTGTGTGTGTGTGTGTGTGTGTGTGTGTGTGTGTGTGTGTGTGTGTGTGTGTGTGTGTGTGTGTGTGTGTGTGTGTGTGTGTGTGTGTGTGTGTGTGTGTGTGTGTGTGTGTGTGTGTGTGTGTGTGTGTGTGTGTGTGTGTGTGTGGGGGGGGGGGGGGATCCAGCAACACCTCCATGACGGCTGTTGGGGTTGAAGACGTGGCCCCTGTGATGCCTAGGCATGCCATCCTTTGGATCTTGCCTAGTTTTTGTTTGACACTGGATTGTGTGACCTTAGGCCACCAGACCGGTGCCGCGTATGTTAACGATGGTCTGATCACCCTGGTGTACAGCCAGTGGGCCATTTCCTCAAAATATGTATTTGTTTGTGAGATGATTTCATCATTGGAGTCAAACCTCTTTCCGCCGAACCATTTATTTAAGTTGGAAACAAGAAATAGTCGCGCAGGGCTAACTCTGGAAAATAGGGCGGATTAGGGAACAATTCGTAGCCCAATTTATGCAATTTCGCCATGGAGACTACACATGTGTGCACCCTTGCAATTGCTTGGTGGAAAATAATTTTTTTCTTTGACAAATACGGTCGTTTTTTCTTCAAATCGTCATTGAATCGGTCCAATAAGTTGGTATAATATTCTCCATTGATTGTTCTTACCTTTTGAGGGTATTCAATGTGGATTATACCGCGTGCATCCCAAAAAACGGTCGCCATGACTACTGGTGGGCAAACCCACCTTGGCCTTCTTGCGCGCCGATTCGCACGGAGAAACCCACTGTTTTTACTGCTGCTTGGTCTCTGGTGTGTTGTGGTGAATCCAAGTTTCATCTACGGTTACGAAACGGCGCAAAAACTCGTCCCTATTGCAGTTGAACAACGCCAAACACTCCTTTGAAGTTGTTACGCGATCGCATTTGTGGTCGATTGTGAGCATACGCGGCACCCATCTTGCGGATAGCTTTCTCATACCCAAGTGATCATGCAAAATCGAAACCACTGAGCCATGTGATATGCTTATGGCTTCCACAATCTCCCGCATTTTCAGTCTCCGATCGGTCAACACCATATCGTGAATTTTTTCAATTGTTTAGGTGGTAGCGACCTCAACTGGGCGTCCAGAACGTTCGGCGTCATTTGTGCTTGTACAGCCGCATCGAAATTCAGTAATGCACTTTTTTACCATGGAAATTGATGGTGCAGAGTCCCCATAGTATTTATCAAGCTTATCCTTGGTTTGAGTGATGTTTTTTTCCGCTAAAAATAATGTTTGATGACCATACGAAATTCACTTTTTTCCATTTTCGTTATAACTAAAGAGGTTTTCTGCTTTCAATGGATATCTAACACAAACTAAATGACGCAGCTTGTTCAAAGTTTGACAGGAGTCAACTGAGAGATGCTTGTTGACAGGAGCAGTGTTGCCTTTCCTGTGAAGAGGCGGGAAAGTCAAAAAGTCACGGACTTATTGACCCGCCCTCGTAGTAGAAACAATATTCGAGTGGCGGCTGGTGATAAGGGGCACAGGGGCACGTGCCCAGCCCAAATTTTAATAAAAAATATATTTATTTTCTTTTTTAGTTACTATAAATGACTGTTACAATGTTACAATAATATCAAGTAATTATATACGACAAACTATCCATATTCTAATTATTATTGACTAAGCATCGTGTTCACCGTACTTTGAGTTTGCATCCGGACACCGTGGTCTATTTACGCGTGTTTGCGCCCTTGAATATGAATATACATTCAAAGGCGTGGCCACATAGTTATCCAGCCCTCGTTTGTCATCGGGCGTGCAGACCGAACACGACGAGGATGTCGTTAAACTAGATTGTAAAATCGGCTCCAGGGGTCACACATGTTCAGTGACCGTTTTAAGTGTTGTTTATTTTCTTCGCTGAGAAGTGTGTTTTTACTGTTTGTGATATTATGAAACGTTTCAAAATGAATTTGGTAGACTTTTTATTGACTAATAAAGACATAACTTACGAGATCCGAACGGAAATTAGACGATTAGGAAGGGCGCTACCCGACTTGATTATTTCCAAAACAGACGTAGGAAAATCGCGAAGTTTTCCACGAAAATTTAATAGTAGTGTCTGCGACAGATTTAAGTGGTTATGTGGGTGTCCTAAAAGAAAGAAACTGTTTTGTTTTATTTGTTTAGTGATGGGTGGCAACCGAAGTGGAAGGTGTTAGTGCCTTCTTACATTTTTTAAATATTGTAATATTGTAGCAACGATTCCAATGACCACTTCAGAAAGATAAAGGTGCTTTTCTACTTTACAACGCGTTAAGACATTTTTAAGAGATACCATGAGCCAAGACAGACAAACAGCATTGGCCATGTTGTCCATCGAAAAAAAAAAGGTGAAACAAATCCGGGACTTTAATGAAAAAGTTATTAACATTGCTGTTTGCCGAAAAAAAACATAACTCAAACGATCTTTCCTTTGATTTTCTTGAAGGATTTTTAGTTGGTTCATGTGCGAAATCTATGTTACTGCATGTACTATCTTTAATGGTAGGGGAGAGGGGGGCACATGTGGACATTTTTTGGTTTTGTATAATTTTCCCTGACAATTTAGAAGTAAACGAAAAACCTTTTTCGCTAATTAAAACATAATACCATATCACAGTTCAATACACACTCATATTTGAAAAAAAAAACATATTTTTTATTTTATTTTAATAAATCTGATAGTATCTCAATTGTCCATAAGTGCCCCACGTTGAGGCACTTTTGCACACGGTGCTAATTTGGGAGGGGCACTTGTGGACATATTAAGTAGTTTTAAAATGATTAGGTTTTTTCACATAAAATACTCCAATAATGCAATTAAAACGTAGAACTGTTTATTTGTACTTAAGAACTTAAAATTAAAACTAAATAAATATCTTATATGTAGGTACAAGTAATAAAAAATACAAACAAATCTAGTCATTATTTAACCTACATTGTATCCAGTGAAGCTTACATTAAATTTGTAAATCGAGGCTACATGAACAGTGTCACCTGTGTTTTTTGGCATAGGAGGTTTAAAAACAATATCCTCCTTTGGGATATACGATTCGTCTTTCACATGTGGAAATATAAATGTGCGACGCTCGGTTATCTTTAAAAAGTTAATCAAAAACTCGGTATCTGTTGCTTCCACTATTTGTCCTACGAAATATTTTACGGTTTTCTTCGTAGCAAATCTAACAAGGACGAAATCATTTACTTCAATATCGTTGGTATCCTCGAATTCTTCTTCAGCAAACTCTATTGAATTATCATCAGACTCTTGACATATATTTTCAATGTCACTTTCTGACGTATCCTCCTCAAATGCTTGTCTGACATGTTTGACTTTTGCTTTTTTATGTTCTTTGTCTGAGCCTTTCTTTCTTCTTGCATCTGTTTTCTTTTTTCCCTTTCTCTATGTTCATTTTCTATCCGTGTCTTCTCCGGTGTTGCTGTAAGTATGGCAGAGTATTTCTTCTTTCTTCCTTTAGAAGATTTTTTTCTGTCTGCCTTTGGATAGGGTCTTATTTGCTCTGGAGTTAATTTTATGTTAGAAATTATTAAAATTTTTGTTTCATCTGTGGATTGCATATTTGTGTTGGCGTGATCTACAGAAGTCGTAGCAAGCTGTTGGGTATTAGGCTCGATGTTACTATTTGATGATGTTGACGGAGCATTTGGATCCTCAATATCAGTTTTTCCCCTCAGGGCTCGTCCGCGGCCTTGCCGCCCCGATAGCACTGCAACTTTTGGTTGATTGTGCATACCCTTAGTCTTACTCCACCCATTCTAAAATCACTGTGCCTTGAACTAGTCTGCACAGCGATTGATAGGGTGAAGTTTTATATTGCTCTGTCTCCGGTCTAGACTGACCGTTGATCAGTTGTCTTTTGCGGTCCAGAGCTTTACACTCGCACAAGATGTGCTGGGCTGATTCCTCCCCCTCACCGCAGACTGCATGCGAGGTCCCCTTCGAACCGCCCCATTTTATGTAGGTGTTTCTTGACGGCCATGTGTCCCGTCAAGAGATCTCTTGTGTTTCTGAGCTGTCCTCTGCTAATATTTAGCAGCTCCACAGCTCTCTTTGAACTGGGTTCGTCAATTATTGACTTCCCATGTCTGAGCCCTGGACAGTCTGCCCAGTACAGCTTGTGTTGGTTTCTGACCCAGAACTTATTGGCTCCCCTGGCAGTGCTCTTTGTCACGCCCATAAATTGTTCTGCTGACCCTCTCTTCGCGATACTGTCAGCTTCTTCATTGCCTTTGACCCCCGAGAGACCCGGCACTCAGATGAGGGTGACCTCAGTCTTCCCAGTCAGGTCGCTCGTCTCGTCTCGGCACTCACTCACCAGCCAGGAATTTGCTCGTGTGCTACTTAGTGCCTTAGGGGTTGCCTGGCTGTCTGTAGCTATGAGGATCCGCTTGTTGATGTAGCCCTTCTTCTTGTTCTCGCGCACACAGTGCAGGATGGCGTACATTTCCGCCTGAAACACTGTTGCATGGGCTCCGAGGGAAATACTATGACTTACCCTCGGTCCTTCCTAGTAAACACCTGCCCCCCGCCGTATCCGTCCGTCAACCAGACGAGCGCGTCCCGTGGTATGCTTGGCGTCTCCTCCCGCCATGCCTCGCGGTCGGGGATTTCCACTGTAAAGTTGTTTTCCCTGCAGATTCGCGGGCTCGCGAAGTCTGACCTCATTTCAAGCATGGGCTCCTTCACGATCTCTTGAATTTTTCAGTGGTCCCTGAAGTCTGGGTTGATCTTCAGTCTACCATTACAAGCTAGCCTGTAGCCTGGCCTCCCCCATAATAAGTAAGTATGGGGGGGGGGGTCAATATCAGTTACATGAGAAGCTATAAAATCTTCATCTGAGAACACATTTGGGTTCATAGGATAACACCCAGTTTTAAGAAAACCTGAAATAATATTCTGCCTACTAAAAGCTTCATTAAACGGCGAAGCACTTAAACTAGCGATATCGTATATTGTTATTGCTTTGCCAGGATGATTAGACATCCAAGTATTAAAAGCTGCACGACATCGAGCTTTAAAAGGTCCAAATACACATACGTCCAGCGGTTGGAGACGATGTGTTGTATGCGGGGGGAACGTCAGAATAATTATGCCATTGTCTCTACAATATATTATCAAATCTAGAGAGGCATGAGTGTCATGATTATCCAATAGAATTAAAACTGGATTTTCCTTGGAAGCGTGCATGTACTTCTTTATATGCTTGACAACTTCAATAAATCCAGCGTTTGTCATCCAACCACTGGGTGATGAAAGCCATATACTTCCTTCTGGTGCTCCCGTTAGAAACACCTCCTTAAAGCGGACTCTAGGAAATACATAAGCAGGTGGGATAACGTTACCATCAGCAATTATTATGCCGCAGAATGTAACTTGCTCTCCCCTTTCAGCAGCAACTGCCTGTCCAACCTGTTTGCAGCATTTGTTTGTTATAATCTTTGGCATTTGTAAAACAGTATTTATACCACTTTCGTCTACGTTTACTATTCTGTCACTAGTAAAATTATCTTTTTCAAAAACTTTAGATATATTAAAAAAAAGTATCGACGTTACTTCTGTTAAAATTGATATTTCTGACCAGGCTAGTATTCTCCGGTTTTCTTAGGGATAAATTTTGATGTCGGCGCATGAATCTTTTCATACATTCAATTCGTGCGATTTTTTGTTCCTTCCACGACTCGGGCATGGTTTTTCCAAGTTTCGTTGCATATTCATATGCGAATTTGCGAAGTTGAAAGTATGTTAATCCATATTGCAGTCTAGAATAACGTACAATGTATTTCCCTAAATCGTCTTCTTCTTTATTTAAAAGAATCTGCTGTGTTGAGTACTTTGAGCAATATTTATTTTCAGAAACATCAATGTCAACTATATTTTGGTCCCTAATTTTCCTTAACCTCTTGTGCAGCATATATATTTTTTAGACAATTTCTTTGCGCTACTTCCCTAATAGAACCGTTGTGATTACTTATATCACGAAGAGCCTGAGCAATTGTTTCTTCCGAAATGTTCGCCCTGTCGGTCTTTCTTATGTAGTGTCTTACCACTATGTGAAAACTGAAACCTGTGATGAGCACTAATAAGTACACTTGGAGAACACCCAAATCACCACAACACATATTTCAGAGACCTTACGATCGTTTCGTTGACAATGTCAACATCTTCAGAGGAAGAAAATTATAAAATAAAAAACTAGCTCCCGTGTATTTATATCGCGTCAAGGTAAACGAACTAGTCCGAACTAAAGTTGTCGTCCAAGAACGTTCGTTTGTTTATTGTGCAGTGAAACTACGAGATCGAAGACCTGCTTTAATCTTCTGGTCGACAAATTTATGACCCTTATCTAATATAGGTTTAAAGGACCCGAGTTATTTAAGGAATCAGCACGTTTCCTTTCGATCTAGAAATTTACTATGTGGATATTGGATCATGCCGACAAAGACATCTGGTGAGATAAACAATATCAACTCAACTCATCTTTTTTAAATAGAAAACTAAAACCCAGTTGTCTGTCTCACCATGTTAACTCTAACAAAGGATAAATAATTCAACTAAAATACTACATAAAAACTATATTTATATTGATTTCAATTTTTCGTAAACAGTATTTATGTTAAGTTCATAGATACACAGAAAACGAAAGGGTCTTTAAGTCGAGACAAGCGTAGAGATTAGTATATGTATAGACCGGCCGAGTTATTGACAGTAATTTATTATTCTACCAGACAAATTAGGAGTGTTTAAGTGGTCAAATGCAAAGTGAAAATAAAGGGCTTGAAATTAAAGGTGCCGCACGATTCAATGAAGTTTTGTTCTTAATAGACCTTAATATAAAAATACTTTCTAATGAATCAAGCATGGTTTGATGTCTAACATTTTTGACAAGTTTCAAATTTTCTTTGTCAATGTGGTGATTTTTATCCCATATATGTTGTGCCACACATGATTTGTCCACCGTACCATATCGTAACTGTGCGAGATGTTCACGAAATCTATGTTTCTCCTAGTTTGGCCCACGTATTTAAGATCACAATCTTTGCAACCAATCTCAAAAATGCCGGACATTTCAGTGACTTTGTCTTTGTCTTTCGTATTACCCAACAAATTTTTTAAATTACTTTTCGTCGAAAACGTCAAATGTAAATCGGCTTTCTTAAAAATACTTTCCAAACCCTTTGTTCATAAGGTAAACACACAAATTTTTTCTCTATTTTATCTTTCTTTCTTCTCCAAATGTACTTATTAGTGTCTTACCATTATGCGCTGTAATTAAATATAGCTCATTAATTCATCAAGTTGGGGCACAAGTGGACACTGTCCACTTGTGACCAGATACGATGTCCACATGTGCCCCGTATGCACTTAAAGAATAAAATCGATTATAATTTTTTTTAGGTTATGAAAATACAATTTATTACGTAGCCTACCTGTTGTGAATATAACGAACAAAGCCAACGCAACAGATGAATAACTTCAGAAGGTATTTGCTTTCTCGACACACAATTTTGCAGAATACAAAAATATTGCATTTGAGTCGTTATATAAACTGATAAACATAAATTCACTTAAACATGAACAATCATACTATAACTTCTTCCACAAGTAGAGCGACCTAGTGCCACCTAGCCATGAGAGGACGAACTCTTTGGAATAAATTTAACGCGGTAATTTGAATTGTCCACTTGTGCCCCTGTCCACAAGCCTCCCTCTCCTCTACTCGTCGGAATATTTCTTGAATCAGATATTGTAGGTGTGGTTATGATATTCTGAAGAATTTGAATTTTTTATTCTTTCTCCTTATATGTCAGTTTTAGAACAGGATATTGGTTACAACTTGCCGGGGATTCTCTTTCATTCGCTGTTTCCCTCGGTGTTTCACACTTGCCTCTTTTTGTTTTAAAACCTTATTCACCGCTGTCAAACTTATAACACACTCATTTGTAATGTTCCTTTGTATAATAGAGGGATGCTCACCTGTCTCTTCACTTTCTTGGCATAATATCCATTCTTCAAAAATAGTAGTACCCATCACCAAAAACTGTAGTTGACAGTATTCTTATTACCAAAGAAAAAAAATAGCGATCATCAGCTATGTGCTAATGAAAGCATAATGTTTAAGTGAGGTTATGTACAGGGTTGCCAGGTTTTTAAAACTAAATATCGCCGTTTTGCTGAACGAGATCGCCCAAAATCGCCAAATTTCCATCCATAGGAAATCGTCCATTTTGCGTAAGCACTGTCACTTGTCAAATCGTCCAAACTGAATTTTTCGGCGGGAATTTCATTTTTTTTTATAAAAGCTTTCTTTTAGGTCGACGAGAAGTTATAATATAATGATGTATAGTGCATAGAGCCTGGGAGTTCCAATGATGAGCAGGTGTATCTCTAGACCCAAGCTCACTGGGTTCAATTCCCAGGGTTCCCCTTTCACTCCTCCAGTACATACTATAAAATTAACATCAACCGAGAGGTTGTGGCAATGTATTTGAGAGTCGAATGTCTACACGTTCCGCACTTCCGGGGGGCGTAAATCCGTCGGTCTCGTGTACCATACAATGTTGGGCACGTTAAAGATCCCCACCCTCCCTACAGAAAGGTTCGGCAAAATTACCGACGTTCAAGAAGAGAAAAAATCTATAGTAAATTGAGTTTTCTTTCGAAAAAAAATTTTTTCTCCGAAAATTACAAAGCCATTTCAATGAAATTTGGTGTGCATGCTGCTTTGGGAAAGACCTAACTATGTACCAAAATTCAGCTTTCTAGGTTTACAGAAAATGGAGCTATTAAAATTTAAACATTTATTTTTAATATCACCGCGTTTCATTGACAATGGCAAACCTGGCTTGGTATATGAGATCTAGTATGTCGTTGCCTGGCAACGGATCATTTGATATTATTGCACAGGTCTGTTACACGCTGTAACTGACGTTTATCTTATGGTATTAGATTGTTTATCACAAATTATTTGTCTTATTTGGGAATTTTTATATACAAGTGCAAATTATTCCTTTACGATTTTATTAATGTTAGTGGGTGGACTAAATATTGTTTGTTATGTTTTGTCAACACATAAAGGATCGAAGTTTTACAATAAGGGCTGATATGCAACAGGTTAGTTATTTTCTCTCTGATGCAAATTTTCGTACAAAAAATTCGTCAATGAGGAGACCGCGACTTTAGAATTTTAAAAAGATTTCTTCAAATGAGCGCAAACTAGGCCCCCTAGAATCCATATCCGGGTTTACGTTCAGTTTTTATCTGTTTACATATATACAGGGTGACGCATTTCTACGGTAAAGCTCAATATAATAATTATTATACAAGAGACGAGAAAAAATTGTATAAGTTAATTATAGGGTGTCTTGAACTGCATCTTATAAAATTATTTTGACAATCACAGGCTGGCCCATAAGTCGTTGGTGATCCCTACAATTTTTTTCAAACACCCTTATTTTATTGCATTTTTTATCGAAGTATGTTTGTAAGAGAAAAAAATCGAGACGCAGTAAGTGCCTTTTGGTAGCAAATTTTCATTAAATGCTTTAAATTTGAAAACTCAATTTGCTATTAACCTGTTGGCTAGGAAACCAACATTTAAAGTTTATTGTCGGAAATTTTTTGTACATTTTCAAACAATAAGTTATTTTGAAAAAAATATGGCACATTGTTTTTACTATATAAGTTATACCGGTAACCAAATTGATGACTGCTTGCATTAAAAAGACATATTTGCTATTCAAAGCATTTTTATAAAAATTCACTTGCCGCGGCCAGACTTTTTTAGGTAAAAAAATATTCTCAGCCACTTTTTTTAATGTGTGAAAACTCATCATCTTGGTTTTCCTTGCTAAATGCCTGTAATAAATCACGCAGGTGTCTTTTATTTCTGACCTTTATTATTAAAATTCTCGACATATATTATTTTTAGTTTGGCACCTACACTCTTGACGATTTTATGATCTATTAATGACGTGTTTTATTTATATATTGGAAATTTAAAATAGATGATGAAAACAATGAAATTAAACACAGCGTTAAACAATCAAATGCTGTGTTTAGTTTGTCTTCATTACAGTATTGTTTAGAGATTAGATGCTTTTTATTTTATAAATATTTAAATATTCTTTAAGTCATTTGTTTGCCCTTGCTTTAGTTTATTACCTCGTATAGGTAATTGAGAAAATAAAATAAAATATTTACAGGGTGATCAGCTATCAGAACCTAGTACCTAAAATTCTTACCTTAAAAAAATATTCCGCCAGTCGACGGAGTCACACGATTACGATGCCGTAAAATGCACAGTTTTAAATTTTAAAATGTTGATCATATAGAATATATAGTATAAATCAGTGGTTCTCAAACTTTTTGCGGCGGCGGAACACATTATTTGGTAGTAGTAGAAAAATTAGCGGAACACCATCATTGTTAACATATCTATGTATTAATCTAATTTTTTCAAGTACTATATCTAAGAAATGTTGTTAAGGGTTCTTTAAAAAACACCTAGTAAACTAAAATAAAAAAGTTTGAACGCAGCAAGTGCGTTATGGAGTGAATTTTCATAAATATATTTTTTATGGCAAATATGTATTTTTTAAATAAAATACATGGAATTTGGTGGGTGTAACCTACGTATAGTAGAAACAATATACCTTATTTCATCAAAATAACTTTATTGGTTGAAAAAGTAGAATAGTTTTTCGAAATTTACTTTACATTTTCCTGGGCAACGAACCTGTCCAAGTTATTTACACACCTGCTAAAATATAATTATCCACCAAAGGCTTTTTAACAAAAATAAAACTCTGGACGCAGCAAGTGCGTTATGGTAGCGAATTTTCATTAAAATGTTTTTAATAGCAAATATGTTTTTTTAAGAAAGCAGCCACCAAATTTGGTTACCAGTATAATCTATATATTAGAAACAATGTGCCATGTTTCACCAAAATAACTTTATTGTTTGAAAATGTACAAAAATTTCCGAAAGTAAACTTAAATTGTTCCTGAAAAAACTGGTTTTCTGGTCAACCTTATAGGTTAATAGCAAATTGATTCAAAATTTGAAGCATTTAATGAAAATTCGCTACCATAACGCACTATCTGCGTCCCGAATTTCTTTTCTTACAAAGATGTATTATATTTCGATGGAAAATACAAAAATGCATTAACATAGGGCGTGTTCGATTAAAAAAAGATCACTAAAAAAAAGGTAAATTTGAATCACTAACGACTAATGGGCCACCCTGTAATTGTGGAAATATTTTTTAAGATGTAGCTTAAGACACCCTACAATTAATGTATACAACTTTTTTTCGTAACTTGCATAATAACGGATATATTGCGCTTTAATGATTTTTTACGAAAATTCGACAAAAATGAGATGCCATTAAACGATAAACTCTATAGCCAACACTACTGCTAAAGCATCAGAGAAAGGTTCTATTTGAAATGACTTTTCTGGGAATATTTTAGTAAAATGAAGGACAATGACGATTGAAACTAAGAGCTCAGGCTTTGTAAAACATTATTCTTGAGACATTTTCCTTCCATAGATCATATTAATTTCAGGTTCATTGCCTAAATATTAACAATTTTGACGTTTAAAATCGTGATTTGGACCTTTTGAGGAAAACCCAAATTTATTTTTCTTTAAATGCCTGTAACTTTTTTGTCCTTTAACCTACAGCGCTAAATTTTGGTAGGTAGCTTATCTATAATGATATAAACCCGTCGTTGCCCTTACTTTGTTAATTCCGGAGATATAAATATTTTTCGATTTTATTCGAAAGAAAACACAAAATTTTCCGGGAAAACCTCGGCGGATTTTCCTGGCTAACGAACTTATCCAAGCCAATCGCGAAAGGAAGGTACTCACCTAATTTTATCAAAATCGGTCCATTATTTTTTTAGTTATAGGTGTGACACATAAATATATAAACATATATCTATATATATATATATATATATATATATATATATATATATATATATATATATATATATATATATATATATATATATATATATATATATACATACATACATATATATATATATATATATATATATATATATATATATATATATATATATATATATATATATATATATATATATATATATATACAGTGTGTCCCAAACTGGATGGGAATGTATTGCTATCTCCGTTAATATTAGAGATGGGGAGACGGTTAAATTAGCAATGTTTTGTAGAATTTCATGCTCCTTCCAAATATGACTTGTATTTTGCCCTGCCTCTTTTCGTTTTTGAGTTATTTTGAAAAAAAAATGTCGATTTCTTTTTCTTCAAGAAATATATCTTGATTGACCTAGCCAATCATAAAACGGGTTTATTTATTTATTTTTTGACAAGAATATTTCTCGGATCAATAGAGTTTTTGCACAATGTATGTAATACGACAAACATGACGTCTTGATTGAGCTAGCCAATCATAAAACGGGTTTATTTATTTATTTTTTGACAAGAATATTTCTGGGATTAATACAATTATGTAATACGACAAATATAACGTCTTGATTGACCTATCTAATCATAGAACGGGTTTATTTTTATTTTTTTGACAAGGATACTTCTCGGATCAATAGAGTTTTTGCACAATGTATGTAATACGACAAATATAACGTCTTGAATGACCTAGCCAATCATAGAACGGGTCATTTTTTTTAAAGGATACTTCTCGGATCAATACAGTCTTTGCACAATGTATGTAATACAACAAATATAACGTCTTGAATGACCTAGCCAATCATAGAACGGGTTCATTTGTTTTTAAGGATACTTCTCGGATCAAAGGAGTTTTTGCACAATATATGTAATACGACAAAGATAACGTCTTGATTGACCTAGCCAATCATAGAACGGCTACCGTAGTCTAAATCGTGGGTTGCTAATTATTCCAGAATTTAACATGTTACGAAAATCCTTTTGACGGTTTGCAAAAACTCCTGAATACCGAGATGCCCGGTAAGTATCAGGCAATATTTCGCCAGCGTATAGAGGAGATCAAAATAATACTCGTAGTTCTGCTAACAAAGATATCGAACCGCAAAGGCAAATATTTATATTTTTGATTCTAACTTTTAAGCAATCCTGTATATTCTAATCTTGTTATGTTGTACGCCCATGTGGACTAAGAAACTCATACCACAGTTGCCGCAGCATAAGAAGCAGTTAATTATGCTGTGCTCATACTAAATCATTCTTCTACATTGCCAGGGAAAGGGAAGCCAGGAATGGACTTCCTGCTGCACTCGTATGATAGGTACCACTTTGGCAAACTAAAAACGGCTTTTTAGTCAATTTTCTTTAAAAAATGCCCTAATGAGGATATATATATATATATATATATATATATATATATATATATATATATATATATATATATATATATATATATATATATATATATATATATATATATATATATATATATATATATATATAGGAATGTTGCACTACACTGGTTCATCAGCACGCTACTGACTATGATCGTTCCTGTGTGGTCTATGTCTGAAATTGTACGTAACGTCTGCGCGTCGAGTTTCTATTAGTCGGTTTACTGTTCTCTGGTTGGTTGTGTTTTCGGACTGTGCCGAGTGTAACAGGAAACCGATACACTCGATACAGTCCAAACTTTTAGGCTTCACATTTTTTTTATCTTTCAATTCTTCCGTTCCCCTTTAAGCTAAGATCAACCCTTACAAATTCACGTTAGCATTACTCCACATTAAAATCTTAATTTTATTTGCTTTGAATAATATCTGGTTGTAATTAGTATGCGAAAATAGAAGGTTAATGATTATTGTATTTTTATAAGTTGCGGTAAATAAAAGGTGTAATTAATTAAGACAGTTTTTTAATAAAAACTACTAATAGTATAACAATTGGATTGTCTCGAAAATGGTTGATTTTTTTTTTAATAATTGAAGAGTAGAAGTAGGTCCAAAGTATTTAAAAAAGCAGCTTTTAGTTTAATATTTGGTGCCAGACCATTTCTATGAAAATTCACTACCATAGCACGCACTTGCTGTGTCCAGACTTTTTATAATGTAGGGCGGTACTTATTATTTTATTTTAAATCCCGATGAGGGCTGGAACATACCCAAAAATTAATAAAACCACCGCATTACCACATGTGATAATGTCGCCGAATGTAGAAATAAAAATACTTTGAAAAAATATATACGTCGTACTGTAAAATTGACATTAGCGTGCGAAAACCTGTTAAAAGTAACCGTGAAAAAGTGTTCTTTGTTCTGTTCTAGCTCTATTAATAACATCAGAAAAAATAAAAGAAAATCTAAAGTCAATTCTCAAATTTCTCGGAAACCAAAAAAGTTTGAAAAGGCTATCACATGAGCAAAAGGTCCAGTATGGCTGCCATAATAAAAACAAACGTTAATACCTATAGTTCAAAAACAAATGACAAATTGACAGTTGAGAATAGCACAAAAACATTACTCTGTAAAAAGTGTCCTGATAATGTGTAAGTCAGATCAACGCCTACTTAGAAGAAAAAGAAATCGACATTTTTTTTCAAAATAACTCAAAAACGAAAAGAGGCAGGGCAAAATACAAGTCATATTTGGAAGGAGCATGAAATTCTACAAAACATTGCTAATTTAACCGTCTCCCTATCTCTAATATTAACGGAGATAGCAATACATTCCCATCCAGTTTGGGACACACTGTATATATATATATATATATATATATATATATATATATATATATATATATATATATATATATATACATACATATATATATATATATATTATATATATATATATATATATATATATATATATATATATATATATATATATATATATATTCGTGAAAAATAATTGTTTAGCAAAATTTCGTAAAAAACATAGTAAAGAAAATGTCAACTTTCGTTGAAGAATTTGTTGCAAATTTTCATGCAAACATTTCTTTTTAGTGAATTTTCTTAGAAAAAATTCACTAATGAGATCTCGACTTTTGAATTTTGAAAAAATTTCTTCAAATGAGCGCCATTTAGGACCCCTGGAACCCAAATCCAAGGTCGGTTTCAGACTTTATATGTTTATATATATATATATATATATATATATATATATATATATATATATATATATATATATATATATATATATATATATATATATATATATATATATATATATATATATATATATTCTTCTAAGTAGGCGTTGATCTGACTTACACATTATCAGGACACTTTTTACAGAGTAATGTTTTTGTGCTATTCTCAACTTTGGATTGTCATTTGTTTTTGAACTATAGGTATTAACGTTTGTTTTTATTATGGCAGCCATTTTTTTTTGTTCCCTCAGGGCTCGTCCGCGACCTTGCCGCCCCGATAGCACCGCAACCGTTGGTTGATTGTGCATACCCCTAGTCTTACTCCACCCATTCCAAAATCACTGTGCCTTGAACTAGTCTGCACAGCGATTGGTAGGGTGAAGTTTTATATTGCTCTGTCTCCGGTCTAGAGTGACCGTAGATCAGTTGTCTTTTCCGGTCCAGAGCTATACACTCGCACAAGATGTGCTGGGCTGATTCCTCCCCCTCGCCGCAGAGTCTGCATGCGAGGTCCCCTTCGAACCGCCCCATTTTATGTAGGTGTTTCTTGACGGCCATGTGTCCCGTCAAGAGACCTGTTGTGTTTCTGAGCTGTCCTCTGCTAAGGTTTAGCAGCTCCACAGCTCTCTTTGAACTGGGTCCGTCAATTATTGACTTCCCATGTCTGAGCCCTGGACAGTCCGCCCAGTACACCTTGTGTTGGTTTCTGACCCAGGACTTAATGGCTCCCCTGGCAGTGCTCTTTGACACGCCCAGAGCCGGTTCTGGTCCCATAAATGGTTCTGCTGACCCTCTCTTCGCGAGACTGTCAGCTTCTTCATTGCCTTTGACCCCCGAGTGACCCGGCACCCAGATGAGGGTCACCTCATTCTGCCCAGCCAGGTCGCTCGTCTCGTCTCGGCACTCACTCACCAGCCAGGAATTTACCCGTGGGCTACTTAGTGCCTTAAGGGCTGCCTGGCTGTCTGTGGCTATGAGGATCCGCTTGTTGGTGTAGCCCCTCCTCTTGTTCTCCCGCACACAGTGCAGGATGGCGTACATCTCGGCCTGAAACACCGTTGCATGGGCTCCGAGGGAAATACTATGACTTACCCTCGGTCCTTCCGAGTAAACACCTGCCCCCGTCCCACGCTCCCCGCCAGATCCGTCCGTGAACCAGACGAGCGCGTCCCGTGGTATGCCCGGCGTCTCCTCCCGCCATGCCTCGCGATCAGGGATTTCCACTGTGAAGTTGTTTTCCCTGCACATTCGCGGGCTCGCGAAGTCTGACCTCATTTCAAGCATGGGCTCCTTCACGATCTCCTGAATTTTGCAGTGGCCCCTGAAGCCTGGGTTGATCTTCAGTCTACCATTGCAGGCTAGTCTGTATAGTCCTAGCCTGGCCTCTCCCATAATAACTAAGTGTAGGGGGGGTAGATCCAGCAACACCTCCATGGCGGCTGTTGGGGTTGAAGACATGGCCCCTGTGATGCCTAGGCAAGCCATCCTTTGGATCTTGCCTAGTTTTTGTTTGGCACTGGATTGTGTCACCTTAGGCCACCAGACCAGTGCCGCATATGTTAACGATGGTCTGACCACCCTTGTGTACAGCCAGTGGGCCATACTAGGTCTTAGTCCCCACGTTTTTCCATATAGCCGCCTAGTGACGGCTAAGGTCATGACTGCCTTACGCAGTATTTTTCCAATGTGACCATTCCAGGTTAGCTTAGAGTCCAATACGACCCCAAGATATTTTACCTCTCTGGCCATTGGAACGCTCCTACCGTATAGAGTGAGAGTTCTGTGGCTTTCACACTTCCTCCTCCTCGTAAACGGCACGACGGTTGCTTTCTCGGGGCTCACCCCGAGCCCTTGATCAACCGTCCACCCTTCCACCACTTTCAGTGCAGTCTGCATACGCTCCCACACTGCCTGTGTGACCTTTCCTCGGACTATGATGACAATGTCGTCCGCATAGCCCTGTACCTCATACCCCCCTCCCGAGAGCCTCCCCAGCAGGCCGTCCACGACTAGACACCAGAGCAAGGGAGACAGAACGCTCCCCTGCGGACACCCCGCCGCGACCCCCGCCAGCAGAGTCCCTCCCGCGAGTGAGGTGAACACCGCCCTGTCCCTGAGCATGGAACCGATCCACCTGCAGCAGGTCTCCTCTATTCCACGCTCCCGGGCAGCTACCAGAACCGATCCGAACGAGGTGTTGCTAAAAGCCCCCTCTATGTCTAGGAAGGCCCCCAGCGCCACCTCCTTGTTCTCCAGCGTATTCTCCAGTTTCAGCACCAGTTGGTGCAGTGCTGTTTCTGTTGAGAATCCTGCTCTGTATGCATATTTTCCGCAGTGTAGAGGATATGCTTCCAGTACACCGCCCCTAATGTGCCGGTCGAGCAGTTTTTCCACTGTTTTCAGCAAGAAGGACATGATACTTATTGGCCTCAGGGACTTTGCCTGGTCTGTTGGACGCCCAGGTTTAGGAATAAATACAACCCTGGCCAGTCTCCATGCCCTCGGAATGTACCCCAGAGCCAGGCTGGCCCTCATAATGAGGGTAAGCACCGGCGCCAGTATATCTATCCCCTGTTGGAGCATGATGGGCATTATTCCATCAAATCCCGGCGATTTGTATGGCTTAAAGCTGTTAATGGCCCATCTGATTTTGCTCCAGGTAACCACCTCTTTAGCGACTGTCCAGTCTACTCTAGATGCCCGCCTATAAGGCGCCTCTATTTCTGAGTGTTCCCAGTCCGGAGGTGATTGGTTTATTACGTTACAGCCGGGGAAGTGCGTCTGGAGTAAAATTTCCATAGTTTCCTCCCCCAAGCTTGTAAAGCCTCCCGTGGGTCTATATTCATCCCATGCTCCCGACCTTTTGGCCGCGTTAAACAGCTTACGAACCTGCGTCCTCCTTTGCCTGAGGTCCTCGTTCCACCACGGGACGTTCCTGGTGGACACCCTCATTTTCAGGGGGCAGTTGGCGTTATAGGCCGAGGTAATTGCGTCTCGCAATTGGACTGCTGCAATCTCGAGGTCTATTGAATTTTTTATGGTACTCTTAACCCCCCGCAGTTCCACAGCCAGGTCTGCCCTGTAGGCTTCCCAGTCCGCCTTGCGGGGGTCCCGGTACCATACCGTTTCTCTTTCGACTTTGTCGATTTCAAACCGGATGTATCTGTGGTCTGAGCTACTCACTTCCCCAGACACAGCCCAGCTTTTAACAAAGTCACCCAGAAACTGGGTGGAAACTGTTAGATCTAAAACTTCCTCACGCCGTGTTGTGACGAAGGTCGGTTTATTACCTCTATTCAATATGTCTAAATTAAATTTCATAAAGAATTGTAAAAGTGCCTCACCCCTAGAGTTTGTGTCCGAGCTACCCCACAACTCATGGTGCGCATTCGCATCCATGCCGATGATGGTCTGCCATCCACCTGCTCTGCTACCCACCATCAGCTGCTCCAATTCGTTGGGTGGAGGAGGGTCCGTGCTGTCCCCTGGCAGATAGGCTGACGCGACAGTAATGTCCCTCAGCCCATCCGCTCCTCCACATCGGATTTTGATCGTTGCCAGGTCCCTGGAACAGAAATTCATTAGAGGGAGAAACTCTATCCCTTCCCTGACAAAAATGCAGGCCCTCGGGTTCTCGCTGGATCTGCTGTAGATGAGCTTTCCAGTAGCTCCGCCGAGTCCCTTGATCTCTCCTTTATAGGAGTACGGTTCCTGGATGAGGGCCACATCCGTGTTCCTCAGAGCCATTAGTAGTCCGGCCGTGGCTGCCCTACTGTGTTGGAGGTTGACCTGAAGGAACCTAAGTCCCATTAACCCTTAGTTGCTTCCCCAGTGGGCGGATGCTAACCCTTCCCATGCCCCAGAATGCCTTGAAGGAGGTTCCTTCAAGGGCTATGTAAGATGTCGGGTCGATCGAGAAGGCGAGCGTCTGTCCTTTCTCCTCTGCCTTCCTGCTTAGAACCGACCAGTGTTGCGTCCCCAGTTCAGGGTTCTGGATCTTAAGTCTGCTGATCACCGTCTCCTGCGGGACGGTGTCAGGGATCCGTACGAGGACCTTGCGTCTCTTTGGGAGTTCCTTGGGCTCGACGGCTGTCAAGTCCGCCCCCTCCCAAATCTGACCGAGGCCCCCGATCGTTTTCCGCAGCCAGTCCCGCGACTGCGGGCCGGCACAGGTTGTCCAGAGGATGCCCCCCGCCAGGCGCGTCCGGTGGAACTGAGGCGGGCTCTCCCCTTCCTGAAGAGAGTCCACTGCAGCTACCACCGCAGCCTGGATCAGGTCCGCCTTCCCCTGGTCTAGCGTGACCTCAGGATGGCGTCTGTCAATCACCGCCATCCCGAGGCCCTCCGCAGCCTCCCTGTAAGAGCCAGTCTGCGCCGGTGTTCCGGCCTTGGTTCCTTTGGGAGGTCTGTTTGTAGTAGGCGTGCTAGAGCCAGAGCGCGGCGTCTTCCGACTCGCACTCTCCTCTTGCGCCTTTACAGGCACCCTGGTCCTTTTGGAACGTCTGTCTGTAATGGGCGTGCTAGAGTTCGAGCGCGTCCTCTTCTGACCCGCACTCCCCTCCTGCGCCTTTACAGGTTTCTCGACCGTCCAGGTCCCGGCCGCCATTTTTTGCGCCCTCCGGAGCTTCTTTCTTTGCGCCCCGGAAAGACGCTTGGACTGCCGGGGCAGTCCCTCTACTCTAGCAGTAGAGTCCTCACTGGTGGAGGGGCCCCCGGAGTCCGCGGAGCTCGCCGCCCTCCGGTGGGACCCAGCCTCCAGCTTGGGTGTCGGGGACAGGTCTCTGGCCGAAGCTACCCCCTGATCCCCCGTATCTACGCCGGTCGTGGGACCTCCAGAGTCCGCTGCCGCCCCCTGGCTCGTCTTCGTTTCCGGGATAGACTCAAGGCACAAGTCTGTAGCCGGAGCCACTCCTCGAGCCTCATTGGTTTTGGTTTTATATGTGTTTATTATCTTCATGTTGTTCCCACGAGAATGGGGGAAATACTGTCCACACCATCAGAACCCCCTGTGTGGTGCAAGGCGGGTTACTCTGGCGGGTTGCCTGGTACTCCAGAGGTTCCGTTCACGACACCATCGCCCTGGTGCCATCCATCCATAGGCACGGGTCACGTGGCACCGTAGATTGGGGGAGTTTAGTTCGACCTCCTTGTCTAGATCCGTCATGTTTAGTTATTAGCAGGGTCACCTCGTGCAGGATGCGGATTTTTACCGCGCATGACGGTCTTGGGGAAAGCTTTATCGGGAGTTTATGTTGTTATTTCCACTTCCTCAGCTTGCCCCCTAGAGTCCTTTGGCCCGCGACTCCTTAACCCCTATGGCAGCCATACTGGACCTTTTGCTCATGTGATAGCCTTTTCAAACTTTTTTGGTTTCCGAGAAATTTGAGAATTGACTTTAGATTTTCTTTTATTTTTTCTGATGTTATTAATAGAGCTAGAACAGAACAAAGAACACTTTTTCACGGTTACTTTTAACAGGTTTTCGCACGCTAATGTCAATTTTACAGTACGACGTATATATTTTTTCAAAGTATTTTTATTTCTACATTCGACGACATTATCACATGTGGTAATGCGGTGGTTTTATTAATTTTTGGGTATGTTCCAGCCCTCATCGGGATTTAAAATAAAATAATAAGTACCGCCCTACATTATAAAAAGTCTGGACACAGCAAGTGCGTGCTATGGTAGTGAATTTTCATAGAAATGATCTGGCACCAAATATTAAACTAAAAGCTGCTTTTTTAAATACTTTGGACCTACTTCTACTCTTCAATTATTAAAAAAAAAATCAACCATTTTCGAGACAATCCAATTGTTATACTATTAGTAGTTTTTATTAAAAAACTGTCTTAATTAATTACACCTTTTATTTACCGCAACTTATAAAAATACAATAATCATTAACCTTCTATTTTCGCATACTAATTACAACCAGATATTATTCAAAGCAAATAAAATTAAGATTTTAATGTGGAGTAATGCTAACGTGAATTTGTAAGGGTTGATCTTAGCTTAAAGGGGAACGGAAGAATTGAAAGATAAAAAAAATGTGAAGCCTAAAAGTTTGGACTGTATCGAGTGTATCGGTTTCCTGTTACACTCGGCACAGTCCGAAAACACAACCAACCAGAGAACAGTAAACCGACTAATAGAAACTCGACGCGCAGACGTTACGTACAATTTCAGACATAGACCACACAGGAACGATCATAGTCAGTAGCGTGCTGATGAACCAGTGTAGTGCAACATTCCTATATATATATATATATATATATATATATATATATATATATATATATATATATATATATATATATATCCTCATTAGGGCATTTTTTAAAGAAAATTGACTAAAAAGCCGTTTTTAGTTTGCCAAAGTGGTACCTATCATACGAGTGCAGCAGGAAGTCCATTCCTGGCTTCCCTTTCCCTGGCAATGTAGAAGAATGATTTAGTATGAGCACAGCATAATTAACTGCTTCTTATGCTGCGGCAACTGTGGTATGAGTTTCTTAGTCCACATGGGCGTACAACATAACAAGATTAGAATATACAGGATTGCTTAAAAGTTAGAATCAAAAATATAAATATTTGCCTTTGCGGTTCGATATCTTTGTTAGCAGAACTACGAGTATTATTTTGATCTCCTCTATACGCTGGCGAAATATTGCCTGATACTTACCGGGCATCTCGGTATTCAGGAGTTTTTGCAAACCGTCAAAAGGATTTTCGTAACATGTTAAATTCTGGAATAATTAGCAACCCACGATTTAGACTACGGTAGCCGTTTTATGATTGACTAGGTCAATCAATACGTTATCTTTGCCGTATTACATACATTGTGCAACAACTCTATTGATCCGAGAAGTATCCTTTAAAAAAATAAAATAATAATAAATGAAGCCGTTCTATGATTGGATAGTTCATTCAAGACATTATATTTGTCGTATTACATACATTGTGCAAAACTCTATTGATCCCAGAAATATCCTTGTCAATAAAAAACCGTTCTATGATTGGCTAGGTCAATCAAGACGTTATATTTGTCGTATTACATACATTGTGCAAAAACTCTATTGATTCGAGAAGTATCCTTGTCAAAAGAGAAATAAATAAACCCGTTCTATGATTGGCTAGGTCAATCAAGACGTTATATTTGTCGTATTACATACATTGTGCAAAACTCTATTGATCCCAGAAATATTCTTGTCAAAAAAAAATAATAATAAATAAACCCCTTTTTTTTTGTTTGACTAGGTCAATCAAGGTGTCATATTTGTCGTATTACATACATTGTGCAAAAACTCTATTGGTCCGAGAAATATCCTTGTCAAAAAAACAAACCCTTTCTATGATTGGCTAGGTCAATCAAGACGTTATATTTGTCGTATAACATACATTGTGCAAAAACTATATTGATCCGAGAAGTATCCTTGTCAAAAAAGAAATAAATAAACCCGTTCTGTGATTGGCTAGGTCAATCAATACGTTATCTTTGCCGTATTACATACATTGTGCAACAACTCTATTGATCCGAGAAGTATCCTTTAAAAAAATAAAATAATAATAAATGAAGCCGTTCTATGATTGGATAGTTCATTCAAGACGTTATATTATTTGTCGTATTACATACATTGTGGAAAACTCTATTGATCCCAGAAATATCCTTGTCAAAAAAAAAAAAACAGTTCTATGATTGGCTAAGTCAATCAAGGCGTTATATTTGTCGTATTACATACATTGTGCAAAACTCTATTGATCCCAGAAATATTCTTGTCAAAAAAAGAAATAAATAAACCCCTTTTTTTAATTGACTAGGTCTATCAATGTGTTATATTTGTCGTATTACATACATTGTGCAAAAACTCTATTGGTCCGAGAAATATCCTTGTCAAAAAAACAAACCCGTGCTATAATTGGCTAGGTCAATCAAGACGTTATATTTGTCGTATTACATACATTGTGCAAAAACTCTATTGATCCGAGAAGTATCCTTGTCCAAAAAAGAAATAAATAAACCCGTTTTATGATTGGCTAGGTCAATCAAGACGTTATATTTGTCGTATTACATACATTGTGCAAAAACTCTGTTGGTCCGAGAAGTATCCTTGTCAAAAAAGAAATAAATAAATCCGTTTTATGATTGGCTAGGTCAATCAAGACGTTATATTTGTCGTATTACATACATTGTGCAAAAACTCTATTGTTCCGAGAAGTATCCTTGTTCAAAAAAGAAATAAATAAACCCCTTTTTTTAATTGACTAGGTCTATCAATGTGTTATCTTTGCCGTATTACATACATTGTGCAAAAACTCTATTGGTCCGAGAAATATCCTTGTCAAAAAATAAATAAATAAATCCCTTTTTTTAATGACTAGGTCAATCAACACGTTATATTTGTCGTATTACATACATTGTGCAAAAACTCTATTTATCCGAGAAGTATCCTTGTCCAAAAAAGAAATAAATAAACCCGTTCTATGATTGGCTAGGTCAATCAAGACGTTATATTTGTCGTATTACATACATTGTGCAAAAACTCTGTTGGTCCGAGAAGTATCCTTGTCAAAAAAGAAATAAATAAACCCGTTCTATGATTGGCTAGGTCAATCAAGACGTTATATTTGTCGTATTACATACATTGTGCAAAAACTCTATTGTTCCGAGAAGTATCATTGTCCAAAAAAGAAATAAATAAACCCGTTCTATGATTGGCTAGGTCAATCAAGACGTTATACTTGTCGTATTACATACATTGTGCAAAAACTCTATTGGTCCGAGAAATATCCTTGTCAAAAAAACAAACCCGTTCTATAATTGGCTAGGTCGATCAAGACGTTATATTTGTCGTATTACATACATTGTGCAAAAACTCTATTGTTCCGAGAAGTATCCTTGTCCAAAAAAGAAATAAATAAACCCGTTCTATGATTGGCTAGGTCAATCAAGACGTTATATTTGTCGTATTACATACATTGTGCAAAAACTCTGTTGGTCCGAGAAGTATCCTTGTCAAAAAAGAAATAAATAAACCCGTTCTATGATTGGCTAGGTCAATCAAGACGTTATATTTGTCGTATTACATACATTGTGCAAAAACTCTGTTGGTCCGAGAAGTATCCTTGTCAAAAAAGAAATAAATAAACCCGTTTTATGATTGGCTAGGTCAATCAAGACGTTATATTTGTCGTATTACATACATTGTGCAAAACTCTATTGATCCCAGAAATATTCTTGTCAAAAAATAAATCCCTTTTTTTAATGACTAGGTCAATCAAGACGTTATACTTGTCGTATTACATACATTGTGCAAAAACTCTATTGGTCCGAGAAATATCCTTGTCAAAAAAACAAACCCGTTCTATAATTGGCTATGTCAATCAAGACGTTATATTTGTCGTATTACATACATTGTGCAAAAACTCTATTGATCCGAGAAGTATCCTTGTCAAAAAAGAAATAAATAAACCCGTTCTATGACTAGCTAGGTCAATCAAGACGTTATATTTGTCGTATTACATACATTGTGCAAAACTCTATTGATCCCAGAAATATTCTTGTCAAAAAAATAATAATAATAAACCCGTTCTATGATTGGCTAGGTCAATCAAGGCGTTATATTCGTCGTATTACATACATTGTGCAAAAACTCTATTGATCCCAGAAATATTCTTGTCAAAAAATAAATCCCTTTTTTTAATGACTAGGTCAATCAAGACGTTATACTTGTCGTATTACATACATTGTGCAAAAACTCTATTGGTCCGAGAAATATCCTTGTCAAAAAAACAAACCCGTTCTATAATTGGCTATGTCAATCAAGACGTTATATTTGTCGTATTACATACATTGTGCAAAAACTCTATTGATCCGAGAAGTATCCTTGTCCAAAAAAGAAATAAATAAACCCGTTTTATGATTGGCTAGGTCAATCAAGACGTTATATTTGTCGTATTACATACATTGTGCAAAACTCTATTGATCCCAGAAATATTCTTGTCAAAAAAAGAAATAAATAAACCCCCTTTTTTAATTGACTAGGTCAATCAATGTGTTTTATTTGTCGTATTACATACATTGTGCAAAAACTCTGTTGGTCCGAGATATATCCTTGTCAAAAAAAAAACCGTTGTATGATTGGCCAGGTCAATCAAGACGTTATACTTGTATTACATACATTGTGCAAAAACTCTATTGATCCGAGAAGTATCCTTGTCAAAAAAAGAAATAAATAAACCCGTTCTATGATTGGCTAGGTCAATCAAGACGTTATATTTGTCGTATTACATACATTGTGCAAAAACTCTGTTGGTCCGAGAAGTTTCCTTGTCAAAAAAGAAATAAATAAACCCGTTTTATGATTGGCTAGGTCAATCAAGACGTTATTTTTGTCGTATTACATACATTGTGCAAAACTCTATTGATCCCAGAAATATTCTTGTCAAAATAAATAAATCCCTTTTTTGATTGACTAGGTCAATCAAGACGTTATACTTGTCGTATTACATACATTGTGCAAAAACTCTATTGGTCCGAGAAATATCCTTGGTCAAAAAAACAAACCCGTTCTATAATTGGCTAGGTCAATCAAGACGTTATATTTATCGTATTACATACATTGTGCAAAAACTCTATTGATCCGAGAAGTATCCTTGTCAAAAAAAGAAATAAATAAACCCCTTTTTTGATTGACTAGGTTAATCAAGGTGTTATATTTGTCGTATTACATACACTGTCCAAAAACTCTATTGGTCCGAGAAATATCCTCGTCAAAAAAACAAGCCCGTTCTATGATTGGCTAGGTCAATCAAGACGTTATACTTGTATTACATACATTGTGCAAAAACTATATTGATCCGAGAAGTATCCTTGTCAAAAAAGAAATAAATAAACCCGTTCTGTGATTCGCTAGGTCAATCAATACGTTATATTTGTCATATTACATACATTGTGCAAAACTCTATTGATCCCAGAAATATTCTTGTCAAAAAAATAAATAAATAAACCCCTTTTTTGATTGACTAGGTCAATCAAGGCGTTATATTTGTCGTATTACATACATTGTGTAAAAACTCTGTTGGTCCGAGAAATATCCTTGTCAAAAAAATAAACCCGTTGTATGATTGGCCAGGTCAATCAAGACGTTATACTTGTATTACATACATTGTGCAAAAACTCTATCGATCCGAGAAGTATCCTTGTCAAAAAAGAAAGAAATAAACCCGTTCTATGATTGGCTAGGTCAATCAAGACGTTATATTTGTCGTATTACATACATTGTGCAAAACTCTATTGGTCCCAGAAATATTCTTGTCAAAAAAAGAAATAAATAAACCCCTTTTTTGATCGACTAGGTTAATCAAGGTGTTACATTTGTCGTATAACATACATTGTGCAAAAACTCTATTGATCCGAGAAGTATCCTTGTCAAATAAGAAATAAATAAACCCGTTCTATGATTAGCTAGGTCAATCAAGACGTTATATTTGTCGTATAACATAGATTGTGCAAAAACTCTATTGATCCGAGAAGTATCCTTGTCAAAAAAGAAATAAATGGTCCCGTTCTATGATTGGCTAGGTCAAACAAGACATTATATTTGTCGTATTACATATATTGTGCAAAACTCTATTGATCCCAGAAATATTCTTGTCAAAAAAAAAGAAATAAATAAACCCCTTTTTTGTTTGACTAGGTCAATCAAGGTGTCATATTTGTCGTATTACATACATTGTGCAAAAACTATTGGTCCGAGAAATATCCTCGTCAAAAAAACAAACCCGTTCTATGATTGGCTAGGTCAATCAAGGCGTTATACTGGTATTACATACATTGTGCAAAAACTATATTGATCCGAGAAGTATCCTTGTCAAAAAAGAAATAAATAAACCCGTTCTGTGATTGACTAGATCAATCAATACGTTCTATTTGTCATATTACATACATTGTGCAAAACTCTATTGATCCCAGAAATATTCTTGTCAAAAAAATAAATAAACCCCTTTTTTGATTGACTAGGTCAATCAAGGCATTATATTTGTCGTATTACATACATTGTGCAAAAACTCTGTTGGTCCGAGAAATATCCTTGTCAAAAAAATAAACCCGTTGTATGATTGGCCAGGTCAATCAAGACGTTATACTTGTATTACATACATTGTGCAAAAACTCTATCGATCCGGGAAGTATCCTTGTCAAAAAAGAAATAAATAAACCCGTTCTATGCTTGGCTAGGTCAATCAAGACGGTATATTTGTCGTATTACATACATTGTGCAAAACTCTATTGGTCCCAGAAATATTCTTGTCAAAAAAAAGAAATAAATAAACCCCTTTTTTGATTGACTAGGTTAATCAAGGTGTTATATTTGTCGTATTACATACATTGTGCAAGAACTCTATTGATCCGAGAAGTATCCTTGTCAAAAAAGAAATAAATAAACCCGTTCTATGATTGGCTAGGTCAATCAAGACGGTATATTTGTCGTATTACATACATTGTGCAAAACTCTATTGGTCCCAGAAATATTCTTGTTAAAAAAAAAGAAATAAATAAACCCCCTTTTTGGTTGACTAGGTCAATCAAGGTTGTCGTATTATATACATTGTGCAAAAACTGCATTGATCCGAGAAGTATCCTTGTCAAAAACAAAACAAAAACCGTCTATAAAATTGTGTTTCGAAAATTTCTTTACTACCCTCGTACGTTTAATTAATAATTTCTAATCTATAATTTTCTGCGGTACATTGTGAAAGCCGCCAATTAAAGTTATTACGGGCCTAACAAGCACCTTTCTGGATAAATTGTAACGTGGGTTGTTTGTTTTATGAGATTTAATTGATAATTATGCATTAATGTGTTTGCGATGAACCAAATGATTTGGTTTTTACATAGAGTTTAGAATTTAGTATCTTACAATGCATTTTTATTATACACAGAAAATGGAAAAGCTGATTTCAATCTTTAACTTACTAAACAAGAAGAATTTAAATGCAAGAAAAGAATTGTCGAGTGTTGAATTTGCCAGGTATGTTAAATAATCCCTTTTATTAAATGGCCAGTATACTTTGCAGAAATCTAGTTTACCAAAACATACTTTTATACCCGATGTATCCTTTCGCCAGCCAACTTGCCTCAATCAGAGAATCGATTAAGCCAATAGTCTAAGAGCCAGAGGTGAAAAAATTCTCTGAATTTACAAAAGCTGATTTTTTGATAGTTAATTAGGTACGCTGTGCACGTACACATATTCTGGTCAGTCAAGTGAATTTTAGAACAGGTGCCACAGGTGCGCCAACAAACATGTCGTTTTTACCGGGGTAATAAAATGAATTTACAAATAGTCCGGTCAATTTAGACATTCGAAGGTGCATAAAATCCCAACAAGCTGAAAATCAGTAAAAGTGTTCAAAATATAATTATAAATATAATTTAAAAGTTCCCCATCATTCCCGCGTATGGATTTTTTTTTATTCAAGGTCAAAGGTCAAAAAAATGAGTTTTTCGCGATTTTCAGCAAAACGGTAAGTTTTATCATAAAAGTACCTCAGACAAAAATTGTAGATCATAAAATTATCAATAAAAAATATATCAATACTTTTTTTCCTACGAGCCACCGTTTCTGAGATAAAATGATTCAAAAAGTTGTAAAAGTTGTCATAATATGCACACGTTTCCACGCCACCTATGAGGTAGTGTACTTAGCGCGTTTTTTTTTAACGTGGTTTCCCCAGTAGGCCTACTCCACGGGTCAGTTGTGATCCTGTTTAATTTGAAACTATTGCACAATAACGGAAATTTTCAAAGATTGGAAAAGATAAAAGCGATGTAAATTTAAAAAAAAGTGGTGAAGTTCATTCGCCTGATTCGTAACTTTCAAATTCTTGTTCTTCTTCTTGATCTTCTTCTTGTTCTTGTTCTTCTTCTTCTCCTGCTTCTTCTTCATCTTCATTTTGGATGTAAGTAAATTGCGTCAATAGCGATGTATCGCATGACACTTCGTTGGAATCAAACGAATCCTCCACTGTTGGTGATTCAACATTAAAGCACGACCGCCCTTGACAATTTGTGCATGCCAGAGAACAAAACAGTCCGACTTTTTAGCAACGATATTTAGCACTGCATCCCTTTTTGCAGTTGCAAAAAATTGTGTTCAGCAGTTTTTCTGGCGCAGGTGGGAGTAAAGTTTGAACTGGCTCTAATATATTGTTGACCAACTTCTAACCCCAGTCTGTAGGGTCTATAAGACTAGATGCATTCTCGCAACAATTAGAACCGTATACCGGTTTCGCTCTCATTAGAGCTCTTCAGTACGGCATACTAATTGCAGCAAAAATGCACCAAAAATAACACGGCTATCGTATAGCCAGTCTTAAAACACTAAGTGAGTAGCGAACGTGTCGCCACCTAGTTCGGAACCAAGTACTTGTTGTCACGCCCGCTCCAAATAATACACAGTATTAAAAATAGAGACGGTATACAACTAACTAACAATTTAAAAAATTGTTAGCCCTGGCCCATTTCTACCCCAATATAGGGACAAGGTATGTAAGACTAGATGCATTCTCGCAACAATTAGAACCGTAGACGGGTTTCGCTCTCATTAGAGCTCTTCAGTACGGCATACTAATTGCAGCAAAAATGCACCAAAAATAACACGGCTATCGTATAGCCAGTCTTAAAACACTAAGTGAGTAGCGAACGTGTCGCCACCTAGTTCGGAACCAAGTACTTGTTGTCACGCCCGCTCCAAATAATACAGAGTATTAAAAATAGAGACGGTATACAACTAACTAACAATTTAAAAAATTGTTAGCCCTGGCCCATTTCTACCCCAATATAGGGACAAAGTATGTAAGACTAGATGCATTCTCGCAACAATTAGAACCGTAGACCGGTTTCGCTCTCATTAGAGCTCTTCAGTACGGCATACTAATTGCAGCAAAAATGCACCAAAAATAACACGGCTATCGTATAGCCAGTCTTAAAACACTAAGTGAGTAGCGAACGTGTCGCCACCTAGTTCGGAACCAAGTACTTGTTGTCACGCCCGCTCCAAATAATACAGAGTATTAAAAATAGAGACGGTATACAACTAACTAACAATTTAAAAAATTGTTAGCCCTGGCCCATTTCTACCCCAATATAGGGACAAAGTATGTAAGACTAGATGCATTCTCGCAACAATTAGAACCGTAGACCGGTTTCGCTCTCATTAGAGCTCTTCAGTACGGCATACTAATTGCAGCAAAAATGCACCAAAAATAACACGGCTATCGTATAGCCAGTCTTAAAACACTAAGTGAGTAGCGAACGTGTCGCCACCTAGTTCGGAACCAAGTACTTGTTGTCACGCCCGCTCCAAATAATACAGAGTATTAAAAATAGAGACGGTATACAACTAACTAACAATTTAAAAAATTGTTAGCCCTGGCCCATTTCTACCCCAATATAAGACTGGCTATACGATAGCCGTGTTATTTTTGGTGCATTTTTGCTGCAATTAGTATGCCGTACTGAAGAGCTCTAATGAGAGCGAAACCGGTCTACGGTTCTAATTGTTGCGAGAATGCATCTAGTCTTACATACTTTGTCCCTATATTGGGGTAGAAATGGGCCAGGGCTAACAATTTTTTAAATTGTTAGTTGTATACCGTCTCTATTTTTAATACTCTGTATTATTTTGAGCGGGCGTGACAAAAAGTACTTGGTTCCGAACTAGGTGGCGACACGTTCGCTACTCACTTACTGTAGGGTCTAGCTGATAACCAAGCCACACTTGAACTTGGTAATATACCCGAAAAAGATGTTGATGAGTAGCAACTGAGGTTGGAGGTAGACAAGCTAATTGAACTTGTTTTTTATTTTTAGTATTTTTAACGAAACATGCATAGCTTATGTATATTTTATATTTTAAGTATAAGTTACAATGACCAATAGAAAAATATTTCAACATATATAACAACTCTAGAGATGTATATACGTGGCGTACTCATGCATATTATGATAACAACTTTTACAACTTTTTGAATCGTTTTATTTCAGAAAAAAAGTATTGATACATTTTTTATAGATAATTTTATGGTCTATAATTTTTGTCTGAAGTACTTTTATGATAAAACTTACCGTATTGCTGAAAATCGCGAAAAACTCATTTTTTTGACCTTTAACCTTGAATAAAAAAAATTCCATACACGGGAATGATGGGGAACTTTTAAATTATATTTATAATTATGTTTTGAACAATTTTACTGATTTTCAGCTTGTTGGGACTTTATGCACCTTCACTCTCATTTTTTGGTCTAGATTGACCGGACTAAAAAGCTGATAATTGTTATACAGATTCTATATTGTATAACAATAAAAGTTATGTCAGTCAGTCAGCTGAACTGGAACAGAGCTGGTCAGTCAGTTCGAATGTGTGTATGAAAAATAAATAATGTGCAATTTATTTACAAAGTTTGGAATTTTTTTGTGGGTTTATATTGATCTGTTAAACATTAAAAAAATAGTCAGTCAACTGTTTTGTAGAACAACGCCCGTCAGTCAACGAAAAAAGATATAAAAATTTCGTACGCGCCGGCGGCGTTACAGGCGGCATGCTCGCTCTTCTCCCATTATTATTATTTAAAATATCAGAAAACTATGTGAAATTATAAGTTGTAATTATAAATTAGTAATCTATTGTTTTATTAAAACATAAGTATATTAATAACGTTAACAGACAATTTATTTCTTTATTTAACATAGTTTAGTGTCTTTTATCCATTTGGAGTAATGCGCATCACAAAATAATAACAGAACTATCACCAATGGATCACGGCTGGAAGAGTAGTGACAATGTTTATGAATTTCATTGGTTTGAAGGTGATCAGTTACCACAGCTAATCAACGACGTCGTCATTCAACCCCCCACATAAAAATTTAGGTTTGTAAATAATACTATTGCTAAATTGAATTATACGATTGAAATTACATAATTTCACTTATTTTTTATATAATCAATCAGAATCTCAGTCAGAAATATCAGAGTTAGATATTTCAGATCACGAAAGTGAAACTCGTGAATTAGAAGATTCGGAGGAAGAATTGGATTTTGAATGTGATTGAAAAAAAATATTTTTTAATATATACATATATTCTTTGTATAGAATAATCATCAACTATACGTTTGTTTTAATAATAAATTTTTTAATATTTTTTTCGTAATGTTATCCTGTTACACTTTATTAAATAAATAAATTGCCAGTCAATATAATTTATATATATATATATATATATATATATATATATATATATATATATATATATATATATATATATTAATAATAAAAATACCAATTAATAACTTATAATTACAAATTATAATTTCACATAGTTTTCTGATATTTTAAATAATATGCCGCCTGTAACGCCGCCGGCGCGCACGAAATTTTTATATCTTTTTTCGCTGACTGACGGGCGTTGTTTTACAAAACAGTTGACTGAATATTTTTTTAATGTTTAACAGATCAATATATACCCACAAAAAAATTTCCAAGCTTTGTAAATAAATTGCACATTATTTATTTTTCATACACACATTCGAACTGACTGACCATCTCTGTTCCTGTATGCAGCTGACTGACTGACATAACTTTTATTGTTATACAATATAGAATCTGTATAACAATTATCAGCTTTTGTAACTTCATTTTATTACCACGGTAAAAACGACATCTTTGTTGGCGCACCTGTGGCACCTGTTCTAAGATTCGCTCTACTGACCAGAATATGTGTACGTGCACAGTGTACCTAATTAACTATCAAAAAATCAGCTTTTGTAAATACAGATAATTTTTTCACCTCTGTCTCTCCGTCTATAAAGGCCGCTTTAAACTTATATACCATTGACTAATGTTACAGTTAAATGCCTAAAGGTATTTTTCATATTTCCATAAATACACAATATTTATTCATCTAATAAATGCACTGGACAGTTTTTTTGTACTTTAACGTCGGTCTATTTCCGCGACTTTTGCCGAACCCCTGTCTTTCTGTAATTAGAGTATGGATTTTTAACGTACCCAACATCGCATGGACACGGCACTGACAACTTAAATTTGTTGATTGTTTAACGAGTCGTGTGTATTTGACCTCTCAGCGCTGCGACCCCAATGGGCCTTTTGTGCATGACTCTTTTTTCTAATAGTTGCACAAAAAGTTCAACGCACCCTCCGAAGGGCGGAACGTGCAGACATTTAGCTTATTCAAACACATTGCCACAACCTCTTTTGATGTTAATTTTACAGTATGTATTGAAAAATTGAAAGGGGAACCCTAGGAGTCGAACACAGTACCCTTTGGTTCAGTCACGCCATCTTACCCCTGGACTACTGAGGCTCGCACTGAACAGTCAAATATTTTAATTAATTACAGTAGTGCGTTATCTGTGGCGACTATAGAGCATAACTATGCTCTTCATCAACTTTTTTAAATGTTTAAAATTTTAACTATAGAGTATGGAACGGCTGTTCCACACTAGTCTGTATAATCGGCCAGTCTATATAGTTCCATCCTGGCCTCCCCCATAATAGCTAAGGTTAGGGGGCAGATCCAGCAACACCTCCATGGCGCTGTTGGGATTGAAGACATGGCCTCTGTGATACCTAGGCTAGCCACCATTTGGATCTTGCCTAGTTTTTGTTTGGCACAGGATTGTGACACCTTAGGCCACCAGATCAGTGACGCGTATGTTAACCATGGTCTGACCACCCTTGTGTACAGCCAGTGGGTCATACTAGATCTTAGTCCCCACGTTTTTCCATATAGCCGCCTAGTGACGGCTAAGGCCATGACTGCCTTGCGCACTATTTTTTCAACGTGACCATTCCAGGTTAGCTTAGAGTCCAATACGACCTCAAGATATTTTACCTCCCTGGCCATTGGAATGTTCCTACCGTATAGAGTGAGAGTTCTGTGGCTCTCCCACTTCCTCCTCCTCGTCAACGGTATGACGGTTGCTTCCTCGGAGCTCACCACGAGCCCTTGACCAACCGTCCACCTTTCCACCACTTTCAGTTCTGTCTGCATGCGCTCCCACACTGACTAACCTTTCCTCGGACTATGATGACAATGTCGTCCGCATAGCCCTGTACCTCATGCCCCCCTCCCGAGAGCCTCCCTAGCAGGCCGTCCACGTCTAGGCACCAGAGCAAGGGAGACAAAACGCTTCCCTGCGGACACCCCGCCGCGACCCCCGCCAACAGAGTCCTCCCGCGAGTGAGGTGAACACCGCCCTGTCCCTGAGCATGGAACCGATCCATCTGCAGCAGGTCTCCTCTATTCCACGCTCCCTGACAGCTGCCAGAACCGATCCGAATGAGGTGTTGCTGAAGGCCCCCTCTATGTCTAGAAAGGCCTCTTTATGTCTAGGAAGGCTCCAGCGCCACCTCCCTGTTCTCCAGCGTATTCTCCAGTTTCAGCACTAGTTGGTGCAGTGCTGTTTGTGTTGAGACTCCTGCTATGTATGCATATTGTCCGCAGTGTAAGGGATATGCTTCCAGTACACCGCCCCTAATGTGCCGGTCGAGCAGTTTTTCCACTGTTTTTAGCAAGAAGGACATGAGATTTATTGGCCTCAGGGACTTTGCCTGGTTTAGGTTTAGGAATGAATACAACCCTGGCCAGTCTCCATGCCCTCGCAATGTACCCCAGAGCCAGGCTGGACCTCATAATGAGGGTAAGCGCCGACGCCAGTATATCTATTGGAGCATGATGGGCATTATTCCGTCAAATCCCGGGGATTTGTATGGCTTAACGCTGTTAATGGCCCATCTGATTTTGCTCCAAGGAACCACCTCTTTAGCGACTGTCCAGTCTACTCTAGAAGCCCGCCTATAAGGCGCCTCTATTTCTGAGTGTTCCCAGTCCGGACGTGATTGGTTTATTATGATACTACCGGGGAAGTGCGCCTGGAGTAAAATGTTCATAGTTTCCTCCCCGAGCTTGTAAAGCCCCCCGTGGATGTTCTAAGGGAGCCTATGTTGGCTGAGTGCCCTTGGACAGGATCTTTTGTAGTCGAGCACTCTCGGACGTGTTCTCCACTTCTTCGCAGTGCCTCCTCCACGACTCCTTGGCGTCCCTCAGTCTTTTGTTATAGGTCGTTAGGGCCTGTCTATATTCATCCCATGCTCCAGACCTTTTGGCCGCGTTAAACAGCTTACGAACCTGCGTTCTCCTTTGCCTGAGGTCCTCGTTCCACTACGGGACGTTCCTAGTGGACACCCTCATTTTCAGGGGGCAGTTGGCGTTATAGCCCGAGGTTATTGAGTCTCGCACTTGGGCTGCCGCAATCTCGAGGTCTATTGAATTGTCTATGGTACTCTTAAGCCCCCACAGTTCCACTGCTAGGTCTGCCCTGTAGGCTTCCCAGTTCGCCTTGCGGGGGTCCCGGTACCATACCGTTTGTCTTTCGACTTTGGCGATTTCAAACCGGATGTATCTGTGGTCTCAGCTACTCGCTTCCCCAGACACAGCCCAGTTCTTAAGAAAGTCACCCAGAAACTGGGTGGAAACTGTTAGATCTAAAACTTCCTCACGCCGTGTTGTGACGAAGGTCGGTTTATTACCTCTAATCAATATGTCTTAATTAAATTTCATAAAGAATTGTAAAAGTGCCTCACCCCTAGAATTTCTGTCCGAGCTTCCCCACAACACATGGTGCGCGTTCGCATCCATGCGGATGATGGTCTGCCATCCACCTGCTATGTTACCCACCATCAGCTGCTCCAATTCCTTGGGTGGAGGAGGGTCCCTGGCAGATAGGCTGATCCGACAGTAATGTCCCTCGCCCCATCCGCTCCTCCACATCGGATTTTGATCATTGCCAGGTCCCTGGAACAGAAATTCTTTAAAGGCAGAAACGCTATCCCTTCCCTGACAAAAATGCAGGCTTTGGGTTCTCGCTGGATCTGCTGTAGATGAGCTTTCCAGCAGCTCCGCCTAGTCCTTTGATCTCCCCTTTATATGAGTACGGTTGCTCGATGAGGGCCACATCCGTGTTCCTCAGAGCCATCAGTAGTACGGCCGTGGCTGCCCTACTGTGTTGGAGGTTGACCTGAAGGAATCTAAGTCCCATTAACCCCTAGTTGCTTCCTCAGTGGGCGGAAGCTAACCCTTCCCAGGCCCCAGAATGCCTTGAAGAAGGTTCCTTCAGGGGCTCTGTAAGACGCCTGGTTGATCGAGAAGGCGAGAGTCTGTCCTTTCTCCTCTGCCTTCCTGCTTAGAAGCGACCAGTGTCGTGTTCCCAGTTCAGGGTTCTGGATATTCAGTCTACTGATCACCGTCTCCTGCGGGACGGTGCCAGCGATCCGTACCAGGACCTTGGGTCTCTTTGGGAGTTCCTTGAGCTCGACGGCTGTCAAGTCCGCCCTCTCCCAAATCTGATCGAGGCCCCCGATCGTTTTCCGCAGCCAGTCCCGCGACTGCGGGCCGGCACAGGTTATCCAGAGGATGCCCTCCGCCAGGCGCGCCCGGTGGAACTGACGCGGGCTCCCCCCTTCCTGAAAAGGGTCCACCGCAGCCTGGATCAGGTCCGCCTTCCCCTGGTCTAGCGTGACCTCAGGATGGCGTCTGTCAATCACCGCCATCCCGAGGCCCTCCGCAGCCTCCCTATACTAGCCAGGGTGCGCCGGTGTTCCAGCCCTGGTCCTTTTGCGACGTGTCTGTAGTAGGCGTGCTAGAGCCCGAGCCAGGCGTCTTCAAAGAACACTTAGCCCAATTACGATACGGTACTATAGATAGATCTTCCGTCGCCCGACATATTTGGGTTAATAATCATCAAGACAAGACATAGTCGCTCGGGGCTAAATCCGGAGAATAGGGCGGTTGAGGGAGCAATTCGTATCCCAATTTGTGCAATTTCGCAATGGAGACTACACATGTCTGCCCCCTTGCATTGTCTTTTTTTCCTCAGGGCTCGTCCGTCCGCGGTTTTGCTGCCCCGATGGCACTGCAACCTTTGGCTTATTGTGCATACCTTGCATTGTCTTGGTGAAAACGAACTTTTTTCTTGGCCAAATGCGGTCATTGAATCGGTCCAATAAGTTGGTATAATATTCGCCATTGATTGTTCTTCCTTTTGAAGGTAATCAATGTGGATTATACCGCGTGCACCCCAAAAAACGGCCGCCATGACCGGGAAATTAAAAAATCACGAACTTATTGACCCACCCTCGTATCTATCTGATGTTTCGTGAAATCATGCCATTTAATCAGTATATTATTTGTTGTCAAAGTGGAGGTGAATTATTTTCAATGTTAGACATATGCAATGATAAGTAAGTGTCAAATTATTATCTTCACGAAACTACATTTAGATCATTACAGTAGGCCCATAGAAATTTTGCAAACTCTTTTCAAAGTGAATTTTCTGTTAAAAAAATCACTAATGTGGAGATCGCGACTTTTAAATTTTGAAAAAAATTCTTTACATGAGCGCCAACTGGGACCCCTAAAACCCATATCCGGGGTCAGTTTTAATTTTTATATGTTATTTATATATATATATATATATATATATATATATATATATATATATATATATATATATATATATATATATATATATATATATATATGGGTGTGTGTGTGTGTTCGGAAAGATTTCGTTGTCTTTAATGTAAGACATACTTGGTTCTTGGGTTGAACCGCGTCCAGAATTTATTGAAACTCGACGTTTCGGCTCCAATTTTGGAGCCATTTTCAAGAGGTAAAGGAAATATGTAAGTACATGAACTCTAAGGGCTCAATCTGCCTACTCCTTAGAGCGGTGGACAAAGGTGGGTTGGATTGTTGTAGCTTGATTACGGTGCCTCAATCTACTACCTACTCCCAAAATCTCGCCGGAGATCTCTCCAAGGTCTCAATGTGTTCAACCTTAGGCCTAAGTGTGATCTTAGATCTAAGATCACACTTAGGCCTAGGGTTAAACACACTGAGATCTTGGAGACGTTTTTTTCAAAACATAATATGCCCCTTGAAACGATTTTCGCGGCTATGGCCACTCACCAACGCCAAAAAGCAGTTTTATCTTACCAGTTGAACATATTGAATAAAACCTTTTGTAAGAGGTGTATGAACTGTTAATATGCCCTACATCGCATGGTACACAGTATCGGCGACTTTACGTTTCTCCAAAGGGAGGAGGGTGCAGGTATTCAATGTACTCAAACACAATATCACAGCCTCGGTAGATGCTGTTACAAAATGTATTGCCAAAAGAAAACAGGTTTTAGAGAACAAGAACGGGTTAAGTAGAGTCAAACTCAGGACGTCTAAACCAACATTTTACCGACTGATTCACCAAGGCTACATATTATTTATTTATTTTTATTTATTTATTTATTCATACACCATCCAACAGCTTAAAAGCCAAATTAAGGGTGGGCCAATACACAAAACATAATAACTAACAATAATTAAGCTAACAATACAAAAAAAAAAGAGTCACAAATTAGATCGCTTTGAAAAACATTTTTATCTCTGATATGTTACATGAGAAGATATCTAAGCGGTCTTGCAGTACAGAGTAATCATTGCACATCTGGTAAATTGGAGACGATCGCAGCAATTGTGTACGAGCAGTCGGGAGATAAAATGTGTCTGGAAAACGTGCTGCAATACGAGGCACATTGAAATTAAGTTGCTGAAGCAGACTAGGGCAGTCGAATACAGAATTAACCAGTTTATATAAAAATATAATGAAACTGCACTGCCTGCGCATCGACAGACTCTGCAGACCAAAGCGAAGAAGTAAACTTTCCTGAGGAAAACCAATAGACGGATATCGAACATCCTCACGAAAGCTAAGAAATTTTAGAAATTTCCTTTGCACTGATTCCAGGCTTGCCACATGTATCTCATAAGTAGGAGCCCACACAACTGAGCCATATTCAAGTCGGGACCTAACCAAACAGCCAAAGAGCAGGAGGAGGGTGTCAGCCTGGGAGAAATTTTTGCTGCTTCTTATCAGAAACCCTAGAGTTTTGTAAGCAGAACTGACAGTCTGCTCATAGTGTGGTTTAAAAGATAGAGTACCATCAAAAACAATTCCAAGGTCCTTAACTGTCCCGGGGCGGTCAAGTGGAAGCCCTCTTATATTGTACCCGAAGGTGATTGCGTGCTTGTTTCGAGTAAAGGACATCACACAACACTTGGAAACATTCATAGAAATACCACTCCGACAGCACCATTCATCAAGGATCTGAAGACAGTTCTAAAGCTGCAAACAGTCATCAATACTCGAAATATTTGCGAAAATCTTAATATCGTCTGCATACATTAAAAAAGGAACATGTAAAACATGTTTAACTGGGTCGATAAATATATTAAACAGTAATGGACCGAGTATGGAACCCTGCGGCACTCCCGAAGTTACCTGATAGGTGTTAGATTTGAAGCCCCCAACCTCAACAAATTGCCTCCTTCCATCCAGGTAAGATCTGAACAAGCCAAGCAAGCCCTCGGAGAATCCGATAGCCCTCATCCTGTCAATCAGAACAGAGTGATTTAGACAATCGAAGGCCTTAGATAGATCAGTATACACAACATCAACCTGTGAAGAGCGGACGCAATGAACTGTGTAACGTCAACTAAATTCGTTACAGTCGATCTACCTGGAATGAAACCATGCTGTGAACTAGAGAGTCTGTTCTTGATGTGAAACAGTATTCGCTGAAAAAGGCAGGCCTCGAAAATCTTACAGAAGACACATAGTATGGCTATTGGTCGATAGTTTGATGGATAGCCACTATCCCCCGCCTTGAAGACAGGGAGAACCCGTGACAGCTTTCAAATCGCGGGGAATGTTCTAGATCTAAGAATCAGTTTAAACATTTTCTTAAGTGGAGTCAGGAGAGCATATAAGCAGTCGCGCACCAAGAAACCAGGAACCAGATCAGGTCCACAGGACATGTTAGCCATAATTCTCTTAGCGGCTGTAATAATTTCGTCATCTGTAAAGTCATCAACAAAGAACATCGTGATGTCACCCGAAGCCGGGCTGGCGGCTGTAGGCGATGAGGTGGGGGTGGAACCAGAACATCCTGCAAAATAAGAAGCAAAACTGTCAGCCGCCTGTTGCTGACTAGATGAATTCCCAATAGAAAAGGTTTGACGGCGTCGAGAAGAGCAGTTCCAGAATTTTTTAGGATTATACCTAATCTCTCTTTCAACTCTCTGAAAGTAGTTAACTCGAGAAAGATAAATGTCTCTCTTGAGTTTTTGTCTCAGCTCCCTAAATCTATCCAGAAACTCCATATTTCCAGACTTCTTAAACTTACACCATAATGAATATTTATATTTGATACTAACCTTAATTTCTTTAGAAAACCACGGGGGGTACCTATTACATGCTCTTGGAGCAGTCGTGGGAACATACAGATCAAACAAGTCGTAAATTCTGGAATAGAAAAAGTCTAGCATAGAATCGACATCCTGAAGCCCATCCATGCCATCGCAGCACAAGCTGCCAAGCTCCGCATACAATCTGACAAAATCACATTTTCGAAAATTATACATCTTCGGTGCTCTACAAACATCAAATGACCTAAATGAACTATTCAAAGAAATACCAACAAACAAACAAGGATGATGTAGGTCTTCCCTCACCAAAGGCGCACCTTCATGTGAAACTTCACACTTCATATCCGAAAAAACTAAGTCCAGAATTCTTCCATTAACATTTAGTATTGCATTATATTGAGTGTAGCCGAAAAAACTAGCAAAGTTTGTAACAATAAGTTTCTTACTATCTGTACTAGCATTAAAGTCACCTAAAAACAATACATTATCCCCAAACAGTTCACTCACTTGCTGAAGAGTTTCGAAAAAAAATATCAATATTATAATTTTAAGTAAAACTTTTTAAAGGTTGTATCATATAACTCTTTTTCTTTGTTTCAGCACTCTGCTCTACTTAAAGTTCCTGATCGTGTGGGGCATCGTGATACTGGCCGACTTCATCCTGGAGTTCCGTTTCGAGTTCCTATGGCCATTCTACTTGCTGTTGCGCTCCGTCTACGACTCATATAAATACCAGGGCCTGGCTTTCTCGATATTCTTCGTGTGCATAGCCCTCACGTCGGACATGCTGTGTTTCTTCTTCGTGCCGGTGCACTTGCTGTTTTTTGCCGCAAGCACATATGTGTGGGTGCAGTACGTATGGCACACAGACAGGGGCATATGCGCCCCCACGGTCGTACTTTGGGTACTGTTCGTGTACCTGGAGGCGGCGATCAGACTGAGGGACGTCAAACACATGCCCGGACACCTGGATCTGTGCAGGCCGTTCGCGGCGCACTGTATAGGGTACCCAGTGGTCACACTCGGGTTCGGGTTCAAGTCATATATAGGTGAGTAAAACATTGGTGATTTATTTTGTTGTCTTGTTGATGTGCTTATTTATTTGAATGTTTATTTCTTTCCTTATTTGTCACACTACGCGGGTGGAACGAAACGTTCCCAGCCTGACATTGTACCAATAAGAGTTTTCTTTTAAATTAATCAAAAGGGAAATTGATGTTACCTCTTTAGAACAGCATATACAGGGTGCTTCACGGTGAGTGGCCTATTAGACGTTTCTGGAGAACTACATATATTTAAATTCTGAAAACTGGTATCCGCACGTTTTTGATACTGATCTTTCTAACTAAAATATTTTCAATTAGCCTGCACTTCCGGTTATACCGGAAGTCGACACAAACTTTGTTCTTTTAAATGGAGCACCCTGTATATTATTAGCTTTTTGAATTACACGTTCAATTTAAGGGACACTTTGGTCACAACATATTCGGGCTAGTTTGTACCGTTTCGGATTTATTCGCCATTTTGTAGAAAAAATTACGATTGGAGCGTTTTAGAAAAATTCCGATATCTTTAAAGACATGCAAGATAGAAACATGTGGTTTTCACTATCACATAGAGCGTAAAAATTCCTACATACTGTTATAAACACAATACGATTTTAAGATAACTGTTATTTATAACATACATTTGAATTTGAAAATTTTCAGTCAGAGATAACTTGATTTTTTTTTAAAGGAACGGTACCCATATGTCCCCAGCATCTGATTCAGCGTTAAATTCCCTATCTTTTAAGTATAATTTACCCTATACCTATCTCATACAGTTTTCTTTGAAAATTGATTTGAAAATATTAATGGTCAGCGGGGTGGCGCCAACCTTTGATTACTTCTGCCTTCAATGAGTGTCTTATTTTAAAAGGGACATACAGTAACTTGCAGTTCCAACGGATTTCTTTTTTGATAACTTTCCGACCTATATTTGGTATTTCCTATAGCTAAAAAGGACAGTTTTTGAGCTATTTAGAGACATTCAAAAATATAACACAGCATAATTTTTCCTTATACTGTGGAAACGTAAACGTTAAGGCAAGTGTGCCATGATGAACAATTTATATTACATACTTGTCATTCTAAATTATTCGATAAATGTCAATGTACTAATGTTCACAGTTAACATGGGAAATCAATATTCCAATGGTTAAGAACCTCGGTGGTTCAGGGGTAAGAACGTGTGCCTCTGAACTGAAGGGTACTGGGTTCGATCCCAGGGTACTCATTTCACTTTTTCAGTACAAACTGAAATATTAACATCAACCGAGGTTCTGGCATTGTATTTGATCAAGCAGAATGTCTGCACGTTCCGCCCTTCGGAGGGAGCGTAAAGCCGTCGGTCCGGTGTCCGTACGATGTTGGACACGTTAAATATCCCTACCCTCCTTACAGAAAGGCGGGGGTTCGGCAAAATTTCCAGGATAGTGAGGTGAAACTGCTCCCTGGCGTCGGTGATTGGCCATAGTCGCGGAAATAGGCCGACGTTAAAGAAACAAAACACACACACACACACACACACATTATTCCAATGCAGATTATTTAAATTCATTTTACATCCATGGAGAATGTAATCGAATTATTAGTAGAACATGTAGAAGGTTTAATGAGTTAAATACTAATCTGCCACCCATGAGTGAAACGAAGTTTAGAAGGATTGAGGTAAATTTCCTAGAATTTGGTACCTTTAAAGCACCAAAACTTAATCCTAATCTAGTGACTAGAGATGAAGGTAACGAAATAACTGTCCTGGCTTATTTCGAAGCATATCCACATGCCTCTATTTACACTGCAGTGAACGACATACATATTCCTTACTCCTCTGTAGAAAGATTCTTGTGGAAGCACAAAATGCACAACTATAAGTTTACTTTACTGCAAGCTCTGCATCTAGCAGATGCTAGTAAAAGGGTCCAGTTTTGTGAAACGATGTTAATTCATATTCAAGGAGATTATGACTTTATATATATATATATATATATATATATATATATATATATATATATATATATATATATATATATATATATATATATATATATATATATATATATATATATATATTTATATATATATCGGCTGATGAATCGAAAATTTCTCATCGATGAGTTTTCAATAGGCACAGGAGTCATGTTTGGTCAAATCAAAACCCTCATGCTATTAGGGAAAGGGGATTTCAAGTAAAATTTAAATTCAATGTGTTTTGTTTATTGAAAGGTAATAACTTTTATTATCATATTTATGATGGAACCTTAACTTCTAATCGTTACATGGAAATATTAAGAACAATAGTTACATACTTTTTAGACAATTTACCATCATCAGAATATCGAACTTGTTGGTATCAACATGACGGAGCTCCTGCTCACTCTACACGAGAAATATCTAACACACTCGACGGTCTATTTGAAGATAGAGGGATTGGAAAGTGCGGTGCCTGGATATAGCCCGCAAGACGTCCAGATCTTACTCCGCTTGATTTCCATCTTTGGGGAAAGATAAAAACCAAAGTATATGAAACGTCCGTCAATTCACGTGAAGAATTAGAGATCAGAGTAAGAAGGGCGTTTGAAGAGTTAGATAGGAATGAGATTCTGTCAGCAACCACTAGCGGCATTACGACACGAATATTAAAATGTTTGAGTGTTAATGGACAACATTTTGAGCAGTTACTAGTTTAGGACGTGTGAGTTGTTTTGTTACTCGTGTTGTAATAATACTTCGAGGATTTATAAGATTGTGTAAGGTAATAATATCACTGTACACACAATATCCTTAAAATTTTTTTTATTTTTTAAAAATATTTTAAATCTATAATTTTCAAACACGGTAACAATATTTCTTTGTTATAATTTTTAACTTGAACATGAAATATTTTTGTTTCTACTGGTTTTTTTTTGTTACGTACAAAAAAAATGACATCGCCCCCATAACAATTACTATTGCAAATCAATTTTCAAAGAAAACTGTATGAGATAGGTATTGGGTAATGTATACTTAAAAGATAGGGAATTTAACGCTGAACTAGATGCTGGGGACATATGGGTACCGTTCTATTAAAAAAAATCAAGTTATCTTTGATTGAAAATTTTCAAATTCAAATGTATGTTATAAATAACAGTTATCTTAAAATCGTATTGTGTTTATAACAGAATGCAGGAATTTTTACACTCTATGTGATAGTGAAAACCGCATGTTTCTATCTTGCATGTCTTTAAAGATATCAGAATTTTTCTAAAGCGCTCCAATCGTAATTTTTTCTACATAATGGCGAATAAATCCGAAACGTTACGAACTAGCCCGAATATGTTGTGATTAAAGTGGCCCTTAAATTGAACGTGTAATTCAAAAAGCTAATAATATACAGGCTGTTCCATTTAAAAAACAAAATTTGTGTCGACTTCCAGTATAACCGGAAGTGCAGGCTAATTGTAAAATATTTTAGTTAGAAAGATCAGTATCAAAAACGTGCGGATACCAATTTTCAGAATTTAATAAATAGATGTAGTTATCCAGAGATGTCTAATAGGCCACTCACCGTGAAGCACCCTGTATAATTAGTACATAAAAGAGAACATTATTACGGTATCTACGATATCTCGTTAATCAAAAGACCTCAGGTGATTTGCCTGTTATTTGTGATGTAGATGGAAGAACAGCTCAAATAACAAAGCTGTTCTGGTTACATTAGTTTAAAAGTGTTTTGCTTATCAACTAGTTTTATGTAACCAATTTAAGAGCGCTGAATTCAAAAATATCATTAAAAATTAGTGTCTGTTAGTGAATTTTCTTTAAAAGAATCACTAATGAGGAGATCCCGACTTCTAAATTTTAAAACATTTCTTCAAATGAGCGCTAATTAGGCTCCCTAGAACACATATCCGGGGTCAGTTTAAATTTATATATATATATATATATATATATATATATATATATATATATATATATATATATATATATATATATATATGTTTCCAACCGATAACCCAAAAAATAATTAACGGATTTTTATGAAACTCGGCAAGTGCCTTTCTTTTATTAATAGCTTGGATGAGTTCGTTAGTCAGGAAAATCGGACAAGGTTTTCCGGGAAAATTTTGAGTTTTCTTTCGAAAAAATTTTTTTTTCCAAAAATTACAAAGATATTTTGATGAAGTTTGGTGTACATATTGCTTTGGGAAAGATCTAACTATGTCCCAAAATTCAGCTTTTTAGGTTTACAGAAAATTGAGCTATTCAAATGTGAAACATTTATTTTTAATATCACCGTTTCATTGACAATGGCAAACCTGGCTTATATATGTCGTTGCCTGGCAACGGAACATTTGATATTATTCCGCAGGTCTGTTAGATGCTGTAACTGATGTTTATCGTATGGTATGAGATTGTTTATATGTTTATTTGTTTGAGTTGACAAATTATTTGTGTTATTTGGGAAATTTTTATATACAAGTGCAAATTATTCCTTTATTAATGTTAGTGGGTGGACTAAACAGTGGTTGTTGTTTTATCAACACATATAAAGGATCGAAGTTTTACAAAAAAGGGCTGATATGCAGCAGGTTAGTTATTTTCTCTCTGATGCTTTGGCGGTAGTTTTAGTTAAGTTTATGGTTTAACGGTCCATAATTTTTAGCTAATTTTCGTACAAAACATTCGTCAATGAGGAACCGCGATTTTAAATTTTTAAAATATTTCTTCAAATGACCGCAAACTAGGCCCTCTGGAATCCATATCCGGGTTTACGTTTAGTTTTGATCTGCTCACATATATACATGCTGATGCGTTTCTACGGTAAAGCTCAATATAATTATTATTATACAAGAGATGAGAAAAAAATGTATAAGTTAATTATAAGGTATCTTGAGCTGCATCTTATAAAATTATTTTGACAATCATCGGCTGGCCCATAAGTCGTTGGTGATCCCTACAATTTTTTTTCGAACAGCCTTATTTTATTGCATTTTTTATCGAGATATGTTTCTAAGAAAAAAAATCAAGATGCAGTAAGTGCGTTTTGGTATCAAATTTTCATTAAATGCTTCAAATTTCAATAACTCAATTTGCTATTAACCTAAGGTTTGTTGGCTAGGAAACCAACATTTAAGTTTAGTTTCGGAATTTTTTTCTACATTTTCAAACAATAAGTTATTTTGATAAAATATGGCACATTGTTTCTAGTATATAGGTTATACCGGTAACCAAATTGATGACTGCTTGCATTAAAAAGACATATTTGATATTCAAAGCATTTTTATAAAAATTCACTTCACACGCACTTGCTGCGTCCAGACTTTTTTTAAAATAAAAATTCACTAAAGGTTGACACTGACCCCGCATATGGGTTCTAGTTCACGCTCATCTGTCAACAAAAAAAAGTAGCGATCTCCCCCATTAGTGAATTTTTTCTATGAAAATTCACTAAAAATCATCATCTATTGCATTGAGTTACCGATGAAATTAAAAATAGATGTAGGATAAGTGGTAGCTGTTCGAGTACATGCGAGTTTGTTTGATTGACAAGAAATAATATACTAATTATAAAAATCTCTGGACGCAGCAAGTGCGTTATGGTAGCGAATTTTCTTTAAAATATTTTTAATAGCAAATGTCTTTCTTTGATGAAAGCAGGCATCAAACTTGGTTGCCTATATAGTAGAAACAATGTACCATATTTGATTGAAATAAATTTATTGTTTGAAAATATATAAACATTTTTCAAAAGTCTAGATGCAGCAAATGTGTTATGGAAGTGATTTTCCATAAAAATGTTTTTAGTAGCAAATGTGAGCAGGCATCAATCTGATTACCGGTATAGCCTATGTAGTAGAAACAATGTACTATATTTTAACAAAATTACTTATGGTTTGAAAATATACAAAAATTTTCCGAAAATAAACTTAACTGTTGGCAGATTTCTGAAAACAGTTTTTTGAAAAACGTTCGGGAGCTAAACTGCAAATTTACCGAAAATTCGCTGCCAAAACGCACTTACTGCGTCCAGTTTTTTTCTTACAAACGCATCATATTTCGATAAAAAATGCAAAAATGCATTAACGAATTTGTTCTACGAAAATTAGTTAAACAAAAATAATACACCCCTACTTACTCCTGGTCCCGTAACTTCCTTGGGGAGTGTGAACAAGAAATTTTCCTTGGGGTTTGAGGATCCAGGGGGGTGGGGGCCTAGGCAGGTATCTGAAAACAGTTTTTTGAAAAGCGTTCGGGAGCTAAACTGCAAATTTACCGAAAATTTGCTACCAAAACGCACTTACTGCGTCCAGATTTTTTTCTTACAAACGCATCATATTTCGACAAAAAATGCAAAAATGCATTAACGAATTTATTCTATGAAATTTAGCTAAAAAAAATAATTATGCACCCCTACTCGCTCCTGGTCCCGTAACTTCCTTGGGGGGTGTGAACAAGAAATTTTTCTTGGGGTTTGTGGATTCAGAGGGGCCCTAGGCAGGTTTCTGAAAACATTTTTTTGAAAAGCGTTCGGGAGCTAAACTGCAAATTTACCGAAAATTTGCTACCAAAACGCACTTACTGCGTCCAGATTTTTTTCTTACAAACGCATCATATTTCGACAAAAAATGCAAAAATGCATTAACGAATTTGTTCTATGAAATTTAGTTAAAAAAAAAAATTATGCACCCCTACTCACCCCTGGTCCCGTAACTTCCTTGGGGAGTGTGAACAAGAAATTTTCCTTGGGGTTTGAGGATCCAGGGGGGTGGGGGCCTAGGCAGGTTTCTGAAAACAGTTTTTTGAAAAGCGTTCGGGAGCTAAACTGTAAATTTACCGAAAATTTGCTACCAAAACGCACTTACTGCGTCCAGATTTTTTTCTTACAAACGCATCATATTTCGACAAAAAATGCAAAAATGCATAAACGAATTTGTTCTATGAAATTTAGCTTAAAAAAATAATTATGCACCCCTACTCACCCCTGGTCCCGTGACATCCTTGGGGAGTGTGAACAAGATTTTTTTTTGAGGTTTATGGATCCAGGGGGGGCCTAGGCAGGTTTCTTAAAACAGTGTTTGGAAAAGCGTTCGAGAACTAAACTGCAAATTTACCGAAAATTTGCTACCAAAACGCACTTACTGCGTCCAGATTTTTTGCTTACAAACGCATCATATTTCAACAAAAATGCAAAAATGCATTAAGGAATTTGTTCTATGAAATTTAACTAAAAAATAATAATTATGCACCCCTACTCACTCCTGGTCCCGTAACTTCTTTGGTGGCTGTGAAGAAGAAATTTTTCTTGGGGTTTGTGGATTCAGGGGGGCCCTAGGCAGGTTTCTGAAAACAGTTTTTTGAAAAGAGTTCGGGAGCTAAACTGCAAATTTACCGAAAATTCGCTACCAAAACCCACTTACTGCGTCCAGTTTTTTTTCTTACAAGATAAAAAATGCAATAATGCATTAATTTGTTCTACAAATTTGCTAAAAAAATTATGCACCCCTACTCACTCCTGGTCCCGTAACTTCCTTGGGGAGTGTGAACAAGAAATTATTCTTGGGGTTTGTGGATCCAGGGGGGCCCTAGGCAGGTTTCTGAAAACAGTGTTTTGAAAAGCGTTCGGGAGCTACATTGCAAATTTACCGAAAATTCGCTACCAAAACGCACTTACTGGGTCTAGATCTTTTTTTTACAAGCGCATCATATTTCGATAAAAAATTCAAATATGCATTAACGGATTTGTTCTACGATAATTAGCTAAAAACCATAAACTTCACTAACCCTACAAATAAATATCCGAAAAGCCACCAAACTTAACTAAACTGACAGGTAAAGCATCAGAGAAAGGGTCTATTTGAAATGGATATTCTGTAAACATTTTAGTAAAATGAAGGGCAATGACGGTTGAATCTGAAACTTAATGGTTTGCAGAACATTTTTCTTGCAACATTTTCTTTTCACAAACAGTATTTGTTTCACATTCTTTGCTTAAACATTGCCAATTTTGACGTTTAAAATTGCGAGTTTGACGTTTTGCGGAAAATTCCAAAATTTGTTACTTTAACTGCCCATAACTTCTTTGTCTTTACAGCTAGGGACCTAAATTTTGGTACAGAGTTTACTCTTTATAATACAAATACGCGTACCAAATTTGGTTGCCCTTACTTTGTTATTTCCGAAGATATGAATTTTTTTATAAAGAAAATACAAAATTTTCCGGGAAAACCTGGTCCGATTTTCCTGGCTAACGAACTTATCCAAGCCACTTGCAAAAGGAAGGTACTCTGCAAATTTTATCAAGATCGGTTCATTATTTTTTGAGTTATCGGTCGGATATATATATATATATATATATATATATATATATATATATATATATATATATATATATATATATATATATATATATATATATATATATATATATATAAACACAGATCTCTCCATAAGCGAATTTTTTAAAAAAAATTCGCTAAAATGAACTTGCAGCTAAAAAAGAGAGAAGTAAACACAAAATTCTTGTTTGAGGCATGCAACAAAGCGAAAGCAACCTTGATATTAGTAAAATATATATTCATACAATGTTTGTTTCTCCACTGTTGACTAAAATTAATATTTAAAATTTTAACGTGTGTGTATTTGTGTCATGTTTTATATTATTTTATTTATTGTACTCTTATAAATGTTGACATGTCCAGTAACGTTAAGCTGTTTGCGTGTTATTCTGTGTATGCAATACACTCTTTTACATACTTGAATATCTACTCTATGTGACATGGTGACATGTGACAGCCACCTAAAAGCCTTAGTTCTGTAAAGCCTGTGACAAGGCAAGACTTGAAAAGGTCAAAGCTCACAAAACGCTTCTACACAATCCCAGTCAAGAAAACCGTCAAGCATTTGACGACGCAAGAAACTGCTATGTCCGCATTCTTTCTGAGGCAAAAAAACTCGTTTAATAACCATATCAAAAACAAAGTCTCTCAAGCTCCAACGGCAGCAAATCCTTCTGGACTCTTGCAAAATCTATTGGGAATAATTTCTACAAGAGCACGCTCCCACCTCTTGTTTCAGGAAATGAAATTGTTTCTACCGCCCTGGCAACTTTTTTCCTCGTTGTTCGCCGGCAATTCTACTCTCAACCCACCTCCAAATGTTCAACCACCAACAGCCCCCAATGTCGCGCATAAAATGACGGATATCATTTTCAAAACTAAAAGGGCGAGAAAGATGCTCTCTTCTCTTAATACCAGGAAAGCCTCTGGCCCTGACGAGATCCCAGCAATTGTTCTCAAAAAATGCGCACCAGAACTTGCTTCTGTCCTGACTCGTCTGTTTCAGACATCTTACAGAGAGACATATTCCCTAGTAACTGGAAAACTGCTCGAGTACAACCCGTCCCCAAGAAAGGATCCAAAGTGCTTCCTAGCAACTACAGGCCTATTTTGCTCCTTTCGGTCGTCTCTAAAGTGATGAAAAAGTATATAAACACCGAATTACTAAAATTTCTTGAAAAACACAGTCTAATCCACGACAGGCAGTATGGATTCTGTCAGCGCAGATCAACTGCCGACCTCCTTTCCTTTGTCACCCATTCTCGGAACAAGTATATGGAACTACACGGTGAATCCCAGATTGTGGCTCTAGACATATCCAAAGCATTCGACCAGGTCTGGCACGCAGCGCTGCTTAATAAACTTCCGGCCTATGGCCTACCACCAAAACTCTGTACCTGGACAGCAAATTTCCTCTCTAACCGGGCCATTTCTGTTGTCGTGGATGGCCATTCCTCTAAACTATATCCAACTAATGCAGGAGTCCCTCAAGGTTCAGCTTTAGCCTCCACTTTGTTTCTTCTCCACATCAATGACCTCCTCTCTAGCACATCCAACCCAGTTCACAGTTACGCGGACGACAGCATCCTCCACTCAAATATACAATAATTAGATGAGGATCGCTGACTCATGGAGGGTTCTGTCTGCGGATCTTCAAAACATATCACACTGGGGAAGTAGAAATCTTGTACAATTCAATTCCACCAAATCTCAGTCTTGCTTTCTATCTCATAAGAGATACACCAGTTTCCTCTTCCGGGCTCGCAAATACTGTTCATCAGCCAATCTCTATACCTTATATACTTCACAAATAAGGCCAAACCTCGATTACTGCTCCCACATCTTGGTGCCGCTGCCGCTTCTACACTCGCTATCCTGCACTCCATTCAGAAGAGCTATACGTCGCATCAGTGACCCTACCCTCACCCAAAGGCTGCCATCCATTGCCCACCGACGTGCCGTTGGTGACCTCTCTCTCTTTTATGGATATCTGCACGGGCACTGCTCAGAGGAGCTTTCTTCCATAGTTCCTTCACCTGCTGGCCCCAACAGATCTACCAGGGGAATAGAGCGAATGCACCCTTTTACTGTCCAGGTCACTAGACATAGAACATCCGAGGACTTCCAAGTTATGGAATTCCTTGCCGGTACATATTTTTCCCTCTCCTCCGAACCTTCAAACCTTCAAGTCCAAAATTAACAAGTTGCCTCTTTCCTCCTTGTCGACATCCACGGTACGATAGTATTTAGGCTGTGAGCCCTCGTGGTGTGTTGTTGAAATAAAATAAAATATAATAAATATAATAATATATATATAATAAAAAAATAAAAAATAAAAAAACGGTGTTGAGAGATTTAATCTTTGTGATTTAGATTATCGATCTGGAGTGACATGAGCTTGTAAATAGACACCAACACAGGTCTGATAGTTCATTTTTAGATGTTAGTAAACAACATAACATGAATTTCCCATCTTACTGTATTTTTATCTTTAGGTTTTAGGATGCGGAAACGAAAACAGCGCGACGTCGCCAAAGAAAACGAGTTTTACATGCAGCTGATGCAGCAGGCGTTACCCGTTGACACGAGTAAACCTCCGGCATCGTTGCAAGCCCAACAACCGCCACAGCAGTTACCACAGCAGCACGAGGCTGTGGTGGCGGTGAGCGCGGCCTCTACGGCCAACACAACACATTCGACTGCGATAGTACCTGCCCCCAACACAATTGTACAAAACACAACCAAACTGACTGTCAGTAGCGGCAGTAAACAGCAGCAGCAGCAGCAAGAGAAGAACGGGCATATCCCCAACGGGACGATAGCCAATGGGCTGAACCACAACTCCAATCACCCACACTCCCATCATGGGAGCTCCAGGTCGCACAGCAGGAGATCTGTGGATAAGTGCAGCTCAGGGGAACACTCAGATACTAGGCATACAGAGAAAAATATAGACAGGTATGTTAAAAAAAAGTTCTAATCAGCAATAGTAAAAATTTCCACCTTTTTTTTCTGAAATTGAAAGGCTGGTACCTGAGTTAAGCACTTCTTTGTATATTATATACTCCCAAGAAAAACCGCATGTGTTTTCAATATGAAAAGACAATCACCTTATGTATACAAGACGCCTTATCGGAAAAGTCAACTAACAGCTTCTTATCAGAATGTCAGAGGACTCAATACGAAAGTAGATTGGATTAGATTTCATTGTGAGTGGGCTCTGGAATAGCCCACTGCGACCTTAGGTCTATTGTGGCTCACGTCTAATTATTTAGATTTCACCCATCAATTCCAGCTCCCTGAGGGAGTCGATCTTTACTTGAGGGTGAAAGTTTGTTTGGCAGGTGTACTGCCATCTGAGCGAAGTCGCTTGCCCGCTTCAAAGCTCAAAGAGAGATAACCTCTCTCTGAGTTCGTGTGGACCCGACATCCATCCGTGTTTGCCTCGAGGCGGTATCATAAAGTCCCGTTCTCGAGCAGCATCCAATCTCCAGTTTTAATCCACCCCTAGAGATCTCAGCTCCCCTCAGGCTCGTCTAAACCTGACACCTAACAGTGTTAGACTCAAGGCAACATCCCACCGAGTCCCGCTCCCGAGCATCACCCCAGCGAGGCCGTCCGTCCGTTTCATAGAACACAGTATGGGCTCCAAACTCCGGGTGTCTACCACTCATCAGAGATCAGAGCCCCCGGGACGTCTGGACTTATGACACACGCCCGGGCTCAATCCAGGGCGGTATCATCTGGAACCCTGCTCCCGAGTAACAACCAAGCGAGGCCAACTGTCAGTCTCTGAGGCCACAGTAGAGGCGTCAAACTCCGGGTGCATATCACTCCCCAGAGATATCCGCCTCCCCCCAGCCTCACCTGCACCAGACCCCCGCCAGTGTTTCATTGACTCGAGGTGGTATCATGAAGTCCCGCCCTCGAGCAGCATCCAGGCGGGGTCGTTAGCCTGTATCGATACTCACAGAGTAGGCCCAAGTCTCCATGTGCAATCCACTCCTAGAGACCCCAGCCACCTCCGGGTTTGTACAGGCCCAATACCCGCCAGCGTTAGCTTGCACCTGCGAGGTGAAACTTTGTTTGACAGATGTACTGCCATCTGAGCAAAGTCGCTTGCCCGTCTCAAAGCTCAAAGAGAGATAACCTATCTCTGAGTTCGTCTGGACCAGACATCCGTCAGTGTTTGACTCGGGGCAGTATCGTGAAGTCCTGCATCCGAGCAGCATCCAAGTGAGGTCATTTGTCCGTTTCGAAGCTCACAGAAGAGGCCTCAACCCTTAGTTGTATTCCACCCCTAAAGATCTCAGTTCTCCTCCGGGTTCGTCTAGACCTGACACCCACTAGTGCTAAACTCAAGGCGACATCCCATCGAGCCCCGCTCCCGAGCATCGCACAAGCGAGGCTGTCCGTCCGTTCCGAAGCACACAGTGTGGGCCTCAAACTCCGGGTGTTTACCACTCATCAGAGTTGTCAACCCCCTCCGGGTCGTCTAGACACACGACACCCGCCTGCACTCAACCCAAGGCGGCACCCATCCAGAACCGAGTAACAACCGTGCGGGGTCAATTGTCCATTTCTAAGCCCAGAGTGGAGGCCTCAAAATCCGGGTGTACATCACTCCACAGATATATCCGCCTCCCTCCAGGCCCACCTGGACAAGACCCCCGCCAGTGTTTAATTCCAAGCCATAGTCTTTCAGGTTGTAACATCTTATCGCGGAAAAGGTGAATGAAACCAAAATTTTAAGAAAATTAAGTATAATTATAGCAGTGCTTACCAACTAAGTTATTACAATTATTTGCTTGAAAAAAAAAATTCTAGTTACATGTCTTATAGTAGTATAATTTTTCTTGGATTTGTACAAAACTTGTTCAAAACTCTCTTTTCTATCCAGTCCTGATTTTCCGTGAGGAATTTCCGATGGATGCTCATCAAACACAACCCAGTCAGTCTGTCTTCTCCCATTGTACTTCTCAGCCAGGTCTTTACCCTTCGAAGGGTACTGAAAGATCGTTCAACAGTAGCTGTAGTTGATGGGAAAGCACTTAAAATGAGGAGTGCATGCCTTGTTGCAGGGAAAAAAATATTAGCCTCCTCCAAAAGTGCAGCCACTTCAATATCCTTTAATTTGTCTCCTTCTAAATCCTTCTTTTTCCACAGATTATACCACAAATCTAATTCTGCAGAGATATCACCCAACTCATAAGACTCCATGAAAGATTTTGAATTTTTCTCCAAATTTTTTGAAGTCATTTTTAGCATGTATGAAGGATGAAGATGGCATAAGACAAAACAGGTGTATTTTCGTGTGAGAATCTAACATTTAATGATAAAGTTAAAGAGTCAAGATAAGGGATGATCAACGACTGTCTCCAATATTCAGTCGCAGTTTCATATGGCGGATTACTTCTGTGTATTTGCTTTTGAACAATTCTTGGGACTGTTAACTTGACGCCGACTTTCTCCGTGATATCATGTGATTTTTAAAATAATTCATCAGAAACATGTTCAATTTCTTGTCGATCCTTCTTGATGACATCAAGGATTGCACCAATATGTTTCCTCACCATAATCAAATCCATATTTTTACTTTGTAGAACGTTCACAACGGGTTCCAAAATCGCAGAGTACTTTGCAATCATGACTAAACCTACGATGAAAATTGGTTTAGTAACTGCACAGTGCAGTTGATAGGCAAATTTTTTCGTAGCATAGTTTCTTTCGACCGAGAGATGTTCTAGCGCATTGACGATTTCATGGATTTCAGCTCAACATAGCCTACAAATTCCTCTCTGATTTTTTCTTGATTCTCATCATAAAACCGCAATCCGATAGAAAGCTGTTCTTCTCCAGCGATATCTCCTGTTTCGTCGGCCATTACAGCGTAAGCTTTTGCTTGTTTACAATCTTCAATAATACTTTCTTTGACAACTTCACCACATAATCTTATAATCTCATTTTGAATTTTTGGTGAAGTGTAGACTGCATTTTTTCGACATGTATCCAAATGATTCTTTAGCTTCACATCACCACAGTCAATTCTCAAATTTAAAAGGTCAAAGAAAAATCCCCTCATCTCCTTCCTTTCCTCTAAGTGGCAAATCATGAGTTCCACAAAATATGATACAAGAAATAATTGATGACAATATTTGTTTGTTTTCTTCAATCATCTTCTGGTGACCACTTTGCAACTGTACATCAACTGGAACATTTTCAAGGAACGCTTTTGCAGCAGCTGTTGAAGTTTTGTGGTAGTGACTGCCGACGTGTTTTCTACAATCTTCATGTATATCTTTAAACTTCATGTATTACCTTACCATGAATGACCCCAAAACTCATTTAACTGTAGCAATACTAGGAGAAAAAAGAACACAGTGCATACATAGAGCACCTTTCAAACGACTTGAGTACACCAACCAAGGAGTATATTCATCTAACCAGCGGCGGTTAAATTTTCTTTTCAAATGGCTGGCATCAGAACCAAAATCGTAATTTGATGGTGGAACCCAGGGATTTGTAAGCAAATCCTTCCTTTTTTCTGATGGCAACTTAAGGGCATGACCAGCATAACTACCAATGTCATTTTCATGGTAGCCATCGTATTCTTCAATCGTTATAGATGTCCCAGGAACAGATACGTGTAGAGGTGAAGAATTACTAGACCCTTGTTCCATAATAGACACAGAATCCGATGGTTCGGTCAGTTTAGTTCCATCTTCATCACCATCACTGCTTCCACTTTCACTACTGTCATCTTGATCCTTTTTCCGTTTGAGAGGTTTTCTGCCTGAAAATAATAGAAATTGACATAATTCAAATTTCAATAAAACAGGCTTATCCGTTAGTTGAAGACAATACGAAATTCACTGCTTTAACCTATATCAATAAATCCAGCAATAGATTGAAATCATTTTTATCAAATTTTAATTTAAATATTGCGTTCAGAACAAACAATAATCTCAGTAAATACATTAAGAACAATAAAGCAAGGAGTTTGAAAGAAAATAAATCAGATGTCTATCAACTAAATTGCGTCAGTTGCGATAAATTTTATATCGGAAAAACTTTTGAAACTCGTATTTCAGAGCACAAAATAAGTTTTGATTTGGATAATGGTATTTCACATTACGCGACTCATTTAAGAAATGAACATCATAATTTTGATAAAGTGTAAATCTCATTTTGAAGTAATTTTCATTATATTATATGATAAATTTAATTTAAAATTTTATTTTCTACATAATTTGAGAAATTACTTAACTTACCTTTTTGAAACCAGTTTCTTATATCCATTTAGGCAGCCTCAGTGTCCTACCAATGTAAATAAGAAGGTAAACTAATAAACTATAATAATTGGTTGTTTAAAAAAATACTTAGTAAACACAAACAGTTCTACTAACATACAAATACTGATCAAGTAGCGGCGGGCAGGTCAGTTTATATAGTGATGCGGACATGCGGAACTCTCTAGATCGAAGGGGACGGCGGAGACCTTTCTAGAAGATTTCCTTTTCTCTCATTGGCTGCCGCCTGTAGACTCTAGCGATCTCTCAGTCTTTCTCGAATCCCACTAACTGGCTGACAGATTTCGCTACCAGTCACTAGATGGCTCTAGATCAGTGTAAAGCTTTGCGAGATGTACGATAATTATCCTATTTGTTTGTGGTATTATTTTTTTTATAAGGATTTATTTTTAGCTTCCTGGCTTTGGCGGTGGACGGACGGACGGGCGGACACTGCTACCCCTCGCTGGGTACGCCCTTGTGGAAACCTCTTGGATCTTGTTTGCTCTAATCGACTGTGTGAGGTGGTGCGCGAACCACCTATTCTGCCGGAGGAGCCCTATCAACCATCTCTGCATTGCAATCATTTTTGCCTGAAGCTGAGTTCAGTTCCTCTGATTCCATACCTGTTTACAATTTTCGTCAAGCTAATTTCACAGAAACTTATTCAGGGTTTTCTTTGGTATACTGGTCTTTCCTAAATGGTATCACTGATTTTAATGTTGCCTGTAATATTTTTTTTAATAATAAGCTGTGCAACGTACTAGACAACTTTATTCCTAAGAAAAAAGTTCAAACTGAAGAAGATGATCCTGTCTGCTTATAGAAATTATACATGTGAAACTGAATCTCGTATTAAGTCCGATTCTAAAGCATTCTGGTCTTTCATTCAATCTAGAAGAAAAGAAACACGTATTCCATCCAATCACATATAATAAGCATACCTATTCCTCTGGATGCTGTTAATGGTTTTGCTGAGTTTTTTAATAGTTACTATCAAGTACTTATCTAATAATTCTACTGCAGTATCTAATATCACTCCATTTAATGTGAATAGGTTTGAGATGTCGACATCTTTAGCTATCACAAGGCCCTGATAATATTCCTAGTTTTCTTGTTAAAGACTGTTGCCATATATTTTCTGAACCATTATTATTTGTGTTCAATCTTTCCTTACAAACTAGTACATATCCTAATGTTTGGAATGTTTCAAAAATCTTGTCCAGTTCACAAAGGTGGTGACAAGTCACTTATTTTTAACTATAGGCAGATTATAATTATGTCCAACTTTAATAAAGTTTTTGAATATGCTATATATGTTCAAATCTTTCCCTATATTTCACGATATTTAACCAGTCATCAACAAGGATCTGATATCTGGCCTTACTTAATGTGATCTTTTGCCATGTCATGGACCTTCCATTAATCGTGCAGATTGCTGACCAAGTCAAGCAATCACTCTTCACCTACTTCAGGAACTTGGCGTACCACAACATCAATGGGTAGCCGAATCTCTCACCCAACTGCAGAACAATACGCTATCATATTCAAAATCTCCTTGTCCAAGCTTCTTTAGTTCTCTGTCACTGTTTAGCTGTCTCAACATAGTTGGCCAGGCAATCTAAAACGGTTTTTCTGAAATGCTCAACCGTGCCATCCGACTGAGAATCTGAGGATGAAGGGAGTGTTGTACTAGTCTTGTTAATTCGTAGGATTTTCGTAAGGGACTGATCAGTTTGCAATTTAAAATTTTGCCCTTCATCATAATTTAATTCCATGGGAACTTCAAATCTTCATATAACATGTGTGTGCTTTAGCTGCGGTCTCAGCTTTTTGATTGGGGGCCGGTAATGCTACAAGCCATTTAGTAAAATAATCCATGATAATAACTAGGTACTTATTTCCCCCTAGATTGTTTGAGAAATGTTTTGTTGCAGGTTGCGGGTGAATCATTCTCAAAGCAACGGTCTGGCGATTGGCGCAGGAGCCGATGAAGCCATGCAGACTGAACCAGAATCTCGTACAAGTCGGAGGAAAGAAAAGAAAGAACAAGACAAAGAAAGAGAAGCTGCCGAATATTTACAGAGGCTCGAGTCCGAGGCCAAGAGGTTGAGGACGGAGCTGCAGAGCAGTAGAGCTAGCGAACAAGAATTGAGGCTGCAGGTAAGGGAATTTAATATTTATTTACTTATGCATCATCCAACAGCTTAAAAGTGTCTTTTTTTTATAGAAAGCAGGCATGAAATTTGGTTACCAGTATAACCTATATAGTAGAAACAATGTACCATATTTATACACATAAAAATTGTGGTTGAAAATTTTTGTAAAAATATTTCAAATCCCATAGCTCAATAAGTTTCCCATTAAGCCGGACACTTGCTGCATCCCCAACTTTTTTAGTATGCCTCACTAATCTTATATTCAGTGGAACCATATATATCCAGATTTGAGGTTGTACTGTACATGATATGACAGGTATAATGCTTCTTTCTATCTAGCAGCCTGTCTTTAAATTCTAAGAAAGTACTGTGACGTGTGGTACCACTGTGTCTGGAATCGATAGCAGTCCCGGCCCAACGATGCAAAAGAAGAATGGTGAAATACAGTTAATATTGTAATATTGTTTCTTTGTAGAATGGTATTATATTGTTACAGCTTAGTTTCGCAGAAAAAGTTTTATTTGAAACTTATATTTTATCACAGTTAGTTAAAACCTGTTTTTTAATTTGCGTAATTCGTAAAATTGAACAAACCAAATCACATTATTTATATATTTTTTCTTGTTTTTGAGGTTGCTTCATTGACAACCAGTGAGAAGGTGTCTAAAGGGGAGCTGTCCGCGATGCAGCGTGAGGTAGAGGAACTTCAGCAAAGCGTGCAGAATGCCCTCACTTCTCGCAATGCTGACAAGCAGTCCATCGCTAGTTTAGAACGTAGGATAGCTGAAGAAAGACGGCTTAGATCTCATATTGAGTCTCAACTCAGTCAAGAGCGAAAGAGCAGGAAACAAGACGAGGCCAGAGCAGCTCAGGTAAGAACGCATAATTTTCATGCATCTATTTGTTTTTTATCACATATGTCCGCAATTGTCTTAAATTAAAATAATCATCATTTTACTTGAGTTATTTTGGGCATTTTTGATAATTTAAGTGTTTGGTCACAACTTCATATAGAACACTTCTGGAAACTGAGGAAACTCATCAGATAACGACGAAATCATAAAGCGTCTTTTCTCTTCCACTTTTTCGTCAACTCTCTCAACCAAATCTTTAGTAATAATAGAACATCGCCCACTTCGTTCCTCATCGTGAACATTGAGATGAGATTAATATATAAAGTAGTAATTAAAAAAAAAACCTAAATATTGAGTATGAAACTTAAAACAAATATGGCGTGAGTTTTCGCTGTTAATATTTGTATGTGGCTTGGCTAAACAATAAGAAAAGAGCGATTCAGTTTATACTATTTATTAAAAAATCAAATATCGAATATTAACAGTATTAATTAATTTACAATCCAAAATAAAGTGATATTTGATGACAAGTGGCAAACATTGAGAATTACTATTTTAAAAATTGAAAAATAAAATGAAGAAAATCACTCATTAAGCAAATTTTACTTAACGTTGGTTTCTGCTGTGGAAGTGGCACAATAATATTAGCGATGGCTTAATTTCTAGAATGACGTAACCATTCAACGCTGGTGGACTTGTATTAACATAAGCTGTATTTAATATTGACCATTCAGAGCTAACAAGACTTCTAATAACACAAGGTAACTGCCATCAGACCTGTCCTCTTGGTTGAAAGGTGTTCAATGGGTCCGCTGGGTAAACATGTTGTTTCCCTTTGAACATGTTACTTAACCTTTTGAACGTGTTAGCTCCCTTTTGAACGGGTTAACTGTATTAAAACAAAGAGACCTTCTAATAAAGTACACTATTTTATGATCAGAACACACTTTCTGACAAACGTGTCTATTTATTCAAGACAGCAAAATATAGCTTAATTTGTAATTAAATTATCACAAGTTAAATGTTTATTTGGAAATTAGCATGAAAATTTCACAGATCACGTACAGATCCCTTGACGCCAGTATGCAGGTCCTAGGTTGTTCTTCCTCTGCTTCGCCACCAACTAGGATGTTGAAGCCGATTCCTCCAAGACCTTTCACTTGCTTCCTATACACATAAGGCTCTTGGATCAACACAACGCCACCTGGACCCCCTGCGAGGAGCTTTGCCAGCTCCCCAGTGGCATCCCGGCCATGTTGGAGGTTGATCTGGCACACCCGCAGCTGCCCCCCGAATTAGTCGCGGCGCTGTCGGGGAGGAGCCCCCTCCCGGTCAGTGCCAGTTCGCATGCGCTCCGCTTGATGGGAGGAGGCAACCGCACTCCATGTCAGAACTCTGATTACATTCAGAGTCACCAACTCGAAGTACAGTCGCCACCCTTGCCCGTCCAGCCTGTGAGCCACCTCGGGCCTAACCAGAAAGACTAGGCGCCATGCCCCAGGTCCTCTGCCGTCTCCAGGTGCCACCATTGCTCAACATTGAATGAGCAGGTGGTGAGAGGGATTAGGAAAAGTTTTGACATACATGCTGAAGTGCATAGTTATAACACCAGACATAGAGATAATTTAATCCAACCGAGGCATCGGCTAAATAAAACTAAAACGGTTAGGGTCGACTTTTTCATTGCACTCCCAAGGTGGTTGAGAAATGAACCTATGAATAAATTCAGAACAATTATTAGAGATTTTTTAATACAGGCCGGTCTATACAGATGAATATTTTAATGAAGTGCCATAGTTGAGATTCTCGACGGCCAGGTGATCCACTGTTTTAGTGATAGGCATATATTGTGTGTTTTAGATGTGAATGTATTTTGGTTGATTTTTAGTTTTGCATTTACATGTGCTTTATGTACAATTCCTTATCTTGACTGGCCAATTTCATTTTTGTGTGATCTTGTGGCTAATAAATGTATTCTATTCTATTCTATAAAAACCAGAGGAGTGCATTCATGGATAGAGAAATTTTCAAGAAATGGTTCGTTGATAGTTTTGTGCCAGACGTGAAAAAACTTCTGTAAAAAAAAGTTTGTCATTCAAAGCCATTTTAATTTGGATAACTGTCTCAAGTTTTAGACATAATCATCATTCTTCTTTTGCCTGTTCAACAGAGAGGCAATTTAACATATTTTATCAAAACGTCAGAGGCCTCCGGACACGAACTAATGATGTTTACTCTTTTGTTTGCTCGCAGGCATATCCTCTTGATTGTTTTGCTTTCACTGAGACTTGGCTGGATAGTGACATTTATAGTAGCGAACTGGGTAATCCTGTGTTTAAAGTGCCTCTTTAGTAAACATACAATTCGGGCGAAATCGGAACGTGAACTGGACGCGGGACGATGTGCACTGTTGCCAGATGAGTATAAGCAAGGGTCATTTTAAATATAGAAAGCAAGGTAAACAAATGTTTTCATAATGTAAATATTGTTGTTGTGTTCGACGAAGGGATGGCCTCGGAAATCAAGTTCAGCCGGCCACAGTACATTCCAAAGATATAATATAATGTAAATAAATTATAGTATTGCGTCATGTACATAGATCGATATTTGACATATTTTGCGGAAAGCAGTAGGAAAACGGAAATGTAAATAGTTAATTTTCAGCCTCAGGGGGAAAAACGTGTGCCTCTCCTCCATTTTTTTGGTACATCAGTAACATCAACAGAGGTTGTGTCATTGTGATTGAGCAAGGTAATCTGCACGTTCCACCATTCCCAGGGGGCGTAAAGCCGTCGGTCCCGTGCTTATGCGATGTTATGCACGTTAAAGACCCAAATTCCCCGGACAGTGAGGTGAATGAATGACACTTTAGTAAAGTCAATGAAGCAATTTCCGTTGCGAATTGCCGATGATAAATACAACTGTATATGCTAATATCAAACGGTAACCAGTATATTATTTCGAAAAATCGCAATGTAATCGCATGGTAATGAAGCAATTTCTACCGACAACTGTCGATGATAAAGAAAACGGAGAAAATTGCTCAAAATGGGCTTCCCTTCGAAGTGTCTGTTTATATTTTACTTTCCAACCTTAAATGAGTAAGAAAAGTCAATGAAGCAATTTCCGTTGCGAATTGCTGATGATAAATACAACTGTATGTGCTAATATCAAACGGTAACCAGTATATTATTTCGAAAAATCACAATGTTATCGCATGGTAATGAAGCAATTTCTACCGACAAGTGTCGATGATAAACAAAACGGAGAAAATTGCTCAAAATGGGCTTACCTTCGAAGTGTCTGTTTACATTTTACTTTCTAACCTTAAATTTACTAATGGGGAGACCCCGACTTTTGATTTATGAAAAAGTTTTTGCAAATAAGCGCGAACTATGGCCCCAAGAACCCATATCCGGGGTCAGTTTCCATTTTTTATATGTATGTATATATATATATATATATATATATATATATATATATATATATATATATATATATATATATATATATATATATATATATATATATATATATATATATATATATATATATATATATATATATGTATGTATGTATGTATGTATGTATGTATGTATGTATGTATGTATGTATGTGTGTATGAATCACACCGAGAACAAAAAAATTATTGTGCCGATTTTGAAAAAGTTTGGCATGTACCATCCTTTTCTATATGGCGATAAGGTCGTTAGTCAGGATAATCGGACGAGGTTTTTCAAAAGAATTGTAACTTTTCATTAGGAAAACATTTTTATGTCAAAAATTAAAAAAGCTATGACAACCAAATGTGGTAGATAGGTTTGCGATTGAAAAGGTACACTACACACCAAAATTACTGGTTACCGTTTGATATTAGCATATACAGTTGTATTTATCATCGGCAATTCGCAACGGAAATTGCTTCATTGACTTTACTAAAGTGTCATTCATTCGCCTCACTGTCCGGGGAATTTGGGTCTTTAATGGGCACGGGACCGACGGCTTTACGCCCCCTGGAAATGGTGGAACGTGCAGATTACCTTGCTCAATCACAATGGCACAACCTCTGTTGATGTTACTGATGTACCAAGAAAGGGAGGTATGCACAATCAACCAAGGGTTGCGGTGCTATCGGGGCGGCAAGGCCGCGGACGAGCCCTGAGGGAACAAAAAAAAAAAAGAAAGGAGGAGAGGCACACGTTTTTCCCCCTGAGGCTGAAAATGAACTGTTTAAATTTCCGTTTTCCTACTGCTTTCCGCAAAATATGTCAAATATCGATTTATGTAGATGACGCCATATTTTAATTTATTAAAATTATAAAAACATTTGTTCACCCCTTGATTTCCTTCTATATCACGTTTTTCCCCCTAGACCACAATTGCTGAAAATTAACTGTTTACATTTCCGTTTTCCTACTGCTTTCCGCAAAATATGTCAAATATCGATCTATGTACATGACACAATACTATAATTTATTTACATTATGAAAACATTTGTTTACCCCTTGATTGCTTTCTATATTTAAAATGACCCTTGCTTATACTCATCTGGCAACAGTGCACATTGTCCCGCGTCCAGTTCACGTTCCGATTTCGCCCGAATTGTATGTTTACTAGAGAGGCACTTTAAACACAGGATTACCGCGAACTGTTTGATGATCAATATATTGTCTATAGATCAGATAGGGATTTTTCTTCCTCTTGCAAGACTAGGGGAGGTGGTGTTCTGCTTGCTGTGCATTCTCGCTTTGCTACTCAGGACTGTGGTGGGTTTGATGCTCTTTCTAATATTGACATTGTGGGGGTCAGAATCTCGGATCATCGGGCCTCGCTTAATGTTTTTGTTTATATACCTTCCAATACTCCAATTAATGACTACTACCTCTTATTTGAAGCTCTCGAGTCCCTGTGCATAAAATATGGTGCCGAGACATTCTTAGTTGGTGACTTAAACATGACTCAATATGCTTCTTGTCGTCAGAACGACCCCTCCGCTCGTGTGTCTGCTTTCCAAATTTCTGTAATCTACTACTCCTTGGACAATTTAATCATGTTGAGAATATTAACAACAGGATTCTTGACGTGGTTTTGTTTACAGACACTTGCTTGGTGGGGGAGGCTCTTGATTCGCCCTTGATTCCTGATGGTCATCATCCCCCTTAATCATAGAGTTTCCGATCAGGGGTTCAGTGGTCTCTTCCCCTGTTGATAACACTGGGCAGAGATCATATAATTTTCGAAAATGTGATTTTGTCAAATTGTATGCGGAGCTTGGCGGCTTGTGCTGGGATGGCATGGATGGGCTTTAGGATGTTGATTCTATGCTTAACTTTTTCTAGAGACATTTATCTCTCTCGAGTAAACTACTTTCAGAGGGTTGAAAGAGAGATTAGGTCTAATCCTAAAAAATTCTGGAACTGCTCTTCTCGGCGCCGTCAAAACTTTTCTATTGGGAATTCATCTAACCGGTAACAGGCAGTTGACAGTTTGGGTTCTTATTTTGCAGGATGTTCTGGTTCCACGCCCACCTCATCACCTACAGCCGCCAGCCTGGCTTCGGGTGACATCACAATGTTTTTTGTTGATGACTTTACAGATGATGAAATTATTACAGCTGCTAAGAAAATTAAGGCTAACATGTCCTGTGGACCTGATCTAGTTCCTGGCTTCTTGGTGCGCGACTGCTTATATGCTTTCCTGACTCCACTTAAGAAAATTTTTAAACTGATTCTTAGATCTGGAACATTCCCAGCGATTTGGAAGCTGTCACGGGTTTTCCCTGTCCTCAAGGCAGGGGATAGTGGTGATCCATCAAACTATCGACCAATAGTCATACTATGTGTCTTCTGTAAGATTTTCGATGCCTTTTTCGGCAAATACTGTTTCACATCAAAAACAGACTCTCTATTTCTCAGCATGCTTTCATTCCAGGGAGATCGACTGTAACGAATTTAGTTGACGTTACACAGTTCATTGCGTCCGCTCTTGACCGCTCTTCACAGGTTGATGTTGTGTATACTGATCTATCTAAGGCCTTCGATTGTCTAAATCACTCTGTTCTGATTGACAGGATGAGGGCTATCGGACTCTCCGAGGCCTTGCTTGGCTTGTTCAGATCTTACCTGGATGGCAGGAGGCAATTTGTTGAGGTTGGGGGCTTCAAATCTTACACCTATCACGTAACTTCGGGAGTGCCGCAGGGTTCCATACTCGGTCCATTAGTGTTTAATATATTTATTGACCCAGTTAAACATGTTTTACATGTTCCTTTTTTAATGTATGCAGATGATATTAAGATTTTCGCAAATATTTCGAGTGTTGATGACTGTTTGCAGCTCCAGAACTGTCTTCAGATCCTTGATGAATGGTGTTGTCGGAGTGGTCTTTCTATCAATGTTTCCAAGTGTTGTGTGATGTCCTTTACTCGAAATAAGCACGCAGTTACTTTCGTGTACAATATAAGAGGACATCCACTTGATCGCCCCAGGACAGTTAAGGACCTTGGAATTGTTTTTGATGGTACTCTATCTTTTAAACCACACTATGAGCAGACTGTCAGTTCCGCTCACAAAACTCTTGGGTTTCTGATAAGAAACAGCAAAAATTTCTCACAGACTGACACCCTTCTCCTGCTCTTTAGTTGTTTGGTTAGGTCCCGACTTGAATATGGCTCAGTTGTGTGGGCTCCTACTTATGAGATATGTGTGGCAAGTCTAGAATCAGTGCAAAGGAAATTTCTAAAATTTCTTAGCTTTCGTGAGGATGGTCGATATACTTCTATTGGTTTTCCTGAGGAAAGTTTACTTCTTCGCTTTAACCTGCAGAGCCTGTCGATGCGCAGGCAGTGCAGTTTCGTTATATTTCTATACAAACTGGTTAATTCTGTGTTCGACTGCCCTAGTCTGCTTCAGCAACTTAATTTCAATGTGCCTCGTATTGCAGCACGTTTTCCAGGCCCATTCTATCTCCCGACTGCTCGTACAGGATTGCTGCGATCGTCTCCAATTTACCAGATGTGCAATGATTACTCTGTATTGCAAGACCGTCTAGATATCTTCTCATGTAATATATCAGAGATAAAAATGTTTTTCAAAGCGATCTAATTTGTGACTCTCTTTTGTATAGTTTGTTTGATTATTGTTTCTTATTATGTTTCGTGTATTGGCCCATCCTTAATTTGGCTTTTAAGCTGTTGGATGGTGTATGAATAAATAAGTAAATAAAATAACGCTCCTTCTCATCTAAATGAAGAAAAACTGCATTCTGGTGATATTCGTGCTTTATTCTTGCCGCCGAATGTTACCAGTCTTATACAACCGGATTTTACTTCAGAATCTCCTACAGAAAACTGAAGGCGATGAAAGTGTGCTAGGATTTTTAAAAACAGTTACCGTCAAGGATGTCATATACTGGATCACCGAATCATGGAATGACGTCAAGCTGGAAACGTTTGCCAAATGCTGGCATTTACTTTTGCAAAATTTCCACGAGTGCACAAATACAAGTGAAGATGGAGACCAAGACAACGTACCCTTGGGCAGCTCATTAGAAAACTTCCTGGGTGTGATGATGTCGATACACAGGAAATTAATGAATCGTTCGCTTCAGACGAACAATTCAAGGTTACGAACGAAAACATCGTTAAAATGATGAATGAGGAGAAAACATCTCACAAAGAAGATGACGAAGTAGAAACTTCATCACAAGACAATTGATTTGCAATACACAGCAAGAGAAAGCCACGCCTACCGACATCCTTCAGCTCACGCACAGGCAGGATATAGCTGCAAAGAACGATGTCTATCACAGAGACAAAGGACGATTGATGATTTTTTCAGCAGACAGGAGTGATGTAGTTTAGTAGGTATGCACATTACGCACCATATTTTTGTGATTTGTAGACAAAGAAGTAATTAAATACCAGCATATGTACCTTGATTTATGCTTTTTTTTTTGTAGACAAAGAAGTAATTAAATACCAGCATATGTACCTTGATTTTTGCTTTTTTTTTTCGTTTTGGGTGTGTTTGCTAGAATTTTAGATATGTGCAAACAATGCGAGCCTCCTACTTAATAAATAAACACGATTATTTGCATTTGCTTAGATGGTTAACTTCTTTTCTTCCGTATAATTCGAGGTGGCGTTAGTCCCATCGAATTAGCGGGACTACTCAACTATCTTCATCTGCCCCGTCTATGTCGTCTACCTCCTCCCTTGCCCACTTAATGGAATCTTGTCGATCTTACCCATAACATTTCCGTGATAATATTACCAGAAACTGTACTGGATAACTTTACGTAATATTACCTGAATTACCAGTTATATTACCAGTAACATTACCTGGGTAATATTACAACTTTCATCACAAATCCTATATATTATAAGGATTTAATTATATAATTTCCTATTTTTATTTCTCCAGAAAATTTGCTTTCTAACATATCTATAATGTACAATCATAATCTAAAGCCTTCTTTATTGTTTTTTAGGCGGCGCAGGTGGCAGCCCAGCAGTCTTCTCGCGGTGAGTGCACCGAACAGTGTAAAATGCGGCGCCGAGACCTCGAGAAGGACTTGGCTGAATGCCGAGTGTCCAAGAACTGGCTGGACGATCGGTGCGCAGCCATCGACAGAGAAAACAGCGCCTTGGTGGAACAAATTAGGGACACGGATATCCTGATGTCTGCCCTGTCGGCCATGCAGGAAAAGAACACACATCTGGAGAACTCGCTGTCCGCAGAAACCAGGATCAAGCTGGACCTGTTCAGTGCACTTGGCGAGGCCAAGAGGCAGCTTGAGCTCAGAGAAAGTAAGTAATGTGTTTTGATTTTGAATAATTGACTCTTGTATTTATTTATATTAGTCATTGCTCAAAGGTATAATATTGTTGCGTTTTCTCCAGGTTCTGGATAAGTGAGACTTTAAATTTGAAGAAAACAACTTTATTTACTCTAAATATGGATACAATTAAAGTTTTAGAATGTCTCTCTCACAAAACACTTAATTTACTGTCTAAATATGGATACAATTAAAGTTCTAAAATGTCTCTCTCACAAAACACTTAATTTACTGGCCTTACAATCACCAATCTGCACACAAGTTACTATACTGGAACTACAGTCTAACAGAATATTCCAGGACCTTCTTTTGCTAGAACGTTCTGTGAATACAGATCGGCCCCGTGTGTATACAGGGGGATGTATATACAGGTGATCCAAATGTGGTCATCACTCCTATGTTACACAAGAGGTGTTTCTCGTACTATAAGATCTCTGCGTATACAGGGCGTAAGGGGTCTCTGCAGATGTTCGGAATGCGCAGACCTCAGTTATCCGTTCCAACGGGGTACAAGTTGGTAACTAAGTTATTTTTGGTCCTAGAGGGTTGAGACTTCACCTGTGGGGGGGTCACCCCAGGCACCCCCAGGGGGTGGGGAGGCGGTGTTGCCAGATTGTGCAAAAATTTCCAGATGTTGGGGGAAGTTCTGGAGATGTGGCAACACCGCACCTACATTGCTTTGTAACAATATCGAATAACAGGAAAATGTTGTGATAATTGACATAACGTATCCATTAACCACAACCAAAGAAATTGAATTTTTTGTAAAAAAAAAACCCACTGCAAGTTATTACAATGTTAGGGACGCAGCAAGTGCGTTACGGTAGTGAATTTTCATAAGAATAATATATGATAGTGTTATATTAAAAGTTATTTTTAAAACATTACTTTATTTATTTAGGAACAGTAAAAAGTAAGGTAAAGAAAGGCAAGCAAAAACATGATCTCTATCATAAATATTTCTACAGTAATTTGGATATAAAACTCAAACAAAGAAATTGATAAATAGAAAATATACTCAACAAAAAATACACTAGAAAGCTGAACATAAAAAAAAATCCTGTGGTTCATGCATTGAGGGTGACTGTATGCATGCAGAAGGGGAAGAAGAATCTCCAGGAGGAAGAGGGTTTTTGCCCCCTCATCCAAAAACACGTGGGGGTTCTCCTTCTTCTTGTGCATGCATACAACTACATGCAAAGCATAAAGCACAAGAAAAATTTCTTGGGAGCAACCCCCAAGAAAGTTACTGGACCTGGACGAATATGGATGCGGTGCAGGGTAGGCATGGTTTAAAAGAGGTATTGCTGCAAAATGTGAAAATGCATTTTTTCAATGTTCAACTAAATATTTTTTTAGCACCTTATGCTCATATTTCCTCCTCGCCCAGCACCCCTATTCATTCTTGCTCCCTTAACTTTCTTGGGGGCTGTTTGCAACAAATTTGGTTTGTGCATCCAAGGAGGGTTTTAAGCCTGTTTCTGAAATAAAAATATTCTAAAAACCCTCCATGCAGTAAACTGTAAATTTACCGAAATTACATTCCACAACGTCGCCTATAATACCTTTTTCAGATAATATCGAATACAGTACTAAAGTAAATAAATTCACTTGCTGTTTCACTTCTTTTTTATTTTTATATTACATATATAAGCACAAGATAAATAAGTATAATAAGAGGGGGCTTAATTAACATTGGGGCTACTCAAACTTAAAAGTAGAGAAGACATTTAGATCGTGTTAACAGCCATAAGTTTGATTAAAAAATCAGTTCTAACTGCATGTACACAAAAATTAGTAACACACATTCATAAAATCTAATAAAAAACAGCACTTTTACGATATTATTTTAAATAAACAAATAGGAATACGTTACGTGGCGTTGCAATTCGCGAGTGTATGAACCTAGCTTTTGTCCAAGACTACACTGAAATCCGGTCACCACAAGCAAGCAGCACCGTTTTCATTTTGTAAGCAGTTCTTGATACTTGCAAAGAACATTGATGCCCATGGTACTAAATTTAACACAACGAACCTAACAGATATTGTCTTCTGCACAGAGACAAACTGTAAAAATGCCGATACTGTTACTATTACTACATAATGCATTAGTTATTTCCCCGGTTATACAATAATAATAATAATAATGTCTAAGCGGTCCTGTCGTGGCTCAATTAAAAAACATTAAAAACAGAGTGTTAACACTGCGCTTAGAATATGATTTACTGATATACTGATTTTCTATTTTACACAAAATTGTATTGTTTTAAGTCATTAACTCACAATTTTCATTTATAACCATTGTCCAATATTTATTTTCAATATTTATAACCATGTTTTAAATATGTTAGGTTAGTTAAAAGTCAGTTGTAAAATATCAAACGTTGTACAGTCTCTATCTATAACATTTTGTGTTAACTAGAACTGTCGTCAGTTGTGTCATAAAATATCAAATGTTGTATAGTCTCTATCTATAACATTTTGTGTTAACTAGAGCTGTCGTGACGACATACTACCTGGTTCCGCACCCAGATGGCGTCCCTGTCGTACATCTCTCAATGTTCTACATTCAGACATGTTGCATTAACGTAACTTCCATTGTTTTTTATCTACGATTTATTTAAATAGCATATTAGTATAGGTGGTAACGTCATCTGTCTTTGTCCAACATTGTAGATATTTTTTTATTTCTCCCTCAGGGCTCGTCCGCGGCCTTGCCGCCCTGATAGCACTGCAACCTTTGGCTTATTGTGCATCCCCTAACTCTTTTTACTTCACCCATTCCAAAATCACTGTACCTTGAACTAGTCTGCACAGCGATTGGTAGAGTGAAGTTTTATAATGCTCTATCTCCGGTCTAGACTGACCGTAGATCAGTTGTCTTTTACGGTCCAGAGCTTTACCCTCGCACAAGATGTGCTGGGCTGATTCCTCCCCCTCGCCGCAGAGTCTGCATGCGAGGTCCCCCTCGAATCACCCCATTTTATGCGGGTGTTTCTTGACGGCCATGGGTCCCGTCAAGAGACCTGTTATGTTTCTGAGCTGTCCTCTGCTAAGATTTAGCAGCTCCACAGCTCTCTTTGAATTGGGTTTGTCAATTATTGACTTCCCATGTTTGAGCCCTGGACAGTCTGCCCAGTACACCTTGTGTTGATTTCTAACCCAGGACTTAATGGCTTCCCTGGCAGTGCTGTTTGTCACGCCCAGAGCCGGTTCTGGTCCCATAAATGGTTCTACTGACCCTCTCTTCGCGAGACTGTCAGCTTCTTCATTACCTTTGACCCCCAGAGTGACCCGGCACCCAGATGACGGTGACCTCATTCTGCCCAGCCAGGTCGCTTGTCTTGTCTCGGCACTCACTCACCAGCCCGGAATTTACCCGTGGGCTGCTTAGGGCCTTAAGGACTGTCTGAGGCTCTCAGGATCCGCTTGTTGGTGTAGCCCCTTCTCTTGTTCTCCCGCACACATGGCGTACATTTCGGCCTGAAAGACCGTTGCATGGGCTCCGAGAAAAATACTATGACTTACCCTCGGACTTTCCGAATAAACACCTGCCCCCGTCCCATACTCCCCGCCGGATCCGTCCGTGAACCAGACGAACGCGTCCTGTGGTATCCGGCGGCTCCTCCCGGCATGCCTCACGGTCGGGGATTTCCACTGTAAAGTTTTTCCCTGCAGATTCGCGGGCTCGCGAAGTCTGACCTCATTTCAAACATAGGCTCCTTCACGATCTCCTGAATTTTGTAGTGGCCCCTGAAGCCTGGGTTGATCTTCAGTCTACCAATTGTAGATATTGCATTACAGAATCTGAAGTGATGTCAAGGACTATTTTAATATTAATTTAGCATAACTTTATCTTTCTTTGATCAAAATACTGGAAAATTAGTACACAGCCACGTCTGTCTATATTCTTTTAAGTTGTAAATTTTCGTTTCAAACACTTAAACAATTTGAGAGATGTGGCCTGGGAGCAACGGTTTAGAAGTTATTCAATTGTTTGTCCGAAATTTTATTCCGATTCAACACGACAGTGCTGCCATGTCGACGTAAAGCCTGTCAAGATCTGGTATTACCATGACTCTTGACTCAATGTAGCATATTAAAATATAGTTATATAGCTTGCAGATATATCCACTTATACGGGGTGTTTTACAAAGGTCAATTTTTCTAGAAGATTTCAAATAAAACAGTATATGGCTATGGCATCAGATAGCAGGTTTAGTAAGCTTTCTCCCAATACCATATTTGCTGGGGTTCAATCGGCTGGTTCAACACATACTGATGGATCATTTGTAAACATCTGGGCTTTCTTCTTTTCTTTCCTGTGACAGATTGTATTAGCTGAGGTATATATCCTAATCGATATTTACCTGCTTATCTTATTTCTGCCTCCATCTCTGTATGATAGGAAAACGGCTATTATCCGGAAGTAAGTCATTAAAGTCTACTTAGCTTCCGGGGACTCTGCGGGAAATAATAACTTTTGACCCCTGGCTATAGTTTTTCTCCACTAAGCTACCCTAGGACAAGGCTGTTATTAAACAGTAATTTGTGGTGTTCTACGAGGGCCTTAGCGGAAGTTCTCACGGGGATCCAACCTCGTAAAGCCTGTCAAGATCTGGTATTACCATGACTCTTGACTCAATGTAGCATATTAAAATATAGTTATATAGCTTGCAGAAATATCCACTTATACGGGGTGTTTTACAAAGGTCAATTTTTCTAGAAAATTTCAAATAAAACAGTATATGGCTATGGCATCAGATAGCAGGTTTAGTAAGCTTTCTCCCAATACCATATTTGCTGGGGTTCAATCGGCTGGTTCAACACATACTGATGGATCATTTGTAAACATCTGGGCTTTCTTCTTTTCTTTCCTGTGACAGATTGTATTAGCTGAGGTATATATCCTAATCGATATTTACCTGCTTATCTTATTTCTGCCTCCATCTCTGTATGATAGGAAAACGGCCATTATCCGGAAGTAAGTCATTAAAGTCTACTTAGCTTCCGGGGACTCTGCGGGAAATAATAACTTTTGACCCCTGGCTATAGTTTTTCTCCACTAAGCTACCCTAGGACAAGGCTGTTATTAAACAGTAATTTGTGGTGTTCTACGAGGGCCTTAGCGGAAGTTCTCACGGGGATCCAACCTCGTCCTATTTGTAGGGAATAAAGACGGCACCCGAGGAAATATAATTTAGAGTATTTATGGTCACGCCCTAAGGACAGATTGTCAATATTCATTGGGTGTCTGCTAAGCAAAAGTTTATCACAGTATTAAAAACATGTTTATGAAAATTCACTGCCCTAACGCACTTGCTGCATCCAGACATTTTTTTTATTGAATGAGTAATATATATTTAAATGATTTATTAATTTCTTTTATAGATGCCATAAGGAACCAAGAAAAAGAAATAGATGAATTGAAGAGCAAGATAGCCCAAGTGTTGGCAGTGATGCCAACAGATACATTTAACGGTCCCGCCTCTTCATCCGCCATATCGCGAGTGCGGCTGGCTGAAAATCCCCCGGGTTCTACGCTGGACCCGAATGCGACGGCCTACACCCCTAAGGGCTCCCTCGTCGCTTCCACCGAAGCCTAATTACATACACGTACACACAATGCTCCCCCTCCCCTGTCCCCCTCTCATTTATACCATGACACCGTAGCCGATCTACCTTTACCTGGTGGTCTGTTACATGTTACGGAGTCTCTTGGTTGTTGTCGCCCCTTCCCTATCGCCTCCCCACATTAATCCCACCTACCATTCAGTTCAACCAATGACTTTCTCCCCATTAAGATTGATTAAGAATTTCGTCTCTCTATGTTGTTTGCTAACTAAAAGATTCTAAATGAGAACTAGTCATACTTCCTTTTTAAATGCTTTAATCTAGACATAGAACAAAACTAAGGTTAATTAAAACATCAGTTACTAACGTGAAATATATTTATTAACAGAGTCACCTACGTCTTATTTTTATATGGTAAAACTGTCGAATTCATGTCAGTTTCAAGCATTTCGTTCTATTTTTGTTTGTTTTCACGTCATGATTTGGGTTTTGTATTAAAAAACCAAAGAGAGTCTTGGTTTTTAGTTAATACTGATTGAAACAAAGAAAATAATATTTTTAGTAATATTCGTATAAAGCAAAATTTGCTAAAGAATGCATATAAAATCAGGCGAATTTAAGCAGAAATTTTGGTAAAATAGCTTCTTGATGATTTTATACCTTCGCAGCTGGCATTGATTGTACTACTTGATGACTTCCAGGCTGTTCTGCCATTGTCGACCTCACCTGGTGAGTTGCTAGATCTTTCGTGGACCATAGCTACTGAAGAAGTCATGATTGAAGATATGTCTAGCAACAGTCCGATGATTTGCTAACCATAAACACAGGTTGGCGAAAGGTCTAACTAGACTGACGATTTTCCAACTATAGCTTCTAAAGAAGTCAGTAGCGATGGTGGGCGAAAAGTCTGGTAACCCGCTAAGTGACTTCGGCCGCAGCAGCACAGTTGGGAGGCCATTCAACAGTCAAAACTGTCTTTATGTAAATTTGAAGGTATCTCTGATTGATTTTTTATTGTTCTTTGCTTTTTTTTGCTCCGTAAATAAAACCAAATAAAAAAGTACTCACATCAAAAACAAACATTTAAATTTATTTTCTTAAATAATTTATTGAGAGTATTGGTTTAATTCTAAAAAGTTCGATATTTATTATTGGATATGAGTTTTACAGTTTCTTTGACACTTGCCGACGCTCGTTACTTACTAAGCAGGAATTAAATATTTTTTATTTATCTATCTGGCAGATTCTAATTCTGGAAAGAAATTGATTCTTTTATACTGGCTTTTTTTAAATTCTCGTTCTTGAGAAAGTATGGAATGCTCTTTTAATAAATTTTATATCTTTTTTAAACGTCTTTTTTTCGAGCGTGTTTTTTGTGTAAAATACCATTTTTTTAAAGATTAACAGTTTTCTACTTGGTTTTGGATGTCTTTTAACATCTTTTTATGGCAATGACTACCTGCGAAATCGGGAAAATAAAAGAGATGTTATGAATTTTTACATACACAATTATGTTAATTATGCCTCTAAGGTAGTGATATGGAACTAAGCAAATATTAGCCTGATATTTAGCCAAGACTATTTAAAAATTAACACAAAAATTTTGAAATTCTGGAATACATACTATTCCATAGCAAAAATATTATTGTATTTAGTAAATATTTTACAGTTCGTTTTTCTCTGAATCGCTTATTATGTGATAAATGTAACGCATAAATGTTACTTAGCGAGTGATTCGTTTACATACCCTGACAATCGTTTCGCTAAGAATGTTAGCGTCGTCAGGGAGATGAATATACAGACGAACAAAATCAGTTTATTCATCCCTCTGATGATGCTAACTTTGCTAGTGAAACTCTCGTCAGGCCTTAAAACTGTATTGTGATGAATTGGGTTCTTCAAATTGTACTTATCAGTGCTCATCATAGGTTCCAATCTTCACTCATTCAGTTAGATGGAAACAGAATTCAACATTTGTTGAATTAGTAGCTAATTTAGCTACTCATATTCGACACCACTGAGGTCTGTGCTTGTTTTCTTGTATGCAGCTGTTATTGCAAGGATCTAATTCTTTTTGGTATTGTCTGATTTCATTGCGTAGTAATTCAAGCTCCACCCAGTTCGTCGTTTTTATATATAGATATGGTAAGTTATGTGCTGTTTACATCCGCAGGGAACTTGAACTAGTGGTGGGTACTATCGAATGAATATTTGAAATGAACGAAAATCAGTATCGATGGTGAAATTAGTAGGTACTACTTGCCTTGTGAGAATAAAATTATATCCAACATTATCAAATGCAAATAACTATCGACAGTGAAATTAGTATGTCATTCCTACGACCGGAGTAATTATTATACCGTGTGTAATTAAATGCAATTAAATATATCCTGGTCACGGCACCAGTGAGACAACCCAACATAATTTAGCAATTCATATTCGACACCACTGAGGTCTGTGCTTGTTTTCTTGTATGCAGCTGTTATTGCAAGGATCTGATTCTTTTTGGTATTGTCTGATTTCATTGCGTGGTAATTCAAGCTCCACCCAGTTCGTCGTTTTTATATATAGATATGCTAAGTTATGTTTTGTTTACATCCGTAGGGAACTTGAACTAGTGATGGGTACTATCGAATCAATATTTGAAATGAACGAAAATCAGTATCGATGGTGAAATTAGTAGGTACTACTTGCCTTGTGAGATTAAATTATATCCAACATTATCGAATGCAAATAACTATCGACAGTGAAATTAGTATCTAATTCCTACAACCGGAGTAATTATTATACCGCGTGTAATTAAATGCAATTAAATATATCCTGGTCACGGCACGAGTGAGTCAACCCGGGTAATCCCTATTATTTTTTATTTAGCTTATTTATTTTTAATTGATTTATTTAACTTCTACATTTTATTATTATTATTTTTTGTAACAAATAACAAATATTTATAATTAAATGCAGCATCGACTTGTACCACAGTTTGTAGCACAAAACAATCCGATACATTCAAATAACCAAGTGAGAATTAGCGTATAATAAATAAAACTTGACAATAGTATGGATGTGCATGCATGAGCTGGTTTAGCTGCAGCACTTTTATATGCCAAAATAAGCAAAACGAATTATAACTTAAAAGTGAAAATTCATGTAATGTTATTCCACTCATCATATGACATTGCCTTTTATGGTTAATATACTTACACGTATATGATATACAGGGTGTTTAAAAAAGATGGGGCAATATTTAAGGGGTTGATTTCCCAGGTCATTTTATGAAAAAAAGTTCCCATAAACATAGGTGCTAAAATGCATTGTTTCCAAGATACAAGGTGTTAAATTGTTTTGTAAAATAACGATTTTTAAAAATAATTCAAATATCTCCTCACCGATTGTTTTGAAATTTGGCAGCGTTGTTTGTATTATTAATTGGCTGATTTGACCCTAATTAGATAAAGATTTTTAAGTTAAGATTTTGGCGTTAGGGGAGGCACCTCAACAAAATTTAGTGACATAAAAATGTACGCCACTGACTGCAATATGATTTGTATATTATTTTGAGATAAAGAAACTAAATCTACAAGTTTTTTGTCTCTTGAAATTTCTCTGTATCTTGAATCGTTTACACGATAAAAAATAAAAACCTTTTTATGGCATCTCAATTTTCATACAGAAAATCACAAACACGAACAATATTTTTTGTTGAGGTGTCCCCCCTAATGCCAATGGACTTGAAAAATCTTTATCTAATTAGGGTCAAATTAGCCTATTATTACTACAAACAACGCTGCCAAATTTCAAAACAATCGGTGAGGAGATGTTTGAATTATTTTTTTAAAATCGTTATTTTACAAAACAATTTAACACCTTGTATCTTGGAAACAATGCATTTTAGCACCTTTTTTTCATAAAATGACCTGGGAAATCAGCCCCTTAAATATTGCCCCGTCTTTTATAAACACCCTGTATAGTTCAATATACAACTTACAATATTTATGTTTTATATTTTAATTATGCGAATCTCACTACTAAAATATATTCATGCACTTTGTGTATTTTAATTGGCAGTTATTGCAAATCTAAATTAACTTACCAAAAATAATCTGTTTTATATTACTTAGCCACTTAGAACTTTTAATTCTGTAATACAACATAAAAACGTTTACAAGGCTTAACGAATATTAAGGTATGCACTAGTTGTCTGTTAATCCGTGATTACTATTTAAAAATAATAATGATAATAATAATAATGCCTTATTTCACAGATACCCCTACATGATTGTACACATAAGTAGTTTATAACAAAATTTATTGCCCTGTGTATTATTTAAAGAATTAATGAATCACACTTAGCTTGGTTACTCAGTCGGGGCACAAGTGTAATATAAATTAACGCAGGGTGTGGGCTTTGCCACTTGCATTCTCGGTGGGTTTTAAAATGTACAAATAACAGTCAGGAGTAAAAATAAAAATCGGTTTATTAAAAGATTATTGCAGTTATATAATACTCATCGCCTTAATTAAGCAAATTTAAATAAAGGAAAAACCATAAATTAACTACTTGAAGTTATTCGAATTTAAATACAAAATGCAGAGTGATTAACTACGTTAAATTGGTATATAATAATGTTGAAATGAATTGTGGAGCACTACGTTAAAAAAAATTGCAGATAAATGATGTACTTAGCTCGTGATTCAGACTGCTGCGCTTGGAGTGATGACTGTATTCGTCCAGTCTAGGATGCTGGAGGTGCCTTATTGTATAGATGCATTTTTCTGGGGAAACGGCTTCGTGACTTGGCACATATGGTTTATATAAGGGGTCACCGAAACTTCTCCAAGATGATGGGATCTCCAAACAGCAGGTCTAGACGAATGGTGATAGACCAGCGGATTGCTGGCTAGCTGGTCCTTGGTCAGCGAGTTCGTGATTAGCGGAGTGCCACTTAGCGGGGTGCTATAAAATTTCAGGTGGATTAGTGTTGGTTTAAGGTTTTATTTTCTACAAGAGGCGGCTGGTAGCAGGATGCGTTTAAGTACAAAACTTATCTGTGTGTTAATAATCAAAATAAAATAATCGTAAATGAAATAAAATTTTAAATGATCTTGAAAGTACAATTAGTGCGACACAATAGCAAGCAATTATTGAATTAACGCTACCACAAGCCACCGTTTAACAGTGTATAATTTATGAGAAAGAGTGCAGTTATTGAAAGTGAATTCAGTATGGTACATACTAACAAGCAATCACATATTAATCTCAATTAAAGAAACTTACAAGCAACTAGAAAAGAAGCGGGTATTTAAGTATAAAACATACCCATTTACGCATGTTTTTCCCAATTAAAAACTAACTGTATAATAGCATGTCTCAGGTTGACTTAATAAAAGTGACGAGAGCGTGTCACGTATTCCAATCGTTTATAAAGACCTTTTTATCTTGACATGTCATCGAGTTGTCACGTTGCAGGCGTATTCCATTGAGTTGTGATGCGGTAGAGCAACTGACCGCCGAGTTTGACGTGACTAGAGGGACTCAGGCTTTGACGTCACTACTGGGACCGATTCAGAAGCCTTATTGTATGAAAAGAAAAGGCGTTGATGCATGTGACATGTCACACATATGTTAAATACATGCGACGTGTTACAAGTTCATGACATCGTCACTACAAAAACATTAAAAAAACATCAAAAGTCAACACAACAATACAAAATATAAACACAACTATAAAATTATAAAGTATATAAACAAAATATAAATAAAGTATACAAATTAAAATTATACAAATATAAAGTATATAACATCAATAATATTCACACACTAAAAGAAAAAAAATCATGGATAGTGTAACAACCGATCTGACAAATATAGGATTTAAGATTCCTTTTAAATATCTGAAAACTGCCAGACCTCTTTATTGTCTCAGGAAGCCTATTATAGAACTTACACCCATTGTAGAAGAGATTCCTCTGGTAGAAGGCAGTGGAGTGCGCAGCAGGAACCAAGCAACCCCTAAGATACGCAACAAATTTCAAAAATATAAGTATCATAAACTGTTAAGACACCAAGTTGTTGACATATAGGCCTGCAGCAATGACGAAAACCAACCCCAGCAATAATTCTTATGATGTACTTCTGAATCAGAAATATTCGCTCTGTGCCAGAACAGCCACCCCAGAAAACAATACCATAACGAATCACTGAATGAAAACATGCATGGTAAACATTCATGAAAACCTTTCTACTACATACAATGGCCACCGACCTCATAGCATAGCAACACCTCACCAACTTACTAGAAAGATACTCAATATGAGAATGCCAGTGCAAATTACAATCAAGAACCAATCTGAGCATCTTAGCACTGCTTGACAAATTGTAAAGCCTCCCTATCAACACACATGAATTTAGGAGAACTGAAGGAGGAGCTTGACTGTTTTTCCTTGCTTTATGTTCAACTTGTTTTTGGTAGCCCACAAGTCTACTAATTCATACACGGAATTACTTTTAAGCAGCAACTTGTCTAAGCCAGCCTATCTGACCAAAATGTTATTGCCATCTGCATAGCATACAACTGTTAGCTCTGGAATATTCTGAAGAAAGATGGGAAGATCATTAGCATAAACCAAGTAAAGTAAGGGCCCCAAAATAGAACCCTGTGACACTCCTGTAGTTACAGGCATAGCCTCACTCAAAGTACCATCATATAATTTTATCCTCTGGGATCTATCCTCTAAGTAAGATGTCATCAATTTCAAAGGTATTCCTCTAACACCACATCTAGACAATTTATGAAAAAGAATACCATTATTTACACAGTCAGATGCACAAGGGAAGTCGATAAACAAACTCAAGCAACATTCGCTCCTATCTATTACATTTACTACCCGACAAATAAAATCAAATAAAGCAGTACTAGTATTTTTGTTGCTTATAAATTCATGCTGAGAAGACTCAAACACACCATTCCCAATCAAGAAGCCTCTCAACTGACCATTAATCACATGCTCGAAGAACTTGGAGAAACAGCTTGGCACACTAATTTGACGATAATTTGAAAAACTCTCTGGATCACCACTTTTAAAAATTAGCATTCCACTGCCTCCTTAAGCTTTGCTGGAACAATACCATACTCAAAACTCAAGTTAACAACAAATGATAGTGACTTGCAAATAAGATCACCTAAACCCTTCAACAAATCATTAGATACGCCGTCAAATCCCGAGGAGTTAGAAGCCTTCAAATGTGTAATAAGGTCCAAAACACAATCCTCACTTACAGGTGCCAGAAAAAAGAGTTACAAAGGGGAGGAAGGAGATCAAAAAATTCCCAGTCAACTGGACTGTCACTACAATATAATGTGGTAAATCTGTTACTAAGTTTGTTAGCGAGTTCTAGATGAGACTTACGGTTCAAAATATGAGGTGGTCCAAATTTTTTTCTTTTATTCGATTCCATCTGTCTTTAGAAATTAAACCAGCCTTTGAGAAAAAACGTTTTCATGGTACAGAGGTTGCTGGCACACATAAATATTTTCGAGCGAGTTTGCTACGTTCAGGGAACATTGTTTTATTTATTTCCCAAAACAAAAGAGGGTTACTGTCCGGTCATCATGAGGCATATGTTCGTATTTCTTTAAAACCAAAACTGAAGTTAACAGTACCGTAGATGTCTCTTGAACCGTCTTCTTTTGGTCAAAATGTCCTCATATATCTGTGGTCATGGAGGCTTGAATTTGAGGTAGAGGATCGCTCCAGGTTGAAGCCTCCATTTATAATTTCTTCCCTTACTACTGATCTTGCACACAATCTCGTCAACTCTTCTCTGCAAATTCAACATTCGAGGCAAGGCAATTTTCTTCAACCTTGAATCTAACACTGTAGCCACCCCAGGAAGTTTTATTCTCTCATTTGGGGCAAGTCTTCTGTCAAGATCATTCTTTAGAGAATCTTAATTTGCGCCCTACTTTGGTTGTGCATGTACAAGTTAAAATCTGTTCTTGCAAGCTTCGGATTAGTGGGATAACTATTGAAATGGTCAGATAATTTTCTCCAGACAATTCTGCTGTTATCAATTCAAAAGGTTTCAATAACGGTATACAGTCTTCTATTATGTTCCAATCTCCAACAAGGAGGGCCGTTAGGTGAACCCACAAGAACAGCAGATTTTGGTTCTTTTAAGTAAATAATAATTAAAAATTGACCGCAGCCATGAAAGAAGACAACACACACATAATTAAAAATAACACATAATAATCCACTGTTAGTACATCGGAATATAGACTGTTCCTGTTGCAGTTTTTCTTTCATCGTTGGCACATTTTTTCTGTTAGACATGCAGGTTCTCAAAGCAGCAAAGTTCAATGTTTCTAATAAATGGACACTTGTAAAGAATCGGTCAAAACATAGCACCTAGGAGCAAGTGATTTTACTCCTTTTTCTCCAAGGGTAAGCGATGCTTCATTTTCTCGTACAGAACTTTGCCACAATATATGTTCATATCATATATATAGCCAGAATCGGCATCACATCGAAGCCATAAGTTTATGCTCCTCCAACAGCAGAAAATATTTATTTGATTTGCACTAAACCAAGCGTCAAGGTCTCTCATGACAGAAATCATCTGATATTCTAGTTCATCTATCTGTCACATGCGTAGGATGATTGAAGTGTCATCTGCATATAAGATTGTTTTGTGATTGAGAAGTGTAGGCAAGTCATTAATGTAAATTATAAACAGCAGTGGGCCCAGCACTGACCCCTGTGGTACCCCCTCTTAACTGTCTCTACTGACGAATAGATGTTTTTACCTGTAGTTGTGTGTTTACTACGGATACACTGTTTTCTGTGAGTCAGATATGATTTCATCAACTCCAGCACCATTCCCCTTACACCAATCATCTCCAACTTTTCATAAAGTATCTGACAATCTATGCTGTCAACGGCCTTGGACAGATCCTCGAAAACACCAACAACCTCCTCTCCAAGAGTCATAGCCTGAAGAACCTCTGAAGTGTCTTTCTCTTATGTAAGCATTCTGCAAATCACTTATCTTTCAAGATGTTCCACAATTCTGGTGACAATAACTCTCTCGTATACCTTTGCTATAACTGGGGTTAGCATAATAAGCCTGTAATTTGAGGGGTCAGAGGTATCACCCTTTTTGTAGATTGGCCCAATTCTACATTTCCATTTCATATTATCTCATGGTGGTCAGACTTCTTCAAAATCATCATCTATTGTTGGTAGAAATTCGTCACCAGTCACACACTGATACTTCGTGTTTGTCATCATACTGTAACTGAAATAATAACAAAGCTAGCAATATACTGTTGAAGCTACAAAATCTATCAGTAAACAAAACAAAAAAAACCATTCATAGTAACCCATTTTACTTGTCATGAGGTGAAAATGTGAATTCAAAAATCCCAGCAGTACATATAAGTAACGTAGTTGAAACTATGTTTTTATCATTGAAATAAATAAAAATGTGTTACAGGAGTTATATATGCTTGATAAAAAACTAGAAATAATTTGCTGTGTATTTTCTGCAGAAGGAAACTCAAGACCAAGGTGAAAATTAAAAACTGGCACTGAATATCTCTAAATTATAAGCTGATACTATAAATGTCCCGGTTAAACTAGGGCACACGAAACAAAAACGGGTATTATGCCATGTCATTCTGTTAAGTTAGACTGAGACGTACCTCTGAAAAAATGAACCAAGACACTTCCAATATAACTTTATCAAGAGATAATTCTTCTGGTACACAAATGCACTGCTGGTAGTTAAAGGATGATATTGTTTCGTCAGTGTTGCGAGTTAAAGTGTTAACAACACTTAGAAATTCATTATTATTGTAAGTCATACTCTCCACTGTATAATAATAATAAATGTTATTACGTTAAAAATAAATAAATTGTAATTTTTGACAAAAACTATCAAGTTTGCTTAGGAAAGTTTGAATTTTACCCTAAACATTTATATTTTGACAGTTATTTTACAATGCTTCACAGATTACAGGGTGAAAATCACAAGTGTTACCACCACTGATCTTTGTAGCCTCTAAACGTTGAAAAATAAGCATATTTCTCTGTAGTTTTTCAAAAATTCTAAATAGGACATTTAATATGTAAAGTATATCGGAGGGCGACCTTATTATTGTTTTTTAATGGAAAGGTATATGCAGCGAGTCCGCATAGAATGGGACAAATTCTGTAAAATCTTTAGGGGGCAAACGAAAAAAAACAATCGCGGAGACATGTCAAACGTAAGATTTAAAGTTTCACATTTTGAATTAAAATTTTTTTGTGCGTCATCGTCAATTTTTTTAAATGGTAGTGCCTACTTTTGACAGTTCTGTTGGAAAGAGCCGCTTTTTCTGAATAATCATCACAAAATTTCACGATATGTTACCTAAGGATATTTTTGAGAAAATGGAGGTATAGGTTTTGAACACTTAATCAAACAGTGTAAAAAAACAATAACAACGCATAAGACAATATTAAATTAAATGTTCAAATTGTTAGCTATTAAGTTTTTGACAATAAGCAAGACAATTTTCAAATTCCTGGATTACTCGTTTGATCGTTTATGGTGCGATTTGCCTTATTTCCATGGTTATCCTATTTTGCAGTTCTGCGATATTTCTCGGTTGATCAAAATAAACATTGGGTTTTATGTAACCCCACAAAACAAATCTAGAGGAGCTGGGTCAGGAGATCTAGCTGGCCATTCAATAAATCTCCTACCTATTCGGGAAAAGTGTGTTGAGGTAATCACGTACTTGTTAAGGTTGGTGTTATTTTAAACTGTCATCAGGTTGCTAAGTAGCGAAGTAGGGACAAGCAAAATTAGTAGTATTTGAAGTTCCGTAGAAAAAAAAGGATTGCAGTTAGAAGCAGCCTTGGCAGGAGCGTAATAAAAGTGCATATCTTGAAGCAAGACATCAATTTCCTCAAAAATATCGTCATGTAACATATCGTGAAATTTGGGGATCTCTATTCAGAAAAACCCGCCCTTTTCACTAGAACTATCAAAAGTATGGGTGACCATTTAAAAAAATTTACAGTGACGTATCTGTGAAACTGATGTCACAAAAAAAATTAAAAATATTCACATTCAAATCTTATGTTTAACATTTCTCAGTTATTTTTTTGTACCCTAAAGATTTTACGAAATTTGTTCGTTCTGTGCTGACTCACTGTATACGTATTTTGGTATCGAAGTACAGCATATTTAATATATATTATAAAAATATAATGTAGGTGTATTGTTAACTTACTTAGATCATAGTAAATTTGTATCTAAATTTTACGCTATCCAGTTGCAAGTTTATCAAAATTATTTTTTTGGTTTTTATTAACACAAATTATATATTTTTTGCATTTGTTAGAAAAAATTAACATTAATTTCACACTACATACGGACTTGGAGACTACTTCTCTGGCTTCACTGTTGGTTTTCGTTGGTGAAGGACGTAGCCAGCGTGTAAGCTAACTGGAGCAAGTGGCCCTTACGAATTCTGGATGTTCTAGGATGTTCTTCAAGCAGCGAAACTATAGTCACAGAAACGTTGAAGAACATCCAGAATTCGTAAGGGCCACTTGCTCCAGTTAGCTTACGCGCTGGCTACGTCCTTCACCAACGAAAACCAACAGTAAAGCCAGAGAAGTAGTCTCCAAGTCTGTATGTAGTATGGACAAGTTTCACCAAGTAAGGGAAACAACAATCAATGAATTAAAATCACATTAAATTCACCAATATCTCAATAGGCCTCGACTCTGGGCCACCAAAACGTGTTATATTTTTCTGCAATCTACATTAAACACATTGGATACCAATAGGGTGTTTTTTCAGTAAGAAAACAACTTTGTACATCTTATGTTACAGGGAATTTTAAATGCCCTATTTTAAAAATTGAGATTAAACTACATTCTGGTACAATAACATTTTTAGAGGGTACAAAATATCTTGGGTGCCTGACCCTGTTTATAAGGAAACTGATAATTATGGTTTCATTTTGAAAAAAAATATCGACAGTTTTTTCAATATCGAAAAATATCGCATTATTTAGAATTAAGGGAAAATGAAAGATAATAGCCACATGGTTTGTTCTATGTCTGTAACTAAATTCGCTAGGTAAATCTAAATTTGGGTGGTTGTTTAAAAATTAAAAATAAACCTTTTTACTAAAATTCCTTGGTGTAGTTTTTTGGAAACTATATTGAAAACTAAAAAAAGATTGACTGCACTAATGAAGAAATTCATTGGTTGCTTTACTGTTCGGGCGCATAATTTTCATTAATAGTATCGTTTGTTAGCTTATTAATTGTGATATAATTATTTAACTGTTTCTCTCTCTATTTCTCTTTCTCTCTCCTCTCTATTTCCCTTTACCGTACAGGCTTCCCAATTTCCAACAGGGTCCAGTACAAATACTTGTTTATTTTGCTTAAAAGTCTGATACACTGTTTTAAATTAAAATGCCACTTAAATATGCGTTTAGAAAGTGCCAAAAAACTATTTTTAAAGTTTGATTTGAAATCTGAGTTTGTGAGAATATATTATTATTTTTGGCGAATTTTTTATTACTAAGATTCGAATTTTTATTGATTTCTTTGATACTTGGCGAGTTTCCCACTTGACAGAAGCTAGAATGTAATCATTGATAGGCGATTTATTGTAGAAAAAAAATGCTGTAGTTCCACATCTTGACGAAAATAGTCTAGTGTTTTCTATTTTGTTTTTTAAATTTTATTTTTTCGTTAATGCAATGATGTTTATTTTTTGTTTGCTTTTACTTTATGTATTTGTTATTTATGTTATTTATTAAGCTACAAAACTTATCAACATAGTTGGCATTGAAACCACTATGTAAATACTTGTTTTATTTTATGGTACTAGAACTTGTATAACCTACTTTGATGTGATCTAACCTGTCAAAAAAGTGAGGTTATTAGAGTGTGTATCAGATTTTCAACAACAAAAGCAAGTGTTTTGTGATTATATGTCCTGTACAATTGAAGGCACAATGGTACTGATTGAATGTTTTGTCAGGTGGTTTCGCTATTCGGCTAATCCATGATCTCTTTATGTTTGCCCATTGAGTAATTTGTTCTTTTCTGCCAATTATCCTGAACTTTCAATGGATAGACATAACTTGGGTATGTCAACGTTGCACTAAAAATAAATGAAAATCGCGCTAATGAAAAGTCGATGTTTGAGTTTCTAATGTTTTGTATAATGTTATTTTTTTTGTTTTCTTTAGTTGATAGAAAATAAATTGTTAATTTACTATCAAAAGAATTGTTTTTAATTTTTCTCTGACGTTAAATGGAAATCATTGTTTTTTTTGTTTGGTGTATTTTACTACGCGTATTGATTGAAATTAAAGTGATAATTAGTAGGAAGTATCTGTTTGAAAAAAATACTGTACTTAATATATTTTTTTTATTTTTATTTAAGTCAAATTGACGATTTTGTTTTTTTATATATATATTATATATAAATACAGTAATGATTCTTTTCAATGTGTTTTATTTTCTATTACCTGTTAATTAATTAATAAATCAGTATCGTTTTTATGAACTAATCATTACAATTATTATTACAACTAGGGGTGTGTGAACCAACAAGCGGATCCTCATAGCCACAGACAGCCAGGCAGGCAGTTACCGACGGCTACATTCCTGGCTGGTCAGTGAGTGCCGAGACGACCTGGCTGGGCAGAGTGAGGTCACCCTCATCTGGGTGCCGGGCCACTCGGGGGTCAAAGGCAATGAAGAAGCTGACAGTCTCGCGAAGAGAGGGTCAGCAGAACCATTTATGGGACCAGAACTGGCTCTGGGCGTGTCAAAGAGCACTGCCAGGGGAGCCAATAAGTCCTGGGTCAGAAACCAACACAAGGTGTACTGGGCGGACTGTCCAGGGCTCAGACATGGGAAGTCAATAATTGACGGACCCAGTTTAAAGAGAGCTGTGGAGTTGCTAAACCTTAGCAGAGGACAGCTCAGAAACACAACAGGTCTCTTGACGGGACACATGGCCGTCAACAAACACCTGCATAAAATGGGGCGGTTCGAAGGGGACCTCGCATGCAGACTCTGCGGCGAGGGGGAGGAATCAGCCCAGCACATCTTGTGTGAGTGTATAGCTCTGGACCGGAAAAGACAACTGATCTACGGTCACTCTAGACCGGAGACAGAGCAATATAAAACTTCACCCTACCAATCGCTGTGCAGACTAGTTCAAGGCACAGTGATTTTGGAATGGGTGGAGTTAGACTAAGGGTATGCACAATCAACCAAGGGTTGCGGTGCTATCAGGGCGGCAAGGCCACGGACGAGCCCTGAGGGAACAAAAAAAAAAGGGGCATGCACAATAAACCGATCGGGGCGGCGAGGCTGCGGACGAGCCCTGTGGGAGAAAAAATAGGGGGGAGGTGTGCGAAGCTTTGAAATTTCGAATAGAACCTTCTGTTCGAAAAATTATTCAGGCTAGGCGATATTAAAGTGATTCGAAATATTTAATTTTCCAAAATCGTCTGACGTTCACTGCTCACAAATACTTCGAAATTGAACTTTACAGGCATTCAATGCTGCCAAAGTTAGCAAAGCTGTAACTCTGTAACGCTCGCATTAACTTGGTAGCGGCGCTTTAAACTCTGTATTGATCCCATTAAGTCTGTAGCGTAATTTCAGGGGATTTCACTCATGCATATTTTTGATAATTTGTAATTGTGTAACACTAAGACAAGATAGAGCCATTTAACAATCACATAATTATTATTTTTATATCATAGCATCCCTTTTTTACAACTCAGATCAGCACCGGGGGCATTTTCATCCAATCAACCTACACATTTTGTCGAACCCTTCCTTTTTGCTCTATGTACCAAATATTGTATGCTACAATGTACCTAAATTTTTTATTTATAAGTGAACATTTAAGAATTTTGGTTGTTTCGATTTTAAATTTTTAAGAAGTTCAACGTTAGACTTTTAACCTTAGGCATAATATTTCAGAGATTCGAAATTTGAGGCTACATATTTGCTTGGGTTCATTTATAGTTCGGTTAAAAAAAAAACATTTGGTTTGCACACCTCTAATTACAACCCCACAACCACCATCAGGAAAGGGTGAAGTCTAGCAGAGCTATTCATACTCAGTTTAACAGATCTTCATTGATGGATTGACAAGCTTGTAAATAGTCTTTTTTTTTTAAGTGATAATATACTTGAGTATCGCCCGCATAGGCTTGTATCGAGCATCGACTCACCGAACTTAATATTTCTGAAGTATATATTATAAAAAGCAAAGGCCCCAATATGGATCTCTGAGGTATTCCAGAGAGGACATCTGTATAGGTTGAAAAACTGTTATCAACCACAATTTGTGTTTTTCTATCAGCCAAATATGATTTGACCAGCATCATTTATGACCTATCAAAACCATAATATCCAAGATTGACACAGAGTAATGGGTGATTGATGGTATCAAAGGTCTAAGAGACGTCAAGTAAAACGAGCACACTAATCAGTCCAGCATCATTAGCATCAATAATATCACTAGTAACATTAGCCAAAGCAATGCTCACACCATATCCACTCTTGAATCAGCATTGTACACCGGGAAGCAAATTATTATCATTAAAATAACCAATTATTTGGTTATCCACAATTCTCTCAAAAATTTTAGACAAACTAATGATTCTGAGGTCAGAATTCTTTAGGGTCATTCTGCTTAGGCAGTGGTAGTCCGTTGACAATATTCCAGAATAGAGGGAAGTATTTTTTTTTCTTAGGGCTCGTCCGCGTCTGCCGCCCCGATAGCACCGCAGCCTTTGGCTTATTGTGCATGAGGAAAGTACTTCCTTTCTATACAAGCGTTTATAATATGAAGAATAAATGTATTGATAAAAAGGACTGCAGTACCTGAGCATAGCACAAGAAATTATATCAGCTCCTTTGACAGTAATATATAATAATTAGCAATTTCATTTGAAGGATTTTTTTGTCGAATGAAGCATCTTACACCAGCTGGCCTCAGCTGATGAGTTTTGATTATTTCTGTAATGAATTTTTGTCTGCTTTTAATCAAACATGTAGCAAAATTAGATTTAAACTCGGTCCTAAAAAACATTTAGAATAGTATATATATATATATATATATATATATATATATATATATATATATATATATATATATATATATATACATATATACATATATATAAGAAAATTCCCAGCAGTGTTCGACTCATTAGAAGTTACCCTGGCATGAAAACTGATTAAAGCTGTCTTATCCTCATTGAGGAACAGTTCATTATTATTAAACCAAGCTCTCGCCTCATGAAGAACATTGTCCACAGTCTTATTGACATCACTACCAGCATTACCAGTGATAATAAAAGTTGTGTCATCTGCAAAGAGGGCTGTTGCTATCCTGCTCTGTTCGCTGTCATCAGGAATGTTAGGAGGAAGATCATATATATATATATATATATATATATATATATATATATATATATATATATATATATATATATATATATATATATATATATATATACATATATATATGAGAAAGAGAAGTGGCCCTAGTATAGAACCCTGAGGCACCCCTCTACGAATGTATCCCACTTCACTGTATTCCCCACCATGAAAAACTCTGTATTCTATTATCAAGGTATGACTGCAGCAACTCCAGACAGGCTCCCTTAATACCATAATGACTCAACTTTGTCAAACATATTTCGTGCGAGACACAATCAAATGCCTTTGTTAAGTCTGCAAAAACTGCACAGCACTGTTTTCTCTGTTCAAAAGCACAATTAAGATCTCTAGAAGATATGATACCGCATCCATGGTGCTGCATCTCTTGCAGAAACCATATGATGTTCATAGAATAGATGGTTATCTTCAAAGTAACTATAAAGTTGTTGGAAAATAAGGAATTCGAAGATTTTTGAGAGTATCGGCAAAACTGAAACCTGCCTAAAATTGCCAGGATCATTGCAGTCCCCTTTCTTGAAAAACGCTTTAAGTGACATAGAAAACTGCTAATATATACAAACATAGTAAAAACTACATATGAAATTTTAAATATTTCAATTATCAAAATCTTTAACAATATCAGATATTATCTTTGGGTGGCTAAAATATGATTTTGTAGGGTGTAAAACATATCTTCCCATCCCGATTATCATCCCATACAGCTCTGTAATTTTTAATACACTTAACAAGGATTATAATAGAAACAAACAAAAAAAGATTTATTGTTCTCTTATTTAACAATACCCTTAAGTGACATAGAAAACTGCTTATATATACAAACATGGTAAAAACTACATATGAAATTTCAAATGTTACCAATCGGATACATCAAAATCTTTAACAATATCAGTTTCGTTGTTTTGAAGACCATCATTATTTTCTACATTATCATCAACCACTTTTATCTTCTTTCTAACATTCTTACCACCTCGTTTACCTCTTCTCTTCTTCTTTTCTATACTAGTATCTTCATCTTCAGAATCACTAGGAAACAGTTCTACAGGCCCGTCTTCTTTTTCACTTATACTTTTCTTTTGGTGTTTCTTGATGACAGGTAGGTTATAGTCGCCCAAGGCTTCGTTGTTGGTTAACTGTTTGCTCTTTTTGATTTTGTGCATTTTATGCCAGCTTTCGAAGAAGGTATTTATGGGAGTACCCCGGTTTTTAATTTGCGTCTCCCACGCTTCGATTTTCTTAAAGTCTGTTATAGATATGTTAAGTTTACTCCTTTCACTTTCTATTAGTTGGCTGGTCTGCTCAATTTTTTCCAAGATTTGCTTTATTTTCCTATTATAGTTGGCATTTGAACATTTCTTCACAAACTGTTTTAGCTGCAATTGGAAAAAAACATTGATTTTTAGATGCAATTTGATACTTTCTATTTACATAAATTCACAAAAAATCTTACATTTATTGAATCAATATTGAGATTTTCTTTAGTTAAAGTTAATTTTTCAGGATGTTAAAACAGGGATGTAGGTGATTTATACAGCGACTTGGTAGGTGTAGCGTCAGTCTAACCTCCCCCATACAAGCTGCTCAGAGCTTCTGGCCGGGAGGGTGTCATTTATGTAGTGTCAATTATATGAGCATTGAGAGAATTAGATGTTTAGTGCAGAAATCAACCCTTGAGAGTGATCCTCACGAAAACTGATTCTATTTACTACCAAAAGACGGATGACATACGAGGTGTGGTTATAAATTAACGAGACTCTTGCTATAAAATATTTTATTTTGAATTTATACATATTTACTTTTTATCACCTTCAATATACACCCCCCCTCTATCACTACAACGCTGCATGTGAAAATTCTATTGTTCGAAACAGTGCTGAAAGTCTCTTTCTGTGAACTCCTTCACGATGCATGCCGCTTTTTTCTTTCACAGCTTCAAGGGACTGAAATCTTGTTCCTTTTAATGCAGATGGGAAACTGATAAACGTCATATTGTGAAAGGTCAGGTGAATAAGGTGGATGGTCTAACACTGGGATGTTATACTTGGCTAGAAGAGTCTTGACAGACAAGGCAGAATGAGTCAGGGCCTTGTCTTGATGGAGAAGCCATGACTGGTTCTTCCACAATTCGGATGGTTTTTTAAATTCTTTCACGGAGTTGAGCAACAACTTTATGGTAGTAATGTTGATTAATAGTTTGACCTTCAAGAACTCAGTGAGGGTACACAGTCCCATGAATATTTAGAAAAAAAAAAAAACATCATCGCTTTGAATTTTGATTTGCTCGCTTGAGCTTTTTAACTCTCGGTGAAGTTGCGCCCTTCCAATGCATGTATTGGCGCTTAGTTTCAGGATCATAAGTTAAAAACCACGATTTGTCACATGTTATCACTTTTTTCAAGAAGTTTGGGTCATTTCTAATGGCATTCAAAGTGTCACTACAAATATTTTCGCTAGCTTCTTTTTGTTCAACCGTGAGAATTTTAGGCACCATTTTAGCACACGCTTCTTGCATGTTAAAACTGTTATGTAAAATTTGCCTTACGCATTCTTTGTCAATTTCTACAGTTTCAGCATTTTGATCAGTTTTGGACATGGAAGGGCGACTAGGTCGTGAATCATGTTCAACTTCTTCTTGGCCATCTTGGAAATGCTTAAACCATTCAAAAAGTCACACACCTGATAAACATCCATTGCCATACACTTCTTTTAATAAAAGATAAATTTCAGTAGTGGTTTTTCCAAGTAACATGTGAAATTTTATGACAATTCGTTGTTCTATTATTAGACATCATTTTTCCGGAAAAACAAAGCAACAGCTCTTATCGTCGTCTTTAAATTTTTGGCGATAAGCCCCGCTCCATCCGCCGCTCTGGAGGTCCTCCTTAATATTCCACCTCTTCACATTTGGCTGGAGAGGGAGGCTAGGTGGACAATGTACAGATGAAAACAAACGGCCGACAGCACACCAAAGGAAATCAGTCTGGGAGAGTCTGGACTCCTCGATGACATTGGGAGTCATGAGATTCTGGGAATGGTCTCAGACTTGATGCCTACAAAGATCAGTAGAAATCTGTCTTTCAAGACCATCCTCCCGGAAAGGGAGGACTGGGAACGAAATCAAACGACCCTATTGAGGGCCGATCTCTGCTGGTGTGCTGACGGCTCCAAAACCGGTAGGGGAGTAGGAGCCGGTGCATATGGGGGCAACACCGATGCTAGACTACCAACTAGCTTCGGCAAGTACGCAGCTATACACCAGGCAGAAGTGTATGCCATCGAGATGTGTGCAAGGGAAAGTATAGAAAACCAGTGCACACACAAATTGATAAAGATATATACATATAACCAAGCTGCAATACAGGCTCTTGGTTTCTACTGTTGCAATTAAAAAACGGTATGAACTGGGCAGCTGCAATGAGGTGTCGCTGGTCTGGATACCGGGTCACTCGGACCATGATGGCAATGTTGCGGCCGACACGCTTGCCAGGAGTGGTGCCCAGGGGGACTTCATCGGACCAGAACCTGTGCTGGGGATATCATCATGCACGCATCAACGCACCTTAAAGACCTGGACAGAAAGAATGATAATCCAGCAATGGCAAAATCTGCCAGGATTAGCTCACTCTAAGGCCTTTATAAATGGCCTGTCAGAGTCAAGGGCTAAAACACTTTTAGTGCTAAAGAGACAACTGAGTACTCTAGTCGGCCTATATGCAGGACACTGCTGCTTGCGTCACCACATGCACCGAATTGGAGTCGGTCAAGAAACTGAGTGCCGGCTGTGTATGGAGAGTGACGAGACAGTAGAGCACGTGCTGTGTTCCTCTGCAGCTGCATACAGGACTGGACACTTTCTCTTTGGCAAGAAAAAAGTTGCATCAGAAGATCTGGATCAACTTTTGCCCACAAAGATTATCGAACTCTGCAGGAGGCTGGCATTATTGGGTGAAATAAAGACTATTAGGCGTGAGCCACAATAGACCTTAAGGTCGCGGTGGAGGGACCGTTATGGCCCACTCACAATTAAACGTAACCTAACCTATGTATATATATATATATATATATATATATATATATATATATATATATATATATATATATATATATATATATATATATATATATATATATATATATATATATATATATATATATATATATATATATATATATAATGAATTTATTATTTTATTTGAACTTATGTATTTTTTGTTTTCTTTGTTAATTTGTTACTGTTTGTACAACTTTCACACCCATTACGGGTAATGTATATATGTTGTATGAAACAAAGAAAACATTATTATTATTACACAAATAAAGCCCATGGCCAGACTGATTTGTTTACAGACATGGGAGGTGCTGCATTCCATAAAGAAGGCTTCTTGCTACACAGCTGTCGGTCATTCACCTTTGGTACATGCGTACTTCTTTTGTAGAAGCACCAGTCTTGTTATCTCATAGCCACACCTCGGATAATGAAGAATATGTGGAAAGAGAATGAGTTGCAACGGGCCACAATGGACCCAATCTTACTGTTGTAAGATTCGAATATTTCTTTCCCACTGGTTCATATTAGTGAATTTTCTTTAAAAAAATTCACTAATGAGGAGATTCTGACTTTTGAATTTTGAAAAGATTTTTTGAAACGAGCGCTAATTATGCCCGCCGGAACACATATCCTGGTTCAGTTTCAATATCAATATATATTATTATTACCTTTATTGCTTAAAATTATACAACATGTTTATTCAATAAGTCTAAGACTTGTGGTGAATATTAACATAATTTTATACATAGTTGCATCCAAAACTGCTTGACAACACTCCAAATTCAACAACCTTAAAATTTTGACATTCCAAAAAATTTATTTCCTGTTACATTTCGTTCTTCTAATGTTTCACCTGATACCTCCATTTACAATTAATACTAATCACTCCGTAATACTTTTCCAACTGCAAACCTTTCAGAACTACCCATATTTTTGCCGAAATTGTAAATTTTGTACCAGACCAAAAATGACATTTTAATATATATATATATATATATATATATATATATATATATATATATATATATATATATATATATATATATATATATATATATATATATATATGTTCGGAAAGATTTCCGCGGTCATTAATGTGAGACATACTTGGTTCTGGGGTTGAACCGGGTCCAGAATTTATTAAAACTCGACGTTTCGGCTCCTGTTTTGGAGTCATTTTCAAGAGATAAAGGAAATATGTAAGGACACTCTAAGGCCCTAATCTGCCTACTCCTTAGAGCGTTGGACAAAGGTGGGTTGGGTTGTTGTAGCTTGTTTACGGGGCCTCAATCTGCCTACTCCCCAAATCTCGCCGGAGATCCAATGAGTTCACCACTCTCTCCTGTATTGGCTAACATTTTGATGGAAAACTTCGAGACACAAGCCCTCAATTCATCCCAACTTAAACCAACCTGTTGGTTAAGATATGTTGACGACATTTTCGCTGTCTGGCTACATGGTAAAGAATCTCTAGACGAATTCCTTTCTTACCTAAATAACATCCAACCCCTAAATCCAGTTCACCATGGAAATACAAAATAATTTTTCTTTGCCTTTCTTAGATGTACGGATCACTAAAAACCCAGTCAGAGTATTTTCTTACACTGTCTACCGAAAACCAACCCACACTAATCGTTATCTTAACGCCCAATCTCACCATCACCCATTGCAACTAAATTCCGTGGTTCAAACACTAATAACACGATCCTTTAGACTAAAGGACAACAACAATAACAAACAGAATTAAACTTTTCAAGGCAGACATTGCTAGAAAACGGATACGACAACAATCACATACTATGAAACATTAGAAACGCATAACAACAAACCACTACAATAACAGATAGAGTCCACACAACAACACACAGCGTTTTTACCATACATTAAATATGTCACCGACAAAATCAGCTGAATCTTTAGAACCCATAATTTCTAAACTGTATTCACAACAGAGCGAAAACTGGCATATCTGATGAAAACTCCCAAGGATATCATTCCAAACAAATCCCACAGAGTTTACAAAATTCCTTGGTCCGACTGTCTCCGAACGTATGTAGGACAAACAGACGCATCCACAATAGAATATATAAACACACCCTCGCAGTTAGAAAATCCGACCCCTCGTCGGCACTGGCCATGCATCATATTCATACAGGACACAAAATACACTTCGATAATGCCAAAACAATAGCACCGGTTTACAACTTCAAAACGAGAATTATCCGCGAAGCAATCCGAGATCGAAAAAGTCCCGATTGTTTAAATAAAAGAGATGATAGTCTTTGCCTTCCGATTACTTGCAAACCTATTATATATTCATTACAAACACACAAAAAGAAAATAAATTCAATAGACAATTTCATTTCCCCATTATCTGTCTCAATAAATGCAGGTAATCTTCTTAATCCTGTAAGTACCTTGACCAAAGCCCCTGACTTAATTGACAGTGACCCGACTACTTTCACTGATAACGAAGCAGGTAGACGGAACAATACATACAATACAAGACTTGCAACGAACTGCCAGATCTCTCTGAGGCCTATGGTTGAACACACTGAGACCTTACAGACAATCTCCAGCGAGATTTGGGGAGTAGGCAGATTGAGGCCCCGTAATCGAGCTACAACAACCCAACCCACCTTTGTCCACCGCTCTAAGGAGTAGGCAGATTGAGGCCTTAGAGTGTCCCTACATATTTCCTTTACCCCTTGAAAATGGCTCCAAAACAGGAGCCGAAATGTCGAGTTTTAATAAATTCTGGATGTGGTTCAACCCGAGAACCAAGTGTGTGTATGTGTATATATATATATATATATATATATATATATATATATATATATATATATATATATATATATATATATATATATATATATATATATATATATATATATATATATATATGTATGTATGTATGAGACATACTTGGTTCTCAGGTTGAACCGCGGCGGATTTTGATGAAATTTGGTTAGTACCTTACTTTTGCAAGTAGCTTGGATAAATTTGTTAGCCAAAAAAATCTGATGAGTTCAAATAGATTAAAGAATGCGCTGTTTTAATGAATCAGTTGGATTCCCCCGGTCCGTCCCAGTTCTAAGCTGAGCTTTAATATATCGAATTTCGACCACCGCACGAGTCCACTAGTTTATATCTAATAACCGATCAGATTACGTGATTAGGTACTGCGCGATTTTTAGTGAATTTTCTTTAAAAAAAATTCCATTTGGCAATGCTGCCAATCTTGCCATTTTCAAAGCAGCGACCGTCAAGACCTTGCATGTCAAATCGACAGTGGAAAAGTGTGTTAGCGCAAAGGTACGAGTTAAGCTAAGGCCTACGAAATTCCTGAAATCCAGGGCCTGATTATTCATTTTCTCATTAAAAAATCTGGTGTATGGTGATATTTCCATGCCAAATGATAGCAAAATCTCCATAGATTATCGTATTGTTGAACTCATAGTTAAGAAATCCCATTTAAGTATTCTAACAGGTGATTGAAAAATACCCTCCTTTTCACAAAAGAAATGCATGGAGCGTGATTAAAATTTTCTTGCGTTATGAACCTAGTTTTGAATTCCTGCTTTAAAAAAATTATTACACTAATGTGGTCCATCGTCTATTCTAATACCTAGATGCAATTTATTACATGCATACCCATTTTTTTACATTAACATATCAATTGGTGCTTTAGGTAAAGAGATATTTTAAAAAATAAACGAATTAGAGTAAGTAAAGATACTGAAACACTGGTGCATACATGTATAATATTTATACCAACCTGAGTAACACAAATTAGTGTTAGATCGGGGAATCCTATGGTGTGGGACATGTTACTGAGATACTCCAAAAGAAGTCCATACACTGATTCTATCACAGCATCTTTAAAACCATTCTCAGACAGCTGAGACTTGGATAATTTCAACAGGCATGTAAAATTTATTGGTTTCATTGAAACTTTCTGGTGCTTTTTGTTGAAGTCGTAGGTGTTAAGAACCTATAACAGAAAATTCATTTTAAAATGTAACTTATTAAATGAAATATTCAATACAAAGCTACAATTATAGTCTGTATAATGAATGTTTGCGTGTGCGTCCTAATCTACAACCATATCAATCAAATCAGTTTAAGGTCATTCTTTTCTTCATCAGTGGTGTGTGTGGCAAAAATGATAAATGTTTGACTTTCACTCATCACTGGATGATCAATCTAAAATTAAATGAAAATCTTTTTTTCGTAGATATTTACTAAATGAGAATTTCTTTATACAATAATAAATAGTCACAAAAAGACGATATTGTAGACATTGTTGCTGGTATTAAAATGAGAATTAGAAAACTGCCAGAACAGTGAAAAAATTTTATTAGAGAAGCATGTAAAAGTTAAATTTCCAAAAACTTGAAAGAAAATAAGTCCACAAAAAAAACAAAATTGTAATCAAATGAAAATAATTAAACGATTGCAAGAGAAAGATTATTTCTATGTTAAAGCAGATAAAGGCAATAAGGTAGTGATTTTGGACAAAAACTAGTATAAAGATGGAGTTTCTAACGCCATAGCGACAGGACCGCATAAAAAACTAAATAAAAACCCACTACCAAAAATGATTTCGGACGTTAAAAATAGTCTAAAAAGTTGTCACAACCTCATATCAAAAGACTTAGGAAGAAAGTTACAAGTTTCTAATCCGAAAGTCCCCAAGAAGTACGGTCTCTCAAAAATTCATAAACCGAGAAAATCAATTAGACCTATTGTTTCGGCTATAGCTTCCCCGGCATATAATTTAGCAAAGTGGTTGACAAATCAGTTTAAAGGCTTGCCCGTCAAACAGAAAAGTTTTTCAGTAACAAATTCACTTGAGTTTATTAATAAGATTAAACAGGTTAAATTGACTGTAGGCGAGGTTTTAATTTCATTCGATGTAACCTCATTGTTTCCTAGCGTTCACACTGAGCAAGCGTTAATGTATTTAGAGCAGTTGTTAAAAATGAATAACATAAATGAAAATGTCTGCAAAGAATATTTAACTTTAACAAACCTTTGTATCAAACAAAATATTTTTCAATTCAACAATGAATTGTTTGAACAAACCCAAAGCCCGGCAATGGGCAATCCGCTATCGCCATTTATTGCAGACCTTTTCATGAGCAGATTTGAAACACATCTTGAAAGTGAAAGTGGTTATTTTCTTAGAGTGTGGTTTCGTTACGTCGATGATATTTTCGCAGTGTTTAACACAAACACACACAATAGACCTTAAGGTCGCGGTGGAGGGCCAATATGGCCCACTCACATACAAACCTAACCTAACCCTAACACAAACATTTGCAGAATAGAAGATTTTATTGCCAAATTAAACAATAAATTTGATTCTATAAAATTTACCTACGAATTAGAAATTATTAATAAATTACCCTTTCTAGATGTACTAGTTATCAAGAATAAAGACACTTTAGAATTCAATATCTATAGAAAGGAAACCACCACTCTAAGCTACATTCCGAACGACTCACATCATAAGTACGCACAAAAAATGGCCAGTCTGAATTTTTTAGTAAATCGGTTAATTAATTTTCCTTTAAACAAAAGTAGATATACCAAAGAATTAAATTATATTAAGAACGTTGCCGAATATAACGGATACACTGCTTGCCTAGTGGAAAAATTAATCAACAAACACAAAACAAAGAAAATGTTGACGGAATCAAAGACGTTTAGAAGAGAGAAACCCGAAAAAACTTTTCTTACCATTTGAACCTCGAATCACGAGGGGTCTAGAAGGCATTTTTTAAAAAGTCAACTTGCAGCTAACATTTTTGACAAAAAATACCTTACAGAACTTGCTAGGTAACCCAAAAGACAAGGATAGCACTGCCAAAATTTATGAGAATTTATGAAATGTTTTAAAGATTGTAATCCTAAGTACCTCGGACAAACAAAAAGATCAATTGGAATTAAATTTAAAGAACACTTAGCCCAATTACGATTCAGTACTATAGATAGATCTTCCGTCGCCTGATATATCTGGGATAATAATTATCACGTTAATGAACATAATCTAAAATTAATTTAAAATGTTAGACAACCAGGACAGTTAAACGTGTTCGAGAGTAAATACATTGGGAAATATAGTTATAACAAAAAATGTATGAACGTTTCACCACCGCCGTGCAAGAATAGAACCTGGTCCAAGAATCCCGACCGCCCGCGTATCAGCAGCGTATCTGCTGAACATGTTACCCCTCGGCCACTGAGGCCCGGTGTCAAGTGTTCGTTCGCATGGTGTTATACCCGAAGCATATAGGTAAACATTTAATTACAGAATTAACAAACCGTTTTAAAATCATTGTAATAGAGACGTGAACCTATTTTGTTTACAATATTTAGTTCATGCTTTTGTTTCTCACATTTTATAATATGAATTTTACCAAATCATAGTTTGACACAAACGTTATAATTTCTTTTTACAACGATAGTTCTGTAAAAGTTTTTTCCATAAACATTGATCTTTTCACCATATGCTACGTTTTCAGTCTGAAAATTTAATTAGAGCCGTTCATCAACCTACAAATATAGTGTATTTTAAAAATGTATTGAATCTCCACTTAAAAAACAATAACTTTTATACACATTATTTTCAATTTCACGCATTTGTATTCTTACGTCATGGGAGAGCAGGCTGGATGTACTCTGTACTTTCACTTTCGCGCATTGACATGGTGTTGACAACGGTTATTGGAATTTTAGTTTGCCAAAATTTCGCGAATGCCAATTCGGATAGTATGTTTTACTAGACGTGTCAATTTCATCTGGAACAAAACATATAATTTTAATGTCGATATTTGGATCAAGGTGGTGTGGTGAGCTGGGACTCTCCGTAAACCTGGCGAAGACGGAGATGATCCTATTCACCAAGAACGGGTATGTAGAGGGGCTCAGGGCACCCGTGATGCCTGGAAAACCTTTAGCTTTAGTGCGGGAGGTCAAATATCTGGGGGTGATCCTGGACCCGAAACTAACATGGGGGTCGCAAATAGAACAAGTAGTGAGGAAGGGAGTAGCGACCCTCTGGCAGCTGCGTCGAGTGATAAGGAGGATCTGGGGACTTAATCCTCGAATCCTTCACTGGATTCACACAGTGATCGTCAGGCCGAGAATCCTCTATGGTCTGGTGGTGTGGTGTGAACCAAACTACCAGCAGGAAGCTGGCCAAACTCCAAAGACTAACAATCCTGGGTATCACAGGCGCTATGAGGATGACACCCTCAGCCGCGCCAGCTGTCTTGCTGCTGATGCTGCCACCGCTTCCCCTCTGTATCAGAAGGGAGGCTATGGCATCGCATCTTAGAATACGAGACTCTGGAAACTGGTGGAGAGAGGGAGCAGTAATAGGGCATGCAAGAGTTGCCAAGGAGATGGAAAAGGAAATTCCGATTTCCGCCATCAAGGTACGGGATGCCGAGGACAATATTAGGCTGCATTCCAGCCCACAGGCCTGGTCTGTTTCACCGACGGATCAACAATCCTCCGGGGCGGGAATATACATCGAAGGACTGGGGGTGCGCGAAAGTTATGCTCTTGGCACATATACCACAGCATTCGAAACAAAGGTGTACGCTATTCTGTCTGTGGCCAATAGACAGGATGTGAGGAGGAGCCCCGAGAAATGTGTGTACATTTTCTCGGATAGCCAGGCGGTCCTCTGGGCAGTCTGCGCGGCCAGAATCAGATCAACACTGGTTCAAGAGTGCGCTGACGCCCTCAAAGGACTAGCCAGGACAAAGGATGTGCAACTGGTGTGGGTTCCAGGACACTGCGGCGTAGCAGGGAATGAGGTGGCGAATAATCTCGCTAGGCTTGGTTCCCGGCGGCCGTTCTGTGGCCCGGAGACTGCGATAGGCATAAGTAGGAAGACAGTCTGTCGCCTTAGACAGGTGTACAGAGGAAGCAATGGAGAGACACTGGGGGTTGGTTGGTGGCTGCAGGCAGGCGAGGGACTTCGTGTAGGGGCCGGACGGAGATAAAGCTGTCTGGCTACTGGGTAGGAGTCGACTTACGCTTCACCGCATCATTGGGGTGTTGACAGGCCACTGCGCCCTTAGAAGAGACATCACATTGATAGTGGTAGAGAGGGATCCCATTTGCCAGGAATGCGGCGAGGATGAAGAAACGTCCTACCACTACCTGTGTGAATGCGAGGCTTTTAGGAGTCTTCGAGCAGAATTGTTCGGATCGAGGATTCTGCAGAGGAATCAGGTAAGTACTGTCTAAATGAAAACCGTCACAGCCTTCATTTCGAGGTCGAGGCGGTTTGGCGACGGAACTGAGGAAGAGTAGAGCATGGTTGCTGGGGTTGGCAAAAAGGGCTCATTGTGGCCTACTAGCTTGGCGTTGGCCTCCCCACCATTGCTACTACTGCTACTACCACTATATTTGGATCAAATGGACAATTTAAGTTTTGGAAAGAGTAACGGTATAATACAGAGTGATGGAAATGGATTGATTTGAGTTGAAGACAAAAAACAAACATCTTAAAGTAATCACTCTTGGTAACTGACTATCAATGTCTTGAAGACGATGTTACCGATGATTGTATAACCTTTTCTGTCTCCTGTGAGGTGGTGAGAGACATCATCATCAAGCAGAAGTCATCTTGTATTGGGTTTGATGGTGTCAGTGGAAGGATGCTGCAGTTAACTGTTGATTTCTGTGCTGCTCCTTTGACACATATTATAAATTACTCTGTAGAGCGCGGTGTGTTTCCTGGCATGTGGAAGGTCTCAGTGGGTATACCGATCCCAAAGAATAACTCTCCAAAGTTACTAAGTGACTTTTGTAATATAAGCTTGCAATCTGTGCCTTCTAAAATTGCTAAAGGTGTGATTAACAAACAGTTGTCGGAATTTGCTGAAAGTATTATACCTTCTCAACAGCCTGCCTTTAAACACGGTCATAGCTCATCAACTGTCCTACTCTCTGTAGTTAATGATATTCTCACTCATCAGAATCAGGGCTATGTTACTGCTCTAGTTATGCTGGATATAACGAACGCCTTTGATTATTTTGACCACTCTCTTGTACTTGCTAAATTGTTGAGTTATGGTTTGCCAGCTACCTTAGTGGTCGATCGCAGATGGTGAGACTTGATGATGGAGCTTGCTCTGAGCTCCGCCCAGTATCGGTGGGGGTGCCCCAAGGATCAATACATGGTCCAATTCTGTTCAACTTGTTTACCGCTGATGTAAATAGCATTCCTCTACTGTCGACTCTTCACTGTTTTGCAGACAATATGCAATTATATATTCCTCTTAGGGTATCTAATACTAATGAACAGATTGGGCGGTTAAATGGAGACCTGCAGAGAGTTCAGACGTGGGCGTGGAGCAAAAACCTGAACCTCAATCCTGAGAAGTGCAATTTTCTCATTCTTGGAACCTCCTATAATGTTCAACAGGTCCGCAGTCTTCGACTGTCTGTGTTGCTTGGGCCTGATGCCTTGTCCCATTTGGATAATCCTAGAAATTTGGGATTGATACTGGATGGGAACCTGCAGTCCTCCAGACATGTGGACCATCACTGCCGCTCTGCGTTCTATAGACTGCGACACTTGTATCAGTACTGTGATTGTCTTCCCCAAGATACACGTAAACTTTTGGTGAACTCACTGTTCAAGTATGGTGATTATGTGTATGGTCCTTGCCTGACACGTCTGGACGGGTACCGTATCCAGAAGGTGCAGAATTGGTGTGTGAGATTTGTTCTCCACGTACCCCGTTTTGCTCAGGTTACGCCGTACATGCGGGCACTGGACTGGCTGAACATGCAAGAAAGGAGACTTGTTCACTATGCCACCTTAGTAATCAAGGTTGTTCGGGAAAGGAAACCTAATTACCTATATGACTGTGTCAGCCTTCGAACTGATGTACATGACAGACTCCTGCGGGGCACGAGTTACTGGACTGTTCCTATACATAGAGCTGCAAGTTTTAAAAGATCCTTTTGTTACTTCATATCTTACCTATTCAATTATCTGCATAGAATGGGTATAGCTTCCCTTTCATTAAGGGCTGTAAAATATGCTTTGGGTAGAGTCTGTTAGCTGGGACACATGAACTTGATGTTACCCTGTTTTAATTTTTTTTCTGTAGCTGGATATGTTGAAAAACAGTTCGCTGAACATGTCCATTTGTACTGTGAGTGCAATGAATATTATTATTATTATTATATTATTAGATTATTGTCTAATAATCAAAATCTGAAGTCTGCCAAATTAGAAAAGTGTCATTGTCAAGAACTTTGGGAGTAGCAACGTTTGGATAAAAAGTGACTAAATTGTGCTGTTTACAAGCACAAGTAAACTACTTATTTGTAAGGCGCTTTGTACTATTATTGTCACGATAAACTATGAACTTGTTATTTGTATTATTGTTCGTTCTTGTGGTATGTACCTATCTATGAATGGCAGCTAACTACTCCGTTTTTCTCAGGCATTGGGCTTCACCAACTAAAGTCGTTTCAACTCATTTCTTTCAGATTTCATTTTTAATTTGGAGAAAACTCTGTGGATAAATTACACACAATACTTTTTGGTCAAAAACCAAGGAAATAAAGTTCAAGTGAAAAACTATTAAAACAAAGCAGCATTTTTCTTTAATAAAACTGACACTTTAAGAGAATTCAACATACTTTATCACTTACCTCTAATATAAACGGCAACACTGGCACAAACACTCCAGTATCCCTAGAAAATTCCACTAACATCTGGACCACATTGAACCTAAGTGGATAATACTGAGCAGTTGGTACCAACTTTAAAGTCCCTAGACACACCTGTACAAATGGATACACTAACTGTTGCAGCTGCGGCTTATTCACAGTCACTGAAAGCAAATTAGCCCATAACTTCAGAGAATTCACAAACTGCCAGTTGTAGACTGATTGTACGTTCTCTTTCTTATTGACGGTTATGGCATTACGAAGATGTATCGCCAACTGCCTAATGTACAGAAACACATGTTGATATGCTACATTTACATCCAATGAAAACATCTCGACCAGTGACCTACGCATGAAGTTGATTGATGCCAGAGTGTTGACGCTGACAAACTTGGAATTTTTGACATATGTCATATACATCGATTTGAGTACGGTATCTAGCAGGCTGACTTGTTGGTTGTTTGTTATTCTCAGGATGCAGAAAAAGGCTATGACCCTGACGTTATCATCTGCTGTGCCCCAGATTGTGATCAAATGTTTCACCATCGATTTGGAGATGTTAGGAAAAGAAACAAGCATCAGAGACATGTAGTGTAAGTGTTTTAGAAGGACAGTTTGAATGTTAGATGATGTGACACCAGTTAAAAGCTGAAAAAAAATTAAGAAATAGTAAACTAAATACAGTTTTTACCAAAAGTTATGTGTACAATTATAATAATCTAACGTATTTGTTTGAGAATATGAAAAATATTTAAGACTAGATGCATTCTCGCTCTCATTAGAGCTCTTCAGTATGGCATACTAATTGTAGCAAAAATGCACCAAAAATAACACGGCTATCGTATAGCCAGTCTTAAAACACTAAGTGAGTGGTGAACGTGTCGCCACCTAGTTCGGAACCAAGTACTATGTTGTCACGCCCGCTCCAAATAACACAGAGTATTAAAAATAGAGACGGTATAAAACTAACTAACAATTTAAAAAATTGTTAGCCCTGGCCCATTTCTACCCCAATATAGGGACAAAGTATGTAAGACTAGATGCATTCTCGCAACAATTAGAACCGTAGACCGGTTTCGCTCTCATTAGAGCTCTTCATACGGCATACTAATTGTAGCAAAAATGCACCAAAAATAACACGGCTATCGTATAGCCAGTCTTAAAACACTAAGTGAGTGGTGAACGTGTCGCCACCTAGTTCGGAACCAAGTACTTGTTGTCACGCCCGCTCCAAATAATACAGAGTATTAAAAATAGAGACGGTATACAACTAACTAACAATTTAAAAAAATTGTTAGCCCTGGCCCATTTCTACCCCAATATAGGGACAAAGTATGTAAGACTAGATGCATTCTCGCAACAATTAGAACCGTAGACCGGTTTCGCTCTCATTAGAGCTCTTCATACGGCATACTAATTGTAGCAAAAATGCACCAAAAATAACACGGCTATCGTATAGCCAGTCTTAAAACACTAAGTGAGTGGTGAACGTGTCGCCACCTAGTTCGGAACCAAGTACTATGTTGTCACGCCCGCTCTAAATAACACAGAGTGTTAAAAATAGAGACAGTATACAACTAACAATTTAAAAAATTGTTAGCCCTGGCCCATTTCTACCCCAATATAGGGACAAAGTATGTAAGACTAGATGCATTCTCGCAACAATTAGAACCGTAGACCGGTTTCGCTCTCATTAGAGCTCTTCAGTACGGCATACTAATTGTAGCAAAAATGCACCAAAAATAACACGGCTATCGTATAGCCAGTCTTAAAACACTAAGTGAGTGGTGAACGTGTCGCCACCTAGTTCGGAACCAAGTACTATGTTGTCATGCACGCTCCAAATAACACAGAGTGTTAAAAATAGACAGTATACAACTAACTAACAATTTAAAAAATTGTTAGCCCTGGCCCATTTCTACCCCAATATAGGGACAAAGTATGTAAAACTAGATGCATTCTCGCAACAATTAGAACCGTAGACCGGTTTCGCTCTCATTAGAGCTCTTCAGTACGGCATACTAATTGTAGCAAAAATGCACCAAAAATAACACGGCTATCGTATAGCCAGTCTTAAAACACTAAGTGAGTGGTGAACGTGTCGCCACCTAGTTCGGAACCAAGTACTATGTTGTCACGCCCGCTCTAAATAACACAGAGTGTTAAAAATAGAGACAGTATACAACTAACAATTTAAAAAAATGTTAGCCCTGGCCCATTTCTACCCCAATATAGGGACAAAGTATGTAAGACTAGATGCACTCTCGCAACAATTAGAATCGTAGACCGGTTTCGCTCTCATTAGAGCTCTTCAGTACGGCATACTAATTGTAGCAAAAATGCACCAAAAATAACACGGCATACTTTGTCCCTATATTGGGGTGGAAATGGGCCAGGGCTAACAATTTTTTAAATTGTTAGTTAGTTGTATACTGTCTCTATTTTTAACACTCTGTGTTATTTGGAGCGCGCGTGACAACATAGTACTTGGTTCTCGAACTAGGTGGCGACACGTTCACCACTCACTTGGTGTTTTGATGAAAAATAGTATAAAATATTTCAGATCATGTTGCATCTTCTGACGTACACCATACTTATTTTCCACCATCATAGTGATGTTCTTAATTTTTAAATAGTAACATAAAATTTTAATTCTGTAATTTATAGAACATATTTTTTTGCATATAACTATCACATTTATTAGACTAAACAATACTCTTTCTGTAAAACTTATTTTTTAAATTGATGGACTAATAAAGTTTATTTTCCCTTAAAGAAACAGATCAGAGTGTAAACACACAAATAAAGAAAACTACAAGGTCCTGTTATGGCCGGCATAAACTAATACTTCTTCTAACACACCAACTTTTTTTAATAGGCTTTATGAACTCAAAGCAGTACTTTTTACTGGTAACAGTGGCATATAGTGCATAAGTGTTGCAGAGCTGCAGAACTGCCAAAAAAAATATTTATATTTCACACTTAGTATCACATTGACTACAATTATTTACGGTTTGTGACTAGCACAGAGCAGATCATTCAGTCTGATGTCAGACAGTTCTGGTCTTTTGTTAATTCCTTGAGGAAGGACTCTGGGATTCCGAATAGAATGAGTTTTAATAATGTAATATATAATAATGAGTTTGATATAGCAGACGCCTTTGCTGCACATTTTCAATCCTGTTATTCTGACCATGGTTCCATTGATTTTGACTTTTGTGATGTATCTAATATACAGTCTGCACATAACCTTTCTATGCATATTTTTACAATTGAGGAAATCGAGGATAAAATTGACTCACTAGATGGAAATAAATGTGCTGGTTTGGATTGTATTCCTTCTTCATTCTTGAAAAATTGTCGACACTCTTTGAGCGGCCCTTTGTGTAGTATCTTTCAAAGGTTTTTTAATGCCGGTTTTTGCCCCTCACTCTGGAAGTTGTCTACTCTGATCCCCATTCACAAATCAGGTGATAAGACACAAGCTGTCAATTATAGAGGTGTTTCAATTGAACCTGTAATACCGAAACTATTTGAATCTATTATTGCGGATGAGATTTCCAATACCTTTAAACACAGTAATGTTGGAGAGCAGTATGGTTTCTGTAGTAGAAGGTCAACAGTCACTAATCTCGCCATTTTTCAATCTTACGTGACGGATGCATTGGAGGCTGGTAAACAAGTTTATGTTGTATACAAAGGCTTTTGACAGTGTGTGTCATACCCTTCTTCTGCAAAAATTGTTTGCAATGGGCATCTGTGGTTGTTATCTTTCGTGGATTCGATCTTACCTGTCTGACAGAAAGCATTGGTGGTGCTCTATCAGATGAGGTCCTCGTCTTGTCTGGGGTACCACAGGGATCACATATAGGTCCCGTTCTCTTCAATCTTTTTATTAATGATGTTGTGAGTTGTTTTGAGTCATCGAAATGTTTATTGTATGCAGATGAGTTGAAGTTTTTTTCTGAAGTTGTCCATGGTGTCAACACTTTGCAACATGACCTCGACAACTTGACTCGCCGGTGCAGTTCAAACTTGTTGTCGCTTAATGTGGGTAAATGTAAGGTTGTGAGCTATTTAAGGGGTCAGAATCGGATTGTTCATAGCTATTCAATTTATAACACGGTGTTGGACGTTGTCACTTCACTTGCTGATCTTGGTATAATTTTCAAAAATGATTTGTCAGTTAATCTGCATATTGATGCTGTGGTTGTGAAATGTTGCAGACTTTTGGGGTTTGTTAAAAGACACACTAAGCATATGACTGACACAAGGGCAATCACTAGTTTGTATACATCCTTGATTCGAAGTAATATTGAGTATTGTTGTGTTGTATGGTTTCCATCCTATGCTTGCCACATTAATCATATTGAAAGGGTACAAAACAAATTTGTTAAGTACCTTCTCTATAAGCATCACTTTTCTTGCCAAGATATTGGGTATGAGGTCAGATTGCTTCTTTGTGGTATGGTCAGTCTCAAAGCGCGACATGAGTATATTTCATTGATGTTTGTATATAAGTTAATTAAAGGTCTCATTGACTGTAATGATCTGCTCGAGTTGGTCCTTTTCCATGTTCCACCACGCTCAACTCGCCAACAGCAACCTTTTTTGAGCGAACACACAGGAACAACTATGGATGTAACAGTTTCATGGACAGATTGTTGCATAATTATAATGCTAATTTTTCTAATTGTGATATCTTTTATATTGCTATGTCTAGGATGAAAACTGTCTTAAGACAGTGATTTTGGTACTTTGAGTTGTATGTAAGGCTAGATGAATTCTCGCAACAATTAGAACCGTAGACCGGTTTCGCTCTGTTCTAATTGTTGTAAGAATGCATCTAGCCTGACATACTTTGTCCCTATTATAGGGTGCGTGGGACGGGGGCAGGCGTTTATTCCGAAGGACCGAGGGTAAGTATGTACGCCATTCTGCACTGCGTGTGAGAGAACAAGAGGGGCTACACCAACAAACAGATCCTCATAGCCACAGACAGCCAGGCAGCCCTTTAAGTAGCCCACGGGTAAATTCCTGGCTGGTAAATGAGTGCCGAGACGAAAGACCTGGCTGGGCAGAATGAAGTAACCCTCATCTGGGTGCCGGGTCACTCGGGGGTAAAAAGCAATAAAGAAGCTGACAGTCTCGTGAAGAGAGGGTCAGCAGAACCATTTATGGGACCAGAACCGGTTTCTTAGCATGACAAAGAGCACAGCCAGGAGAGCCATTAAGTTCTGGGTCAGAAATGAACACAAGGTGTACTGGGCAGACTGTCCAGGGCTCAGACATGGGAAGTCACTAATTCACAAACCCAGTTCAAAGAGAGCTGTGGAGCTGCTAAATCTTAGCAGCGGACAGCTCAGAAACATAACAGGTCTCTTGACGGGACTCTTCGCCCGTCAAGAAACACCTGCATAAAATGGGGCGGTTCGAGGGCGGACCTCGCATGCAGACTCTGCAGCGAGGAAGAGGAATCAGCCCAGCACATATTGTGCGAGTGTAAAGCTCTGGACCACAAAAGACTGACTACGGTCAGTCTAGACCGGAGACAGAGCAATATAAAAGTTCACCCTACCAATCGCTGTACAGACTAGTTCAAGGCACAGTGATTTTGGAATAGGTGGAGTAAAAAGACTAAGGGCATGCACAATAAGCCAAGGGCTGCAGTGCTATCAGGGCAGCAAAGTCGTGGACGAGCCCTGAGGGAATAAAAAAAAAGGGCAATCTTATCCGTCACTACTTCCACCCTACTTTCTGTTCTTGTCATCTTCCAAGGATTCCTGCCCCGTTCAAAACTGTTTTGACCAATCTTTCACGACAGAATAAGATGGAGAATTTTCCCTATACACCCAATCCAGCCAATCTTTGCTGCTTTGGGGTGGGAGACCTTCTGGAGTAAGGGATTTAATAACAGCTCTATACTCAATTTTCGTGACTTTTGACATCCTGATAAACAAAGTTTTGTTTTTTCCAAGGTTTCAAAACTTACCAAATTCTGACATGCTACGATACGCTAGATCTATGCCAGGCTGGGAAATTTTGGCGTTCACTTCGTATATTAAACATATTTTTTGAAGTAATTAATAATTATTGAGGCACCACAGCATAGTGTCTTTGATACAGAATTTTCTTCTTTGAAATCCACCAAGCGTCTTATTTATTGTACTTAATTAATTATAAGTATATGTGTAGATGTATGAAATAATTCTATACTTTTGAAAAAAAAATACTGTGATTGATGACAAAGAGGAAATCTAACAGGATTATAAAAATTATCAAGCTAATGTTAAAAAACTCCCTTGATAGTTACCATTAAATATATTTTTAAGAAATTGACATATCCTTACCTTCAACAGATCGGTAAAGTATCCTTTAAGAGCATTTTTTACTTTGACAAACTTTTTGCATTTGTGCGGTGGTTGTTTAGATCCTGGTTTGAGACCCAAAAATCTTCTAACAGCTGGACCTAATTCTAGCACACATAACTGAACAACAGCATTGAAAATTGACGATCCTGAAAAAATATATAGAAAGAGTAAAGAGACAAGTCTGTGCATAGGGAACTAAAGAGGAACAGATCCCATCTGTAACAGGTGGTCATTATTACCAGCAATCTATCATGAGGCAGGATGTAAGCAATCTGTATAGACTTGTCGAAAAAAGAAAGAGTTCGGGACGCAGCAAGTGCTTTATGGTAGTGAATTTTCATAAGAATAATATATTATAGTAATAATAATAATAATAATAATAATTTATTAACGGTCTGAGCCAATTTACAAATTAATTTACAACCAAAAATCAAATCAATTACAAACAAGTTAATAATATAGACCTAAAAAATTTTATTTTCTAACGCTCTTTTAAATTCAACTAAGCTTACAAAAAAAAAATTATTTGTTTCACAGTATTTGTTAACATTTCTACAGATTCTTGGAACTGCAGAATGAAAAGTATAATTGCCATCTATATATGCCACAAACCTAAGAAATCTTTTTTGGACTATTTCAAGTTGATCTTTATGTATCTGATAGAATGGTGACCAAACAATGCTGCTGTATTCAAGCACAGATCTGACATATGCACAGTACACAGACTTTAAACAGTTTACATCGGAGAAGTCTGTCAATGTTCTTTTCAAAAATCGCAGCATTTTCAAGGATTTATTTGTAATTAATTCAATATGATTACCAAATGCCACATCACTACTAAAGTATACTCCCAGGTCTCTTATTTGATCAACTTTTTTTAAGACGGTATCTTCCATTTTATAATCAAAGTTTGAAATATTTTTAGATCTAGAAAACTATATACAATAGCATTTATTCTTATTTAGCAACATATTATTACACCACTGGGTCAAATTATCTATATCTGCCTGTAATTTGAAATTATCTTCAGGAGTTTTAACCTCAATAAACATCTTCAGATCGTCTACATATAAAAGTGTATCTGCATATTTTTAAGCACAGAGTAACATCATCGATAAATATGTTAAAGAATTATGGTGAGAGATGCCGGCCCTGTGGCACATCCGAAGTCACATCGATCTCTTTAGATAGATAATTTTTATTTTAGCTATTTGTTTTCTATTAGACAAGAAATCCTCAAACCAATCCAACAAATTTCCAAATTTTTGCAGCTTTATCAATAAGATTCGGTGATCTATCCTATCAAAAGCCTTTAAAAAATCAGTATATATATCACATTGAGTTGGCATCTCTCCTTAAGGACTTGAGACAAGTAATGTTCATATATTAGTAAGTTTGTAACAGTGGATCTACCTTTATCGAAACCGTGTTGCTTTAAAGTTAACTGTCTTTCAACAAATGGTGTCTTAGCTTATTCATTACAATATTTTCAAATATCTTAGGAATTAAACTATTCTTTATTATAAATCTGTAGTTTTTTATATAAAATATGTCACCCTCTTTATGGAGTGGATCCAAGAACGATATCTTCCAAACATACAAAAACTTATGTTATGACAATACAATAATTGAAACGTCAGACTGTACATAGCACTCAAATAAATAGATTAAATTACTCATTTACCCAGAATTCAACATATTGACATGAATCGAAATCACTTTCATTAAGTCAGCCTATGTGTGAAGAGAATTTGGAAAAAAAATATCTTGAAAACAGTAGAAGATAAGAACAGGTTTCCCGATGAAAGTCGGCCTAAAATTAAATGGGCATTTAAAAAAATATAATATATAGGGTGTCCCATTTAAAATAGAGAAGTTAGCAGCTATTTCCGACATAACCGGAAATCCGCCAATTTGAAAATTATTGGCATGAAATAGAGCATCACCGAACACCCCTACATACAATTTTTCACTGCACAAATATGGATATTTTGGAAAATAATCTAATAGTTTACTAAACTTGGGAGACCCTGTAGAATCAAAAGTAATATCAAGATCTTTAGTCAAGTTGGTTTGTGTAAGTATACTCAAGATGATGGCATATTCAACAGATAGGCTTCGACTTTTTATGTAGATTAAAACTTTGCACATATCTACATGAAGACTCAAGTTGTTTACCTCAAAAAACAACACAATTATGTGTTGAAGATACACTGCTGAATATCTTTAGATCATGAGTAAACATAAGGTGCTCTGATATGAATATTGAGATACTATTTAAAAAATTTACAATTAAAAGTGACCCTAAAATTAATTCCTGAGGCACTCCAAATTCTGCTGTGTATTTTGTAGATTCATGTTTTTTTTTAAATTTTTTAGTAAATTTTCGTATTTATATTTCAACAACACACCACGAGGGCTTACAGCCTAAATACTATCATACCATAGGTGTCGACAAGGAGGAAAGAGGCAACTTGTTAATTCTGGACTTGAAGGTTTGGAGGTTCGGAGGAGAAGAAAAAACATGTGCCGGCAAGGAGTTCCACAACTTGGAAGTCCTCGGGACAAAATAGCGGGCATAACAAAATGTTCCATGTCTGGTGACCTGGACAGTAAAAGGGTGCATTCGCTCTGTTCCCCTGGTAGATCTGTTAGGGACAGCAGGTGGAGGAACTATGGAAGAAAGGTCCTCTGGGCAGTGCTCGTGCAGATATCTATAAAAGAGAGAGGGGTCACCAACGACACGTTGGTGGGCAAGGGATGGCAGCCTTTGGGTGAGGGTAGGGTCACCGATAAGACGTATAGCTCTCTTCTAAATGAAGTCCAGGATAGTGAGTGTAGAAGCGGCAGCAGCACCCCAGATGTGGGAGCAGTATTCGAGGTTTGGTCTTATTTGTGAAGTATATAAGGTATAGAGATTAGCTGGTGAAAAGTATTTGTGAGCCCGGAAGATGAAACCTAATTTCTTAGCAGCACTTCTGCAATTGATGTGACATGGTGGTGCCAATTGAGATTTCGATCCACAGAAAGGCCAACAAGTGAAAAGGACCCATTACTTTGAGTAACTTGGTTGTTCATTGTGATGGGTCTAGGGCTGGTGTATCTCTTATGAGAAAGAAAGCAAGACTGATATTTGGTGGGGTTGAATTGTACAAGATTTCTACTTCCCCAGTCTAATATTTTTTGGAGATCCATGGAGACAGAACCCTCCATAAGTCTGCGATCCTCATCTAATTGGGCTAAAGAGACAGGCTTAGAATATTGTATATTTGAGTGCAGGGTGCTGTCGTCCATGTAATTGTGAACTGGGCTGGATGTGCTAGACAGGAGGTCATTGATGTGGAGAAGAAACAAAGTAGGGGCTAAAGCTGAACCTTGAGGATCTCCTGCGTTAATTGGATACAGTTTAGAGGAATGGCCATCCACGACAACAGAAATGATCCGGTTGAAGAGGAAATTTGCTGTCCAGGTACAGAGTTTTGGTGGTAGGCCAAAGGCCGGAAGTTTATTAAGCAGCGCTGCGTGCCAGACCTTGTCGAATGCTTTGGATATGTCTAGAGCGACAATCTGGGATTCACCGTGTCGTTCCATAGACTTGTTCCAAGAATGGTTGACAAAGGAAAGGAGGTCGACAGTTGATCTGCGCTGACGGAATCCATACTGCCTGTCGTGGATTAGACTGTTTTTCAAGAAATTTTAGTAATTCAGTGTTTATATACTTTTCCATCACTTTAGAGACGACTGAAAGGGGAGAAATAGGCCTGTATTTGCTAGGAAGCACTTTGGATCCTTTCTTGGGGACGGGTTGTACTCAAGCAGTTTTTGAGTTACTAAGGAATATGCCTCTATTGTAAGATGTCTGAAACAGACGAGTCAGGACAGGAGCAAGTTCTGGTGCACATTTTTTGAGAACAATTGCTGGGATCTCGTCAAGGCCAGAGGCTTTCCTGGTATTAAGAGAAGAGAGCATCTTTCGTACCTTTTTAGTTTTCAAAATGATATCAGTCATTTTATGCGCGACATTGGAGACTGTTGGTGGTTGAACATTTGGAGGTGGGTTGAGAGTAGATTTGCCGGCGATCAACGAGGCAAAAAGTTCAGCCTTGCCTAGGGCGGTAGAAACAATTTCATCCGCTGAAACAAGAGGTGGGAACGTGCTCTTGCACAAATTATTCCCAATAGATTTAGCAAGAGTCCAGAAGGGTTTGCTGCCGTTAGAGCTTGAGAGGACTTTGTTTTTGATGTGGTTATTATTTATGGATATTGAAATTAACATATAATACTGTAGGTCATGGAGGTAAAAATGAAATAACTCCACAAAATCATAAGTCCACATGGATCCAGTTTGTTTATAAAAATGGTATGAGCATCTATCATATCAAAAACACTTTTCGGGTAATAAATGACACAAACATGTTAGATTTGTTTACTGTTGAATACTTTTCTGTAAACCACATTGAAAGGATAAGAGATAAATTTATATCACCATATCTAGGTATATACTTTTCTACAGAAAAGGTGTCACCTGATTTTCGTATGAAGCAACATTTTTCTGGTTTTTTGGGGGATTGTTTGAGATTTAATACATATGTGAAGATTGGTAACTGTAATTCCCATGAAACTATAACCTTACCTTCAACTTTATACATTGACAGTTCATCATTATCTTCATCATTTGCAGTCACAGTTCTAAGAGCAGCGTGGAAGGCTGCTGTCAATGTTATAATTGTTTTGTTTGACTTGTCTGTTTGTATATGTGCCTGCCATGATTTTAACATCTTTAGTGTGATTTTATGACTATCTCTCTTTTCTTCTTCATCTTCACCCTGTAAACACACCTACTTTTACCACTAACATTAAAGCAAATCCTTTTAGTCCAAAGCTTTTCCAGACATCGTACAACCACCCTTTCTAAAACTAACAAGGAACCTAATCATTTGTATACATTTTTATTGTACCTTATGTGATATAAAACTACAAAAATTAGAGGACTAACTTTAAAAATATATTTTAAATAATAAGGAACACATCAAAATAAACACAACAGGCAAGGCTGACAAACGGTAATTAAACTTAAAGGTAGCTTGTAAAGTAGCATTTTATTCTTAAATCACTCCTCTTTTATACAAATACAATTTGTTTCTCATTTTTGAAGGCATTAATAATCTTAGTTTAAAATGTTTGATGTCTTTCAAGCAGTACTGAAGTAACAATCAATAAAATACCTTACCTCAAAATCACTATCATCACTTGCCACTTCCAAATTTTCTGGTAATTTGTGTAACTTAGCTTCTTCGTCTTGCTCATCTTCATCTTCTTCTCCTTGTTCTACATCGCTATTGCTAAGTTCATCATCTGATACTCCAAACTGCAGTAACTTTCTGTCATTCTCTTCTAAAAACTTATAGAACTCTGGATCTGTGTTTTTCAATTTTTGCAATGAAGACTTGTGTTTTTCAAATTCATCACCACCTGCTGTTTCACATTGCAATTCTTCGTCACTTTCACTGTCATCAGAATTTGCTGCTTCGATTTTACTGTGCTTAATTTTATCGGAATTTATAGAATTTTTAGTTTCTTCAAAACCTTCATGTTCACTATCTGAACTCAACAATTCCTCTTCGATATCTGAAAATTTAAGTATTAGACTTTAAAAAGAGTCACTTCCGGAGACACTAAAAACCACCTGAAAAGTCTATAATTTTATTTGAAAACCTAATTCTAAGTATTAATTTGTCAAACATCTCATTCCATTACTAAGAATTCTTGGTTATTACCTTTTCCTTTGGTTAAGATTTTTATTTGCTTCTTTTTTGTTTTAAATAACTTTGGTTTCTTTTTGTTAATAGTAACTTTATTTGTAGTAGCTATGGTTTTTTTCTTAGTAAGCTTCATTTTTTCAAAGTATTAAATTATAAATTAACCCACACGTGTTGGAAACACAATTCAAAAAATAATCAAATTTGGAAATGCTAGGTTATGTAAATGTAAAATGTAATGACAATGTCATTGGTTAAATGTCTGTTATACCAACAGAAAATCTGCCGCAATAATAATTCAATAGAAACTTTTTATCTCTTTTGTAGTTTTGTTACATTATCATGCAGAGCCATAGAGAAAATAAACTAAATAGCTATTATGATTCCGAGAGGATATTCAAAATGGTTAGTCAGTATAGCTGCCCCGTAATGAATTACTGTTACAAGATACCCCCTTTTCTCAATTTATGTTTAACTTAAGAGGATAATCCATTTTGAAATTTAAGTTTTGACACCCTGCATCTTTTTAATTTTAGTAAGTAGGTAGTGATAATAATAAAAGATCCTAGACCAATCTATATCATATCTGCGAGGTTCATAGGATTAGTAAAGATGACAATAGTTAATGTTTATTTTAACAGAAAGAATGTAAGGTTGGTCCAATATCAATATTGGATAAATTAATTTTAGGTTGAAAAATTATATTTTGTTATCTATACTGCAGCGTTAGAAATATTAGTATATATATATATATATATATATATATATATATATATATATATATATATATATATATATATATATATATATATATATATATTATTGTTACGTTCTTCGGCATTCTTCCTTTGTCGACTAACAAAACAAAGCTTTTCAAACTAATAATATACGTCCGATAGATAATAAAATGACTTAGGTATTTCCGCCAAATGAAATATGTTAATTTTTTGTGTTGTTGGACTACCCTCTATCGGTATGGATCGACTATCTGCACAAAATATAAGCAAAGCTGGAAATGTAAGACATTTAGAATTATTCATCCTCTGATGACGTAACTTGGTTAGTAAAACGATCTTCAGGTTTTTTAAATGTCACTATGTGAAAAATGGAACCTGTGGTGAGCACTGATAAGTACACTTGGAGACAAAACACCACAACACATATTTTAAAGACCTTACGATCGTCAGCGTCATAAGAGGATGAATTTTTCATCCTCCGATGACGCTGACGTTGTCAGTGAAACGATCGTGAGGTCTTTAAAGGGATCGGTGCACTTAACCGCAACTACATATTAATGTGATTATAATAAAATATGGCCTAGAAACAGTTGTACATACCTTAATAAAGTAAACCAATGTGATATATTTCGTTTTTATTAGCCTTTCAATGATAAACGCAATTAAAACGTTTCGATTTGCAACAAAAACGTATATTTTTGCACCTGAGGTTATGACTGTCGTTTCGTTGTCATATTTCATGCAGATTGGCGGTGTTGTCAGGTCCAGAAAGTCAAGTCGGCAGTAGTGTGTGTAAAAAGCTTTTTAGATCTTTTATTTCGTTAAAGCGGCAAAACACTCTTGGGACTAAATTCCAGATAGGCGGTGTTGTTAAGTCCAGAAGGTCAGGTCGACAGGATTGTAGTGATGGGTCGTTATTTAACTGTTGGTTATTTTTAATCGGTTATCGAGCCGCTACGGTAAACACCAGTTGTGGATTTATAAAAATAACAGCTTACAAAATAACGCTTTTTATACTAAACTAGAATTCAGAGTCGCATCTGTTTCAGTTCCACTGCAACTAGGTTCGATGAATAAACATCGGTTTTCATCGGCAACTGTTAAATTTAACTATTTAACGGGATGAATGGACATGCGGCTGGGAATAAAATAAATATGTATGGGTATGCTATATGCTATGCAGTATAGAGCAGACTTTACTTCATAACATATTACTTAACAGGAAACACGTTATTTATACTCTAGTGTGCTCACTCTCGCTCACAGCTTTGGGAATGTATGATACTATCGATCGACTATCCAGTTAAAAATAACAGCGAAATAACTGAAGCTGTTATTTTCAATGGTTATTATGAAAAAACGTAAACGGCTTTAACTGTTAATAGAAACAACGGTTTTTCCCATCACTATAGGATTGTGTGTAAAAAGCATTTTAGACCTTCATTTCGTTACAGTGGCAAAACACTCTTGGAATTAGATATTCAATGTGGCAACGCTGCTGAAAATTGACAGTTCGAAACGTGAAAATGGTAAATTTTTTTGAACTTCATTCCTCAATTATTCTGTTAATTATGGTTTTTCCGTAAATTTTTTTCACGATTAATAATCTACGTTACATACTCTTTTTTGTGGTGTGCGCCGTTTTGCTACAATACAGTTGCGGTTAAGTGCACCGTCCTCGTCTTTAAAATATGTGCTGTGGTGATTTGGGTTCTCCATGTGTACTTATCTTTTTTAATGTTTGGTGTTGATTTCTCCAAGTGTACTTATTACAAATCAAATTCCCTCCTTTTCTATGACTACGATAGATTTCCATTGCGAAATGTTGGCAATTGTCAAATTCTAAGTTCTAGCGTGTCACTTGTCACGAAAATAAAAAATTAAAAGTCAAAACAAACCATTATTAACCTTAACCATGCCATAAAACATCATAAAACTGTTGCACATTCTTTCATCACCTATAAATTTCAGCATAAATATCACTTGATTTGAATACATATTTCATTCGTCAATGTTTCACCTCTCCATTAGTAACATTTCAAGACAATTTTCTAACCACAGCTTGAGGCCTTACTCAAGTAACCTAAGTCCTCACCTTATTAATTTACTGAAAACGATGCCGAAAGAAAAGAAACACATTGCTGAAGCTCAAAAACAGAGAAATAAAATAAAGGAAAAGTTTTCAAAATATGTACCCGGAAAAGTTACATTGCAAGTATTGGGGACCGGCGCCAAAGGGGCACCTAGGAGCTTGTATATCTTCTCAGATCAGTCAAGGTACTCATGAAATCTCTTACATTTTCTTTGGTAAATTAAAATGCTACTTTGTACCTTCTATATAAGGTCCCTCGCTTTTCTGTATTTGTTGTATGTATTAAATTTCTATATAAAGTCTCTAATTTTCTAGGTATTTATTCAACTGCGGTGAGGGAACACAGAGGCTTGCCCATGAACATAAAATGAAATTAGCTAAGCTAGAACACATTTTTATAACGCAGCCAGTATGGAAGAACCTTGGTGGCCTTCCAGGTACTGCATTGACCATACAAGATGTTGGAGTGCCACAAATAACTCTTCATGGACCTTCTGGGATGGTAAGATATAAGAAGTATACGAAAGTGTTTGTAATGTGCAAAAACATAAATGTGTGCAGATGAGGAAATAACCACATTATAGTCTTTATTTTATGCCCAACATCTTCAATACATGCATATCTAGTTTAGTTCGTTTAGTTCTTAAATTAGAATACAAATACACTGCTTGCATAAATCATTAGGTACTCATTTGAAAAGGTTGATGATTACTATAAAAATGCATTCTTCATCATTCTTACTACAAATGGTAAATTTTTCTGTGACAAAGATGACATAATTGTGATAGATTTTCTGGAATAGGGTAAAACTATGACAGGAGCATACTATAGCAAGTGACTAATGAAATTATGCAAGAAAATGATCGAAAATGCCGCTAAAGACAGGCCAAATCTGTGTTCTTTTTGCAAGACAACATAACTAGAGCAGTAACGTAACCCTGATTATGACGAGTGAGAATATCATTAACTACAGAAAGTAGGACAGTTGATGAGCTATGACCGCATTTAAAGGCAGACTGTTCAGAAGGTATAATGCTTTCAGCAAATTCCGACAATTGCTTGTTAATCACATCTTCAGCAATTTTAGAAGGCACAGATTGCAAGTTTATATTATGAAAGTCACTTAGTGACTTTGGAGAATTATTCTTTGGGATTGGTATACCCACTGAGACCTTCCACAAGTCAGGAAACACACCACACTCCACAGAGTAATTTATAATATGTGTCAAAGGAGCATCACAGAAATCAACAGTTAACTGCAACATCCTTCCACTGACACCATCAAACCCAATACAAGATGACTTCTGCTTGATGATGAGGTCTCTCACCACGTCACAGGAGACAGGAGAAAAGGTTATACAATCATCGGTAACATCGTCTGTAAGACATTGATAGTCAGTTACCAACAGTGAGGGAAGGCCCTCAGACAGAGAAGTAAAATAGTTATTGAAAGCATCCGCAGAAAAAATGTCACAAGGGATAAATTGTGTGGAGTTGGCAGCTATACCCCACTTTTTCAAAAAAGACCAGAGTTTTTTAGAATTTCCTGCCCCTTTCAACTAAAGACTGTGTGAAGTAACACTTTCCCTGGACTATGATGACAATGTTGTCCGCATAGCCCTGTACCTCATAACCCCCTCCTGAGAGCCTCCCCAGCAGGCCATCCACAACTAGGCACTAGAGCAAGGGAGACAGAACGCTCCCCTGCGGTCACCCCGCCGCGACCCCCGCCAGCAGAGTCCCTCCTGTGAGTGAAGTGAACACTGCCCTGTCCCTAAGCATGGAACCGATCCACCTGCAGCAGGTCTCTCTCTATTCCACGCTCCCTGACAGCTGCCAGAACCAATCCGAATGAGGTGTTGCTGAAGGCCCCCTCCATGTCTAGGAAGGCCCCCAGCGCCACCTCCCTGTTCTCCAGCGTATTCTCCAGTTTCAGCACCAATTGGTGCAGTGCTGTTTCTGTTGAGACTCCTGCTCTGTATGCATATTGTCCGCAGTGTAGGGGACATGCTTCCAGTACACCGCCCCTAATGTGCTGGTAGAGCATTTTTTTCATTGTTTTTAGCAAGAAGGACATGAGACTTATTGGCCTCAGGGACTTTGCCTGGTCTGTCGGACGCCCAGGTGTAGGAATGAATCCAACCCTGGCCAGTCTCCATGCCCTCGGAATGTACCCCAGAGCCAGGCTGGCCCTCATAATGAGGGTAAGCGCCGGCGCCAGTATATCTATCCCCTGTACCATACTGTTTGTCTTTCGACTTTGGCCATTTCAAAGCGAATGTATCTGTGGTCTGAGCTACTCACTTCCCCAGACACAGCCCAGTTCTTAAGAAAGTCACCCAGAAACTGGGTGGAAACTATTAGATCTAAAACTTCCTCACGCCATGTTGTGACGAAGGTCGGTTTATTACCTCTATTCAATATGTCTAAATTAAATTTCATAAAGAATTGTAAAAGTGACTCACCACTAGAGTTTGTGTCCGAGCTTCCCCACAACTCATGGTGCACGTTTGCATCCATGCCAATGATGGTCTGCCATCCACCTGCTCTGCTACCCATCATCAGCTGCTCTGATTCCTTGGGTGGAGGAGAGTCCGTGCTGTCCCCTGGCAGATAGGCTGATCCGGCAGTAATGTCCCTCGGCCCATCCGGTCCTCCACATCGGATTTTGATCGTTGCCAGGTCCCTGGAACAGAAATTCGTTAAAGGCAGAAACTCTAACCCTTCACTGACAAAAATGCAGGCCCTTGGGTTCTCGCTGGATCTGCTGTAGATGAGCATTCCAGCAGCTCCGCTGAGTCCATTGATCTCTCCTTTATAGGAGTACGGTTCCTGGATGAGGGCCGCATCCATGTTCCTCAGAGCCATCAGTAGTCAGGCCGTGGCTGCCCTACTGTGTTGGAGGTTGACCTGAAGGAACCTATCATCAACCCCTCGTTGCTTCCCTAGTGGGCGACACGATGGGAGGGAAATACTGTCCACACCCTCAGAACTCCCTATGTGGTGCAAGGCGGGTTACTCTGGAGGGTTGCCCGGTACTCCAGAGGTTCTGTTCACGACACCATCACCCTGGTGTCATCCATCCCTAGGCACAGGTCACGTGACACCGTAGATTGGGAGAGTTTGTTTCGACCTCTACGTCTAGATCCGTCATGTTTAGTTATCAGCAGGGTCACCTCGTGTAGGATGACAGTCTTGGGGAAAGCTTCATCGAAAGCTTCCACTTCCTCAGCTTGCCCCCTGGAGTCCTTTGGCCCACGACTCCTCCGCCCACATGAGTGCGTTGCCATAGAAGATAAAACCGGTTACGAAGAAAACAAGCACTTGTGTAGCCAGAGAAGTATCTACATTGTATTTACCAAAATTGCACATTCTGGGAAAGTGAATAACCTTCACACCTCCTGCACCTAGCCCTTTTATTTGAGCCCCACCCATCTTCAAATATCGTGAGCCAGTAATGTTGGATGTACACGCAGTTTGACACAATCTACCCATAATCCAGAGACACAAACATCACTAAATATATTACCCACGAATACCCCGATTTCTTCCGATGTTTCATTGTCGATATCAAAGGTTTATTAAATAAAAGGACAAAAATCAATACAAGTCATCACTTTGACATTTTATTGAATATTATATAAAATCGATAGCAACATTTCTTGGTTACTTACAATATAATGACAAAAAAAAAGTTATGATAACAAAATAAACCTGCACAAACCAAAGTTTAAGCAATTGTAAATTCCTCATTTGTGTCACATAGTGACTTTATAAATTCTTTTATTTACAAGTTTCTCGATTTCTTAATTCATATTTAAAACTGTCATTAAAAAGCAGAACTGTTTTTAAACATGTCAATTAAACTTTTTTAGTCTCTAGTGGTTTATTCGTAAGTTGAGTGAAGGTATTAAAAATATATGTATATATTGAAACACAACCATTAAAAAATACCAAAAAAAAAACAACCAAAATCACTAGAAAAACAAAAAAAGCAATTAAAGTAAATTAACTATAGGCCGTTTATTAAATAAAATTAAGAACAGATAAATTACTAAGATATTGAGCAAGAACTAAAGCTGCTATCATCAACTTCATTTTATTATGTACAATGTTGATCCCACCTGTCTTAAAAAGTATTAAAATATTGGTTTATTCAGATTAGGTGTTAAAATTTTATACTCTAACTTGATAATTTTGATAGAACATTATTAAGGACCGCACTAGACGACAAAACGTTGGGCGCCAAGTATACACGATAATGTCAAACGTCGGGCGCCACTTTAAAGTGGATAAAATTTAACCGACTAATAAATAATCATTGTAATAAAAGTTATTTCAATTACACCTTCATAATGTAATAAATGCAAATACATGTTTTATTAAACTTTGTCACTTTAGATTATGTACAAATTATTTTTATTATATTAATGAGTTTAGCGTATTTTAATCTCAACTGGTAAAAGGACAATTTCTCGAATTTTGTAGCATTAAGACTACAAAAATTGAATATGACTAAAAGTTTTGATGGATCTGGAAAACTAAAATCTAGACATATGTGTATGTTATTTTATTTTATAATTTACAACTCATGGTACGCGTTCGCATCCATTGAGGTTGGCGTCTGTCAATCACCGCCATCCCAAGGCCCTCCGCAGCCTCCCTATATGAGCCAGTCTGCGCTGATGTTCTGACCCTGGCCCTTTTGGGACGTCTGTCTGTAGTAGGCGTGCTAGAGTCCGAGCGCGTCCTCTTCTGACTCGTACTCCCCGCTTGCGCCTTTACAGGTGTCCTGGCCCTTTTGGGACGTGTGTCTGTAGTAGGCGTGCTAGAGTCCGAGCGAGGCCTCTTCTGACTCGCACTCTTGTCTTGTGCCTTTACAGGTTTCTCGACCGTCCACGTCCCGGGCTCCATTTTCTGCGCATTCCGGAGCTTCTTTCTTTGCGCCCCGGAAGGACGCTTCGACTGCCGGGGCAGTCCCTCTACCCCTACAGTAGGGTCCTCACCGGTGGAGGGGCCCCCAGAGTCCACGGACCTCGCCGCCCTCCGGTGGGACCCAGCCTCCAGCTTGGGTGTCGGGGACAAGTCTGTGGCCGAAGCTACCCCCCGCTCTCCCGTATCTACGTCGGTCGTGAGACCTCCAGAGTCCGCGGACGCTGCCGCCCCCTGGCTTGTCTCCGTTTCCGGAATAGACTCAAGGCACGAGCCTGTAGCCGGAGCCACCCCTCGAGCCTCATTAGTTTTGGTTCCATATATATTCATGATTTTCATGTTGTTCCCACGAGAATGGGGGAAATACTGTCCACACCATCAGAACCCCCTGTGTGGTGCAAGGCGGGTTACTCTGGAGGGTTGCCCGGTACTCCAGAGGTTCCGTTGACGACACCATCGCCCTGGTGCCATGCATCCCTAGGCACGGATCACTTGACACACACGATTGGGGGTGTTTAGTTCGACCTCCTTGTATAGATCCGTCATGGTTAATTGTCAGCAGGGTCACCTCGTGCAGGATGCGGGTCTTCACCGCACATGACGGTCTTGGGGAAAGCTTTATCGAAAGCTTATGTTGTTGTTTTCACTTACTCAGCTTGCCCCCACGAGTCCTTTGTCCCGCGACTCCTTGACCCCAGACAACACCCCTGCTCACAATTCATTGATTGCACTGCAAACAGTTAATAAAGTTTGTTTTGAATTGGCTGACTACCCACCCTATTCTCCGGATTTATAACCAGCATATTATTGATTCCCAGGCTATTATATTTACTTCCGAAGTTCGAAAAATATTTGAAAGTTAAGTGATTCTTGATAAACAGCACATCTATATGGGCTGTTGAGGGTGGTTTAAAGACCAAGATAAAGAATGTTTTTAAAGGGTTTGCATTGATTTTGATTAAGTCTATAAAACAATTTTTTGTTAATGGATTTCTAAATTGCACCTTTTTTCAGGAACAAATGTTCACAGCTACAAGACGTTTTGTTGTATTGAAAGACTTAATGATAAAAATGGCTGACTGCAGTGAAGATAAAACATTCGAAGACAATGTTATGAAAGTACAGTATGTACCTTTATTTAGGCAAACAGAGCCAGAGAAAGTTGACAGTCTGAATATGGAAAGTCAATCTGTAGTAGAAAATAATGGAAATATGAAAGGAGTGCAAGTTGGTTCTGGAAGCAATGTGGTATGTATGGAATATAAAATTTTAAACCACACAATATAATCATCAAAACTTTTAGAGCGATGTGTCTACTTCCACCAGGAGTGAAAGACGAAGAAGCAGGAGTAGGTGCCGCTCAGCTAGTCCATTTATACAAGAAGTGCTGGTAGAAGATGAAACCGACTATTATGCACATGAACGTAAGAGTCGCAGCCACAGGTCCCGCAGCCGTAACCGTTCCAGATCCTGTAGTCTTGGTACCTTACCTTTTATTCCTATCCTTCCACCACAGCGGCTATAATATTTTAGTTATTTATTCTTTGCTAAAAACACATTGCTGGTATTCTTTTCCAATTGTAAAAAAAATCTGGATGCAGCAAGTGCGTTATGGTAGTGAATTTTCATAAACATGTTTTCAATGGCATATGTTTTTTTTAAATAAAAGGCATGGAATTCGGTATAACCTACATATGGTAAAAAAATTTCGGTATTAACAAAATGATCTTTTAAAACTATAATTATCCACAAACTATAATTATCCACAAAAAGCCTTTAGACAAAAATTTAAAAAAAAATGTGCATGGAAATTTGCAAACAATTTCTTTACAAAAATTGGTTAAAGTAATGTTACAAAAATCCGGGATCGGGGAGCGAAAATTTAACTCCTGAGAGAGCGTGCCTACTCTCTGAAGAAAACTCATAGGCGCTGGTGCTCGAGCATGATCCCGTAGGAAAGCCGTGTCCCGGAAGTTATCCTGGAAATTCCCCACATTAGGGAAAACTAGTATTAACCCCACCAGCCACCCCAAATGGCCGTTATAAAAATATCTTACCTGTTTCCTCCTGTAAAGCCAATTGCACAATTTTTCTGCATCTATCATTCATTTTCGATGAAAGAAACAACAATCTACTACCTCAATGTGTAACAGAATAATGAATTTCAACCATCAACAATGTCTCGTAGCCAATCAGGTGACATGCTGGCTCTGTTTGCGCGGGTTACTACGATGAACGCTGTTTTCTCCTGTATTTTCCTCTGTCAAGCCAATTGTGCAATTTTTCTTGATCTACCACTCATTTTCACAGAAATAATGAGTTTCAACCGCCACGATGTGTCTTAGCCAATTAGAGCCTAGCCGGTGGGCGTGTTCTTGTTTGTACGGGTAACTACTGTGACCGCTGAGATGACCGCTCTGGCAAAAAGAGAGTAACCAAGTCGCAGGTGCCAGGGCAGTAATGTGTGATCGCTAGAAGTTTTCCTGAATTTTTTGTCTCGCTGTAAAAATATATGAGCTTCTTTGCGACAGAGACTCTTACAAAAAACATGCAAAGTGAAATTTTGTCATGGCATGAGAGGAAATTTTAATGAAATTTTCCGGCAGTCAACCTGTTAATGTCCATAACCCCGACTAAAGTTTTTAAATTCTTCTATTGTAAACATACTTTCATAAAAAGTAAAAATATATTTGGAATTTTGTTTCAAAACTTTTTCCCAGTATTCTCCAAGTGTTTTATTTGCTTTACACTCCCTCCTGTCAACTGAATGTACAGGTGAAAGGTCAATGATGGATAATTTGCTTTTCAGATAGTGGTAGAAGAACAACCCCTCAGTCTGTATCAGCCCAATCACAATCACTTCTTCAAGAAACTAAAGACAAGTGCATCTCCATCGCTTATATATGTCATCTGCAACCTAGACCTGGTGCACTTAACCTTGATAAATGCGTTCGAATGGGAGTACCTCCAGGGCCTTTATTGGGCAAGCTAAAAAGTGGGGAAGATGTTACACTTAGTAATGGAACTGTTGTAAAATCTAAGGATGTGTGTGAACCTGATGACCCTGGACCGGTATTTATAGGTTTGTAGATGTTGATTTTTTAACTGATAAACTTTTATTTATAACGTTTAATTAGAAGAAAAAAATTAATACATGCCCTCTAAATTCAAAGATAGACACACTCCGAGAGTCTAAGGATCACCCAATACTCTTAAAAGTTTGGAAGTAATTGAGTATTAAATACAGATGTAGAGACATCGTCTCTGACTTCACAATTGCTTGTTTTTCTTTTCTGCAACCGGTTTCGCCTTTTCGTCAACACAAAGTTACCGACAGATGAAGATAATCCATTGTAAGCCGGATGCTGGCCTGTTTAAGTATTTATTTATATTGAGACAAAATTTTCCTACGGATAAATTTTGTCTTCAAGTTGGGGTCAGATGTAAGCGGGGTGATTACAGTTGAGTATCTACATTTATGATATTTCTACATACAAAAAAAGTTTGATTTGATCTCTGAAAAGTCGCCATAGAGCTAAATATTTTAGGCGTAAATATATCCAGCATAATATGCATAAAAATATATAGACCGCGAGCAATGTTGAAATTGTGTAGTATTTAATTTGATAAATAAAAAACCAGCTGAGCTAGCTAAAGCGTGAGGTACAATGGTCAATTGAGTGCAAAAAAATTCAAGGAAAGGTGATTCTAAACGGCACCGGCAACGATAGGACGGGTAAGTAACCGCTAAATAGGCCACTTGAGTTGCAATAGAAAATTTCCGCAAAATAAGTGGTTTTGGGGACTTGCGAGCGTCAAGAAATAATTATACTAGGGGACAGTGTTCCAGCAGCCGGCCTCCGGGCTAGGCAGTTTGCCGCCGCGTGATAATCGTCAAGGGTTTCTGTTGAGTAAATTAAAGGGTAAGTGAAATTTCAGTGAGAGAATTAGCTTTTGATTTGAAAGGGCGATTATCGCGAAAGATCGTGGTTCAACGGCCATAGGGGCTGATAAGGCAGAGTACAGAGCTAGTGTATTGCGTAGGATTTTTCTGGGTGAGTTCGTTCCAATTGATATTTTGTTAAATGTTCCCTAATTATTTTTATTAAGAATGGGTCAGCTGTCTCGAGTACCGAATTAATTCTTAAAACTAAGATTGTATGTATATTTTGAATCATATGGGCTGTAAGCTAAATTAGTGTAGATAATTGAGCCGTAGTGCGCTGGACTTATAATCAGAAAGAATGAAATCAGATTAAAATTCAGGTGTTGTTTTATGATAGGAATTTTAAATGGATGTGGAAATAATTGTGAAATTTTATAATACGAGGGAGAGATAGGGCTTGAGTCATGAGAGTTTAGCTGGGACCAATAAGGGGTAAATAAGTGAGAGCTATAATTAAGCTAAGAAAGGGTCAATTATTAGACTAGGAAAATTATACCGGGGTCAAGAACAATGTAGTTTCACCAGTATCAACTTTGTATAACATTTAATCCATTCTAAGGTTTGGAGAAACCTCCTACACCCTCCCGTTTAAATAACCTTTAGGATTTATACTATTAGAATTTCGAGTTTTTAGTATAATTTTAATCCGACCGAAACCTCTGGAATTAAGGAATTTTATTAAAAAATTATTGAAAGTTTTCTTTTGTTTAATTTTAATCATACCAAAACCTTTGAAATCAAAAGGTGTAATAAAATTTATTGAGCTGTATAAAATGTTATCTGTATAACTTTTATTTTTTGTATTAAAGTAATTTTAAAAACTAGATGCTGGGTTTCATTATTAGCTTAGGAAGCCCTAAACTAGAGTTCATATTAACAGTTTCTTATAGGGTGACTCTGATGTACTTGGGTCACTAGGTATACGCTAAGACTGAATATATAGTAAAATTCTGGGAATTTGACCCAGATGATCGGTTTTAGTGTTCCAAATAAATTTAGGCAAGACCTCCCTTGAAGGTCGTAAAACTTAAATATTAGTTTCAAGGTAACAAGGGGTGGAAAAATGGATACACGTGCTGCCAGTCGAACGTTGCCGACCTTAAAATATACTTAAATGAATAATTACTCAAATTTTAATAATAATAATAATTAGAATTTACAGTCATTGAAAAACCTTTGTTTTAAAGAGGAGTAAAGGGCACGTAAAACCCCCCATTACACCATGCTCTCATCCAAAATTTACTGACCAGCCTTTGTCTCTTCTTCCAGAGTTGAAGTATATGGTATGTCCATCGAATTTAAATGCCATATGACTTCCACTCTTTTCACCTATTAGAAATTACTGTAGCCTCGATTTCTGTACATAGGGTCTGACGTTCATCATTTGTTAAAGCTGCTCTTCCTATTGCTACTTTTAAAGCTTGTTTAACTGTTTTGATTAGTTGTTCTCATACTCATTCTGCAGCATGTCGATCACACCTTTGTAGCGTGCCTCATGTATTGTTTGTCAGCCTCTCCAGATAACAAAGACTGCAAGTAGCTAAATTTGTCTGACGCCCCTAAATCTTGATTTTCATGGACAGCTGTTTTAAACTGCTTCCAGAGTAGAATGCATGTTGCCATATCGCCACTAAACTTCCTATATGTAACTTAGGAAGTTTAACACAGTTGTTGGTGATTCTATGAGTGTCAGGTTAGTGTTGAAGACGACATGTCAGTTTTTGAAGAGTCCGAGACCTCATGTGCTGCCTCCTGTTTCTTTATGGATGTTTCCAATCGGGCTACAGCTTCATCATTATATTCAAATATTCTTTGACATTCTTCATTGTAATATACTACTGCTACTTTTCTAAAAATAGTCTCGTTTGCAGCTTTCAAGCTTTCATTTGCAGTCATAATTCTTGAAACTATTACGGCAAGATCACCCATGTTCAATGATTCATCGTTTAGTAACTCATTAGCTAAATTAATGAATTTCGTGAGTTGTGCATCCTACACTTTACGTGAATTCACTTGCTAAATGTTAATTTTATTTTTTATTTTATTTTATTTATTTATATATTCAACGGATCAACCATTTACAATAATAATAAGAACATCTAAAACTACATTAGTCTTAAATAACCTATCTCAATATGAGAACATAATAAAAAAGCAAAACATAACCTGTACACCATATGTACGACAATTCAATCAACAACACCTCTCAAAATGCCTCAAATTGAACGGTCAGAATCATCAAACATATCCAAAAGCTCCGAATACTCATTTGCAGTTCTCGCCACTCTCGACATTGGACTGAAAAAGCCATAATTGGTTCGATGGAAGGGAATCACAAAAACCTCCCTTGCTCTCGTGCGGTCCGGAATCCTTAGAGAGACTAACTCAAGCAAAGAAGGACTATCAATTTTATTCACTAATAATTTATGCAAAAAACAAACATCATTGACAATCCTTCTACCACTGAGTGACTGCAAGTGCAGCCGATTCCGCAAATAAGAAAAGTTAAGATCATTTCTCTGCAAGCCCATTCTGTAAGCACAAATTCTTAAGAATCTATTTTGTATGGCCTTAATCTGATTGATATAAATATTGTAATTTGGACTCCAGACTACAGAAGAGCATTCCAACAAAGAGCAAACCAGACCACAATACAGCCTTCTCAAGCTATTGCATGAAAAATCCAGAGTTGATCTATGAATAAATCCTAACATTTTATATGCTTTAGATACTATATATTCTATGTGATCCTTAAAAGATAACTCCCTATCCAATACAATGCCCAAGTCTTTAATCATTTCCTTCCTCTGTAAAGCACTAGAGCCCATGAAGTACACAAAGTCAATGGGAAACTGAGCTCTAGTGAATGTAATGCAGACACTTATCAACATTCAGAGTCAGAAGATTGTCATCACACCACCGAGCAAAACGATTTAAGTCTTCCTGTAAAAGTAAAGCGTCCTGTCTGGAACGAACCATCTTGAAAATTTTGATATCATCAGCAAACATCAAAATCTGACTATGTTTAAGTGAATGTATGACATCATTGATAAAAAGATTAAAGAGGACTGGTCCACAATGTGAAGCCCGAGGAACACCTGAAGAAACAGTAATACTACCAGAAATGAAGTTTCTGATCTTTACACTCTGCGACCTACCCATAAGGAAGCTGCGCACCCAAGACAACAAATTGGCATTAAAACCCAACAATGCAAGTTTTGACAATAATAAGGCGTGATTAACCTTATCAAATGCTTTGGAGAAATCTGTATACACCGAATCAACCTGTAACCTATCCTCCAAAGCTGAGACCAATGCATTCTGGTAAAGAAGAAGGTTGGTTGTTGTAGATCTTCCTTTAAGAAAACCATGCTGCTGTTCGACGAAAACATGTCTGCATTCCCAAGTTATATGTCTAGAGACAAAAAAGTCAAGAAGTTTGGGTATCTCGGACTGAATACAAACAGCTCTATAATTAGTAACCAAATGCTTTGGTCCCTGCTTATGAACGGGCATCAAATAAGAATGTTTCCAAACATGTGGAAACTCACCAGACAACAAAGACCTGTTAAAGAGAATCCTCAGTGGAATTTCCAAGGTGAAGGCACAAGATTGTAACAGATGGGAGGGGATTCCATCTGGACCGTAAGTAAGTTTATCTTTCAAACTACAGATATGATTAATAATATCAGCAGAAGTAACACTAGGCACGGTCATATTTACCGACTCACGCAAAAAAGGATTGGGACCGACACTCCCAGCTTGACCCTCATACACAGATGAGAAAAAAGTAGCAAAAAGACCCACTGAATCATGCAAAGAATCACTCCTAACATCATCATAATACATAGCCTCAGGAAGATCATAAACCATCCTCAACTTGTTAATATAAGACCAGAAAGAACCCGGATTGTTTTCAAAATTATTCTCAGTATAAGCAATAAAATTTCTGTAACAAGTATCACGAAGATTCCTACATTCTTCTCGGAGACCAGAAAACCTAATATAATCATCTATTCTACCATTTCTTATATTGACTGTGTACCCCCTTCTTCTCAGTTATCATGCCTATAAGCTCGACACTAAACCAAGGAGGGAAACATGATTTTTTACATCTCTTAACTGGAACAAACCGATCCACAGCATTAAACAGAACGCCATAAAAGCATTTCACAGCATCATTTATGTCCAATGACTCATGATATTCCCAGTCACACTCGGAAAGAAAATAATTCATGGTACAATAATCGGCATTACGAAAGTCATAAAAATACTCTTCATAGGGTTCAGTTGGAAGTCTCAAGTGGAAAAGAAATGTCCAGGGGCACATGATGTGCAGTAGCAGGAAAAACCGGATCCAAAGACGCACCAACACATATGTTATCTATATTACTAAAAACTAAATCTAAAGATCTATTCAATTAATTAAATACAAATTTTTTTTGGAACAAGCCCCAAAAGCCAAAACTGTTAGAAACAAGTGAGGCTGATGGACTGTAACCACTAATAACTGGAGCACTCTCAGCACTGCTTGTCCAGGTAACGTTTGGGAGGTTGTAGTCCCCACAGACAATGACCTCAGAATTGGGATGATCAGACAAAACACGATCGACTTAACCACAATGATGTTCATATATAGCAACTTCTGAATTAGGTTGAATGTAACAAACACCAAAAATGAGGCTCCGCCTTCCTATCCTCACCAACACATAAACTTCATTGAGTGAAATATCACCAGCAATCCTAGTAGAATCAAGGTCTTTATGCACAGCTATCAGCACACCAACCCCCATCCCCGATCCCTGATATTGCCCGGAATACACACATCCAGATTATCTTTCAACTTTCGTTTAGTTTTTACAATAAAATAGTGTCATTTACTGATAATTGTCCATTCACTTTTCACATCCCGGCTTTCCGTACCAAAAATGTCAAATAAAAACGTCTTATAATCCTGAGTTCGGTAAATACAGATTATTAACTATTATCAGTATCACCAATATACACTACTACTCCTACCTAAACTTAATTTAGAATGATAAAGAGAAAATCTAATAATCATGTTCCGTTCAAATATCTATCTATTCGTGCAACGGCTGATGTTACACTTTCTAGTGAACTATACAAACATAGGAAGAATACTAAAACCTAAAATGATAACACCCTACAAACTACTTAGAGCTAAGTCACTGCGTTGTCACTCTCTAACTCATTAGGTCCGAGGTGTCTCGTTAATAGTTTTCTATATATTTTTCACTAATGAATCAGTATATAGAATAATATGATATGAATAAAAGAAATTTACTGCCAGAAGTAACTAAAACATTTTGTAATGAAGTCCGAATTTATTAGGGCTATTAGAATAGCGCACCACTCCTTCAGGCGAATATTTATAAGATAAGCAATTCGACTCATTTTAAAAGGACATTCAGAATGGGAAAATTCGCTACGGACGGAGAATAAATCGCGGAATACGAAAGGAATAATTGTTGGTCTGTCACGCGCAATGGTGTTTGTCTAGCGACGTCGCGAGGAGCATGTCAAGCGATGCGGGCCGCAGACCGCAGGCAGAGACAGATGCCTTCAGCTCACGTTCAGAATAGTGTCTCGCTGATATTATTATTTTAGCTAGCGCGGTGATAGTTAGGAATAGGAAAACTACCTGCGTGTGTCTGGTTGTTTCTAGGTGTAATAAGAGCAGCAGGTTAGGGCTATAACGTGAGGATTTAACGAGGGCCTGGAGCAACTATGTTTAGATATTCTCATTAGCGTCTTGTGACAAGGTTAGTTTCGATTCCGGTAATTTCTAACTTGAATTTCTAGGGCGTTATGCTAGGTTTAGATGTGTTAGAGAAAAGTATCGAATTATTGATGCTGAAATAAAGTGTATACAGAATGTTCTGTATTGATGAGTGATTAGGTGGATCACGTTTTGCCCATTTAAGGGAAACTCGAATATTGTGATTTTTGCCGTAATATAGTGAATTTAGGGCGTCTAGCAAATTATACTGTACTATACTGGGTGGCCTATGTTCGGCCTGAGGGCCGGATGTCCTTGGGTGGAGTATGGAGCTACTCTGAATGGTATGTAACCGCTAGACTGAGTGATTGATTAGATGCCCAGCCTAAATAAGTGCCGAGCTGGTTACGTTTTTCGCCCATGTAAGAGGAACGGGGGCACGGATAGTGCTGTTTAAAGTTTTATATTTAATATTTAGGGTGTCTGGCAACCTGTATTGTACTGGGTGGCCTATGTTCAGCCCGAGGGACGGATGTCCTTGGGTGAAGTATGGAGATACTCTGGATGGTAGGTAACAGCTGGACGGAACAGTTAGTTATACGGTATGTTCGTCATAAATAGGGGACAAGTTTAACCAGTTTCGCCCCATTTAAGGGAAACCTGTACACTGAAAAGTGCTAGTGAGGCTTTTTCATTTATTACGTAGTGTGTCTGGCAACTTGTACTGTACTGGGTGGCCTATGTTCGGCCCGAGGGACAGATGTCCTTGGGTGGAGTATGGAGCTACTCTGAATGGTATGTAACAGCTGGATGGGGGTTTCATCAGTCAGCAAGTTATAGTCATATAACGGGGAAGTGGTTTATTTAACCAGGTAACGGGGTATGGTCACAGGGAAAGTGGTAAATTTATACTAGGGCAGAACCGCCCAGTTGATGCATTATATGTTGCTTTCCGCTTGCCGTTGCTTTCATGTGATTTTCTAAGGCTGTGCTAATGTTAATCTAACGCTGCGTTAATTGTAAAAAGCACAAATATTACTTTAGTCGAATATTATTGTATTTTTTAAATATTCACGTATTTGTACCATTTACACTATGAAAGAATGTCTTATCAGAGATAGTGTTATCTGGCATGAGATACAGTGTCAATTTAATCGCATGAACTGAAGCAAATTTTTAGGTTTCATAATTTATGGATTTTTATTATTGTAACTTTTTTTTGTAAATACTTGGATTATTATTAGAAGCTTTTATGAAACTAATTGCATTCCACTGCACCGCTTTTATATAATTGCACTAATGCATGTATGCTTAAGCTAGAATCCTGTGACGGGTTGTACTAGCGGAGGTATATCTGAATTGATAAATATCAATTAACAATTCACCTGTTTATAATATTTCTGCTTCCATCTTTGTAAGATAGGAAAACAGTCATTATCCGGGAGTAAGTAATTAAAGCCTACTTAACTTCCGGGAACTCTGCGGGATATAATAACTTTTGAACCCTGGCTATAGTTTTTCTCCACTCAGCTACCCTAGGACAAGGTTGTTATGAAACAGTAATTTGTGGTGTTCTACTAGGGCCTTAGCAGAAGTCCTCACGGGGATCTAAAAACGTCCTATTTATAGGGAATAAAGATGGCGCTCGAGGAAATATAAATTAGAATATTTAGGTCACGCCCGAAGGACAGATTGTCACACTATCCTCCGGGCATCTGCTTAACCGAGTTCATCACAATTTAATAAGGGTAATACACACACTTTATTGTACAAAATTACATGTTATTTGTTGAACTTTATATAAATGTCATTATTATAAAAGTCTTATGACTTGTTAATAATTCAGTTTTATATAAGAGTACACAAAATGATAATTTATTTTTCAATTCCAGTAATTGAGTGTCCATCAGAAGCACACTTAGATTCTCTAGTAAATAATCAAGCATTTAGGAAGCACCAATCACATGCCACAAACATAGAAGATGTCTGTGATCTAGTTATACATTTCACACCACAGAATGTAATGGACCATCCAAGGTAAGACTTGTGAAATAACCCAGACCTATATTTTTTTTGTGAAATTTCATTTTAAAGCTATAATTAAAACTAAAATACGGTAGTGTCGCTCTTTCCGGGTAAATGGGATTATAGGTAGCTCAGATGACTGGAAACTTGGTAGCTTCAGGCTTTTGCAGCCTATTCTACTGTGTTATTATTGATATACCATTCCATTTGATTTTCTTCAGAAAAACAGCAACATAACCTAACAACGTCCTCTCTTGGTGTATGTAAGATACAGAGAAAACCTGTAATGAGTGCAAATGGTACACCAAGAAAAGTTGTTTTCAACGTGGCCAAACTCATCAAGTTCTGTCAAGCTAAACCGGAGTAATTAGTAATTGAAAAAATATACGTTCAACCACTTTATTTTTGAAAATATAAAATACATGCAAGGCAGAAAATAACATCCGTTGCTCGGCCATTACTCTGCGTGTGTCAAAGGTATCACTTAAGAGGGGGTTCAATAAGGTATGACGGGTGCTTTCTCGGGGTTCACCCCGAGCCCTTAGTCAACTGTCCACCTTTCCACCACTTTCTGTGCTGTCTGCATGCGCTCCCACACTCACTGTAACCATTCCTCGGACTATGATGACAATGTCGTCCGCGTAGCGCTGTACTCCGTACCCCCCTCCCGAGAGCATCGCTAGCAGGCCGTCCACGACTAGGCACCAGAGCAGGGGAAACAGAACGCTCCCCTGCGGACACCCCGCCGCGACCCCCATCAGCAGAGTCCCTTCTGCGAGTAAGGTGAAGACTGTCCTGTCCCTGAGCATGAAACCGGTCCACCTGCAGCCGGTCTCCTCTATTCCACGCTCCCTGACAGCTGCCAGTACCAATCTGAATGATGTGTTGCTGAAGGCCTCCTCATATGTCTAGGAAGGCCACCTCCCTGTTCTCCAGCGTATTCTCCAGTTTCAGCACCAGTTGTTGTTTCTGTTGAGATTCCTGCTCTGTATGCATATTGTCCACAGTGTAGGGGATATGCTTCCAGTACACCGCCCCTAATGTGCCAGTCGAGCAGTTTTTTCATTGTTTTTACAAGAAGGACATGAGACTTATTGGCCTCAGGGACTTTGCCTGGTCTGTTGGACGCCCAGGTTTAGGAATGATTCCGACTTTGTCTGGTCTGTTGGACGTGCAGGTTTAGGAATGAATACAACCCTGGCCAGTCTCCATGCCCGCGGAATATACCCCAGAGCCAGGCTAACTCTCATAATGAGGGTAAGCGCCAGCGCCAGTATGTCTATACCCTATTGGAGCATGATGGGCATTATTCCATCGAATCCCGGGGATTTGAATGGCTTAAAGCTGTTAATGGCCCATCTAATTTTGCTCCAGGTAACCACCTCTTTAGCGACTGTCCAGTTTACTCTCCCTGCCCGCCTGTATGGCGCCTCTATTTCCGAGTGTTCCCAGTCCGGAGGTGATTGGTTTATTATGTTGCAGCCGGGGAAGTGCGTCTGTATTAGGACTTCCATAGTTTCCTCCCCCAACCGTTTAAAGCCTTCCGTAGATGTTTTAAGGGAGCCTATGTTGGTCTGAGTGCCCTTGGACAGGATCTTGTCTAGTCGAGCACTCTCGGATGTGCTCTTCACTTCCTCGCAGTGCCTCCTCCACGACTCCTGTCTGGCGTCCCTCAGTCTTTTGTTATAGCTTGTTAGGGCATGTGAGACGTTCCTGGTGGACACCCTCATTTTCAGTGGGCAGTTGGCGTTATAGGCCAAGGTGATTGCGTCTCGCACTTGGGCTGCCGCAATCCTATTGAATTGTCTATGGTACTCTTAACCCCCCGCAGTTTAGTTTCTGCAGAATATCCCCTTAACGCCACCTCTTAGGTGGGGATATGACCACACACGATTACAGTTCATAAATTGCCCACCCTGAAGCAGGAAATGGACACTATTCTAAACCATCTTGAAATGCCTTAACACAGTTTATATTCAAAAATCATAGGAATTTATGTTGCACTCTCTCACTCAATTCATCAACTTTATATTTAGGATTTCATATAACACTGTTGTGCTCCAATATACTCCAACAAAATTTTTTGAATGATATAAGTGGCAGAGTCATCATTTGATTTGAATGATACGGAAACTCAGATGAACATGACTACTGTCAATAAATTTCACTCACACGTCATGTAGTAAGACACTAGTGATACTTTAAATTCGGACACAACCCTTTGCAAGTTGATACTGGTACATTTTCCCCTCTGTTGTTTTCATTGCCACATGTCTGTTTAATTTAAACTCGAGTTTAAACTTAAGTCTAGGTTTTAATATCTTGTTAATTTTCAGGTATCAACAATGGATGGAAGAGTTTCCCTTAAGCACACAACATCTCATTATGAATGAGACTAATACATGTATGGGAAGTGAATCTGTACATAGGATACAGAAAAAGTTAAATTTGTTATCTACTGACATTTTTCCTCTACTTGGTGATACTGGATCTAAAGTTTCTGATGAACAGGTAAAACTAGCATATACATTTTTTCAAGGCAAGAGTTAAAATTATTGGTTTGTAACCTTAAAGGATTATCTCAAGAATATTTAGCTATTCACATGGTTATAATACTACAAGTTACAAAATTGCATTAGTTAAGCTCAGACTTAGGGCCAGGATTTTCAACATGCATATTTCCATTTAATTTATTCTGAAAATTAACTGATTTGAATGGAGTTTTGCAGACTGGACAAACTGGCGTCACTTCTGTCTGTCTGTTACATATATCACTGTATCATCTGCAAAGATTTGATACTTACAATAATCAAGAACACTGCCAATATTATTTATATACAACAGAAATGAAGGTGGTCTCAGTCTGCCTACTTGTGGAATTCCAGTTTCTGTTTTTATTGACCTAGACTTTTGATTCACACCTGACTTTCTGAAGCCGATCTGATAAATAACTTCTGAATCAATCGAAACATGATCTGGGAACGAATTTTTTTCAGACCTGGTCGAATGCTTTGGGTATGTCTAGAGCGACAATCTGGGATTCACCATGTAGTTCCATAGACTTGTTCCAAGAATTGGTGACAAAGGAGAGGAGGTGGGCAGTTGATCTGCGCTGACGGATTCCACACTGCCTGTCGTGGATTAGACTGTGTTTTTCATGAAATTTTAGTAATTCGGTCTTTATATACTTTTCCATCACTTTAGAAATGACTGAAAGGAGAGAAATAGGCCTGTAGTTGCTAGGAAGCGCTTTGGATCCTTTCTTGGGGACGGGTTGTACTCGAGCGGTTTTCCAGTTGCTAGGGAATATGCCTCTATTGTAGGATGTCTGAAACAGACGAGTCAGGACAGGAGCAAGTCCTGGTGCGCATTTTTTGAAAACAATTGCTGGGATCTCGTCAAGGCTAGGGGCTTTCCTGGTATTAAGAGAAGAGAGCATCTTTCGTACTTTTTAATTTTGAAAATGATATCCATCATTTTATGCGTGACATTCGGGATTGTTGGTGGTTGGTCATTTGGAGGTGGGTTGAGAGTAGAATTGCCGGCGAACAACGAGGCAAAAAGTTCAGCCTTGCCCAGGGCGGTAGAAACAATTTCATCCCCTGAGACAAGAGGTGGGAACATGCTTTTGCAGAAATTATTCCCAATAGATTTAGCAAGAGTCCAGAAGGGTTTGCTGCCGTTGGAGCTTGAGAGGACTTTGTTTTTGATGTGGTTATTAAACGAGTTTTTTTTGCCTCAGAAAGAATGTGGACATAGAGGTTTCTTGCGTCGTTAAATGCTTGACGGTTTTCTTGGCTGGGATTGTGTAGAAACGTTTTGAGAGCTTTGACCTTTTCAAGTCTGGCCTTGTCACAGGATTTAGAGAACCAGGGCTTTTAAGTGGCTGAAGGAGTTTTCTGTGTACGTGGAATAAATAATTCCAGGCCAGCTTGGCTGATTTCGGTGACGTTTTGTGAGATATCTTATGTTTTGTATCATATCATCATTAGCCTTCACTTAAACATGGTCCTTTGAAGAAGAAACCAGTACTTTTGGTCAAACAGTGAGCACCAAATTCCTTTTACGAAAACACTGGCTACTGTTGTAACATGATATTACTCAATCTATGTTAAATGATTAGAATATCAATTTAACCTACTTATACAATTGTTTAGGGAGCGGAGGATAACTTGACGAATAAACTCGTTGAACTAGGCGTATGTAGACATCGGTAACGGTTTAATGGTAACTTTAATAATTCACAAAAACTCAACAATAATACTATTAACAAACTGAATGAATTTAAACGTGGACTGTTTACATCGTGAATCTTAATTGAACAGTGTTATTATGTTTACATAATTAAATCACAAGTATCACGTCGTTACATCTTAAGCAATCTAAATTAACTGTCTACATCGTAAGAACTTAATTCACTAGTCTAACATTGTAAGAACTTATTTAACTGATCTCCCCTTGACATTCACCAACAATACTACTCATAGTTTCTTAATTAGTTTGCGACCTTCCAATTTGCAGACTTCAGCATTCCTGCATACCTTGTACGTTGCGAATTTACTTTGTTTACTGTTTACATACTAAATGTGATATTTTCAATGCCAATCGATACAATTCTGACCTCTAATTATGTGCAATATTTACATTCCTTAGTGTAAAGAATTATACTAAACTAATTTCACTTATTATTTTAGTGTTTTTAACAATTATGTTTCTACACCTGTTATGGCCCTTCTGTCAAATTTTACCGTTCTCTGAACAACAATTATAATTACAATTAATAGCAAATGCCAAAGTCCCGATTACTTAAAATTAAATGTTTTTATTGTCTCTTACAGCCCCTCTCAGGAACAAACCTTTGTACTTGAACACTTGATGTTCAATTTCCCTGTTAAATGAGTTTCTGTTAAACATATTATACCATAATCAGCTGACTCTCCATAAATTATCTCAGCTCATCAATATTAGACTTTGAACGTTCATATCACATACATATTTTTGATTCAGTAAGATAATCTGTCAATTTATTTTTCAATTGATGTTTGGATCCAAATATCTTAACGCAGTAACCAATTACCATTTATAGTTCTCATGTTCTTCTGCCTGTTAATGCCATAAAGCTGAAACGGGTTACAGAGGAAATAAGAAGCTATTGTGAAGCTAGTGTGTGTATTTAAAAATATACACAACCTTTTTTCCAAACCTTTATTGCTTTATATTCTTTGGAAAACATTTTGTAGTTTTACTTTTTTTGTTATTGCTATTAATAGTTGTTTCTAATATTGCTACTTTTACCGTCAACGATATTATTTTAGGATTTTGCTTTGCCAGCATCGAAGAAGTTAAAGTGTGATAGTATGTCCAATGGAGTCGTTAACAACACAACACCAACACTGGAAAATTTAACAGTTAATTCACGACCATCTACTCCTGGTTTGTTACAGATATATGCAAATACTTTATTTAGCTATCACCTGAGACCAAAGAGAGGTTTAGATAGGTTCGTATTTATTGTTTGACAATTTTGTTACTTGATCTCAGAGCCCAGTTTATTTATTTACTCAAACAGCAAAGTTACGTAACTAATTCCTATAGATTTCTATAATAATAATAAAACATTCTGTATTGTCCAAAATACTTTAAAACATTGTACAAATTGTTTTAAAAGTAAGGAATAAATTCATTTTCTTTGTAATCAGTAATTTTTAAGACAAATTTTGAAAAAGAGATACTTAGGTTTTGAAACGTCACTTTTTAAGTAAAAGCCTTTCTACGAGTGAAGATTGGAAACTGTGATCAGCACTGATAAGTACAATTTGGAGAACCCAATTCATCACAATACAGTTTTTAGACCTGATGATCGTTTCGCCAAGAAATTTAACGTCACCAGTGGCATTAATAAACTAAGCGAATAAAAACTAGAATTACTGTTTATATGTTAGTTGACAAGCAGTTGTGAACAGCATCCTCTACGAAGGTATACAGGCAGACCCCCCACTGTTGAGTCTTAAATCCCTGTAATTAAAGTTGCATACCTGCTTTTGTAAAAGTAGAGTATATAATTTTAACAAATCTTTGCATAAATCAGAATATATTTCAGTTTAATGACGAATTTTTTGAATTCGCACCAGAATTTTTCACAAAAAACAGCTAGTTTAAATTTTCTGCTTCATACATTAATGTTAGCGGAATCTATGACTTTCAGAGCAGATAAAACGGACAAAACCGTCGTCCGTTTACCATTTGGACCTTTTTAATAAGGCCAATTTACAGCTAAGATTTTCTACAAAAAAAAATACATAAAAAAATTTGCTAGGTTACCCAAAGGATAAAGATAAAACCACAGAAGTGTCGGGAATCTATGAAATAGGTTGTAAGGATTGTGAGCTTAAATATGTTGGGCAAACTAAAAGAACTATTGACACTAGATTCAAAGAACATTTAACGCGACTGATATATAGAGTATTGATAAATCATGTATTGCTCAGCATATTTAAGATAATAATTATCATGTAGATAAAGAAAGTCTCAAGTTAATCAAAAATGTCAGGCAGTCGTGACAGTTAGATGCTTATGAAAGTATATACGGGGTGTTTTATAATTGAATGTCAATATTTTAGTGGGTGATTTTTGGGTCCATTTTAAGAAGAAAACTTTATATGAACGTATGTCCTAAACGTCTTAACTTTTGAGATACAGGGTGGTAAAATTTTTAAAAATAACTAATTTTTTAAATAATCTCTGTAATACCACTCCAGATATTTTAATGAAATTTCGTATACAGGTACTACACATCAAGAGGCATTTCTTCATTTACCACATTTCTTTTTATTTTCACCAGTGAAGTTTGTGCGGAATCTTACCTGCATATTTTGGCAGACATTGATGGTACGCCACTAAAATCTCTTAAAATAAAAATTGTTATTGAAATTACCATTCATTTCTAAGCAAATTTGATTACTTGGTCTTTTTCAGTCCATTTTTCGCCTAAAAAAAATAAAATATATTTCTCTGCATGGTCATAACAATATCGTTAATATGACAATAGCACAATGTAGAGAAATAGTAGGCTGTGTCTGTAAGAAGAAAACTTCATATGAACGTATGTCCTAAACGTCTTTAATTTTGATTTAAAATAAAATACAATAAAACATAAAAATTAGATAAGTTGTTGAAAATGCCCTCCACCTGCAATAATGCAAGCTTCAGCTCTTTGGATCGTATTGTCGCACACTCTTTGAAGTATACCGCCAGTATTTCTTATTATATCGCAGGAAGCTATTATATGATTCTTTAGCTCTTCTAGAGTGTTCACTGGGGTGCGGTAAACTAGAGTTTTAAAATGCCCCTATAAGAAAAAGTCCAAACTATTTGGATCTGGGGACGTAGGAGGATGGTTGGGGTCCACCATGACCTACCCATCAGTTATTAAATGTGTAATTTAAATATTCTCTTGCTTCAATACTAAAGTAAGCGGGCACACTGTCATGCATGAACCACATTGTATTTCTAATTAAAATTGGTACTTCTTCTAGCAATATGGGCAAATCCTCCTCTAGAAACCGGCGATAATTATGGCCATTTAGTCTTTCTGGTGGGAAAAAAGGTCCAATTAAGTAATTTCTAATAATTCCAGCCCATACATTCACTGAAAATTCTACCTGATGGTTAAATTGTACAACTGCATGGGGATTTTCGTCTGCCCAAATATGATTATTATGATAATTTCTGATGGCGTTTCTGGAGAAGTTAGCTTCATCTGTAAACATTATTTTACTGTCAAACAAGGGATTGTGCGCAATTTTCTCCAAAAATCAATGACAAAAATTAACTCGTAAAGGAAAGTCTCGGGGAAGTAACGCTTGAACCCATTGAATATGATACGGGTATAACAGAAATTCGTGTAATATTTTCCAAACCATAACGTGCGAGATATTCAAATTATTACAAATTTTTCTAGTACTAAGTTCAGGATTTTCATCAATCGAATTTAAAATTGCTTCTTCAATTTCTGGAGTTCTTATAGTTCGATGGGCCCCCTTTAATTGATTATTTGGCTTCAAACTACCAGTTTCAGTCAATCTTCTATGAACATTTGCAAACGTTCACCTATCATGTATGACTATTAGGAAAGCACTCTTGATCAAATCGCCTAGCTTCCGGTGATCTTCCATTAGCCAAACTGTACATGTAATGTATGTCTGCCATCTCCTCATTAGTAAATTCAAGCATTTATTTTCAAAATAACAAACTGCTCAGATATTTTAAACACCAAAGACACGAAGAGTTGTAATGTAATGTATGTCTGCCATCTCCTCATTAGTAAATTCAAGCATTTATTTTCAAAATAACAAACTGCTCAGATATTTTAAACACCAAAGACGCGAAGTGTTGAATTGAAAACGGAACTGTCAAAGTAAATGGCAACAGAAATAATCATTCTTACACACAGCCTACTATTCTCTACATTGTGCTATTGTCATATTAACGGTATTGTTATGACCACGCAGAGAAATAGATTATATTTTTTTTAAATGAAAACTGTGCATTAGACCGAAAAAAACCAAGTAATCAAATTTGCTTAGAAGTGAATGGGATTTCAAAAATAATTTTTATTCTAAGAGATATGGGTGGCGTACCATCAATGTCTGCCAAAATATGCAGGTAAGATTCTGTACGAACGTCACTGGTGAAAATAAAAAGAAATGTGGTACATGAAAAAATGCCTCTTGATGCATAGTACCTGTATACGAAATTTCATTAAAATATCTAAATTGGTATTACAGATATTATTAAAAAATTACTTATTTTGAAAAAATTTTCCGCCCTGTATATTAAAAGTTAAGACGTTTAGGTCATAAGTTCATATGAAGTTTTCTCTTAAAATGGATCCAAAAATAACCCCCTTAAATATTGACATTCAATTAGAAAACACTCTGTATATCGTTAGAAATTTTGACAAAAATGTTTCGATGAATAGAGTTGTTCCGGGACTGCGTAGTCCATTGTTCAAACTTGTTAGCTTAATAATCAGTGTGTGCTTCTTAGAAGGAATATTTCATAACGACACACAGTTTTACAAAAGCATGTATGCAATTTTTATTAAAGCGATTTAAGACTCAACAGTGGGGGGGTCTGTTTGTATACCTTCGTAGAGGACGCTGTTCGCAATTGCTTGGCAACAAACATATAAATAGTAGTTCTAGTTATTATTCACTTAGTTTCTTCATTCCACTGATGATAGTAACCTTGTTAGTGAAACGATCATCGGGTCTAAAAACTATTGTGATGAATTGGGTTTTCCAAATTGTACTTTAAAGTCTTTCTACCTACTCCAACCCGCTCTGAAAGGTAACTACCCTCACAAAATTTTTAAACGGCAGGTGGGGTCATGTGGTACCTCTTTTTAAAGGAAAATTATCGATTCAACACTATAAAAAAAAACAGTTTTGTTCAATGATGACGAAACAATAAATTACTTTCAAAAAGCAAAGAATAAATAAATTCTATGACAAGTTAAGTGGATTTAAAAAATACTAAATCTTGTGCCTGAAAAGAGCTTCATTTTGTTCCTTACAACATCAAAGTTGTTCGACAAATACTCATAGCACATTATTAATGATTGCTGGATGTTTAGCAGTTATTTCTTGCAAATTTTTGGCCAGTTCCGGTTAACTTTGATTTTAGATATCACCATAAGAGAAAATCCATATGTGTGATATTAGTAGACCTTGGTGGCCACCCTATAGGCTCTCTTTTTCCATGTTCGGAAACACCTGAGTTAAGTAATTCCAGACAGGGAGTGCATATTGTGGGGGTGCTTCATCCTGCTGAAAAAAGATATGGTTAGCTGGAAGATCAGGTTGTTCAAGATCCAGTGGCGATTATTATTCCAATGTAGAAAACAATAATCTCAGGTTAATCAAAAGTATAAAAGTATCAGGCAACCACGGATTAGCGCAGATGGATATATATATATATATATATATATATATATATATATATATATATATATATATATATATATATATATATATATATATATATATATATATATATATATATATATATATATATATATATATATATGTACAGGCCTTCATTAATTCCCGAGTCCTACGTGACCGCTTAAGTTAGGCAACCAAACATACAGGGTTGTACAACCTGAATAAATGAAATCCCTAAGTTGTCAGTGGCGTCTCTTATTTCCTTTGTGGTTTTATAAAAAATATAAAAATTATAATAAGGTGAAACAGTAAATGTCTTAAACTTTTAGTTTTCTTCAATTCTACTTCCACATTTACGCATTAGAGTGAAAATATTTTTCGCAGAGCAAAAAACTTTTTGTTTTGCTCAGTTGAGATTAAAATTGACCTATCGCGATGCGATGCATTAGCGGCATTCCGCTGATGATGTAATGTCAATTTTGAGGTTTCAAGGGTTGGGGAATTCAAATGTAACATTGTTAATTTTAACATTAATAACCAGTTCGTAAATACATTATAAAAAATTACTTTTATTTTGTATAGATATCAAAATAAAACAAACAAAACTAGCATTACAAAAAACATTTTAATTAGTGTTCAGTAAATAAAATAAGTTTTTAAAATTTTTTGCATTTCTTATAAAAAGGGTTATTTAAACATCTAATTTAAGGTTTTAGGAATGTGTATTGTGTAACATGTAACAAATATGTACCTGTTTGGGCAGATAACAGACAAACAGATTTGGTAGGGCTTCGTTCCATGCGATGTTGAATATTGTCAACAACATTCTCTATTAGAATAGTTGGCCTGCCTGTATATTTGCCTTTGCAAATACAGTGCTTCTCCTCATATCGTTTAATAAGGACCAATCTGTGATTTTTAAAAATATCATATGGAATGTTATCCTCGGGAAAAGCTTCAGAATATTGCTCGATGCATGATTGTATCGAATAAGACCAACTTCCATTTGGATTTCGTGTACCACTGCCAAAATGGGCCATTAAAATAAAGATATCCTTACAATCAAGTCTAAAAAAATGGAACATATAAATAAACATAACCTTAACATACCTACACTTTTAACTTAGGTAAAAACGCAATGAAAATGCTAAGTTTTGATGATAAAAACTGTTTATTTTTATTGTCCACCAGATATAGAATTATTTGAAGAAGATAAACACTGGTCGAACTTGGCAAATGCACAATATACATACAAAATAACTGGTCAAAAGGGAAATGAGCGCCAATGGACTGAACTGTCAATTGATTTAGTAACTTTGGGGTCCCTAGTCTAGTGGTTTTTTTGGTTACTTTTTGACTACCAACTCATAAAATCATATTCCACTAAGAGAGAGACAGAATCCGGTCACGTGGGACTCGGGAATTAATGAAGGCCCTGTATGTCACTAAAAGTATAAATAAAAAATGCTTCGTAGTTAGGGCAGGCCAAACTCTGTATAGTTTGTTGTTTGATCAATGCTTCCTTCAAACAAAAACTGCCGACTCCTTGTCTAAACAATGATAATGAAATTTTTTAGTAGAGGGGCTTCCGGTAAACATAAACAGTGAAAGTTTATTTGAGACCTTCCATTAAGGGTGTTGTCAATTACCTAGTACTTAATATAAACACAATTTTAATTTTTAAGTACTTAATTTATTCATCCGGTGATGCTAACCTTGTTAGTGAAACGATCGTCAGGTCTTAAAAACGTGATGTGGTGATTTGGGTTCTTCAAAGTGTACTTAACATAGATTCCAATCTTCAGTTAATAATTCAAGGGAATTAAATGTTTTTAGTGTAGTGATTTTTAAATATCATTTGTACTAAACTTTTAGCACATAGAGTTCGTAATTATTCCCTAATCTATGTGGTGATCATAAAGTAAGGGGGTATACTTTAAAGTCTTATATAATTTTAGGAAATCAAGCTTGTAGCAATAAGTAAATGGAATCTAGTTGCTTCAACAATTGAATTTTACTGTATCTACGGAAAACAAAAGAGTTGTCGTGTCAACTCCTGATACAAGTGTCAAATGTAATCATCGTGATTTAGAGAATTGTTCTCAAAATAAAACTTATGTAAACGTACATTCAAACGATTTAGACTTCAATAACATGGATCTACAAACAAGAATTGGTTAAGTACAACGTTATTATGATTTTGGTAGAAATTACACTGCTGGATTATGAAGATTTCATACGACAATGTGTTTGATAACTGGGCCCTGTCAAATGTAAGCGTACCATAATTTGATTACCAAATTTGATAGAACAGGGTCTGTAACTGAACTACTGAGATCAGAAAGACTAACGACTAGGGATGTCCAAGTTGCAGAAGTTCTTCTGGAAGTAGTGTGAACTCGATATCAAAACGATTGCAAATGCCAAAATCCTAAAAATGTATCTGAAACTGCTGTATGAATTATAAGATGCAGATATTCCTATCAGGTATGATTTTTCTTTACGAGCATTGGCTCAGATGGAAATTGACCCCAATGGTTATCCCATATTTTATAGACAGATGAGGCCCATTTGTCTTCAAATGGTGGAGTGAATACTTAAAACTGTCGAATATCGCCAACAGATAATCCACATGAGATCGTTCAGGAAGGTCTTCATGACAAAAGTGTCACCGTTTGGTGCAGTTTCACAGCTAATTTTATCATTGGACCATACTTTTTTGAGGAGACACAAAATGGAGAGGCCATATCTGTAACTGTTAGATTAGATTAGATTTTATTGTGAGTGGGCTATTTCAGTCCCTCCACCGCGACCTTAGGTCTATTGTGGCTCACGTCTAATTATTTAGATTTCACCCATCAATTCCAGCTCCCTGAGGGAGTCGATCTTTTCTTGAGGGTGAGAGTCTGTTTGACAGGTATACTGCCACCTGAGTAAAGTTGCTTGCCCGTTTCGAAGCTCAAAGAGAGATAACCTCTCTCCGAGTTCGTCTGGACCCGACATCCGTCAGTGTTTGCCTCGAGGCGGTATCATGAAGTCCCGCTCTCGAGCAGCATCTAATCTCCAGTTGTAATCCACCCCTAGAGATCTCAGCTCCCCTCAGGCTCTTCCAAACCTGACACCTAACAGTGTTAAGACGCAAGGCAACATCCCATTGAGTCCTGCTCCCGAGCACCACCCCAGTGAGGCCGTAGCACACAGTATGGGCTCCAAACTGCGGGTGTTTACCACTCATCAGAGATCAGAGCCCCCCGGGACGTCTGGACACACGACACACGCCAGGGCTCAATCCAGGGCGGTATCATCTGGAACCCCGCTCCCGAGTAACAACCAAGCGAGGCCAATTGTCAGTCTCTGAGGCCACAGTGGGGGCGCCAAACTACGGGTGCATATCACTCCCCAAAGATGTCTGCCTCCCCCCAGCCTCACCTGCACCAGATTCCCGCCAGTGTTTCATTGACTCGAGGCGGTATCATGAAGTCCCGCCCTCGAGCAGCATCCAGGCAGGGTCGTTAGCCTGTATCGATGCTCACAGAGTAGGCTCAAGTCTCCAGGTGTAATCCACCCCTAGAGACCCCAGCCACCTCCGGGTTCGTCCAGGTCCAACACCTGCCAGCGTTAGCTTAAATTTCACCCAACAAATCGAGCTTCCGACAGGAGACGACACCTGCGAGGTGAAACTTTGTTTGACAGATGTACTGCCATCCGAGTGAAGTCGCTTGCCCGTCTCAAAGCTCAAAGAGAGATAACCTCTCTCCGAGTTCGTCTGGACCAGACATCCGTCAGTGTTTGACTCAGTGCAGTATCATGAAGTTCTGTATCCGAGCAGCATCCAAGTGAGGTCGTTTGTCCGTTTAGAAGCTCACAGAAGAGGCCTCAACCCTTAGTTTTATTCCACCCCTAAAGATCTCAGCTCTCCTCCGGGTTTGTCTAGACCCGACACTCAGCAGTGCTAGACTCACGGCGACATCCCATCGAGCATCGCACAAGCGAGGCCGTCCGTCCGTTCCGAAACACACAGTGGGGGCCCCAAACTCCGGGTGTTTACCACTCATCAGAGTTGTCAACCCCCTCCGGGTCGTCTAGACACACGACACCCGCCAGCACTCAACCCAAGGCGGCACCCATCCGGAACCCCGCTCCCGAGTAACAACCAAGCGCGGGCAACCATCCATTTCTAAGCTCAGAGTGGAGGCCTCAAAATCCGGGTGTACATCACTCTCCAGAGATATCCGCCTCCCTCCAGGCCCACATGGACAAGACCCCTGCCAGTGTTTGATTCCAATTAGTCGCCTTTTACGACTGGCAGGATTTACCTTGGGCCTATTCTTTTAGTTAGTCCCCGGACCCACAGGGGACATCTGTAACTGTTACTGGTGCACGATACCTGCAGATGTTACGAGATTATGCCATTTCACGGTAACAAAACGAGCATGAAGGAATTGAAAACATGTTTTTTTATGCAGGAAGAAGCACCACTGCATATTCACCGACCAGTTAAAGAATTGTTAACTCATGTTTTCCAAGATTGTGTTATAAGCAGAGATTTTGTAAATTCATGGCCTCCATGATCCCCTGACCTTAACCCAGCGGATTACTGGCTGTGAGGTTACTTAAAAAATTTGGTGTTTAAAACACAACCAACTACCCTGGAAGAATTAAAAAGCTCAATAAGGGGGACAACAAAAAATTCTGAATAAATAATGCTGTGTACAATTTGGAGGAATGGTTGCTGATTGTGCAGCAGCAAAATGGACGACATATCGAACATTTGCGTTAACCACTGTTGGACATAATAAATCCCATTATTTAAGCAATCGAATTTCTTTCACATCCTGCTTTTAACTGCATTTGTTAAAAAGACATGTAGTAGTAGTAGCAGTGGTGGGGAGGCCAACGCCAAGCAAGTAGGCCACAATGGGCCCTTTTTGCCAACCCCAGCAACACAGCAACCATGCTCTACTCTTCCTCGGTTCCGTCGCCAAACCGCCTCGACCTCGAAATGAAGGCCATGACAGTCTTCAATTGGACAGTACTTACCTGATTCCTCTGCAGAGTCCTAGATCCAAACAATTCTGCTCGAAGACTCCCAAAAGCCTCGTATTCACACAGGTAGTGGTAGGACGTTTCTTTATCCTCACCGCATTCATGGCAAATGAGATCCCTCTCTACCCCTATTAATGTGAGGTGTCTTCTAAAGGCGCAGTGGCCTGTCAGCACTCCAAGGATGCGGCGAAGCGTAGGTCGACTCCTACCGAGTAGCCAGACAGCTTTATCTCTGTCTGGCCCCTCCACGAAGTCCCTCGCCTGCCTACAGTCACCAACCGACCCCCAATGCTTCTCCATTGCTTCCTCTGTCCACCTGTCTAAGGCGACAGAGACTGTCTTCCTACTTATGCCTATCGCAGGCTCCGGGCCACAGAACGGCCGCCGGGAACCAAGCCTAGCGAGATTATTCGCCACCTCATTCCACGCTACGCCACAGTGTCCCGGAACCCACACCAGTTGCACCTCCTTTGTCCTGGCTAGTCCTTTGAGGGCGTCAGCGCACTCCTGAACCAAGACTGCCCGGAGTACCGCCTGGCAATCCGAGCAAATGTACACACATTTCTCGGGGCTCCTCCTCACATCCTGTCTATTGGCCACAGACAGGATAGTGTACACCTCTGTTTCGAATGCCGTTGTATATGCGCCAAGAGCATAACTCTCGCGCACCCCTAGGCCTTTGATGTATATTCCCGCCCCGGAGGATTGTTGATCCTCCAGCCGCAATCCATCGGTGAAACAGACCAGGCTTGCAGGCTGGAATGCAACCTTATTTTCCCTACACTGATCCCTACTGGGGATCCTGAGGGTATATAGCCTAGTCAACCTAATATCGTCCTCAGGATCCTGTACCTTCATGGTGGAAATCGGAATTTCCTTTTCCTCCTCCTTGGCAACTCTTGCATGCACTATTTCTGCTCCCTCTCCGCACCAGTTTCCAGAGTCTCGCATTCTAAGATGCGACGCCATAGCCTCCCTTCTGATACAGATGGGAAGCGGTGGCAGCATCAGCAAGACCTCTAGCGCGGCTGAGGGTGTCGTCCTCATAGCGCCCGTGATACCCAGGATTGCCAGCCTTTGGAGTTTGACCAGCTTCCTGCTGGTAGTTTGGTTCACACCACATCACCAGACCAACGCCCCATAGAGGATTCTCGGCCTGACGATCGCAGTGTAATTCCAGTGAAGGATCTGAGGATTAAGTCCCCAGGTCCTCCCTATCACTCGACGCAGCTGCCAGAGGGTCGCTAGTCCCTTCCTCACTACTCGTTCTATTTGCGACCCCCATGTTAGTTTGGAGTCCAGGATCACCCCCAGATATTTGACCTCCCGCACTAAAGCTAAAGGTTTTCCAAACATTACGGGCGCCCTGAACCCCTCTACATTTCCCTTCTTGGTGAATAGGATCATCTCCATCTTCGCCAGGTTTATGGAGAGTCCCAGCTCACCACACCACCTTTCAATTATGCTACAGGCAGCTTGCATGTTAAAAAGGCATAGAAAGCTGAAATATTTCCCTTACTTTATGATAACCTTGTATATTTCACATGTTTCTTTCATGAAATCTCTTATTTTTAGGTCATCTGAAATGGTTTTAACTCCCAAACAATACATAGAAGAAACTATGAATGAAGAGGGCTTTTCAAGTATTCTTCAAGAACTGAAGCAAAAATTTGAAGAGAAAAAAAGTCAATTGTCTATAAAGCCCCATCCCAGAATATTGTTTTTAGGCACTGGTTCCTGTATACCAAATAAGACACGAAACACCAGTGGAATTTTGTTAACCACAAGGTAAGATCTGATCAAATTCATTATTTGGATTATCTGCATCATTTTTAGGTCTCTCATTGGTTTTGTATTGTTAAATGTACCATGAACCTTTCCAATAAATAATGATATGCTATTTTTATTTGCTTGTAGTGAGAACCGTCACATCTTGGTGGATTGCGGTGAAGGTACCTGTGGTCAAATTGTCAGATTTTTTGGCCGCGACAAATCAAACCATATATTAGCCAACATTGATGCTGTCTATGTGTCACATCTACATGCTGACCATCACATAGGCCTCATTGGTGTATTGCAGGGTAGACGAAGTGCATTACAAACGCTACAGATTGACAGACTACCCGTAGTATTGTTTGCTCCTAAGCAGATAATAACATGGCTGAACTTTTACGATAAATGTTTTGAGAACATTGCTGAGGAGTACAGGCTGATACCCAATAGTGACCTGGTGAGTTGTGTAAAGAAGTAGGCCCATTCGTTTTAATGATTGTAAATAAAATCAGTTGATAGGAACAAAAAGTTGGAGAATTAATTCAAATAATCGCTGTTCCACCTCATAACCATATGCATTGGCAAATACCGGTCTGTACTTCCTCTTCCAAAAACATTGACTAATTGGTAGCGGTGTGTGAACCTATGTTTTTTCGAACAGAACTACGAACGGACCCAAGCAAATATGTACTTCGAACTTCGAACCTCAGAAATTTTATGTCTAAGGTTCACAGTCAAACTTCTTAAAAATTCAAAATTGAACATCGAACTAACCAAAATCCTTCAATGTTCGTATATTATTTCGTTAAATACAAAATTTAGGTATATTGTAGATTAACACCCACTCAGTGTGGCTCAAATTCGAGCCTCATCATTGGGATCTCAGAAACTGTAAGAGATACAACGTCGGTTAAATTATGGCAAAGTTCCGTAATTTGATGCTCAGCAAAATGCAGTTTAGAAAATTAGAAAATTCCAAATACTTCCGGTGATAATCGAAAAAAACCGAAAACTCATAAAATCTGTTTTTTTTTGGCGTTATTTAAAAAAATATAACAAAATGAATCACACTTCACCAAGGTCACTTTTCCTCTCCTACAAGATGGCATTTTCAAATTTGAAATCCGATGTTTCGTCTTTCAGAAACCATCAACTCAATTTTTTCAAATACGGCCCTGGATTTTTTATTTCATATTTTGTTTCCCTTGGACTACCTAAAAACAATGCCTCGTAGCTTTTTGGTTTTTAAACGTTTTGATAACAAAAAGCTCGGGACGCAGCAAGTGCGTTATGGTAGTGAATTTTGATTAAATGCTTCAAATTTGAATAACTCAATTTTATATAAACTTAGAAAGTGTAATTTCGGAATGTAGTGAGGCCTTTTCTAGGGCAAAATATCCACCAAATTTCATTAAAATAACTTTGTAATTTTCTGAGAAAAAAAAATCGAAAGAAAATTTAAAATTTGAATAACTCAATTTTCTATAAACCTATAAAGTTGAATTTTGGTACGTAGTAAGGTGTCTCCCAAGGCAACATATATGGTAAATTTCGGAGATAACAATTTTTTTGAAAGAAAACTCAAAATGTTCCCGGAAAACATCGTCCGATTTTCCTGGTTAACGGACTCAGCCAAGCCATTAATAAAAGAAAGGCACTTGCCGAGTTTCATTGAAATCGGTTTATTATTTTTTGAGTTATCAGATGGAAACTGACCCCGGATATGGGTTCTAGGGGTCTTAGTTCGCGCTCATTTGAAAAGAAATTTGCAAAGTCTCACCATCGATACCTGTCTATTAGTGAATTTTTGTAAAATAAAAAATCACTAAAAAAGATATTTTCAGTGTTTTTTGAAAATATTAAATGCTTACTTAACTTTTAAAATGGACAAATTAAAAAACCTAAAGTAAATGCTCGAATAAGCATTTTCGCATACGTCTTCGCAGATTGTTCATAACAGCCCGGTGGATTATTCTTCCTCTTGCTCGTAGAGTTATGAATTCTAACACTAACTTTTGGCGCAAAATGTTTATATCATTCGGATAAGTATCCTTGAATAAGCAATTTTTCAAGAATCCCCATAAAAAATAATTCAGCGGGGACAAATCAGGACTTCTGGCAGGCCAGTGCACCACTCCTTCTTTCCAATCCATTGATTAGGAAATGTTTCATTAAGAAACTCGGTTACTGCCCTTCCATTATAGGGTGGTGCACCATCCTGTTGCCACCACAGCTGCCGCAGCATATTCAACGGTTCATCTTCAAGCGCATCGAATATATAATTATGGATTAAATTAAGATACCGTTCAGTATTTAAGTTTCCATCATAAATAATTGGCCCTAAGATTTTGGTTCGATACATTCCAACCCAAACATTGAATGATTTTCGTCCCTGTCTTCGAACTTGCCGATTTTGGTACGGATTTTCTACTGTATAATAATGCTCATTGTTTCTGTTAAAAAGGCCGCTTGTGGAAAAATTACATTCATCTGTCCAGATGATTTTATTTAAGAAATCATCATCTTGCATTTTTCCATCAAGCCAATTGCAGAATTCAGGCCTTCTGTCCCAGTCTCCTGGTCTTAGTTCTTGGCAAACATGAAGTTTATAGGGATGATACCTATGTTTTTTGAAAACCCTCTGAAATCGGCTTCTAGGCCTATTCAGTTCAGAAGCAAATTGCCGTATTGAACCACGAGGATTTTCCGTAACCTTTAACAAAACGTTTTGGTGAAATATATTTGACATGTTATTGCAAAATATTATAGTAATAAAAGATTGCATAGCATCATTTTATAACGATACTTACAGCATTTAAAACAGCTTCTTCATCTTCAGCTTCCATTTGTTGGCCGTACAAATTTCTAGGTTTACCAAAACTACCAAAGAGACCTAAATTTCTGTCCAAATTGTTAAAATATGAATAATGGGGTTGTGGACGCTCGGGGTATTGCTCTAAATACCGTTCACATGAAATATGCGAGTTTCTGTTATTACTATAATAAATCCGAAGCATATCACGTTTCTCGAAATTGGAAAACACCATTTTTGCTCTCTTAATGTTTATTTTAAAAGTTAAATTGTCAAAAGTTCTATTGTCATATTATGACAAGCGAGGACTTGATATTTCTGAATATCAAAGCCGCCGAGATGAACGAACAGACATGTCATTGCATTGCATTGAATTGAACCTAAAATATTTGACTCATAATCATAAATTCGGGTTCATCTTTAACTACCTAATCAAATTATATTATTGAAGAAATGTTTTGTTTCAAAAGCAGAGTCGTATTAAATATTTACAAGAAAGACGGAAAATGTCATTTTTTGTTATCAAAACGTTTGCAATTCAAAAGTTGTGATGAGGCATTGTTTTTAGGTAGTCCAAGGGAAACAAAATATGAAATAAAAAATCCAGGGCTGTATTTGAAAAACTGGAGTTGATGATGGTTTCTGAAAGACGAAACATCGGATTTCGAATTTGAAAATGCCATCTTGTACGAGAGGAAAAGTGACCTTGATGAAATGTGCTTCATTGTGTTATATCTTCAAATAACGCCAGAAAAAATAAAACAGATTTTATGAGTTTTCGGTTTTTTCTGATTATCACCGGAAGTAATCGGAATTTTCTAATTTTCTAAACTGCATTTTGCTGAGCATCAAATTACGCAGCTTTGCCATAATTTAACCGACGTTGTATCTCTTACGGTTTCTGAGATCCCAATGATGACGCTCGAATTTGAGCCACGCTGCACACCTTTAATATAAACATTCATTAAACTAATGCATATTTTTCAGCTAATTGACTCAGTTTAAAATGGCACCTATTTATTCAGACATGTTTTTCTTAAGGTTATCTTATCGCATCTTTTAATATTTCTGTGATATTGAGTTGAGTTACAGCAAACGAGTCGTCAAATGTCGGGTACTTAAAGATATCGTTTTTGAGTTTTCACATGTTCAGAATGATATTTTTCCTGCCAACATGGGTTAATAAGGCCTCTAGGAACTAATTTGATATAGTTTACCTAATTTGAGCATTAGCACCACAATTGGTGATGGACGAGATGATAATTTTGATTTTTGGTTAAAGTCGCACCAATAGACCTTTAGATTTTTTAAATATTACCAGCGACTGGATTTCAGTCGTCATTGCTGTCGAATTGTAAAGAAACTTCCTTGCAGATTCAGCTACTATTGACTTTTATTTTTAATTCCTTTTCTTTTACTGTAAGTGAGCAGTGGATAAATAAAGATATCAATCCTTTCTATGTTCACTGAATAATATTTTTTTATATTAAAAGATTGTCATTTTAGATATATGAAAACCATACAGTCGACGAAAACACTGAGAAGGCAGTATTTGAGCGTTTGGATATGATAGATATTAGTACTTGTTTAGTAAAGCACTGTCCAAATGCTTTTGGAATATGTTTTCAACACAAAGATGGTGTCAAAATTACCTATTCAGGTGATACCATGCCAACTGAAAATTTAATAGCTCTAGGTAAGTGATTTTCTATTGGACAGTAGTTTGTTTTTTAATGCCTTCCATTGGTTTCAACAGTTCTAACAAATCTAATTATTAATCTGCTCTAAAAGTTTTTTTGAGACCAGGTAAACTTCTTCTGCCCTGGGGTTGCACCCAGAACCTTTTGCTTTGCAGGTTGATCCCTTAGCTACCTACTCCACAAGGACATTCAAGAGATACCTTACTTTCCATAGTTCATTTTAATTATATTAATTATTTTTAAATTTAAAAATATTTGATGCATTCATAGTGTCAGAATGTAAAACTAAAGATATTACATATTATGGAATGTGGCTATGATCACAAGGATGGGCGCAGCAAGTGCAAATTTTTGCTGCTTCTTATTAGACACCCAAGAGTGTTGTAAGTGGAACTAACAGTCTGTTCATAGTGTGGTTCAAAAGATACAGTACCATCATAAACAATTCCAATTCCACTTATGGAACTGCAAACAGTCATTCACTCTGGAAGTACTTGCAAAAATTGTAATATCGTCTGCATCTATTAAAAAATGAACAAGTAAAATATGTTTAATGAAGTCGATAAATATATTAAACAGTAGTGGACCGAGTATGGAACCCTGAGGCACTCTCCAAGTTGTGTTATAGATGTCAGATCTGAAGCCTCTGACCCCAACAAATTGCCTCCTTCCATCCAGGTAAGATATTCATAGGCCAAACAAGCCCCCAGAGAATTCGATAGCTCTCATCCTGTCAATTGGAATGATTTAGACAATCGAAAGCCTTAAAAAGATCAGTATACACAACATCAACCTACGAAGAGCGGTTGAGAATGGATACAATGAACTGTGTAATGTCAACTAGATTCGTCACAATCCATCTCCCCAGAATGAAGCCGTGCTGAGAAATGGAGAGTCTGTTTTTGATGTGAAACAATATTCACTGAAAAAGGCAAGCCTCGAAAATCTTACAGAAGACACATAGTATGGCTATTGGTCGATAGTTTTATGGATCATTATTATCCCCCACCTTGGAAACAAACAAAAACTCCTGACAACTTCCATAGCATAGGGAATGTGCCAGATCTGAGAATTAATTTTTAAAATGGTAAAAGTTTACATTCTGCACATGTGTTTGATTCTTATGAAATATTGTATACAGATGTGTTTTAGGGTGTAGATTACGGAAATCATTGCAAAAATAAAGGCAGAAGCAAACTTTTGGAATTATTTGGATTCTTTTAAAGAAAAGTACTCACTTTTGCGACATGTTTTGAAGCATATCTCGCTTAACCTGACTGACACCTTACATTGGATTTCGATGTATATGCTGCTATCTTCTGGTTTCGTTGTGCACTGTATACATCCTTGTTCAGCTGGAATCTGTGTCTTGCCCTCTTCATGGATAATTCAGTTGTAACGGTGGGCACTAGAGTGTGTGCTTCTGCTACCGTTATTGCAGGTGCAGCTTTGAGGGTTCATTGCCTTCCTCAGAGTTCATTACATTTTGTTTAGAAGTTGACTTCTTACTGCCTTCTTCGGGACCTATTTCTTTGAACAATTTAACAACATACACAAGCCTATCAGCTTCCTCCAAAGATAAGGTGTCTTTACTCTTTATAAAGTTGACAACACAAGAATAAATTTTTGACGAATAAGAGAAATCCTGGAAATTTATTTTCATTTAAAACTTCAGCATGAAGTCCATCCCCAATACAATTTCATGACTGATGGTTGGAACCACTAAAACTTTAATGTCATGAAACTTCTCTTCAAAATCAATAGGAAGAAAAACATAACCTAATGTATTCTGTACTTGGCCATCAGCGGTTGTTAGCTGAAGAGAAATATCATAATTCATATTTAGATTGAGCCTTTTCAACCAACGAAGGCCTGGAGCAGCAAGGATAGTGATGTTACTACCACTATCTAATAATTCCACAATATTTTCATTGGCAATCGTTACCGAAAGATATGGACGATTGTCGTCCACTAGATGCAACAACATTGGTTCAGTAGTGACTTTGCATGTATTGCTTTGAATAACATGTCTTTCTTGCATGAACCTCTTAACATAAGCAAGCCAATTTCGCCAGTCTATTGAAGAAGACTTATAAACTATTTTCGAGATTTTATTGGAAGACCTGCCGTAGCCTTGCCTTTTGTTGTAGCATAATTAATTGCTTAAACAACTTTAATTAGAAAAGGAATAAATCGACGGATGGAATTTCAATTTATAAGTTGTGATAAGACAAGCTGTCAATACTTAGTTACTTCTGCAGGCTGCAGGTTGGCCAACAGTCATAGAGCTTGGAACTCTATGTGATTAGACAGAGATGGAGAGTTCTACGTCATAATTTTCAAAAGGGGTGTATTATTGAATGTACAATGAGCATAAGCAGTAAATAAAACAAATGTAACGTTTCGAACGTTACACTTTTGCTATTTTTACTTAAGTTTCACCAAGAGCCAAGTGAAAATCTAGTTGTTTCCATTAAAGTTTGTTTTTTAAGTGTACCATTAAATAGTTTTGATAATTAGCTGCGAAAAGTTTTGAAATTACCAAGTCATATTGACAGGCAAAACATGTTTCAGGTAAAGACAGTGATATCCTTATACACGAAGCAACAATGGAAGATGAGTTGGCACAAGAAGCAGTCATCAAAATGCATTCAACAACATCACAAGCAATAGAAGTAGGCAAAAAGATGGGAGCCAAAAACATACTACTAACACATTTCAGTCAGCGATATGCTAAGCTGCCAAGGTTTAATGATAATTTCTCTGAAAATATTGGCATAGCCTTTGATAATATGCAGGTGAGTGTTAGAATTTTTATTTACCAAAATTCCAGGAAGCTATGCAAGCTGCCCAATGTTTTTCTCCACTGTTAAACTCAGTGTGTCCAGTACTATTGACAGTTGTGAAGTAAATACCATTTATTTTAAGAATGTTCCTGACTGTTTACCCTGATTCATCATTATATATTGTTATATTTATTTGAAATTTGCGCCATTTAGAAACTGTCATTGTCGATATCACACCATGGTTCCATTTTAGGCTTGTGTGTTCGCGGGCATGTGTGCTTGTGTGTGCATGGTGTGTGCATAGTTTCGCTCACAAGATTTTTTTGTTTTTGATCGATTCCAACCACAACTCACTACATGATCCTGATCAGTGTTATGCCACTCTGAATCGTGATTTATTTATTCATTCATAAACTCTACAAGGCAGACACAGCTATGTAAGTTTCATCAGTATTGGTAGCAAAGGTTAAAAAACCAGACAAAGGTGAATGTACAAACCTATGCTTAATCAATCTTAACACCAAGACAATCATGAGCAATATCAACTAAAACACACATAGAATATTGTATCCTACACAGTACACTTTCATAAATACAGAATCACACAAAGACAAGCTGACTCCCTCAGCTAAATACAACAATTTAACTACTAAAAATCCAAGAATTTTCATGTCCAAAGTGTAGAAAAAAATTCCTGGAGTAAATAAAAACTGTAATTGAGCAATAATGCCTTTAGTTTTTTTCTTAAATGCTGGGATTGTGGAGGTATCTCTAACGGTATGTGGGATATGATAAAATGTTCTAATTGGAAGTATTTAACTGCTATTTGCTGTATGGGCCCGAGTGTGTGGAGGCAAGTGAATAAATTACATTGTGCGACACACTTCCTTTTATACCAGATGACAATGCTCAAATAATTCCCAATCTATTCACAAACCTAATTTGTCATTGGCATAAGCTAGGTTACCGGGAAATTAGAGGGCCGCCAGCTTTTACACAGTGGAGATGGGCGTGGGTCAAAATAAGATGTTAACTAGGGGCGCCACTTGATTGTTTAACCTCCACTCCCGGATATTCTATTAAGATGTTCACTTATATACTTCCTTGCCCAGATCCAACACAACCAAGAATTCTTGGATCACACTGGCAACTATAGCCAACCACAATCGAGCACAGGAAGCTGCAAGGGAGTTATAATTATGGTAAAACAATCTAAAACTTAGAACAGTATGGTCTCATAGACCCACAAGTAAAAGTAACGGTAATGATCTAATAACACTAAGTATTCTCAACAGCCCTGAAAACAAAACACAACCACAAAACCAAAACACACCTATAATATGATAAAATAAGGGCTTTTACTAAGCTTCTTTGGCATACAAGAAATTATTAAAAAGCTGTTCTAAAATTCTGATCTAAAATAAAGTCTCTATTATATAACTGGAATGGCTTATCACAAACTAATCAAGATATCTAATGAGTATGCATGAATGTGCTCCAAAACTATAATTGTTCTATGGAAAAATTCCACTTTTCGTGCACACAAAGCTTACAACCTATTTCCCCAAATAGTAATTAATTACACGTTAGTTAAGTTAAGTGGCCTGATTAAATATCAAGTCCCAAGAATAATCAATAAGCTTAACTAATGCTAAGAATATATAATAAACTGTGGTAACTATCAAAAGTGAAGCAATTATATTAACAAGAGTGTCATAAAAATCTGTACCACATTTATTGAAGTTTAAATAAAATAAATTCAGTTTGATTTGATCGTAGTAAAACTTATTCTTTGATATAGCAAATTTAACAGATGTGAATATTTAAAATTTTAGCTTATCAAGATTGTCTCTCTTATCACTCTACTCTTTATCACAAAACGGAAAATTCTTACTTGAACATCCTGGACTTCTATGCCATAAAATTACCAACAATTTCCATACCAAACTGGGGCCTTTAAGGGTACGGAACTGCAACCACGGAAACAAGGTGATAAACGGAAAGGCAATGCAACAAACGGAAAGGCAATGCAACAACGGAAAACGAAGACCTCCTCACTGAGATCCTAATTCATAAACCACAGATTTCACAGCTGACGGGAATTATCGTTGCTCTTGACTAGCACATAAAAACTCCATTTAACTCTATAGCCATACCTCTTTCGGTACATGAAAATTGGCCATTCCATGCGAGACTTATTCCATTCAAAATTCTCATATGATACGTGAATTCCCCAAAGGTATTAGCCCACCAACACTGGGGCTTCCTAGTTAAAATCCAGATTACCTACTACGTGGATAACTGCCCAATACAAGGACTGCCCAGTACAAGGACTGTTCAGTACAAGGATTTCTGCACAATACCAGGATTTTCTACACAATACAAGGATTTCTGCACAATACAAGGATTTCTGCACAATACAAGGACCCTAAAAACAATAAGTAACGGAATGCTAGAGGTGTTATAGTTACGAGAGATGATGACTTCTTACCTCCAAAGAGGGCATACGAAACTCCAACCAACGTAACAGGATCAAAGTGGTCCTTATATCCCTCAAACGGGTTATCTCTACAGTCTTCAACACCAAATACATAAATTACGATATCACCAAAAGACTGCAGATATTTTCTGAGTGCAATTTAATCCACTATGGGGATAAATAATATCCGACTTGCTTCTCAAAAAGAACCACGTGTTAGCTCAAACTACTACCAACAAAATCTCTCTCGAACCTTCCGGAATATTAGCATTTCCTACCTGACAGCCAGCAGCGCCATCATTCGCTCTCACTTCAGCCTATACGTCCCCAGCCATCTATCTTTCTCAACATGCGGACCATTCTCGAACCACCAGCATGTTTAGCCACATCGCAGGCGCGGCAGCCGACAAGATATACCAGGGGTAGTTCAAAGAGAAATGATTTAACGGAATATCTCAATTTCATTCAGTATACGAGGGATAGCCAGAAGAAATAACCATGATCGTCGCCAATAATTCTCTGTTTAAAGCAGAGGAGGAACCACAAATACACCCAAACTAGCCTAGCTGTTTAGCTACTCAATTTATACTGTTACAATTGATCTTAAGTTATGGTCTTGAGTAACATCAGCTGTCGTTGTGTACTGCCTGAGATTATCCTTGACAAATATGGCACAATGGAGGATGTAAATGGAAACTGTCGTGAGCTGCCCCAAATTTTTAAACAAACTCCTACACGAGTCACCATTCCTTTTAAACATAATGGTTCGAATGATTCATTTCTGTATAATTAGAATTTAATTCATTCTTTTGTTACTGCCCCATGAAACTACCCCATATGAAAGCATGGAGGCAACCTGCGAATGGCAGTATGACAAAAAAATATGTCTGTTGACATGGTATTTGAGTTTTCATAAAACAAAACAACTTGTATTCATTTTCTTAAGTAGAATGTCAACATGTTCCCCCATGTCAACTGGGAGTCAATTGTCAGCCCCAAGAACCTCGCCGAGCAAGATTGAACCATAGTTACAGCGCCCGCCTGGATCTGGGTGGGACACAGAAGTGGTCTGTAAGAGAATTGCATAATTTGTGTTTTGTGAGAATTGAGTACGAGATGGTTTTCAACACTGAACCAATACACTTCATTAAAGCAATCAGCCCTTTTATCTTAGACCTCTCTCGTCATCATCTGTTATAACTACAGATACATCATCAGCGAACAAGGATAATTTTGCAGCTTTATTCAACCCTGTATATTCAATACTGTCAATGAATAAAATAAAAAGCAATGGACCCAAAATGCTGCCCTGTGGTACACCCCTTTCAACATCCCTCAGGTCAGAGGTCCAAGTTCCGTCATTACTTTCTGTTGCCTGTTTTTAAGTAGGATGCTATCCAACTGAGTGCTAGACCCCCTAATCCCATAGAATGGTATTTTTTTAGGAGAATACTGTGTACAACCATCTCAAAGGCTCGTAAATAATCGAAAAAGAAGCCCACCACTTGACACTACCGCTCCAAAGACTCCAGGATACAGTTCGCCATTGAAACAATTGCATCATGCGTGGATCTACCACTACGAAAGCCATACTGAGTCCCAAACAACAAACCATGTTTCTCCAGAAACTCATACAACCTCACACATTATGTTTTTTCAAAAATTTTTGCAAAGGCAGGAATCAAAGAAATTCCCCTATAATTTTCAATGTTTTCTTGTGAATGGGCTTGACAATTGATTTTTTTAAGGATGAAGGAAAACAATCCTCACCAAAGATTCATTTATTAAATAAGACAGTATGTGAGTGATTTCACAGGAAATGGACCCCAACAGAGAAAATGGTATGCCATCATAACCCGACGAGTTTTTCTTGGAAATGTCATTAATTGTAGATACTATTTCAATATCAGTGACAGGAAAAAGGTAGAATGAATTTGAACAACCCAGAAAACCATTCACACAAAACTCAGGATTTAAAGATGTTGGCATCTTAACAGAATCAAGAAAATAATCATTGTAAAAATTTGCTGCTTCTTTGTACCTCTACACCATCTTGGGTAGTGAATTTCCCGTGATAGTCAGCTCGTGTGCTCAGATTGACTTCCCCCTTTATTATTTGCCAAATAGCTTTCCCCTTATTGTCACTATTCAAGTAAAAGTCTGCATTATGAGTATGTTTTGATTGAGAAATATTTTCCTTGTGCTTTTTTAGCCTATCCTTATATTCATTTAAAGTTTCCAGATCGTCGATTTCCTTGCACTGTCTATGTAGCTTACGGAAGTAAGCTCCTTCACTTTTGATGTTGTCATTAACCCATCTTCTGTCTGAGTTTTTATTGTTACTGTAGATTTTTTTCAGAACAAAAGGAAATACTTGTTGAACTTTTTCAAGAAATATATCCATAAATATGTTGAACTTTTCATCAGAATTTTGTCCCTGAACTACATCGGTCCACGATTCATTTTTAATTAAATTTAAAAAGGTGATAATATTAGCTTCATTTTTAAAATCTTGTATATATTTGTAAGCACAAGGATGGACTATACAGACTAGCCTGCAATGGTAGACTGAAGATCAACCCAGGCTTCAGGGGCCACTGCAAAATTCAGGAGATCGTGAAGGAGCCCATGCTTGAAATGAGGTCAGACTTCGCGAGCCCGCGAATGTGCAGGGAAAACAACTTTACAGTGGAAATCCCCGATCGCGAGGCATGGCGGGAGGAGACGCCGGGCATTCCACGGGACGCGCTCGTCTGGTTCACGGACGGATCCGGCGGGGAGCGTGGGACGGGGGCAGGTGTTTACTCGGAGGGACCGAGGGTAAGTCATAGTATTTCCCTCGGAGCCCATGCAACGGTGTTTCAGGCCGAGATGTACGCCATCCTGCACTGTGTGCGGGAGAACAAGAGGAGGGGCTACACCAACAAGCGGATCCTCATAGCCACAGACAGCCAGGCAGCCCTTAAGGCACTAAGTAGCCCACGGGTAAATTCCTGGCTGGTGAGTGAGTGCCGAGACGAGACGAGCGACCTGGCTGGGCAGAATGAGGTGACCCTCATCTGGGTGCCGGGCCACTCGGGGGTCAAAGGCAATGAAGAAGCTGACAGTCTCACGAAGAGAGGGTCAGCAGAACCATTTATGGGACCAGAACCGGCTCTGGGCGTGTCAAAGAGCACTGCCAGGGGAGCCATTAAGTCCTGGGTCAGAAACCAACACAAGGTGTACTGGGCGGACTGTCCAGGGCTCAGACATGGGAAGTCAATAATTGACGGACCCAGTTCAAAGAGAGCTGTGGAGCTGCTAAACCTTAGCAGAGGACAGCTCAGAAACACAACAGGTCTCTTGACGGGACACATGGCCGTTAAGAAACACCTGCATAAAATGGGGCGGTTCGAAGGGGACCTCGCATGCAGACTCTGCGGCGAGGGGGAGGAATCAGCCCAGCACATCTTGTGTGAGTGTATAGCTCTGGACCGGAAAAGACAACTGATCTACGGTCACTCTAGACCGGAGACAGAGCAATATAAAACTTCACCCTACCAATCGCTGTGCAGACTAGTTCAAGGCACAGTGATTTTGGAATGGGTGGAGTAAGACTAAGGGTATGCACAATCAACCAAGGGTTGCGGTGCTATCGGGGCGGCAAGGCCGCGGACAAGCCCTGAGGGAACAAAAAAAAAAGCACAAGGATATGCAGGTTGATACCCTGGAATTCTAAACTTTGACAACTGTAAACAATGATCCGAAATTCCTGTTTCAAGTATTCTTACCTGCTCAACACCTTGTAAATTACAGAAAATGTTATCAATTAGTGAGCCAAGACCATTTACCACTCTGCTGTGATCAGCAAAACTTGATTCCAAACCATAGTTGAGCAAAGTGTATGTTACATCAATGGCATCTCTATCTTTACAGTTTTTGTCGAAGTTAATATTAAAGTCTCCACAAACAATTACCGAGCGTGGCCTCGAATGTATTGCTAATAAACAGGAGTCAAATTTACATTTAAATTCAATTATATTTGCCGAAGGAGCCCTGTAATAACAATAAATTAAAATATTTGTTTCTAAAACCAAGTTCAGAACAGGCATATTCAAATACACAGTCCTCTTTTCCAATATTCAGCTAAACAGTCTTATGCCCAGTTTCACAAAGCCTGATTAAATATCTAACAGACGATTAGTTAATCAAGGATTAAGACGACCAATCACAGGTTGTGAATCGGGTTTTTGCCATGACAACTAAATATTTTGAAGCTGTGATTGGTTGTATTAAGCCTTGATTAACTAACTGGCCGTTAAATATTTGATCAAGCTTTGTGAAACTGGGATTAGAGTCCAAACCTGTCTTCTAATAAATGACCACACCTCCACCTCTCGATCCACTCCGACATGAATAGTCAGCCAGGTTGTAAGGTCCCATGTTCAGGATTTTAAGTTCATCCTCATTGCACCAAGTCTCAGTGATGCACAGTACTTCAGGCCAGTTAAAAGACTGGAGAAAGACCAAGAGCTTTCTTTTTGGTTTGATCGGATCACCCAGGCGGACAGTTAACGTCATGTTACCACCTTATACATTATCAAAATGATAGTTACATTGTTAATTAATGGTTGTATCAACGGTCATTAATTGTTGTTACCCTTACTTGATGAAACCGTTCCATACTAAATACATCTGTATTTAATAACCTTCTAGATGTTCCCAGCACTCCAGAAGTATTATAGACTACATATGTACAAATGTAGGTGTGAATGTTTTGGACTGTTGCGTTGTTAACGCTGGTTTGTCTGATCATGAAGCTTGCTTATGTAAGCTGTCTTTAACCGATTCCAAAAGAAAAATTGAAAAAAAACGTGGAAGAGTGTTTGCTCCGCATAACTACAGTATATTTTCACAACTATGTGCAACAAACAGCTGGGATTGTATATTGAATTCTTCAGATCCCTTAGGCGAGTTCCATAATAGATTAATATACTTCTTCAATATTGCATTTCCTTTGAAGGACATAAAGAATAAAATAAAGAAACCATGGATTACTAAAGGATTGAAAGTATCATCAAGAAACATGCGTTGCCTGCATACAATTAGAAAATATGCTGGTAACAATGCCTCCTTCATATTCTATTTTAATAATTATCGACGGATATACAGAAGGGTTTTAAAGGTTGCAAAACACCAATATTATAGACAAAGGATACTGCGGTCTTCAAACAGGCAGAGAGAGTCATGGTCGATTGTTAATGATCTTTCGGGAAGGCATGGTTCGCATAGGGTGACTCCTGAACTCGATCATAATCATCTCAATGATTATTATTGTTCTATTGCTTCTGGGCTGATACAGTGGAGCGTCCCTTGGACGGATCCACTGGGCTTCATGGATGATGTTTTTATCCTTGACACCTTCTTTTTTACGCCGGTCGATTCTGCTGAGATTCATGGAGTGCTCCATGACTTTAAGAACAAGGACTCTATCGGGTGGGATGGCATCTCTGTCAAACTGCTTCTTCACCTTCCTAACTGGGTTCTTGAAATCTTGGCAGATGCAATTAATAGTTCGATTGTAACGGGATCTTTTCCTTCGTCTCTGAAAATGGCTAGAGTAATTCTTGCATATAAAGGAGGTGAAACAGATTCTCCAAATAGTTTTCGTGCTCTGTCTCTACTTCCTACCATCTCTAAAATAGTTGAGACATTAATTAAAAATAGAATGCAGGTATTTATTTGTAAACACAAGATCCTAACACCTTCCCAGTTGGGGTTTCAACCTAAAAAAGGTACAGATGATGCAATATTTTCTTTTCTTGAAAATCTGTACCTTTCACTGAATAACAATCAGGTTGCTGCGGCAGTGTTCTGTGATCTCACTAAAGCATTTGATTGTGTTGACCATGGGATACTGTTACGCAAGCTTCCTACTTATGGCTTTAGGGGGACTTTGCTTGAATGGTTGAGGTCCTATTTATCTGATCGTCAGCAGAGTGTTCAACTTGGTCATGTTAGCTCTGGGTACCAACATATTCACCATGGTGTTCCGCAGGGGTCTGTTCTTGGCCCACTGCTGTTTTTACTCTATATTAATGACCTGTCTATGTTGAAAATTAAGGGTCATATGACTATCTATGCTGATGATATAACCATCTTGTGGAGTAGTGATAGTGTTGGAGCACTGGAGTGCACTGTGGCAGAGGATATGAAGATGATAGAAAACTGGTTTATTTCAAATCTGTTAACTTTGAATGTCTCTAAGACTAATATCATGCATTTTAAATGTAGTCTGCCTGCTGTGACTCTAGCAGCTGAGGAACTTGGAAACGAGAGCTGTGTTAGGTTTTTGGGACTATACATTGATCAATCGTTAAAATTTAAAACATATAAATCATCTATGTAAGAAGCTTTCATCAGGTTGTCACGCACTAAGAGTTGTTTCAAAAAGCTTGGACAAGAGTACATCTAGAAGTGTTCACTTCTCACTTGTGGAGTCCCATCTAAGACATGGCATTTGTTACTGGGGCTCTTGTGCAGGTTATCTTTTCAATTCTGTATTTATTCTGCAGAAAAGAGCCATCAGATATTTGTGTGGGGTTAGTGTCCGTGATCTTGTAGACCTTTATTTGTTTCTGAGCGGATATTGACCCTACCGTCTCTGTTTGTTTTGGAGACTGCATGCCTTATGCATGGAAAATATAAAGATGAAATCAGGTCAGTGTCTTCTCGTGATACAAGACAAAAGAACTGCATTCCTCTTCCTATACCGTCCACATCATTATTAAAAAGGTCATTGATATATAATAGTAAAAAGATATTTAACCACATACCACTAAACTTAAGGAGGATTAGTGACATTGAAATTTTTAGGAAAGAGCTTAAGGAATTTTAATTGAAAAATGTTATTATTCAATAGATGAATTTTGTAATGATGCACTACTGTGACAGATTCGATTGGTTGTTTTCATTTGAGCTGCTTTCTATATATTGTGTGTTTTTATTGTATTGTTAGTCAGCTGTGTATTTATGTTTATATTGTTTTTTATATTGTTATTTATATATAGTTATACTAGTTACATATGCACTTATATTAATATTTGTTGTGAACTTATATTTTTATGTTTTTATCTTTTGACAACTTTTACTTTTATATGTTAACACTTTGCTTGTCAATAAGATTTTTATCTTTGGACAATAAAGCACCTATCTATCTATCTATCTAGCTTTAAAACACTCGCGCTCAGTGATTTTGACATGTCATCTTTATGCAATCTTTTTTAGAAAGTATGATGTTTGGATCCGGACATTAGAATCGTGGTTCGGATTTCATAATCAGAATTATTTATTTATATACGAGGGTATGTTGACTACTCTAAGGTCTTTGATACCATCAATCATCAAGGTTGCTGGTCGAATCATATTTGGCTGATATAAAAATGCAAGTTGTAGTTAATAACAGTTTTTTAGCTTATACAGATGTCCCATCTGGAATACCTCAGGGATTCATATTGGGGCCTTTGCTTTATATAATATATACTTCTTGAATATTAGGTTCAGTGAGTCGATGCAAGATACAAGCCTATGCGGACAATACTCAAGTATGTTGTCACTTTTCAAAAAAAGAATACTTACAAGCTTGGCAATAAATAATATTAATAATAATAATAGCAATACCTAAATAAGACACAAAGACTGGTACTAAATATGGCACACAGCTGTTTTATCTTTGTTTACAAAAAAAAGTAGGCACTGCTGTTGAATTATTCAATGAACATTACTTCACTATTTAGAAAAGACCAACAGAAAAGATACCATCAACGTACAATCTTAAAAAATGCAGATACAATTGTATAATTTATGTTTCCACATATTTTTTGGGGGTTTACATATATAATCTCCTAATAAAAACATTTGTTGTATACTTTTATGCAGTGATTTTCATTTCAGATAAGAATGGACGAAATGCCTTTGATTCCCCTACTATATCCCGCTCTAAAAGTAATGTTTGCTGAACATTACGAAGAGTTAGAACATAAAGCTGTGAAAAGACAACTCAGGCTAGAAAGAGAGAGAGAAGCATCAATAGAAAGGCAAAATAAAGAACAGCAGAAACTTTAGCATAACCTTACAACTGACTGTTATTTTTATTGTTGAATATATGCTATTTTTTAACATGTGTTATTTATTTCTTCCTCTAATCTAACACATACTATATACAGGCTGAGGATTTTAAAGTGTTACAATCAGATATCTGAAAAACCGCTTGGAGTATTTTACAGAAAATTTGGTGAGATGATAAGTAGGGTGGGGGACACATTTTGAAATGTTTTTGACATTTACCCTTCCTCCTCATTTTGAAGCGCCGCGGGTGTCGCGTTATAAATGTAAAATGGAATCGTTTTTTTTTTCCTTAAAAAATCGATTATCCGTGAAGAACTGTGCATGTACGTAGAAAATGGTTGAATTTGCTCTACTGGTTAGATTAGATTAGATTAGATTTTATTGTGAGTGGGCTATTCCAGTCCCTCCACCGCGACCTTAGGTCTATTGTGGCTCACGTCTAATTATTTAGATTTCACCCATCAATTCCAGCTCCCTGAGGGAGTCGATGTTTTCTTGAGGGTGAAAGTTTGTTTGGCAGGGGTACTGCCATCTGAGTAAAATCGCTTGCCCGTTTCGAAGCTCAAAGAGAGATAACCTCTCTCCGAGTTCGTCTGGACCCGACATCCGTCAGTGTTTGCCTCGAGGCGGTATCATGAAGTCCCGCTCTCGAGCACCATCTAATCTCCAGTTGTAATCCACCCCTAGAGATCTCAGCTCCCCTCAGGCTCTTCCAAACCTGACACCTAACAGTGTTAAGACTCAAGGCAACATCTCATTGAGTCCCGCTCCCGAGCATCACCCCAGCGAGGCCGTCCGTCCGTTTCGTAGCACACAGTATGGGCTCCAAACTCCAGGTGTTTACCACTCATCAGAGATCAGAGCCCCCCCGGGATGTCTGGACACACGCCAGGGCGGTATCATCTGGAACCCCGCTCCGAGTAACAACCAAGCGAGGCCAATTGTCAGTCTCTGAGGCCACAGTGGAGGCGCCAAACTCCGGGTGCATATCACTCCCCAGAGATGTCTGCCTCCCCCCAGCCTCACCTGCACCAGACCTCCGCCAGTGTTTCATTGACTCGATGCGGTATCATGAAGTCCCGCCCTCGAGCCGCATCCGGGCAGGGTCGTTAGCCTGTATCGATGCTCACAGAGTAGGCCTAAGTCTCCAGGTGTAATCCACCCCTAGAGACCCCAGCCACCTCCGGGTTCGTCCAGGTCCAACACCTGCCAGCGTTAGTTTAAATTTCACCCAACAAATCAAGCTTCTGACAGGAGACGACACCTGCGAGGTGAAACTTTGTTTGACAGATGTACTCCCATCGGAGCGAAGTCGCTCGCTCGTCTCAAAGCTCAAAGAGCTCCGAGTTCATCTGGACCAGACATCCGTCAGTGTTTGACTCGGTGCAGTATCATGAAGTCCTGCATCCGAGCAGCATCCAAGTGAGGTCGTTTGTCCGTTTCAAAGCTCACAGAAGAGGCCTCAACCCTTAGTTTTATTCCACCCCTAAAGATCTCAGCTCTCCTCCGGGTTCGTCTAGACCCGACACTCACCAGTGCTAGACTCAAGGTGACATCCCATCGAGCCCCGCTCCCGAGCATCACACAAGCGAGGTGGTCCGTCCGTTTCGAAGCACACAGTGGGGGCCCCAAACTCCGGGTGTTTACCACTCATCAGAGTTGTCAACCCCCTCCGGGTCGTCTAGACACACGACTAAGATTTAGCAGCTCCACAGCTCTCTTTGAACTGGGTTCGTCAATTATTGACTTCCCATGTCTGAGCCCTGGACAGTCTGCTCAGTACACATTGTGTTGGTTTCTGACCCAGGACTTAATGGCTCCCCTGGCAGTGCTCTTTGTCACGCCCAGAGTCGGTTCTGCTCCCATAAATGGTTCTGCTGACCCTGTCTTCGCGAGACGGTCAGCTTCTTCATTGCCTTTGACCCCCGAGTGACCCGGCACGCAGATGAGGGTGACTTCATTCTGCCCAGCCAGGTCGCTCGTCTCGTCTCGGCACTCACTCACCATCCAGGAATTTACCCGTGGGCTACTTAGAGCGTTAAGGGCTGTCTGTGGCTATGAGGATCCGCTTGTTGGTGTAGCAGATCCTCTTGTTCTCCCGTACACAGTGCAGGATGGCGTACGTTTCGGCCTGAAAGACCGTTGGATGGGCTCCGAGGGAAATACTATGACTTACCCTCGGTCTTTCCGAATAAACACCTGCCCCCGTCCCACGCTCCCCGCCGGATCCCTCCGTGAACCAGACGAGCGCATCCTGTGGTATGCCCGGCGTCTCCTTCCGCCATGCCTTGCGGTCGGGGATTTCCACTGTAAAGTTGTTTTCCCTGCAGATTCGCGGGCTCGCGAAGTCTGACCTCATTTCAAGCATGGGCTCCTTCACGATCTCCTGAATTTTGCAGTGGCCCCTGAAGCCTGGGTTGATCTTCAGTATACCATTGCAGGCTAGTCTGTATAGTCATAACCTGGCTTCCCCCCATAATAACTAAGTGTAGGGGGGTAGCATCAGCATCCATGTTAGTCAGGGTCTTACGATGCGATGTCCTTTCAGTCTTCGTGTGTGGAGCAGGAGTGTAGACCCCTACTGATACTTCATGTAAAGACATAGATGCCTTTGAGATCTGGTGCTACCACCGTATGCTCATAATTACATGGATTCACCGCATAAAAGATTGAATGGTATTGCAACACATCAAGGGTGAACTGGGATTCCTGGAAAATGTTAAAAGCAGAAAAATGGACTACTTATCATCTGTTTATTTACTTATTTATTTATTTACACCATCCAACAACAAGTCATTAAGGGTAGGAAGTAGAAAACAACAATTAAACACTTGTAACTTGTAATAATAAAGATATGTACTTAATGTAACAGCATCAATAAAAATTACCATTACATCCAAAATGAACAGACCGCGAACTACATCACATTGCACTTCCGCTCGATATCCTTGATAGAAGTGTTGAAAATATCAAGATTGCCCTGCAAGGTAGAGTAGTTTCTGCACATACAATTAATCAGAGATGATTGTATATGTCTTCTGTGACATACAGTGGGGTAAAAAATATCATAAAAGTGAACTTCTAAACATGGAACATTGAAATTTAATTGTTCGAGAATTTGAGTGCAGCTAATAACAGTTAACTGTTTTGTACAAAAACAATAGTAGCACTGCCTTCTATTTTCCAAAGAAATGGAAATGCTGCAGTATCTCTTTTGATGAAATCCTATACAGCGGTACTGTCCGTCGACTTGGAGCCTTAAAAATGTAAAGAATTTAGATTGCACATATTCAAGACACACCATAGGTAGAAGCCCAAACAACTGATGCATATTTAAGGCGTGACCTAACCAAATCAAAGAAGAGGAGGAGTGTATCTGGTAAAGAAAAAATCTTACTGCTTATTAACAACCCCAGACTCTTGTAAACAAAATCAGCAATGGTATCATATAATGTGGTCTGAAAGATAAGAGTTGAAATAAATATACCACCAAGATATTTAACAGTATTGGGTTGATCCAATAAACAGTCACCTATATTATAATTAAATAAGTAAGGATTTTTCTTACGAGGAGGAGGAAGGCGGAGCGCCACAGAACTCTCACTCTATACGGTACGAACATTCCAATTGCCAGGGAGGTAAAATATCTTGGGGTCGTATTGGACTCTAAGCTAACCTGGAATGATCACCTTGAAAAAATACTGCGTAAGGCAGTCATGACCTTAGCCGTCACTAGGCGGCTATATGAAAAAACGTGGGGACTAAGACCTAATATGGCTCACTGGCTGTACACAAGGGTGGTCAGACCATCGTTAACATACGCGGCACTGGTCTGGTGGCCTAAGGTGACACAATCCAGTGCCAAACAAAAACTAGGCAAGATCCAAAGATGGCTTGCCTAGGCATCACAGGGGGCATGTCTTCAACCCCAACAGCCGCCATGAAGGTGTTGCTGGATCCCCCCCCCCTACACTTAGATATTATGGGGGAGGCCAGGCTAGGACAATACAGACTAGCCTGCAATGGTAGACTGAAGATCAACCCAGGCTACAGGGGCCACTGCAAAATTCAGGAGATCGTGAAGCTTGAAAAGAGCTCAGACTTCGCGAATCTGCAGGGAAAACAACTTTACAGTGGAAATCCCTGACCGCGAAGCATGGCGGGAGGAGACGCCGGGCATACCACGGGGCGCGCTCGTCTGGTTCACGGACGGATCCGACGGGAAGCGTGGGACGGGGGCAGGTGTTTATTCGGAAGGACTGAGTGAAAGTCATAGTATTTCCCTCGGAGCCCATGCAATGTTCTTTCAGGCCGAAATGTACGCCATCTTTCACCGTGTGCGGGAAAACAAGAGGGGCTACACCAACAAGCAGATCCTCATAGCCACAGACAGCCAGGCAGCCCTTAAGGCCCTAAGTAGCCCACGGGTAAATTCCTGGCTGGTGAGTGAGTGCTGAGATGAGACTAGCGACCTGGATGGGCAGAATGAGGTCGGGGGTTAAAGGCAATGAAGAAGCTGACAGTCTCGCGAAGAGAGGGTCAGCAGAACCATTTATGGGACCAGAACCATTTATGGGACCAGAACCATTTATGGGACCAGAACCGGCTCTGGGCGCGACAAAGAGCACTGCTAGTCTAGACCGGAGACAGAGCATCATAGAACTGCACCCTACCAATCGCTGTGCAGACTGGTTCAAGGCACAGTGATTTTGGAATGGGTGGAGTGAAGAGACCAAGGGCATACACAATAGGCCAAGGGCTGCAGTGCTATCGGGGCGGCAAAGCCGCGGACGAGCCCTAAGGGAGAAAAAAAAAGATTTTTCTTCCTGGAATAAGACATAATAATATGGCATTTATTGACATTAAATGAGAGGTCATTATGACCACTTTTCTAAGACACGAATACTTCTCTGGACCTTCTCGCAGTTATTCAGACGCCGAAAAATATTTTGGTATGATCAGCATTTAGTTAAATGTGTAACATCCAGGACATGTATGACATTCTCAATAAAGATATCAAATAAAAGTGGACCAAGCATTGAACCCTGTGGTACCCCTGACATGGGCATAACACCAGGGATAGAAAATACCATCTGCTTTAACTCATCCCCCAGGGGCACATAGAAGGCTGAAGATGAGCAAAACACAGACGAGCATCATGGCTCCAAAATTTGCTAACATGGACTGCAGCAGTAAATAAAGTAGTATGGACCAATGTGATAGCCAACGCCCACAGAGGTTAGGCACCTGAAGAAGAACATTAAAGAAACTTTTTTTATGTACCTGGATTATTTTAATTCTTTTCCTATATGTTTCCGAATGTTCATTTTGTATTAGATGTGTTATAAATATAAGATGTTCAATCAATCGTTTTATCATCCAAAGCATTTAGATACTTACGTATCATAATTATGATACAACAAATTCTTTAATAATAAGTTTCATCAATTCATGCATTAGTACAGCTTGTTTATGTGATTGCTATTATTTATCCACAGTCAAGACATAAGGTATGTATACAGTACATTCACTTCATTTGAATTAATAGATATTTCGAAATAAACTGGACACTTCCTGTTATCACCGCATTATTTATTTTTTCATTCTAACAGAAAGATAAAATTCAGAAATGTGCGTGTGAATTGAAACCAAAGAGGTTGTAAAACCTCTTTGATTGAAACTTATGAAGGTTTCAAGTAATTTTTTCTTGAAAACTGTCAGATATATCAAATACCACTGAGAATAATATTTGAGGAGAAAACATTAATCTTTTTAAATGTGGTTATAAAATTGGCAAAATGTACCGCCAAATAAAGTTACGGTATAAAGACCATCTCGCCAACCCCATATATGTGCCACTCCAGGGCAAAATATGGAATCAACTTTTTTACCATTTTAAAGCTTATGGTAATCTAAATTTTCCTCACATTTCAGTTTCTTATCTTTTATCACGTGAGATTTTTCAAAACACTTTTCTTAACCTTTGAGAACTATATATTAGTATCTCGATAATGAAACATTGTCTTCATATGAGCTTTTCTTTTTAGAATAGACCAAGGAACAACGCCAGTGAATTTCTCGTAGTATTTGAACAACATTCTGTATGTGATAAAGTGGCAAAAATTAAGGAATTATATATATCTTTTTTTTTTAAGGAGAAAATCTTTTTTTATCCTCTATTTGATCGAAGGGAATGCTGGCATTTTCTTTGAGATAGACTGTCAATGATTGAGTAGTCAAAAGGGATAATTAGTAAAACCACAGTAAACGTACAAAAATTATTAATTATTTATATGTAATTTAAAAATATAGATAGGTATTATTTTTATAAGAACTCACTAATTCGAAATTTCCCGCCATTCAACTTCCGGTACCTGTTTACAGAATGGACAAAATTTCTCCAACTGCAAACAGACTTCTCCATTTGCATGAATGACACCTTCAGTTTATTTTCCACCGCGTTTTTCCTGATTATCTCTAATTTACTCCCACCAAAATTGGAAAATTTTCATTGTGTGCTGAAAAATTGTCAAGCCGGTAAAAAGCAACCATCTATTGAATGACATATGTCATTACGGCCATTATGTTCCGTTGCAAATAAGTGGAGACACGCGATTTTGCAAGCACGCGATAAACCCAGTGAAAATTAGTGAATTGTATAGTGATAAAGTTTCGCGAGATCTCCGAACAGTGCACAAGATGTCCAACAACACGGCCCCAGATAGTTGGGAATCTCAGGCGGATTCCTCCCCTGGCGATAATGCAGATGTCACCACGAAATTTTCCACGTTGAACGTTAACGCAGTAGAATTCGTGCCTTCTTTCGCCATGGCCCCACAGAGCGTAGAAAAATCATCGCCGTCAGAGTCGGAATCCTCTCAGGAATCGCCACAACATAGTCCAATCTTCAATGGTGAGCCCCCTTAATATTCGATTAACATGACAGTAGCAAAGTATTTAGGTTATGCCACCCCCATTCTATTATTACCGTTTCCTTTATTATTTTAGTATGAACGCTGTCGTTTAAGGTATTAATTAGTGAATCATTTATCGAAACTTCCGTTTTACACGAAAAGCGAGACAATTATGGTGAAATTACAAGGGAAATGTGAAAATGTAGTTTTATCATTGGCGTACCATATTGAAAAAATTGGTGACGTTTCAACGTGCTGTTTTCTAAAAGATTTCGTCCAAAGTCTTGTATTTTTATTGTCTGCTGTTCAGTCGCAAAGAAAAGTTTGCAAAAAAGTTAGGTAAATCGAAATTTTCAACTTCTTTGTTTACAAATTATCCGGTTATTTCTAGTTTTCAGCGGTTCTCACCCTTGATGGCCTATAAACAGAAAAATGCTTTTTGAACTAGATTGTTAATGAAAAATCATCTATTTTTAAACTACTGTTTATAGTCGGTAATATTTGTAGACCTAGCCTTGACAAGGTTTTATAAAGGCCAGTAAATCTGTCTAATGTTTTTTCTAACCTGTTACACAACCATGCTTGAAATTTTCTATGAAACGTTTCAAATGTTTTAATTTTTGCTGATTTATTGTAACTTGTTCTTATGTCTTTATCGTTTGGCTCCTTTTCTGATTTGTGACCATTATGTCTTCTAAAATTACACACTGTTGTATAAGCTTACCTGAATGTTTATTAAAAATAAACCATAGAAACAAGGCTCAATCCATCATTTGTTGTTGCTGCCCTATATTTACAGGGTTCCCACTCATCTGGAAAACCGGAAAAAGTCAGGGAATTTGTAGAAGGAAAAATTTTGTCTGGGAAATCAGGGAAAAATTGACAAAAATTGTGAACATTGACTAAGAGTCAGCGAATTTTTGTCTATGTCAGGGAAACATTATTTGTTTCCGTTTTATGATAAATAATAACACAATGATAGGTGCATAGTTGTATAAAGTAGTGCTTTCGTTTATTTCTAAGGAAAATTGGGTAAATTTGCAGATTAACTCCTGAACGCTTTTCAACAAATTTTTTCAAGAAACATGCCTAGAACCTCCCTGGATGCACAAACCACGTGAAAAATTTCTTGTTCACAACCCCCAAGGAAGTTACGGGACCAAGAGTGAATACAGGTGCTGGGCGGGGTAGGTAGTAAAAAGGAAATATGAACACAAAATGCTAAGAAAACGGCTTGAAACCTGTCTTTTTCACAGCCTGAAGCCATATCCCCCCTAAACCCTGCCTACCCCGCACATCACCCCTATTCATGCCAGTAACTTTCTTGGAGGGTGTGCATAAGAAATTTTCCCGTGGTTTATGCAATGAGGGTGACTATAAGCAAGCAAGTCGGGGAAGGAAAATCTCCACGACGAAACAGACACCCCCCCGCCGCCGCAAGTGGAACGCTACAGGAAGGCAGCTTCCTTACGGGGAGGTCCCAGAGTGTAAGGATCAGAAACTTCATTTCTGATAGTATTACTGTTTCTTCAGGAGTTCCTCAGGGTTCACATTGTGGTCCAGTCCTCTTTAATCTTTTTATCAATGATGTCATACATTCACTTAAGCATAATCAGATTTTGATGTTTGCTGATGATATCAAAATTTTTAAGATTGTTTCTTCCAGACAGGACGCTTTATTTTTACAGGAAGACTTAAATCGTTTTGCTCGGTGGTGTGGTGACAATCTTCTGACTCTGAATGTTGATAAGTGTTTCTGCATTACATTCACTAGAGCTCAGTTTTCCGTTGACTTTGTGTACTTCCATGGGCTCTAGTACTTTACAGAGAAAGGAAATGATTAAAGACTTGGGCATTGTATTGGATAGGGAATTATCTTTTGAGGATCACATAGAATACATAGTATCTAAAGCATATAAAATGTTAGGATTTATTCATAGATCAACTCTGGATTTTTCATGCAATAGCTTGAGAAGGCTGTATTGTGGTCTGGTTCGCTCTTTATTGGAATGCTCTTCTGTAGTCTGGAGTCCGAATTACAATATTTATATCAATCAGATTGAGGCCATACAAAATAGATTCTTAAGAATTTGTGCTTACAGAGAAATGATCTTAACTTTTCTTATTTGCGGAATCGACTGCACTTGCAGTCACTCAGTGGTAGAATGATTGTCAGTGATGTTTGTTTTTTGCATAAATTATTAATGAATAAAATTGACAGCCCTTCTTTGCTTGAGTTAGTCTCTCTAAGGATTCCGGACCGCACTAGAGCAAGGGAGGTTTTTGTGGTTCCCTTCCATCGAACCAATTATGGCTTTTTCAGTCAGATGTCGAGAACTGCAAATGAGTATTCGGAGCTCTTGGATATGTTTGATGATTCTGACCGTTCAATTAGAGGCATTTTGAGAGGTGTTATTGATTGAATTGTCATACATACGGTGTACAGGTTATGTTTTGCTCTTTTGTTATGTTCTCAAATTGAGATAGGTTATTAAGACTAATGTAGTTTTAGATGTTCTTATTATTATTGTAAATGGTTGATCCGTTGAATAAATAAATAAATTAATTAAACCCATGTAACAATATGAGTACCCAAGTATGTAATGCGAAAAGAGAACATACCATAGCAAATACTGCCAAATGACCGAATTTTAAAAAAGAAAACAATAAATTTACATAACACCTACCTTTTGCATCTCAAGCAAATGAGCGTAGACAACCTTTAACCTTGTATTTTAACAGCCTGTGGCGTCTCAATTTCGGCATTGCAAAAACAATGTAGAAAACAAATAACATGCCACAGACCAAGAACAGGCCACATATGCACATTAAACCATTACGACACTAATGGTCATTAACAGAAATAGTTACTGATTTTTTTTTAATATTGATTTCTTAAAAATATTACATTGAAAAAACCAATCAGTATAAACCCAACATCAATATCTTTTTTCTATCCAAATATAACTTTACAAAAACATGTAATAGTGGGGATTTTTTCTGTACTTTCTCAAACACATGAGTATATAAGAAACTGATAAAAGGCATACACATGCTAGCGGCATACTGAAAGCGAAGTAATAAACAGGCCGACTGTCCATGTGTCTAGAATATTCTAGGGATTCCCAAAGTCAATGTGAACTTTATGTCAACTGTAATGTTTAGGAGGAAAAGGGGGTGATCCCTAAGTAGACGGGTCCCGTCATTTCATGCCTCACGAGAGCGGCTTTGCCGGACGGTGCTTATTGCTCTAAAGGCCTGCCTGAACTGACTTTCCTGACCTACAGGGTAGGTCAGGTCAGGCAGCCCTGTAGGTCAGAAAAGTCAGGTCAGGCAGCCCTGTAGGTCAGGAAGGTCAGGTCAGGCAGGACCCTAGAGCCATAAGCACCATCCGGCAATGCTGCTCTCTCGATGCATAGACTGAACCCGTCTACTTAAGGATCGCCTGAACAGGGTTGTTACGGGACAGGACCGTACTGGGAAATTGTTAAAAAACTGTAATGTGTAAGGAACTTTAAATGCCAATAACTCGGGAAATAAGAGAGAACAAAAGGTAAGATTAGTGTTACCGTGCATGTATGATAGCAAACTTTATCTATTAGCAGTCGATGTTTTTAAAATCGTTCGGGAGTTAATCTGCAAATTCACCGAAAATTGTGTTTTATAAATCTTATTTTGGGGAAGTGTGTTTTCTGCCATGAGCCGAAGAGCTAGTGTATTCTGTAATAGTACATTGCAAATTTTTGGGGTAAATTGTAAATAGCAAAGTCAGGGAAATAGGTTTCGGCATGTCAGGGAAATTGATATGCTGTTTTTAGTGGGAACCCTGATTTAATAGTTTTAAGACTATTTTATCTGTGTTTGTCAAACAGATTTGAAAACTGTATACTAACAATCAGTGCATGCAATGTATAGTATAACATATATGAGTGTATTCTGCATATGAGAAACATGGTAGTGATACAATCGTGCAAATAGGTTGGTGAGACAGAGACATGCAATGGTCAGCTGGCTGTCCAGTTTACGTGAACTTAAATTAAAACATCTAATATTGTTTATACACTCAGTGTACAATGTTTCTGGATTAAAGAGGTTGCATGCTAACTCTCCACCAATTAGAGAGTGGAGCGGGAACACATCACATGTATTCTCAATTTGAATCGAGTGGAATAATAGTGCATTGAATATTGAAATCAGCCAGGATTTTCATGTTAGTCTTTTCAAAGGAATGGCTTTTTGAACTTATTGGATTAAACATTTAATAAAAACTTTAAATTAAGATGTTGTTCACATAGTAACAGAAAGTATTGAAGTATTAGGATAATTAATAGATTTCAAATTATTAGATTCAATTAATTGGTTTATCTTAAAAAGGATAAAAAAAATTAGTAAATATTAATAAAATTATTAATTCATAATGCCTCAAATTTGACATAATGTTTTTCTTTTAAGCCACAACCTAGGTTTTCAGTTTTTTAATGGTTTACTTATTTTCCTGTATATGCACAATTTAATGGGTAACATGAAACTAATCAAAATAAGTAAATTAGGACTTAAGTTTATAATGTTTAGATAGGTATGTATTTGTACACATACAAAATAGTAGGTTTATAATTTTCACTATGAATTTCTAAGCAAACAAATCATACATCTTATATAATTTTAAAATAATAGTAAATTGTGCCAGCGCAATTGGTAAAGGTTTACTTTTGGGGCACGTGTTCGATTTTTATGAAATTTTGTATGTTAGACGTGTTTTATGGTGTACATAACGAAAATCACAATAAAAATGAGGGCAAAAGCCAACTTTTGGAGTTATGTGAAAATTTTTGTTGGAAAAATGTAGGTTATATTCACTTTGTGGCATGTTTTTGTCATATTTTACACATTTTTGGGGGTCGTTCGTTTTATATCAAGCTAAAGAATGGTGTATTCCACTATCCTAAATCATTTTCATATAGTTAGTGCCCCCCTTAATTGTTTATGTGTGTCTGAAAATTTCCCTTCTCTTCATCGTATAACTGATCCTAAGTTGAATTTGACATTTGAATTTTAAATTAAACTTAATGTCATACATTTTGAAGTTGACATTGTTGCAAAAAGGAAAATTTTATATTTATATTGTTCAAAAAGGGGGTCCACTAACTATATGAAAATAAATTAGAATAATGGAATACACCGTTCTTTAGCTTGATATAAAATGAACGACCCCCGAAAATGTGTAAAATATGACAAAAACATGCCGCAAAAGTGGGTATAACATACATTTTTCCAACAAAAATTTCCTACTAACTCAAAAAGTTGGCTTCTGCCCTCATTTTTATTGTGATTTTCGTCATCTACACTCTAAAACACGTCTATATACAAAATTTCATAAAAATCGAACACGCACCCCGAAAGTAAACCTTTACCATAAAATTTTGCAGATGAGCTCACTGAGGGCTTTTAGACATTGTTTTCTCCTTGGATGCATACAACAAAAAAATTCTTGCAAACAACCCCCAAAAAAATTACGGGGCCAAGAGTGAATAGGGGTGATGGTGGACAGGGAAAAAGAAGCCGGACCTATATAAGCTGTCTTTATTCCATATTGCAGCTACACTTCCTTAAAATCCTGTTTACCCAGCACAGAACCCCGCCTATGCGCCTCGTAGGTCCCGTAATTTTCTTAGGGTTTTTTTTTCTTCCTCGGGGCTCGTCGGCTCGATAGCACTGCAACCTTTGGCTTATTGTGCATGCACTTAGTCTTTTTTCTCCACCCATTCTAAAATTACTGTGCCTTGAACTAGTCTGCACAGCGATTGGTAGGGTGAAGTTTTATAATTCCCTCTCTCCGGTCTAGACTGACCGTAGATCAGTTGTCTTTTGCTGTCCAGAGCTTTACACTCGCACAAGATGTGCTGGGCTGATTCCTCCACCCTCGCCGCAGAGTCTGCATGCGAGGTCCCCCTCAAACCGCCCCATTATATGCAGGTGTTTCTTGACGGCCATGAGTCCCGTCGAGAGACCTGTTATGCATTGATTGTTGCCCTTACTTGGTGAAACTTGTCCATACTACATACAGACTTGGAGACTACTTCTCTGGCTTCACTGTTGGTTTTCGTTTTTGTAGGTGAAGGACGTAGCCAGCGTGTGATCTAACTGGAGCAAGTGGCCCTTACGAATTCTGGATGTTTTAAGATGTTCTTCAACGTTTCTTTGACTATAGTTTCGCTGCTTGACATCATTCTCAGCACTGCAACCTTTGGCATATTGTACATGCCCTTAGTCTTTTTACTCCACCCATTCTAAAATCACTGTAAAGCTTCCTCACGCCGTTTTGTGACGAAGGTCGGTTTATTACCTCTATTCAATATGTCTAAATTAAATTTCATAAAGAATTGTAAAAGTGCCTCACCCCTAGAGTTTGTGTCCGAGCTACCCCACAACTCATGGTGCGCATTCGCATCCATACCGATGATGGTCTGCCATCCACCTGCTCTGCTACCCACCATCAGCTGCTCCAATTCGTTGGGTGGAGGGTCCGTGCTGTCCCCTGGCAGATAGGCTGACGCGACAGTAATGTCCCTCAGCCCATCCGCTCCTCCACATCGGATTTTGATCGTTGCCAGGTCCCTGGAACAGAAATTCATTAAAGACAGAAACTATCCCTTCCCTGACAAAAATGCAGGCCCTCGGGTTCTCGCTGGATCTGCTGTAGATGAGCTTTCCAGTAGCTCCATCGAGTCCCTTGATCTCTCCTTTATAGGAGTACGGTTCCTGGATGAGGGCCACATCCGTGTTCCTCAGAGCCGTCAGTAGTACAGCCGTGGCTGCCCTACTGTGTTGGAGGTTGACCTGAAGGAACCTAAGTCCCATTAACCCAGTGGGCGGAAGCTAACCCTCTTGTGCCTTTACAGTTTTCTCGACCGTCCACGTCCGGGTCGCCATTTTCTGCGCCCTCCGGAACTTCTTTCTTTGTGCCCCGGAAAGACGCTTGGACTGCCGGGGCAGTCTCTCTACTCTCACAGAGTCCTCACTGGTGGAGGGGCCCCCGGAGTCCGCGGAGCTCGGCGCCCTCCGGTGGTACCCAGCCTCCAGCTTGGGTGTTGGGGACAGGTCTCTGACCGAAGCCGCCTCCTGGTTCGTCTCGGTTTCCGGAATAGACTCAAGGCACAAGTCTGTAGCTGGAGCCACTCCTCGAGCCTCATTGGTTTTGGTTTTATATATATTTATTATCTTCATGTTGTTCCCACGAGAATGGGGGAAATACTGTCCACACCATCAGAACCCCCTGTGTGGTGCAAGGCGGGTTACTCTGGAGGGTTGCCCGGTACTCCAGAGGTTCCGTTCACGACACCATCGCCCTGGTGCTATCCATCCATAGGCACGGGTCACGTGACACCGTAGATTGGGGGAGTTTAGTTCGACCTCCTTGTCTAGATCCGTCATGTTTAGTTATTAGCAGGGTCACCTCGTGCAGGATGCGGATTTTTACCGCGCATGACGGTCTTGGGGAAAGCTTGATCGAAAGTTTATGTTCTTTCCACTTCCTCAGCTTGCCCCCTGGAGTCCTTTGGCCCGCGACTCCTTAACCCCTGCGTGATTGGTTAGACACGACATTTTTAGATAACGGCATTAAAAAAACTTTAATCCGTTGGGGAAAATGTATTAATAAAAACGGAGATTACGTAGAAAAATTAGATCTTTTCGAAAATTTTCCTGTGTCAAAGTTATAACAAAAATTCTGGAATATTTGACCAGCCCTCGTCGCATCGGCGACAAAAATTTCAATTTTTTTCTTTTTTTTTTTTGTTCGTTTAAACGCCGTAAAAGTATCAAAACATATAGAAAACATTATTTGGGACCGATTTTTTTAATCTGTCGGTCTGTATGTCTGTCTGTTTGCAGCCACCTTAAAACCTTAGAACGAATTGAGATATCGTCTTTAAATTTGGCATACAGTTTAGAGGGTCGGGGATGAATGGGGGATGATTTGGTGAAAATTGTCATTTTTTCGTTAAAACTCGAGTAATGTAACGTTTTAGGGTTTATTTATTAGAAAACTTTTAATTTCATCAAACATCTGGTATTCTGTGCTGCTACCTGGAGATAATGTGCATCGACGAGTCTTTTGTGAATGGATGTTAGAAATGAACAATCAAAATATCTTATTCCCTAATCTAATCTTCTGGTCTGACGAATCAACATTTACAAGAAATGGTATTTATAATTCTCATAATGAGCATGTCTGGTCATTGGAAAATCCACATGCAACAAGGACTTGCACATTTCAACATAGATTTTCCATTAATTTATGGTGTGGTATTTTTAACGGCTCACTGTTCATGGAAGTCCTGCCACAACGTTTAAATGGATCTTCGTACTTAGCGCTCCTAGAAAACCGTGTAGAAAACCTTCTAGATGACATTCCACTAGCAACAAGAGGTATAATGTGGTACCAGCATGGCGTGCACCAGCGCATCATAGTCGAAACGTTGTTACATGGCTACATGAACATTATAATGAAAGATGGATTGGCAGAACTGGACCAATACATTAGCCTGCAAGATCACCGGACTTAAACCCACTTGACTTCTATCTTTGGGTTGATTTTAAGCGACTGGTCTACAGTGAACAAATAAATACACCAGAGCAGCTAAAACAACTGATGAATAATGCTTTTCGTCATATTCAAGCAACAATGAATCCTCAAGGACATTAAATTTTCCATATTAAAAAGATGTCGTGCGTGTATTCAGGCCAATGGAGGCATTTTTGAACATTTATTGTAATAAATAAATTACTATAAGCCTAATAAAAGTGTATCATTGCGATTTTCTACGAAACAACGACTGGTTAAAAATCATGAACTATGCTCTAAAACACTTACCTGATTCATTGCTTACTCGTAAAATAAGCGTCATACAGAAAATTATCAAGAGAGTCATTTTGTTCACGACTGAAAGTAAGATTAAAAAAATGAAAAACAAAAAAAATATCATTGGCTTACCCGTTTTTTTCTTGAGGGGTAACCAATGACATGTTGGTACGCGCGCCACTGCTGGATTAGCCGATTCAATTGTTATGGTAGAATACGCGCCTTACATAGCAGCCTACACATGCGAAGTTTCAGCAAAATATATGTGCTACTTTTTAAAAAATTGGGAAATTTTATTTTTTGAAATTCAACTTCAACACCCTGTATCTTTTAAATGAAGCATTATAGAAAAAATTTTTATAGGACATACCCTCTCTAAAATTGTTCAAAGAACATGGGGTTTCATTTTTGGTCACCACTTATGAATCACCCTGTATATTTGTAAAATTCAGTCACTAGCACATTCATTGTTATTTCGATTTCATATATATTATACAAATTTCTTTCACAATAATATTTTTCTACTATGGCTGACAATTGGTGTATTAATTGAAACCGCCAATGAACTCAGCACATATCACATGCGCTGATATAAATATAGCGTCTTCTTCATATCAAACATGTCTCATTCGCTCATATCACTTGGAATGTTCTTCTTTGAATGCATAAAATGCAAAATCCATTCTAGTTATTGGCAGCGTAGAGCTGCGCTGTGAATGTGTTTATTCGACTGTAACCTTTATGATCATGTAAAATAGAATTAAAGTTGGAGTGAAAACATTGGGCATTTGTATAGGGGTAGTTATGTCGTAATCTACAAGAGAAAACTTTAATATCGCAACACATTGTTTATGATAGTTTAAATAAATTAGCAAGAGTGGGAAATATAGAAATCAACTATAAGCAGAGGCAGTATGTCAAAAATTCATTTCATGAATATACAGTGTGATTCATAAGTGGTGACCAAAAATGAAACCCCATGTTCTTTGAACAATTTTAGAGAGGGTATGTCCTATAAACATTTTTCCTATAATGCTTCATTAAAAAGATACAGGGTGTTTCAAGTTGAATTTCAAAAAATAAAATTTCCCAATTTTTAAAAAGTAGTACATACATTTTGCTGAAACTTCGCATGTGTAGGCTGTTATGGAAGGCGCGTATTCTACCATAACAATTGAATCGGCTAATCCAGCAGTGGCGCGCGTACCCACATGTCATTGGTTATCCCTCAAGAAAAAAACGGATACGCCAATGTTTTTTTTTTTTTTTGAATCTTACTTTCATTCGTGAACAAAATAACTCTCTTGATAATTTTCTGTACGACGCTTATTTGTCGAGTAAGCAATGAATGAGGTAAGTGTTTTAGAGCGCAGTTCATGATTTTTAACCAGTCGTTGTTTGGTAGAAAATCGCAGTGATACACTTTTATGCCTCAATTGGCCTGAATACACGCACGACATCTTTTTAATATGGAAAATTTAATGTCTTGATAATTTTTTGTACGACGATTATCTTTGTTGTATTTTAGTAAGTAGTAGTCTGGTTTGCCAAAGTTGTCATTAAGTGTCACTTGACGTTTAGGTTAACAAGTTATTATTTTGAATAGGTGTAAGTGGTAAACTTTATAAAATTGCAAAATTTTCTACTCTTTTACTTCTTATAATGGAGTACACCTCAGAAGAGTATGCAGATATAATTTTTATCTACGGATATGCTGATGGAAATGCTCTAGCTGCTTGTCGGCAATATCAACGTAGGTTTCCCACTCGCCGTCAACCTACACCAAGGGTTTTTTCTCGATCGTTTTCAAGACTTCGGCAGTGCGGTATTGGACAACGTCCTGACGCTAGAGCTAATGGTAGAAGATAACATCAACTTGAAGACGAAGAGAGAGTGGTGGATGCAGTGATGGACCAACCGACTACAAATACTCGGAGGATTGCCACGCAGTTACAATATTCTCAAAGCTTTGTATGGAGAACTTTACATCGAGAAGCCTTACATCCATATCATCGACAGAATGTTCATTGCCTTCTACCTGGAGATAATGTGCATCGACGAGTCTTTTGTGAATGGATGTTGGAAATGAACAATCAAAATACCTTATTCCCTAATCTAATCTTCTGGTCTGACGAATCAACATTTACAAGAAATGATACTTATAATTCTCATAATGAGCATGTCTGGTCATTGGAAAATCCACATGCAACAAGGACTCGCACATTTCAACATAGATTTTCCATTAATTTATGGTGTGGTATTTTTAACGGCTCACTGTTCATGGAAGTCCTGCCACAACGTTTAAATGGATCTTCGTACTTAGCGCTCCTAGAAAACCGTGTAGAAAACATTCTAGATGACATTCCACTAGCAACAAGAGGTATACTGTGGTACCAGCATGACGGTGCACCAGCGCATCATAGTCGAAACGTTGTTACATGGCTACATGAACATTATAATGAAAGATGGATTGGCAGAACTGGACCAATACATTGTCCTGCAAGATCACCGGACTTAAACCCACCTGACTTCTATCTTTGGGGTGATTTTAAGCGACTGGTCTACAGTGAACAAATAAATGCACCAGAGCAGCTGCAACAACTGATAAATAATGCTTTTCGTCATATTCAACCAACAATGAATCCTCAAGACAAATTTTCCATATGAAAAAGATGTCGTGCGTGTATTCAGGCCAATGGAGGCATTTTTGAACATTTATTGTAATAAATAAATTACTAAAGTGTATCATTGCGATTTTCTACCAAACAACGACTGGTTAAAAATCATGAACTGTGCTCTAAAACACTTAGCTGATTCGTTGCTTACTCGACAAATAAGCGTCGTACAGAAAATTATCAAGAGTCATTTTGTTCACGAATGAAAGTAAGATTCAAAAAAAAAAATTAAAAAAAAAATCATTGGCGTACCCGTTTTTTTCTTGAGGGAGAACCAATGACATGTGGGTACGCGCGCCACTGCTGGATTAGCCGATTCAATTGTTATGGTAGAATACGCGCCTTCCATAAACACATGCGAAGTTTCATAAAAATATATGTGCTACTTTTTAAAAAATTGGGAAATTTTATTTTTTAAAATTCAACTTCAACACCCTGTATCTTTTAAATGAAGCATTATAGGAAAAAATTTTATAGGACATACCCTCTCTAAAATTATTCAAAGAACATGGGGTTTCATTTTTGGTCACCACTTATGAATCACCCTGTATAAGAATTCTTGATGAAAATCAGAAGACAATGTTTAAGATGAGCAAAGCAGAAAAACTGAAACATAAAGCACGTAGAGAAATATCACAACTAGAAATGTGGAAAAAATACATTAAAGAAAATGCAAAATATGAAACTGAAGTCTTAATATCTAAAATTACCGCATTGAGAAAATATGTATGAATAATTCCTACTATCTTATTTCAATGTGGTTATTACGATTGGCTTTTTTTAAGTAAACATATGAGATGTGAGTTGTTATTGTTTTTTTGTACTTTATTATATTGAGTAAGGAGACGTGTTTTTATTCGAATGCTTGAAGAGTAGTTACAGTATGGTTCTCGTGGCTCATTTAGATTTAAATGAGTGAAACTGTGTTAAGTAGTTACTGCAACAACGTGCAATAGACTCAGTCATTTAATAGGCAAAAGGTTATCACTTTTCTGTACCGGTTCAACAGAATTAAGCATGTTTGTGTTTTTGATAATGTATGTCTTAAAAATAATTATTGTTCAGAACTTTTATTTAGTTTGTTAACAAAATTATTCAGAGATGTGTGACTTTCATTTCGAGGATTGTGAAAAATGGATTCGAGGGGCCTGGAAATGTCAGGGAATTGGATTTTTGATTTCTGCTGGGTACCCTGTTCAAAGGAATTGATATATCATCTTCAAATTTGGTATCCAGTCAGCACCCAAAAAAGGAACGCTTCGAACTGTTTTTGGGTAAGGTTGCTTCATGGGGTAGAAGATAAGTTAAGGCGTGATTTGGTGAAAATTGACATTTTTTCGATAAAACTCGAATAGTTTACGTTTCAAACGTGTATGGGTACAGGAATACAAATATTTTCTTTGTGGTCAAGTCATGGACGCTAAATTCATTCCATGATAATGTCTTTCTGGGGAGACTAGGTTATCGCAGCTATCTAGAAGTTACGTTTCAATTTGCAGCACTATTTTTAACATATTTAATATTTCACCGCAATGAATCATTTTTTCACCGTGTGGTTTATTTAACCTTGAATGAATTCAACTAACGAGAAATTATCCCATTATATAAAAATAATTAACATGTGGTTTATTATGTTAACTTTTTCTGATAGAATAGTTATGGGTTTTTAAATCAGATCAAACTGGATTTTCCATTATCAGCCAATAGAACTGGCTCGAAGTAGTAACGAAATTTAGTGGTGAAAGGTAGTTGGTGAATTATCTGCAAGCATATGTTCTCACAGTTTACATTAATCTAATTTTTACAAAAAAAAATGGCATTGATAAAATTAAGTTAGTAAGTCTTTGAAAAAAGTTGTTTATATGTGTAGGTGCATGCTATATTTTACCGCTGGCAATAGTGTCCTTGTGTGGGGTATCATTGTACTCAAGAGCGCCCACTTGTTTTGAAAACCGGGAAAAGTCAGGGTAAATTTGTCGTTTACCTTCCGGGCAGTTTTAAATAAATTGACTGCTGATAGATAGAGTTTGGCATCTTTTATGCACGCTGACACCATTTTTGCTTTTTGCTTCTTTGTCTTTCCTGAGTTATCTACATTTAAACTTCTTTGCTGGTCTGGTGCGGTAACTTGAAAATTATTTTTTTCCCGCAATTTATCTATTTTTTCGCTTGCTATGTTGCATGCTCCTTTCCCGGTACACCCCTCCCCTTGCAGTTACCTATCACTATCTATTTCTCAGATTGCACTCCCCCGTGTTTGTGACTGTGGGGAGGGTGGACGAGTAGTGGTAGTACGCTACATCGTCGTGGGGTCCGTTACCCCCCACGTGCTTTTTTTCTATGTCTCAATTTCACCGCATTTTTCAGCTAGCCATCCTTCCCTTGCTTTTCGGCATTCCGATCTCACCGCCCTGTTCAGCTTCTTGTATCGGTTATTGTCTGTGGCCTTGTATTTCCTTCTGTCGTTCATAAGTTGGAGAATTTCGTCTGTCATCCACTGTTGCTTTTTAAAGGCTTGTGCATATCCAATCCATGCTCCTGGGTTTCCAAAAGTGCCTTCTTCAAGACAGTCCACCGAGGCTCTACGTCGTCGTCATAAGAGTTAGTTATTTGTGGACGCGCCTTGAAACTCTCGGTTGCTCTGGCTCGTATCACGGGATCAAAAAGTCTTCTGACGTCGACTCGCTTAGGTTTATTTGGACGTTGGACTCTAGTGAAGTGGCGAAGCTGTAGACTTATTACTACGGGATTGTGGTCGCTGTTGACCTCGGCGCCAGGGTATGTTGCTGATTTGACAACCTTCATTAAATGGCTCTTAATGAGGATGAAATCTATCTGATTTCTTACTATGTGGCTATCACGATCTGCTGGGGATTTCCACGTGTATAGACGTCTAGGATGTTGTTTGAAGTAGTGTTGGCAGCAGAGAGGCGGTGCTCTGTACAAAATTGCACCAGACGATCCCCTCTAATGTTGCGTGTTCCCAGACCATGATCTCCGCAGACCCCGCCATCAGCGCCCTTCCCGATTTTGGCGTTAAAGTCGCCAAGAACAATTGGCATCTCCCCTTGTTTTGTTGTTTTCATAGCTTCTTCTAAAGCAGAGTATAATTCTTCAACCGTCTTATCAGGTTTGTCCCCTGTTGGAGTGTACGCGTGAATTACGTTCATAACTCCGAGTAGTGAGGAGTCTCAAGAGCATCACTCGATCTCCGAGTGGGATAAAATCAATTACCGATTTTTCTAGTTCAGAGGAGATGAGTATAGCTACGTCATATTGGTGTTTGGGGTCGTCGCCACCAGAGTAGTAGAGAACGCCATTTTTAGTCCTGTGATTCCCAGTGCCTGGCCATCGTACCTCGCTTAGCCCCAAGAGCTTGACCCCCAATCTATACATTTCTGCATCTACATTGGCGAGTTTTCCTGCCACACATAGGCTACGCATATTCCACGTTGCAATTCTGGTTTCTTTTCTATATATTTGTATTCTGTTGGTTTTCATGGACGAGGGATTCTTCGCACCCTCTCCCCACTTAAGGGGTGCCCCGGACTGGGGGCCGTGTTTATATTTGTTTCAGCCATGTTGAATAAATGGAATGATAGTGTAGTGAAACTTTCGTTTCCCTTTTGCACCGCAGTGTGGAAGCCGTTAAAACTGCTACAGTGGCGCCTCCCACTTCCATTGTGACGCTGTGTGTGAAGTACTTCTTCGGCACCGCCACATGGTACTGTTGCTGATGCTGCCCAGCAACAGATTTTCACCATATCTGGTTATCTTCACTTAATTTAGCCTGCAGGTCGATGCAGTTGCCTGGGGCGTGGCACGAGCAGCCATAAGTGAGAATTGGGTGCCCTGTGGGGACCAGTCATCGTCGACGGCTCACCGGCTATGCCGCTGAGCGCGACCGTCTTCGATGAAAAGTGCGACCTCTTCAGCGCAACCCCAACACAGAAATAGTCACTCGGGACTAAATCCGGAGAATGGGGCGCATGAGGGAGCAATTCGTAGCCCAATTTATGCAATTTTGCCATGGGGACTACACATGTGTGCACCCTTGAATTGTCTTGGTGGAAAAGAACTTTTTTCTTGGCCAAATGCGGTCGTTTTTTCTTGAAAACGACATTGAATCGTTCCAATAAGTTGGTATAATATTCGCCATTGATTGTTCTTCCCTTTTGAAGGTAATCAATGTGTATTATAACGTGTGCATCCCAAAAAAACGGTTGTCATGACTTACTTGGCCGACAAACCTACCTTGGCCTTCTTCGGCGCAGATTCGCACGGAGAAACCCACAGTTTTGACTGTTGCTTTTTTGTTTCTGGTGTGTTGTGGTGAATCCATGTTTCGTCCACGGTTACGAAACGGCGCAAAAACTCGTCCCTATTGCGGTTGAATAACGCCAAACACTCCTTCGAAGTGGTCACACGATTGCGTTTCTGGTCAATTGTGAGCAAACGCGGCACCCATCTTGCGGATAGCTTTCTCATACCCAAGTGATCATGCAAAATCAAAACCACTGAGCCATGTGATATGCCTGTGGCTTTCACAATCTCCCGCACTTTCAATCTCCGATCGGCCAACACCATATCGTGAATTTTTTTCAATTGTTTTGAGTGTAGCGACCTCAACTGGGCGTCCAAAACGTTCGGCGTCATTTGTGCTTGTACGACCGCAACGAAATTCAGTAAGCCACTTTTTTGCCATGGAAATTGATGGTGCAGAGTCCCTATAGTACCCCATAGTATTTATCAAGCTTAGCCTTCGTTTGAGTGATGTTTTTTTTTTCGGAAAAAAATGTTTGTTGAGTACACGAAATTCACTTTTTTCCATTTTCGTTATAACTCAAGAGGTTGTCTGCTTTCAATGGCTATCTAAACACAAACTAAATGACGCAGCTTGTTCAAAATTTGACAGGAGTCAACTGACAGATGCTTGTTGACAGGAGAAGTGTTGCCCTTCCTGTGAAGAGGCGGGAAATTCAAAAAGTCACGGACTTATTGACCCTCCGTCGTGTGTGTGTGTGTAATATATATATATATATATATATATATATATATATATATATATATATATATATATATATATATATATATATATATATATATATATATATATATATATATATATATATATATATATATATATATATATATATATATATATATATATATATATATATATATATATAAGTCTGAAACCGACCTCGGATTTGGGTTCCAGTGGTCCTAAATAGCGCTCATTTGTAGAAGTATTTTCAAAATTAAAAAGTCGCGATCTCCTCATTAGTGATTTTTTAAAAGAAAATTCACTAATAAACAAATAAATAAAAAGTCTGGACGCAGCAAGTGCGTTATGGAAGTGAATTTTCATTAAAATGTTTTTAATAGCAAATATGTCTCTCGAATGCAAGCAGGCATGAATCTGGTTACCGGTATAACCTATATAGTAGAAACAATATTTTATCAAAATTACTTATTATTTGAAAATGTACTAAACATTTCCGAAAATAAACTTAAAATGTTGGTTTCCTAGCCAACAAACCTTAGGTTAATAGCAAAGTGGGTTATTGAAATTTTAAGGGTTTAATGGAAATTCGCTACCAAAACGCACTTACTGCGTCTTGATTTTTTCCTTACAAACGTGCATCATATTTCGATAAAAAATGTAAAAATGCAATAACATAAGGGTGTGCGAAAAAACAATTGTAGGTATCACCAACGACTTATGGGCCAGCCTGTGAGTGTCAAAATATTTTTATAAGATGCAGGTGAAGACACCCTATAATTAATGTATACAATTTTTTCTCGTATCTTGTATAATAACAACTATATTGAGCTTTACCGTAGAAATGAGTCACCCTGTATATATCTAAACAGATAAAATCTGAAAGTAAACCCGGATATGGATTCTAGAGGGGCTAGTTTGCGTTCATGTGAAAATTAGCTTAAAATTATAGACCGTTAAACGATAGACTAAACCTACAGCCGAAGCATCAGAGAAAGGATCTATTTCAAATGAATTTTATGTAAATATTTTTGTAAAATGAAGGGCAATGACGGTTGAGGCTGAAACTTAAGTGTTTGCAGAACATTCTTCTTGTGGCATTTTCTTTACATAATCCGTATTTGCTTCAGGTTCTTTGCCTAAATGTTACGAATTTTGACGTTTCCAATCCCGACTTTGACGTTTTGAGGAAAACTACATTTTTTTTAACTGCCCATAGCTTTTTTGTCTTTAAACCTACATGCCTAAATTTTGGTGCGTGGTTCACTCTTGATAATATAAACACGCGTACCAAATTTGGTTGCCCTTACTTCGTTATTTCTGGAGATATAATTTTTTTCCGAAAGAAAACGGAAAATTTTCCGGGAAAACCTGCGCCGATTTTCCTGGCTTTAAGAAAATTTACTAATAAATAGATAAATAAATAAAAATTCGGGCGAAAAGACGTGGGAAACTGATCAGAGGCGTTTGATCCATGACAATGCAACGGTGCACACTGCTGGAATTGCGCAGGCCGCAACAGGCGGCTGCGGTTTCGAACAAATTGATCACGCTCCGTATAGTCCAGGTATTGCAGTGACAACTACTTATTAAAATATTTGAAAAAGGACCTTCACGGGCACAATTTCAGTGAGGACGAGTAGGTAAAAGCTGCAGTGTGGGCACATTTTGAGGACAAACCGAAAGAATATTTTTTGGGGGTATAGATTTGTTGCTGTAACGATCTAGTAAGTGCATTGATGTTCGGAGTATATTGAAATATAAAATTTAATTGTGGGTACGCCGTTTCTTTCGTAGTCAGCCTGAGAAATTTTGGCGCTTACCCACTATCACATCTGGTACATAGGTGGTATTGGCTTACCTCGTATCTGTGTGTAAGCTCTTCCCACACAAATTTGACACTTTTGGGTGCGGAGTTTGTCCACTGTGGTGCTATCATTATGTTATTATTTACACTGCCACCTTCAGTCTGGCTGTAACTCTAGCATTTCAGAAAGCCTGTTGTCGCCAACTGCATTGTTTTTAGATTTCCAACAAAAATTCATTTGAGAAGTCTAGTCTTGTGTCATTCTGTATTGAACTTTTTTTATAGTTTTACTTTTGTTTTAGGTACCAATGCAGATTCTGGCAGCACAGAACAGCAAGAACATGACGGTGAACAAGTGGAGGTGAAGGAACCGCCCCCGATTCCCCCAGCTGACGGTGACGCGTCTCCTAGTGGGGGAGATGGCGGTACTTGGGAGGACGCCGCCGAAGAAGACACGGCCACTACTCCAGAAGGAGATGAGGAAGAACCTTCATCAGAGGAAGCGCCGGCTAAGGTAAGAGAAAACAAGGTCTTATAATGTTAGTTATAAAGCAATATACATTGGTTGGCTAAATTATTAGTTACATTATAGTTTGTTGTTTTTTTCTTCATTATTATTGAATTTTCGAAAAAAAAATTCACTCAGGAGATCTCGACTTTTGAATTCTGAAAAAATTCTTCAAATGAGCTCAAACTAGGGGAAAAATACTGCTACGTTTATAATTTGGCAGATACTTTCCTTTTCTAAATATGAATTAAGTTTCCTTCTGGAAATCTTTGGTATAACTTTAATAAAGTTTGTAATAAAAGTTTCTTTTAAAGAAACTTACACTCTCTACAGATATAGCAAAATTAAATTCTTTAGCTTCATAGAAAATCGAGTTTTGGGCACTTTTCTCAAAAGGCGTTAGAACGCATGATATATATATATATATATATATATATATATATATATATATATATATATATTTATTTATTTATTTATTTATTTATTTATTTATAATAGAGAGATATCGATGGTAACTAGCACTTTCGAAAGAATTTTTTAAATGTGCGCGTACTAGGACCTCTAATGCACAATAAGCCAAAGGTTTCAGTGCTATCGGGGCGGCAAAGCCGCGGACCAGCCCTGAGGGAGAGTAAATGACTTGTTGAACAGACGGAGAATGAAGAGCAGCCTCATTCTCTGGTGCACACAGTTTGTAGCACTTAAATGGTCCACGCGGTTTCCAACGCTTTTCAGGTCACGTGGCTGCTACAGGCCTGTCTGCCCAATGCCCAGGGGACAACGAAGGACTTGAACTGATGAGTGAAGTGCACTATATCACGATCATCGATGAAATAGGGCTTTTGCAGAGTTCTTGATTCCGATGTCTTCCCGGATCTCAGGGTCGAGAAGGGGCAGGCGGCCTCTCTAGCCAATCAGACCGCCGTTCGAAAAAGTAAATCTCCAGGGTGCCATCTTCGGGTTGACCATCATTGCTTGACGTACTCAGGGTGACCAACTATTTTGGTGTCCATAGTCGGCACGTGCGTGTGGCAAAAAAGGTGTGGAAAATAACGACGGTCTTCCAGTACTGTGGTCCATTATTTTAGGGTCAATTGCGGTAATTTTGGAAGGATTTTTGTTGATACGTTTGGCTCTATTTCACACCTCATATGCACTTACCTGAGCATTAAGTGGATTGGTAACTTTTCACCATGCTTGTTTAGCACTTGGTCTTAAATAGTTTTTTGCACAAAACATTTAACCTTTTATATTGGGTATAATTATCCATGTTCATGTTTTTGCGGTAACTTTTAAATGCTTCTTGCCGTTGATTATTTATATTTGTACATTCTTAATCCCACCAAGAAGGTGTATAATTGAGAGACTTGGGTTGGATTAGATTAGATTTTATTGTGAGTGGGCTATTCCAGTCCCTCCACCGCGACCTTAGGTCTATTGTGGCTCACTTCTAATTATTTAGATTTCACCCATCAATTCCAGCTCCCTGCGGGAGTCGATCTTTTCTTGAGGTTGAAAGTTTGTTTGGCAGGTGTACTGCCGTCTGAGAGATATCCGTCAGTGTTTGCCTCGAGGCGGTATCATGAAGTCCCGCTCTCGAGCAGCATCTAATCTCCAGTTGTAATCCACCCCTAGAGATCTCAGCTCCCCTCAGGCTCTTCCAAACCTGACACATAACATTGTTAAGACTCAAGGCAACATCCCATCGAGTCCCGCTCCCGAGCATCACCCCAGCGTGGCCGTCCGTCCGTTTCGTAGCACACAGTATGGACTACAAACTTCGGGTGTTTACCACTTATCAGAGTTGTCAACCCCTTCCGGGTCGTCTAGACACACGACACCCGCCAGCACTCAACCCAAGGCGACACCCATCCGGAACCCCGCTCCCGAGTAACAACCAAGCGCGGGCAACCATCCATTTCTAAGCCCAGAGTGGAGGCCTCAAAATCCGGGTGTACATCACTCCCCAAAGATATCTGCGTCCCTCCAGGCCCACATGGACAAGACCCCCGTCAGTGTTTGATTCCATTTAGTCGCCTTTTACGACAGGCAGGAGTTACCTTGGGCCTATTCTTTTAGTTAGTCCCCGGACCCAAGGGGACTTGAGAGACTTAGTATAGGGTTTAGTGGGTTTCATACTCTTGTTTGCAGCGTGAGTAATATAGTTTAATAGTGAAAGTGCTTTGTCCTCCCTGGAGGGGCATGAATTTAAAGTTCATTTAGTAGGAAAGTAGTAAATTTCATTGACTAAGAAAATAATGTAATCATGTACCAATGAACGTTATAATGGGAATATATGAGTTGTAAAATGTGTAACACGTTACATCATGTCGAGTAATTTAATTAGTATTGTGTTAAACCCCAATGTTATAATGATGGTGTTTCAATGTTCAATGAAATAACCATCTCCAAGGCATTGGTAGAGTATTTGATAAGTTCAGGTAGTTACTGGCTTAATTATGCCGCTATCTATAATTAATTATCATACAGTGTTTAAATCTCTGGGTTGTTCTTTCCATTCTTGATAAAACTGTGTTTTTAGCAAATTTTCATTAACCATATTAAATAGTATCTTTTTTTTTCATTTACTGTAAGTTGTGTCAGTTAGGTTATTAATTTTGTGTTACATTTTTCATTGATATTTCAGTTTCATCGAGTTTAGCGCAATAAACAGCAAAAGTTTTTACTGTTTCATGATTATTTTGCTTTAAAAAGATTAATTCTAGTTACCTTTTTTGGTAATCCAGGCATGTACAGGCTGGCTCAAATTCGAGCCTCATCATTGGGATCTCAGAAACCGTAAGAGATACAACGTCGGTTAAATTCTGGCAAAGTTGCTTAATTTGATGCTCAGCAAAATATAGTTTTGAAAATTAGAAAATTCCGAATACTTCCCGTGATAATCGGGAAAAAACGAAAAAAATCTGTTTTATTTTTTTCTGGCGTTATTTGAAAAGATATAACAAAATGAATCACGCTTCATCTAGGTCACTTTTTCTCTCCTACAAGGTGGCATTTTCAAATTTGAAATCCGATGTTTCGTCTTTCAGAAACCATAATCAAATCAATTTTTTCAAATACGGCCCTGGATTTTTTATTTCATATTTTGTTTCCCTTGGACTACCTCAAAACAATGCCTCATCACATTTTGATTTTTAAACGTTTTGATAACAAAAAATGACATTTTCATTACTTTTTGAAAATATTAAATGCTTACTTAACTTTTAAAATGGACAAATTAAAAAACCTAAAGTAAATGCTCGAATAAGCCCCATTGGACTTCTATGCATTTTCGCATACGTCTTCGCAGATTAGTTGTAACAGCCCGGTGGATTATTCTTCCTCTTCCTCGTAGAGTTGTGAATTCTAACACTAACTTTTGGCGCAAAATGTTTCTTATCATTCGGAAAAGTATCCCTGAATAAGCGATTTTTCAAGAATCCCCACAAAAAATAATCCAGCGGGGACAAATCAGTACTTCTAGCAGGCCAGCGCACCACTCCTTGGTTTCCAATCCATTGATTGGGAAATGTTTCATTAAGAAACTCGGTTACTGCCCTTTCATTATGGGGTGGTGCACAATCCTGTTGCCACCACAGCTGCCGCAGCATATTCAACGGTTCATCTTCAAGCGCATCGAATATATAATTATGGATTAAATTAAGATACCGTCCAGTATTTAAGTTTCCATCATAAATAATTGGCCCTAAGATTTTGGTTCGATACATTCCAACCCAAACATTGAATAATTTTCGTCCCTGTTTTCGAACTTGCCGGTTTTGGTACGAATTTTCTACTGCATAATAATGCTCATTGTTTCTGTTAAAAAGGCTGCTTGTGGAAAAATTACATTCATCTGTCCAGATGATTTTATTTAAGGAATCATCATCTTATTGCATTTTTCCATCAAGCCAATTGCAGAATTCAAGCCTTCTGTCCCTGTCTTCTGGTCTCATTTCTTGGCAAACATGAAGTTTATAGGGATGATACCTATGTTTTTTGAAAACCCTCTGAATTCGGCTTCTAGGCATATTCAGTTCCGAAGCAAATTGCCGTATTGAACCACGAGGATTTTCCGTAACCTTTAACAAAACGTTTTGGTGAAATATATTTCGACATGTTATCGCAAAATATTATAGTAATAAAAGATAGCATAGCATCATTTTATAACTAAACTTACAGCATTTAAAACAGCTTCTTCTAAAACAGCTTCTTCATCTTCAGCTTCCATTCGTTGGCCGTACGAATTTCTAGGTTTACCAAAACTACCAAAGAGACCTACATTTCTGTCCAAATTGTTAAAATATGAATAATGGGGTTGTGGACGCTCGGGGTATTGCTCTAAATACCGTTCACATGAAATGTGCGAGTTTCTGTTATTACTATAACAAATCCGAAGCATATCACGTTTCTCAAAATTGGGACACACCATTTTTGCTCTCTTAATGTTTATTTTGAAAGTTAACTTGTCAAAAATTCTATTATCATATTATGACTGATTGGATTGAACTTAAAATATTTGACTCATTATCATACATTCGGGTTCATCTTTAACTACCTAATCAAATTATATTATTGAAGAAATATTTTGTTTCAAAAGCAGAGTTGTATTAAATATTTACAAGAAAGGCGGAAAATGTCATTTTTTGTTATCAAAACGTTTGAAATTCAAAAGTTGTGATGAGGCATTGTTTTGAGGTAGTCCAAAGGTAACAAAATATGAAATAAAAAATCCAGGGCCGTATTTGAAAAAATGGAGTTGATGGTTTCTGAAAGACGAAACATCTGATTTCGAATTTGAAAATGCCATCTTGTAGGAGAGGAAAAGTGACTGCGATGAAGTGCGATTCATTTTGTTATATCTGTTTAAATAACGCCAGAAAAAAATAAAACAGATTTTATGAGTTTTCAGTTTTTTCCGATTATCACCAGAAGTATTCGGAATTTTCTAATTTTCTAAGCTGCATTTTGCTGAGCATCAAATTACGCAACTTTGCCATAATTTAACCGACGTTGTATCTCTTACGGTTTCTGAGATGCCAATGATGAGGCTCGCATTTGAGCCACCCTGTACTTATTTTGTTTTAAATTCTAATTAGACCCGAAACATATCAGAAACTTAATTAAAACACTACATGTGATAAGTCTCTGAATTAAATGCTTTAAAAACCTCAATTTTTTGAATCTGGAGCTTATTTAAAAAAATTGGGTTGATGATGGTTTTTCGTGGACAAAATGTCATATTGTAAAATTGACATTGTCATGCGAAAAGCATGTAAAAAGTAGTTATAAAAGGTGTCCTTTATTTTGTTCTAGCTCTCATAACAAGAAACAAATAAAAGAAAGAAAAATCTCGGGACGCAGCAAGTGCGTTATGGTAGTGAATTTTCATTAAAATGTTTTTATTGCAAATATGTGTGTTTTCTTTTTAAGAAAGCAGACATCAATTTTGGTTACCAGTATAACCTATATAGAAAAAGCAGGCATCAAATTTGATTACCAGTATAACATATATAGTAAAAACAATGTGCCATGTTTCATCAAAATAACTTGATTGTTTGAAAACGTACAGAAATTTCCAAAAGTAAACCAAAAGTGTTACTGAAAAAATCCGTTTCCTGGTCAACCTTATAGGTTAATAGCAAATTGAGCTTTTCAAATATGAAGCATTTAATCAAAATTCGCAACCACAACGCACTTGCTGCCTCCAGAATTTCTTAACTTACAAACATGCATTATATTTCGATGGAAAATGCAAAAAAATAAGGCGTTTTCGACAAAAAAATAATTATTTGTATCACCAACGACTTATGGGCCACCCTGTGATTGTCGCAATAATTTTTTAAGATGTAGCTCAAAACACCGTATAATTAATGTATACAATATTTTTTCATATCTTGTATAATAACGAATATATTGAGCCTTATTGATTTTTTACGAAAATTCGACAAAAATTATATACCATTAAACAATAAACTCTAAAGCTAAGGCTACTGCCAAGCATCAGAGAAAGGGTCTATTAGAAATGAATTTTCTGGAAATATTTTAGTAAAATGAAGGACAATGACGGTTGAAACTAAGAGTTCGGTGTATGTAAAACATTCTTCTTGAGACATTTTCTTTCCATAGATCGTATTAGATTCAAGTTATTTGCCTAAATGTTGCGAATTTTGACGTTTTCAATTGTCACTTTGACGTTTTGAGGAAACCCCCAATTTATTTTTCTTTAAATGCCCATAACTTTTTTATCCTTTAACCTACGGAGCTAAATTTTGGTGGGTAACTTGCCTATAATGAAATAAATCCGCATATGAAATTTGGTTGCCCTTACTTTGTTAATTCCGGAGATATAATTTTTTTTCGAAAGAAAACACAAAATTTTCCGGGAAAACCTAGACCGATTTTCCTGGCTAACGAACTTATCCAAGCCATTTGCAAAAGGAATTTATTCACCAAATTTAATAAAAATCGGCCCATTATTTTTTGAGTTATCGGTGTGATACATATATATATATATATATATATATATATAAATATATATATATATATATATATATATATATATATATATATATATATATATATATATATATATATATATATATATATATATATATATATATATATATAAACATATAAAAATTTAAACCGACCCCGGATATGTGTTCTGGGGGGCCTAATTAGCGCTCATTTGAAGAAATTTTTTCAAAATTCAAAAGTCAGGATCTCCTCATTAGTGAATTTTTTTTTAAAGAAAATTCACTAATATAAACATTGTTTTTTAAATTTCCCGAAAAAAAAGTATAACTTCATGTCAGTGGCCAGCGGGGTAAATCAATTGAAACGACGCCCCACGCTGTGACGCGAAAGGTCGAAGGTCCGTACACTATGTGGATCACACACTGGCTGCGTTTTTCGGTGTTGATGGGGGTCTTTGCCCTATGCCCCTTCTAAGTTGCTGGAAGACAGGAGAGTTTCACTGACCTTGAGAGGCCGTGGACAGTCACCAGGGCAGCTGCCTCTGGTTCTCAGTGTTGTCTGTGCATGCATGCAAACAACTTGACATATAATTAAAAGGTGGTGTGGTGAGCTGGGACTTTCCGTGAACCCAGTGAAGACGAAGGAAGTCCTATTCACCAAGAAGAGGAATCTGGGGAAATTCAGTGCACTGGTAATGTTTGCAAAACCTTTAGTTTTACTGTGAGAGGTTAAATATTAGGGGGTGGTACTCACCAAATGGGGGTCGCAAATAAAACTAGTAGTGGGTTGGGAGTTGCGCGCGCGCGCGCGGGGGGGGGGTGTATTCTGGAATCTATCTTTGCATTTACACTGCAATCGTCAGGCCGAGGATCCTTTAATTCTTTATATGGGGCAGTGGTCTCGTGGAGTGATGTTAATCAAACTGCTACCCGGAAGCTGGCCAAAGTGCAAAGGATGGCAAGTCTGGTTATCATATGAGGACGTCACCCTCATAGAGGTCTTGCTGATGCTGCCGCCGCTTCTCATCTGTATTAGAAGGGAGGCTGTAACGTCGTATCCCAGAATGCGCGACTCTGGGCGCTAGTAGGGTACGGACTGACAGAGTAATCAGAGAACATGCAAAAGTCGTCAATGAGGTGGAAACGGAAAATCCAATTTCCACCATCAAGGTACGAAATGCAGAGGATTATATAAGGCCAGCTAGGACATATACTCTCAGAATCCCGAGCAAGGATCAATGGAGGGACAATGAGGTTGCTTTCCAGCCTGCTAGCCTGGTCTGTTCTACTGATGGATCACGGCTGAAGGAACAGCACTTCGCCGAGGCAGGAATATATATCGATAGCTTGGGGGTGCGCGAGAATTTTGCTCTGAGCTCATACCACGGCAATTGAAACGGAGGTATACCCTATCCTGTCCTATAGCTATTTGACAGGGAATGTACATAGGCTCACATAGTCAGGCGACGCTCCGGTCGGTATACGCGCCCAGTATTAGATCAATGCTGGTTCAGGAGTGCGCTGACTAGGACACTGGCGTGGCGGGGAATGAGGTGGCGGGTGACCTCGCAAAGCTTGGTTCGCGGCGGCCTTTTTGTGGCCTGGAGCCTGCTATAGGCATAAGTAGGAAGGTGGTCTCTGACACCCTAGATATATGGACTGAGGAGGCTATGGAGAAGCACTGTAGGTCAGTCAGTGGCTGTAGACAGGCGAAGCATTTACTTCATGGAGAGGCCGGATTGAAACAATACTGTCTGGCTTCTTGGTAGGAGTCGTACTGCACTTCTTCATATCATCAGAGTGCTAACATGCCATTGTTAGCAGTTTAGTCGTCTTAGAAGACATCTTACATTGGTAGGTGTCGAGAGGCGACCCATTTACCAGGAATGCGGTGCGATGGAAGAAACGTCTTACCACTACCTGTGTGAATGAGAGGCTTCTGGTAGTCTTCGAACATAAATGTTTGGATCAATAACTGCTCTATGGAAGAGACAAGTAAGTTATGTTCCATGAAAAGCCATCATGACCTTTCTTTTGAGGTCGAAGAGGTTTGGTGACGAAACAGAGGAGGAGTAGGGCATGGTTGCTTCATGTTGAGATTGGCAAAAAGGTGCCCGATGTGGCCCACTTGCCTGCCTATAGTCTCCCCAGAACTGCTACTACTACTACTTACTGACCCTATTTCACTGAAACTGTACCTTATTACAGTTTGCAAGATCCTAATGATAAGACATCCTTATCTTGGACACATGTCATATATTTGCTTCGACACACTCCATTTTAAGTAAACTTGGCAAAAATCTTTGACCCATCTTCATAACTAACATGAGCACCTGTGAACCTTAGTCATATTATCTCAGAGGTTTGAAGTTTGGGGCAACATATTTGCTTGGGTTCGTTTATTGTTCGGTTAAAAAAAAACACCTGGGTTCGCACACCCCTAGAAATAACTAATGTCGTAGATTTTTTTTCTTTGAATGTTGAAAAGCAGGAAAATCTGTTTCAATTAAAATAATCTGAGTTGCCAGTTAAAAAAATTTACTACACAGTTTTGGGGATTTTTTCCTCTTTGGGAAAGTTCATGGTAATATTTTCCCTAAAAAATCGATTTACTATTCAATTTGTTCCTCTTTGGGAAAGTTCATGGTAATATTTTCCCTAAAAAATCAATTTACTATTCAAAAGAGCTAGTTATATTTAACATCAGCAGCTGAAGAGCTTAATTTGATTTTAACCTGCCATCCAAACAATAACCAAATAAAAACCCTATTACTTAAATAACTTTCAAAATAATATTAGTCATAAAGTTATTTGTCAGTTTAGTTTAGGGACATTTGTATAAAGAGTTAACAAGCTGGAACAAATTAAACGCGATAAGTCAATTGTCCCTGCAATAGCAGCTAATAGCGGTCAATAGCAATCCATTTCCGTCGCCGTGGCCGGCGTAAGAACTGACGCGAAATTCAAACAACATTCTCAGTCATACCTAAAGGCATAACATAGCTATGCTGTCATATAGGAGGCCTATGATTGGTGAAGCTTCTTAAATAGTTATTTTAGTTAAATTACGACTTTCATGCTTTCACAAAATTCCATCATACATGCGAATTAGAACCTCAACAAAACATTATGATTGTCACTTACAATTTGCATGTACCAGAACTAGAACTTTTAATTTTTGTATCTTCAAAAATCATTACGTTATTTTAATTGAATTTTTTTTTCACTTTGTCACCTGTCCTTAGTCCTTGGCAAATCTTAAATTTGTACAGGTAAAATTTGTTTTTCTCAAAATAAAATGTGTGTTTTTACAGGTGGTTAAGAAAAAACAACCTAAACCAGAGGAGGCAGACAGAGAGAAGAAGGAGCATGTGAATGTGGTGTTCATAGGCCACGTGGATGCTGGTAAAAGCACCATTGGTGGTCAGATAATGGCCTTGACTGGCATGGTGGACAAGAGGACACTGGAGAAGTACGAGAGGGAGGCTAGAGAAAAGAGCAGAGAGTCTTGGTACCTCAGTTGGGCCTTAGATACTAATCAGGAAGGTGAGTAACTTACTGTAAGGATAGCAAATTGTTTGTACCAATTAAGAGCCATATATTCACGTCCTAATTAAACTAATTAAGTAATAAGTGAGACGTGTTTTTTTTTTTACAGTATTTCAGTATAATCCTTGTTAATCATCTATGTTATATAAGGTATCTCATCGAAAATGAGCTGGCGGCCATAACTGCTGAGAAAAAATTTTGTCAAAAAAAAAAACCTGAAACACGTCAAGTTTGCTTGTGAGTGGGGCAACTTTTGACGCAAAAAGTATAGCCCAAACTTTACCCTACTAAGCGGGGGTGTCATCCCTCAATATATTTTTTTAATAGCTAATCATGTGTTATTTCGTTGAAAAGAGGTTTTGATCCCTGTACATTGAAATTTTATTTTTGAAATTCGGTCTATCGTTTAGAAGATATAGAGTTCTGAAAATCACTAATGAATTTCCCAAGAAATTAAAAAAACTAAGTCGTTTCACTTAACAACTTAGCATAGTATTGAAATAAATGTCGAAAGTAATTAGAACCAATCATATTATTAAAGCAACATACCAACGAATTAATGTTTAATCCAATAAATGTTCAAATTGAGCACCACCAACTTCCATAAAATTGTATAAGTTCTATTCAAATTTTTGCCTAACATTTGCAAGCATTTCAGGAGTAATTCTTCGGCATTCATCAATAATGTGAGGATGTAATTCTTCCAACGAATCACTTTCAGTAAAAAAGTCTAAAGGGGGCAGGTCTGGAGATCGGGCTGGCCATTATACAGCACCTCTTCGACCTATCTATTGACCAGGAAATATTCTATCCAAGAACTCCCCAACAGTAATGGCATATTGCGGTTGAGCACCATCTTGTTTGAAAAATAAATGTTGTTCCGAGTATCTCTCATCGTTCAACAATGTCAATTGGCATAGGGTAAACCAAGTCTTGCAATATTTCCAAATACTGTTCTCCTGCCAAAATGTCGGCTAGGAAGATTGGTCCAAAGATGTGATTACCAAAAATACCTGCCCAAACATTGAACACATGTAATGGAACTTCTCTTGTGTGTGTGTTTTCTTTTCCTCAGGGCCCGCCCGCGTCTTTGCCGCCCCGATAGCACTGCAGCCTTTGGCTTATTGTGCATGCCCTTAGTCTTTCTACTCCACCCATTTCAAAATCACTGTGCCTTGAACTAGTCTGCACAGCGATTGATAGGGTGAAGTTATATATTTCTCTGTCTCCAGTCTAGACTGACCATAGATCAGTTGTCTTTTGCGGTCCAGAGCTTTACACTCGCACAAAATGTGCTGGGCTGATTCCTCTCCCTCGCCGAAGAGTCTGCATGCAAGGTCCCCCTCGAACCGCCCCATTTTATGCAGGTGTTTCTTGACGGCCATGTGTCCCGTCAAGAGACCTGTTAAGTTTCTCAGCTGTCCTCTGCTGATATTTAGCAGCTCCGCAGCTCTCTTTGTACTGGGTTCGTCAATTACTGACTCTTTGTCACGCCCAGAACTGGTTCTGGTCCCATAAACGGTTCTGCTGACCCCCTCTTCACGAGACTGTCAGCTTCTTCATTGCCTTTGACCCTGAGTCACCCGGCACCCAGATGAGGGTCACCTCATTCTGCCCAGCGAGGTTGGTCGTTTCGTTTCGGCACTCACTTACCAGCCTGTAGTTTACCTGTGGGCTTCTTAGGGGCTTCAGGGCTGTCTGTGGCTATGAGAATCCGCTTGTTGGTGTAGCCCCTCCTCTTGTTCTCCCGCACACAGTGCAGGATGGCGTACATTTTGGCCTGAAAAACTGTTGCATGGGCTCCAAAGGAAATACTATGACTTACCCTCAATCCTTCTGAATAAACACCTGCCCCCGTTCCATGCTCCCCGCCGGATCCGTTAGTGAACCAGACGAGCGCATCCCATGGTAAGCCCGGCGTCTCCTTCCACCATGCCTCGCGGTCGGGAATCTCCCCTGTAAAGTTGTTTTCCCTGCAGATTCGCGGGCTCGTGAAATCTGACCTCATTTCAAGCATGGGCCTCTTCACGATCTCATGAATTTTGCAGTGGCTGCTGAAGCCTGGGTTAATCTTCAGTCTACATTGCAGGCTAGTCTGTATAGTCCTAGCCTGGCCTCCCCCATAATAACTAAGTGTAGGGGCAGATCCAGCAACACCACCATGGCAGTTGTTGGGGTTGAAGTCATGGCCCCTGTGATGCCGAGGCAAGCCATCCTTTGGATCTTGCCTAGTTTTTGTTTGGCACTGTATTGTGTCACCTTAGGCCATCAGACCAGTGCCGCGTATATTAACGATGGTCTGACCACCCTTGTGTACAGCCAGTGGGTCATACTAGGTTTTAGTCGCCACGTTTTTCCATATAGCCGCCTAGTGACGGCTAGGGTCATAACTGCCTTACACAGTATTTTTTCAGCGTGACCATTCCAGGTTAGCTTAGAGTCCACTATGACGACATCCCCGCTTAGGATGCTAAAGTTTGGGCTATACTTTTTGAATCAAAAGTTGTCCCCCTCACAAGTAAACTTGACGTGTTTCAGGTTTTTTTTAAACAAAATTTTTTCTAGCAGTTATGGTTGCCAGCTCGTTTTCAATGGGCCACTCTGTATATTAGAAGAGTGATTTTTTTTTTAACTGTAAAATAAAAAGGGTTCTAAGTTAGCCCAACAGAACATGGATTTTTAAAATAAATGTCTACAATTCGGAAGCACTGGGGTGCGTTTGTAAACGTTGCTCTCCGTGTAATATTTACGCTAGCTGAAATTAAGTAGTGAGGGCATTGATGTGACGCTCCGATCAACTTGATTTCGAATGGCACTTTAGTAAATTTTAAATTTTGGCATTCTATGAAAAGCGCGCGGGGCATGTTGAAGTTAACATAAAATTTTTAAAAAGTTAGAATGTACTGCAAATAGTAGAACATTCTGTAAAGTACTTTAAACTATTAATGTTGACCATTAAACAATACATATACCTTTTATTTATTAAACATTTATTTACAGTTACTTCTGCTTATTATGCACATCGAAACCAGAAATATTTTACTGGCTGTTACTAATTGAGGCCTTTTTGAATTTTGAGTATTATAGCGAAACTTTTTAAACGAAGATTCCAGAGACCTCATTAACATTTTTGATGAGTATGAATTTGGGTCTCAGAGAAAGAGATACTTCATGTTTAAGCTATTATGAACCAACTAATCCCTATATATTTTTAATTACTGATAGCATCTATAAGAAGCGTTTTCTTCTGCATCTTGTAGGTACTACATTTCCGCCTTTGTTTTGAATCAATATGTGCTGACTTCGAAATTTGTGACTTCTTCCATGTTTATAAAAAAAGGCGTGTAAAGATAAATACAAGAAGCAATTTTCGTTAACACCTTGCTGCCTTAATTTAAATTTTACATTAACTTTAATTAACAAATGTCGAGTGATAATCGCTGCACTCCAGAGTAGGGTGAATAGCGCCACACTCTGAGTGAACGATTTTGATTTCTCGAATGACCCACTCTAACGCTCGAGCATTCAACTGAGTAATTTCCGAACGATCTATTGTGTGATTTAGACACTATGGTGATGTCCTCGAACGCAGCCCCGTTCATGATGATTTCTTAAACCTCACTAAACAAATGTATAAACATATGTCACTTTGACAAACGTTTTATAAGAATTACTCCTATTAAAAAAAATCAGGCAGGCTAAAAATCAACAGGTGATGCATATGGCTCTTATTTTGTGCATGGAATATCTGATTATCTAAAACTTATTTGAAGGAACTCCAATGTTATAGTGGTGGTGTTTTATTATTCTGTAGAATAACCATCTCCAAGGCATTGGTACATTATTTGATAAGTTCAGGTAGTTGTAGGATTAATTATTCCTACAACTATAATTAATCATCATACAGTTTAAATGTTTGCTAGATTGTTTTTACTAACCAGTTTATATTTTATAAGGTTGCTTGGTTATTTATTCTCCATTGCTAGTTTGTTACTGTTACACATTTAAAATGTAAGGCTAGATAGATTTTGACAATCATTAGAAACACATACTCATTTCGTTGTTATTAGAGCTGGTCAGTGTGTTATACTTATGACAATCAAAATATATCCAAAGTAATTCAACTAAAGGTTCCCAGTCTCGCTTGGTAGAGTCGCCATCTCCGTTCATAACTAGGTAATATGTTATCATGCCATAATAAACATAAAATATACATAAAGACTGTGTACAACCAACCAACAATTTTGTATATCGCCAGTCCTGTTAACTTTCTTCCCTAATACATTGAACAATGTACACTCATACTCATTTGTTAGTGGTCAAAATTATACAGGGCTTTCATTAATTCCCGAGTCCCACGTGACCGCTTAAGTTAGGCAACCCAGCATACACGGTTGTACAACCTGAATAAATAAAATCCCTAAGTTGCCAGTGTCGTCTCATATTTCCTTTGGGGTTTTATAAAAACTATAAAAATTATAATAAGGTGAAACAGTAAATGTCTTAAATGTATTTATTATTTGGTATTTTTAACAGCAAGTCTGTTCATGTATGGTTCACTGTCATTGATTATTAAAAAAATAAATTAAAAACATTATAAAATATTACTTTTATTTTGTATAGATATCAAAATAAAAGCAACAAAACTAGCATTACAAAAAACATTTTACCTAGTGTTCGGTAAATGAAATAAGTTTTTAAAAAATTTTGCATTTCTTATAAAAAGGGTTCAAAATGACCACCCTCGTTTTGTAAACATAAGTTTACCCTGCGTTTCATGCACTCAAAAACATTTTCCAATTCATTTGGAAACTTTATAGGGATGCATATGCAAGACCTTGGTTAGTGCTTTGTGACAAGAGCCAATCAACAGACCTATAACAAAAATTACAATAATTAGAAAAACAATTATAGCATAAAATAACTTTTTTTTATAGAGTAAAATTATCGAATTTAAAATACTTTCTAAAAGGTTACGTGGAAAAATATATTACACAGGTAACTTGAAGTGGCATCAACTAACACCTTTGAGATGGTGTTGTACGCACCCGTAATTGATGGAATACTTTTGTGAAACGTAGTTAAGTACAGAAGCTAAAACGAATTAGATTATAAAATTTTATATACATTTTTATTATACTTGAAATTTTGTAATGTACGTAAAGATATTGAGGCCCGATATTTAAACTTCTAATTTACGGTTTTAGGAATGTGTAACATGTAACAAATATGTACCTGTTTGGGCAGATTACCGACGAACAGATTTGGTAGGGCTTCGTTCCATGTGATGTCGAATATCGTCAACAACATTCTCTGTTGGAATAGTTGGCCTGCCTGTAAATTTGCCTTTGCAAATACAGTGCTTTTCCTCATATCGTTTAATAAGGACCAATCTGTGGTTTTTAAAAATATCGTATGGAATGTTATCCTCGGGAAAAGCTTCAGAATATTGCTCGATGCATGATTGTATCGAATAAGACCAACTTCCATTTGGATTTCGTAGACCACTGTGAAAATGGGCCATTAAAATAAAGGCATCCTGCTCCAGTGTGAAAGGCATCTTTATAATCAAGTCTTAAAAAATAGAACAAATAAATGAACATAACCTTAACATACCTACGCTTTTAACTTACGTAAAAACGCAATGAAAATGCTAAGTTTTGATAAAGACTGTTTATTTTTATTGTCCAGCAGATAGAAAATTATTTGAAGAAGGTAAACACTGATCGAACTTGGAAAATGCACAATATACATACAAAATAACCAGTCACAAGGGGAATGAGCGCCAATGGACTAAACTGTCAATTGTCAATTGATTTAGTAACTTTGGGGTCCCTAGTCTAGTGGGTTTTTTTTGGTTACTTTTTGACTGCCAACTCATAAAATCATATTCCACTAAGAGAAAGACGGAATCCGGTCACGTGGGACTCGGGAATTAACAAAAGCCCTGTACATTATGACTTAAAGGAAACTATTCTTGTGTTTGTATAAACATAATTTTGTTAAAATGATCCAATAACCAAACTGCCAAAACACTTATATTCAATGTCACTCTTAATTTTGCTAGGGCTTCCTTTTTAGTGAATTTTCTTCACTAATGAGATAGCGACTTGAATTTTGGAAAAATCTCTTCAAATGAGCGCTATTTAGGACCCCTGGAACCCAAATCCGAGGTCGATTTCAGACTTTATATATATATATATATATATATATATATATATATATATATATATATATATATATATATATATATATATATAGATATAGATATAGATATATATATATATATATATATATATATATATATATATATATATATATATATATATATATATATATATATATATATATTCCGCAGTCTTTAATGTGAAATATACTTGGTTCTCAGGTTGAACTGTGTCCAGAATTTATTACAACTCGACGTCTCGGCTCATGTTTTAGAGCCATTTTCAAGAGGTAAAGGAAATATATAAGGACATTCTAAGGCCTCAATCTGCCTACTCCTTAGAGCGGTGGACAAAGGTGGGTTGGGTTGTTGTAGCTCGATTACGGGGCCTCAATCTGCCTATTCCTCAAATCTCGTTGGTGATCGTCTCCAATGTCTCAGTGTGTTCAACCCTAGGCCTCAGTGAGATCTGGCAGTTTGTTGCAAGTCTTGTATTGTATGTATCGTTCCGTCTACCTGCTTCTTTATCAGTGAAAGTATTCTGGTCACAGTCAATTAAGTCAGGGGCTTTGGTCACGGTACTTAAATGATTAAGAGGCTTGCCAGCATTTGTTGACACAGATTATGGGGCAATGAAATTGCTTGAAATAAATAAATTCAATGGACAATTTCATTGTCCCATTATCTTTCTCAACAAATGGTAACCAAAGCCCCTGACTTAATACCGTGACCCAACTACTTTCACTGATAACGAAGCAGGTAGACGGAACGATACATACAATACAAGACTTGCAACGAACTGCCAGATCTTTAATAAATTCTGGGCGCGGCTCAACCCGAGAACCAAGTATGTCATATATATATATATATATATATATATATATATATATATATATATATATATATATATATATATATATATATATATATATATATATATACATATATATATATATATATATATATATATATATATATATATATACATATTATATATATATATATACATATATATACATATATATATATATATATATATATATATATATATATATATATATATATATATATATATATATATATATATATATATATATATATTATATATATATATATATAATATATATATATATATATTTGTGTGTGTGTGTGTGTGTGTGTGTGTGTGTGTGTGTGTGTGTGTGTGTGTGTGTGTGTGTGTGTGTGTGTGTGTATGGATGTATGTATGTATGTATGTATATGCCCCACCGATAAGTCAAAAAATAATGGGCCGATGTTGATTTGGTGAGTACCTTCCTTTTGCAAGTCCCTTGGATAAGTTTGTTAGCCAGGAAAATCTGACTAGTTTTTCCCGGAAAATTCTGTTTTCTTTCGGAAAATTTTTATATTCTGGAAATAACAAAGCTATGGTAACTAAATTTGGTACGCTGGTTTATATCATAAGAATAAAGCCATGTACCAAAATTTGGATCCCTACATTAAAAGAAAAAAAGTTATAGCCATTATAGTTTTTCTTAAAACGTCACAAAGTCGCGATTCAAAACTTCAAAATTGACATGTTCCAAATAAAGAACCCGAAACTAACATTACAGGCGTTGTAGCAGAAATTTTGTAAGAAGTATGTCCTATAAGACCTTAGGTTTCAGCTTCTCAGCTTCAGCCATCATTGTCCTTCATGTTACTTAACTATTTGCAGAAAATGAATTTCAAATAGACCCTTTTTCTGAGTGGTTTCAATTATAGGGTTATAATACACGAAGAAAAACTTTGTACCTACCCCTTCTTAAGCACATTGCGTGCACAGAGCAGTGTGAGATTTGGCATGGTTAAAGTTCACATAAAGAAGGAGAGCAGAAAGAAAAAAATGTATGTATGATATGCGTTGCAAATAGATTAAATAATGCTTTGTTCTAATTAGACGTGCGTCTCGCGTCAGTAAAAACTTATGAGTTTTTTTTATTGTTTTAACGAAATAAAATACCTGCCTTAAGTGCTGTTTACACACAATCCTTCCTGACCCGCCCTGACATCAGTTTCCCTAACCAAAAGCTAAAAGAAGTTAAAAGGGGAAGGAAAAGCACATTATGCTCACATGACCTTGATATATGGCAGGGTTGATGTTCCTTCTCCTTTTAGCTTTTAATTAGGCAAACCGATGTCAGGGCAGGTCAGGAAGGTCAGTTGGTAGGATTGTGTGTAAACAGCACGTCAGGGAGGTCTTTTATTTCGTTAAAACAACAAAAACTCATCCAAGTTTTTACTGTCGGGGGACGCTAGTCTAATTAGACAGTAGGATTGATTCCCAGTGTCAGGTTTTAGCTGACAGTTAATATATTAATGTCAATGTAAAACACATTACTCTATGGTCGAATAGATGTATACGGATGCGTTCATTCATTCATACTGAATATTAAACTTCAGTTTTTCGGTTCCTAAAAAAAGTAATTACAAATTTAATGTAAGTAATTGAACGTTACATTAGGATTTTAGTGAATTTGTACTAAACATAATATTTTATCTTTCTGATTTTTGATGAATTTCTTTAAAAAAAAAAATCACTGATGATGCAATCCCAACTTTTGAATTTTGAACAAATTTCTTCAAATGTGCGCAATCTAGGGTTCCTAGAACCCATATACGGGGTCAGTTTCAATTTTTATATTGTTCTATTCAGGTGGGTTAGCATGAAGGACCAGAGGAACTGTTTTTGTAGGTACAGATTTGTAATAACTACACGTGGTAAAACAATAACAATTTAATATAAGTTACAAGTTAAAATACAGGGAAATGAATGTTGTGACCCAATAACAATACAACAAAAGGTGACTTACAATGGGAGGGTTGGCTGATAGCTGCTGGCGTCGTCTTCAGGGGGTGGCTACGATGATGCACTTGTCTGATTAGCAATGGGGATTCACAAGCACGTGGTGCTCTTCCGGCCATGGGTTCGTCGCTCGCTGCGAGATGGGTTCCTGCACGCGAGGCGCACATACTGATTTCGGGCCACGGGTCCGTCGCTCATCGGGAGGTTCGTTTTCCTTACAATGAGGCTACATACTGCTATAATGCCCCAGAAACTGTTTGAACTGGTGACTAATTATCGCCGGGACCCGGTCGGAACCACTCTGGTTGCGGTCTTGACTGGTCGCCGACCGATGCAAAAGTGATGAAATGTTGAGCTCTCTTGTCGCTGCTGCACTTGATTCGTGACGCGCGATGACACTTGATTTGTGATCTGGTCTAATGTATTTTGATATGACAGTTCTAATTTTTCATGTCAGTTTTTGTTGTCACAACAACTCTGGTAACAAGTGACGCTGGCCGCAAACTCTCACGGAGATAGTCTCACTAAGGGTGGGGATTAAAAGATACCAGGACACAACATATATGATATTTTGGCAAGTTGGTACAGCGTAGAAAATGTGTAATCTGCATGAGTATGTCATGTAGAAAATTATTTTTTATTGCACATTCTACATGCAGAAAATTATAACTGACGAAAAAATATATAGCAAAATGATCAAATGCATGTATGGTGCATGGTATACATGTAGTAATTTCTTAATTACCACTTAATTAAAATCTTCCGAATGTTACTCTGTTACGTGAAGGACTATGAACATATGACCAATTACTAAAAACTCTCTCCAACTGTGCAGACGATGCAGGAATATTAAGCAATTTCTCTGCAAGGTTACTTAGGGTTGGAAGCTTGCATTTAGTAAGGTTTCATTTGCATTTGGGCTCCCTTGTATTTGTATTATTGAATTTGCAAGGTCTTCAAGCAGTGACGGTTGGTGCATAAGTTCTGCAGTGCTGCAGAACTGCCAAAAAAATCATTTACATTTCACACAAATTCTTTTAGACATTGTAAAATTACGTAAAATAGATTTTATCGATAATCCATTAATTGTAATATTTAAATACCATCCATAGCGTGTGACATAGCTTACTATGAGTATACGTTTATACGTGAGAATAAGCGCAGAGTGACAGCGAACCAGTCGGCCAGTCGAAGACTCAACAAAATCTCGCCGGGTCATCTTCATTTCTTAGCTGGATCGCTTAAAGACGGTCTGGCACTGCCTGGGCACCCGCGCTCATCGCCTCGCCTCCCGCAGCCCTCCATAAAATAACACTGAGACACATAATATTTAGGCTGCACTATTTTCAGATCGGTGTGCTTTGTGCTTTGTCTGTCGTATGAGTAATTCGATTGCAGTTTTGCAGATTATTAATTGTCTTAATTCGCCAGCGTGTATTTTCATTGTACATAAACGAAAAGAGATTTTTCAAATACGCATATGAGGAAAAATTGAAACTAAAAGCGACAGGTCGGCCGTTACTAGACCTTATGGTTGAAATGGCTGGTGTTAGTTGCGGCAAAACTTATAAAAGACAATGTAGTAAAGGCATTTATGAAAAAAAACAGTTGGATAGGTGGGTGTAATAGGAAAAATGCCTTATATTGTTTTCCTCGCATCCCAACACACAGCTCAAATCCCTTGGATCTCCTTTTTACTACAAAACCTGAATGCTGTAAGACATCAGTCACCGCCCCCCTTGGTCGCTCAGACCACAGCATGGTCACTGCTTCCTGCGTAATGCAACCCCCTGAGGTCACACAGTCATCACACCCACGTATCGTTTGGCACTACAACTCCGCGAACTGGGACGAAATGCGGGATTACTTTTCCTCGTGTCCATGGGCGTCTGTCTGCTTCTCTCATCCTGACCCCTCTTATATCTCACGTCACCGAAACTATCCAAGCTGGCATGGAATTATTTATTCCACATACACCCTCTTCAGCAACTCAAAAGCCCTGGTTATCTAAATCCTGTGAGAAGGCCAGACTTGAAAAGGTCAAAGCTCACAAAACGCTTCTACACAATCCCAGTCAAGAAAATTGTCAAGCATTTAAAGACGCAAGAAACCGGTATGTTCGCATTCTTTCTGAGGCAAAAAAACTCGTTTAATAACCACATCAAAAACAAAGTCCTCTCTAGCTCCAACGGCAGCAAACCCTTCTGGACTCTTGCTAAATCTATTGGGAATAATTTCTGAAAGAGCACGTTCCCACCTCTTGTCTCAGGGGATGAAATTGTTTCTACAGTCCTGGGCAAGGCTGAACTTTTTACCATGCTGTTCGCTGAAAATTCTACTCTCAAACCACGTCCAAATATTCAACCACCAACAGTCCCCATTGTCGCGCATAAAATGACTGATATCATTTTCAAAACTAAAAAGGTACGAAAGATGCTCCCTTCTCTTAATACCAGGAAAGCCTCTGGCCTTGACGAGATCCCAGCAATTGTTCTCAAAAAATGCGCACCAGAACTTGCTCCTGTCCTGACTCGTCTGTTTCAGACATCTTACAATCGAGGCATATTCCTTAGTAACTGGAAAACTGCTCGAGTACAACTCGTCCCCAAGAAAGGATCCAAAGCGCTTCCTAGCAACTATAGGCCTATTTCTCTCCTTTCAGTCGTCTCTAAAGTGATGTAAAAGTATATAAACACCGAATTACTAAAATTTCTTGAAAAACAGTCTAATCCACGACAGGCAGTATGGATTCCGTCAGCGCAGATCAACTGCCGATCTCCTTTCCTTTGTCACTCATTCTTGGAACAAGTCTATGGAACTACACGGTGAATCCCAGATTGTCGCTCTAGACATATCCAAAGCATTCGACCAGGTCTGGCATGCAGCGCTGCTTAATAAACTTCCAGCCTATGGACTACCACCAAAAATCCTTACCTGGATAGCAAATGTCCTCTCCAACTGGAGCATTTCAGTTTTCGTGGATGGCCGTTCCTCTAAACTGTATCCAATTAATGCAGGAGTTCTTCAAGATTCAGCTTTAGCCCCTACTTTGTTTTTTCTCCACATCAATGACCTCCTCTCTACCACATTCAATCCAGTTCACAGTTACGCGGACGACAGCACCCTCCACTCAAATATACAATATTCTAAGCCTGTCTCTTTAGCCCGATTAGATGAGGATCACAGACTCATGGAGAGTTCTGAGACTGGGGAAGTAGAAATCTTGTACAATTCAACCCCACCAAATCTCAGTCTTGCTTTCTATCTCAGAAGAGATACACCAGCCCTAGACCCATCACAATGAACAACCAAGTTATTCAAAGTAATGAGTCCTTTTCACTTGTTGGCATTTCTGTGGATCGAAATCTCAATTGGCACCAACATGTCACATCAATTGCAGAAGTGGCTGCTAAGAAATTAGGTTTCCTCTTCCGGGCACGCAATTACTTTTCACCAGCTAATCTCTATACCTTATATATTTCACAAATAAGGCCAAACCTCGAATACTTCTCCCACATCTGTGGTACCGCTGCTGCTTCTACACTCGCTATCCTGGACTCCATTCAGAAGAGAGCTAAACGTCTCATCGGTGACCCTACCCTCACCCAAAGGCTGCCATCCCTTGCCCACTGACGTGTTGTTGGTGACCCCTCTCTCTTTTATAGATATCTGCACGGGCACTGCTTCCATAGTTCCTCCACCTGCTACAGCCAACATGTCTACCAGGAGAACAGAGCGAATGCCACCTTTTACTGTCCGGGTCACCAGACATAGAACATCTTGTTATGCCCGCTCTTTTGTCCCAAGGACTTCCAAGCTGTGGAATTCCTTGCTGGCACATGTTTTTCCTTCTCCTCTGAACCTCCAAACCTTCAAGTCCAGAATTAACAAGTTGCCTCTTTCCTCCTTGTCGACACCCACGGTATGATAGTATTTAGGCTGTAAGCCCTCGTGGTGTGTTGTTGAAATATATATATAAAAAAACAAACATAAACAAGCAGTCTAGTATCTAGCTTCGGTGGTTTAGTGGTAGAATGATATTCAATTCCCAGCTGATGCATGTGCCATTTTTGTTTTATCTCACTTACACCGACTGGCAAGCGGCGTTGCTAGAGTTGGTACATAGTACTCAAACAAAAATCATACATAAATTTCAAGTATGTTACTTTTATAACATATGTTGTGGGTTGTGGTTAATATCATATTTTGGGGAAGGCAAGAACATCAAAGAAAGTATTGATGTGTCTTTATAAGCCCATTAATTCATTCTTACTTTGCAGCACCAAAAAGTAATACTGCCTGTAAACGATTATGGAGCGAACTTGATACCGAAGAAGAGAGTTTTAACTTTAAGCGTATGAAAATAACTGACATTAGATGTCGTCGGACTATTAGAGCACTTTGTCCAATAAAACATCATATTGTTAAAACAATGGTTGATAAAGCTACACAGACAGATTATTAGTTAATGTTCCAAATTTTATTTTGTTATATTTTAGTTTAAACTTTATGATATTTGACACGTACGTGATAAGCGTTATTTTTTTAATCTTTTATTATTTATTTTTAAGCATCAAATGTGATATTAATATGTACTGTTCGTTTGTATAAGATTTTACTCTACATTTCGACTGAATAAAGTTAAAAAATAAATTTCAATCACATTTGTTTTTCTTTCGTTAACCAAATATTCACCTCAACATCAAAGGTAGCACAAAAGCAGCCTCTGTTGGTGGACTAAAATAAGTATTTTTCAGCCCCATATTAAAAAAAACTGCTAACTAACATTATTCACATAAATTTAAAGTTTTTTTATGGACAATCGAAATAAAAAAAATTCTCGATGTAGTGTGTCTACTTTACGTGTTTTAGGCTTTATCTGGTCCCTGGTTTTGCTTCAATTACCTACGTATCTATCCTTGTTGGGTGCATTAGACTTTGTTTTTTTCATTTCAGAGAAACTCAAAAATTAGAGAACCAATTTAATTTTTACAACATTTGTATATTCAAACCTGTTCTACGCACGTGTGAATTTTCATTTAAGACACTGTAATACTTAAAGAAAAATTAGATTCTCAGAGTTGACGAAGCTATTAATAAAAGCAGGGTGATTCGCAAGTTTTGTCTGGGTCGGTATTTTTTGATTTTTTTTTTTTTTTTTTGGCTTCTAGCGGCCCCAGTTCATCCTCGTTTGAAGAAAAATTTTCCAAAGCTTATCAATACCTACCTCTATATATCGTCACAATGTGTGGAAGTATGACATCGACAACAAAAATTTCAAAAAATGTTTTTTCGCTTCAACCTCGTAAAAAGTGTCAACATATAAGAAACATGATTTGGGAGCGGAATTTTTTTTGTCTGTATGTCTGTTTGTAGCCACGATAACTTTAGAATGAATCGAGATATCGTCTACAAATTTGATTTACAGTTAGCACTCGACAAACAGCCGGTTCGGATTGTTTTTGGGTATAATCGCTGCTGGAGGTAGGGGATGAATGGGGGGTGATTTGGTGAAAATTGAATTTTTTTGTTAAAACTTAAGTAGTATAACATTTTAGGGTTTGTTTATTAGAAAACTTTTAATTCCATCAAACATCTGGTATTCTGTGTTGAAATTAAATAAGGGTTTGAATGTGTGGGGTGAAATATCAGTGACACAAATTTGGAAAAATTTTTATGCTCAAACGACGTAAGGTATCCAACAATAATGCTTCGAATTGTTTTTGGGTAAAATCGCTTCAGGGGGTAGGGCATAAATAGGAAGTGATTTGGTGAAAATTGTGATTTTTTCGTTAAAACTCCAGTAATATAACGTTTCATATGCGGCACTGGTCTGGTGGCCTAAGGTGACACAATCCAGTGCCAAACAAAAACTAGGCAAGATCCAAAGGATGGCTTGCCTAGGCATCACAGGGGCCATGTCTTCAACCCCAACAGCCGCCATGGTGGTGTTGCTGGATCTACCCCCCCTACACTTCGTTATTATGGGAGAGGCCAGGCTAGGACTATACAGACTAGCCTGCAATGGTAGACTGAAGATCAACCCAGGCTTCAGGGGCCACTGCAAAATTCAGGAGATCGTGAAGGAACCCATGCTTGAAATGAGGTCAGACTTCGCGAGCCCGCGAATGTGCAGGGAAAACAACTTCACAGTGGAAATCCCTGATCGCGGGGCATGGCGGGAGGAGACACCGGGCATACCACGGGACGCGCTCGTCTGGTTCACGGACGGATCTGGCGGGGAGCGTGGGACGGGGGCAGGTGTTTACTCGGAAGGACCGAGGGTAAGTCACAGTATTTCCCTCGGAGCCCATGCAACGGTGTTTCAGGCCGAGATGTACGCCATCCTGCACTGTGTGCGGGAGAACAAGAGGAGGGGCTACACCAACAAGCGGATCCTCATAGCCACAGACAGCCAGGCAGCCCTTAAGGCACTAAGTAGCCCACGGGTAAATTCCTGGCTGGTGAGTGAGTGCCGAGACGAGACGAGCGACCTGGCTGGGCAGAATGAGGTGACCCTCATCTGGGTGCCGGGTCACTCGGGGGTCAAAGGCAATGAAGAAGCTGACAGTCTCGCAAAGAGGGGGTCAGCAGAACCATTTATGGGACCAGAACCGGCTCTGGGCGTGTCAAAGAGCACTGCCAGGGGAGCCATTAAGTCCTGGGTCAGAAACCAACACAAGGTGTACTGGGCGGACTGTCCAGGGCTCAGACATGGGAAGTCAATAATTGACGGACCCAGTTCAAAGAGAGCTGTGGAGCTGCTAAACCTTAGCAGAGGACAGCTCAGAAACACAACAGGTCTCTTGACGGGACACATGGCCGTCAAGAAACACCTACATAAAATGGGGCGGTTCGAAGGGGACCTCGCATGCAGACTCTGCGGCGAGGGGGAGGAATCAGCCCAGCACATCTTGTGCGAGTGTATAGCTCTGGACCGGAAAAGACAACTGATCTACGGTCACTCTAGACCGGAGACAGAGCAATATAAAACTTCACCCTACCAATCGCTGTGCAGACTAGTTCAAGGCACAGTGATTTTGGAATGGGTGGAGTAAGACTAGGGGTATGCACAATCAACCAAGGGTTGCGGTGCTATCGGGGCGGCAAGGCCGCGGACGAGCCCTGAGGGAACAAAACAAAAAATATATATAACGTTTCAGAAGTTTATGGGTGCAAAAATACGAATATTTTCTCGTCATGGACGCTGAATTCATTTCATGAAAATGTCTTTCTCATGAGAGTAGATTATCACAGTTATGTGGAAGTTGTGATTCAATTTGCTGCACTATTTTAATGAACATTCACTAACATCACCAGATATTTTTAACACTGCAACTAGGTTGGACTAGTTTAAAAGAAGTCTGGACGCAGCAAGTGCATTATGGTAGTGAATTTTCATAGAATGATCTGGAACCTAATTTTTTTTAATTTTTTTTTTCGTGTAACAGAAATATAAATTTTGGTATATAGTGTCCTTATAATATTGTTCACTTACGTACTAAATTTGGTTACCATAACTTTTCTATTTTTCGAGATACAAAACTTTTCAGATATATATATATATATATATATATATATATATATATATATATATATATATATATATATATATATATATATATGTATATATATATATATATATATATATACTTTATTTGTTGTTGCTGTACTTTTTGTGATTATTTATTTGGTTACGTGGACTGCAGTTTCGAACCGTCCTGGTTCATCATCAGCACGCTGTCTGACTACGAGTCGAAACTGCAGTCCATGTAACCAAATAAATAATCGCAAAAAGTACAGCAAACAAATAAAGTATATATTATCGTTAACTTACGTACTAAATTTGGTTACCATAAATTTTCTATTTTTCGAGATACAAAACTTTTCAGATATATATATATATATATATATATATATATATATATATATATATATATATATATATATATATATATACTTTATTTGTTGTTGCTGTACTTTTTGTGATTATTTATTTGGTTACGTGGGCTGCAGTTTCGAACCGTCCTGGTTCATCATCAGCACGCTGTCTGACTACGAGTCGAAACTGCAGTCCATGTAACCAAATAAATAATCGCAAAAAGTACAGCAAACAAATAAAGTATATATTATCGTTAACTTACGTACTAAATTTGGTTACCATAAATTTTCTATTTTTTGAGATACAAAACTTTTCAGAAAGAAAATCCAAAATTTTCCCGGAAAACCTGGTTCGATGTTCCTGGCTAACGAACTTATCCAAGCCACTTACAAAAAGGAAGGTACAGGCCAAATTTTACCAAAAGCGGACCATTATTTTTCGAGTTCTTGGTGTGAGATATATATATATATATATATATATATATATATATATATATATATATATATATATATATATATATATATATATACTTTTTGTGATTATTTATTTTGTTACTTGGACTGCAGTTTCGAACCGTCCTGGTTCATCATCAGCACTCTGACTGACTGCGAGTCGAAACTGCAGTCCACGTAACCAAATAAATAATCACGTACAGCAAACAAATAAAGTGTATATTTAAAAGTGATTACAGTGTAGTGCACATTCCAAAAGGTATATATATATATATATATATATATATATATATATATATATATATATATATATATATATATATATATATATATATATATATATATATATATATATATATATATATATATATATATATATATATATATATATATATATATATATATATATATATATATATATATATATATATATATATATATATATATATTGCTGACCTTTTGGAATGTGCACTACACTGTAATCACTTTTAAATATACACTTTATTTGTTTGCTGTACGTTTTGTGATTATTTATTTGGTTACGTGGACTGCAGTTTCGACTCGTAGTCAGTCAGTAGAGTGCTGATGATGAACCAGGACGGTTCAAAACTGCAGTTATATATATATATATATATATATATATATATATATATATATATATATATATATATATATGTATATATATATATATATATATATATATATATATATATATATATATATATATATATATATATATATATATATATATATATATACATATACATATATATATATATATATATATATATATATATATATATATATATATATATATATATATATATATATATATATATATATATATATATAACTGCAGTTTTGAACCGTCCTGGTTCATCATGTATATTGTAACTGCCCCCGGATGTGGGTTTTAGGGGTCCTAGTTCGCACTCTTTGAAGAAATTTTTTCAAAATTCAAATGTCTGTATCTCCCCATTAGTGATTTTTTTTTCTAAGAAGTTATATTGATACTAAGAATTGTTGCTGTATGGTTCGTTACTTTTAAACCAACCTGTATTAAGTGGGTTTTAAGTTAGGTTCTCTTACATAACAGTAATGGTGGACATGGTCAATATCTGCATGGGTGACTGCCAGAGATCCCGGTTTGCTATTGCCACCTTTCTCTCCAGGTGGTAATACAGGGTTCTCACTCGTCTGGAAAACCGGGAAAAGTCAGTGAATTTGTAGAAAGAATAATTTTGTCAGGGAAATCAGGGAAAAATTGAGAATATTTGTGAAAATTGACTATGAGTCAGTGAATTTTTGTGTGTCAGGGAAAAATTATTTGTTTCTGTCTTATGATGAAGAAATAAAACACAATGATAGGTGCATATTTGTATAAGTAGCGTTATCGTTTATTTGTAAGGAAAACTGTGTATGTTTTGTAAATGTAATTTTAGGAAGTATGTTTTCCGCCATGAGGCGTAGAGCTACTGGATTTTGGGATTTTGGGGTAGATTGTGAATATCAAAGTCAGGGAAATAGGTTTTGGCATGTCAGGGAAATCAGGAAAAAGTCAGGGAAATTGATATGATGTTTTTAGTGGGAACCCTGTAATAGAAAACCTAACAGCAACTATGGAAAACAGTCATGGTTGCAACGTCAATGTTGCATTTCCTTTAGGTTGTGATGATCATTACGTTTTTTCAATCTATAATTTTTGTGGAAAAATTAGTGCCATTTTAAAATCAGTGAGTTAACCAAAAAGTTACAGCTTAGATTATATTTTGGTTCTCTCAAGCCCATTACAAAGTATTTTAAATAAAATTTCCCAATTTTAACACAGAAACAACTTTTTTCAAAATTAAAACAAAACTCAACTCAAAATCCTACCTGCTTAGTTTTTAAGTTATCTTATTTCACAGTTGCAACAACTATGTACCAAAATAATACCAAATGTACCAAGTCATTAGCATACAGCTTTTTTTAAAAAGGTAAAATCTGATTCTACAGCTATCTAAAACTGTTTGCTAAAAAATATATTAAATATACAGGCTTTTCCCGATGATGCGGAAACCGGTTGCAAAGAAAAAAAGCTATTATGTTGCCAGAGGAAAAGCATCTACATTTGTATATAGTATGGAACAATTTCACCAAGTTGGGACAACTGCAATAGACCTGAAAGGTCATGGTGACAAGGCTGAACTTTACACAATCTTTTTTTTTTTTCAGCTAATCTTATTTATTAGCTAAAACATGTGGTTTCTTTTCCATTATTTCAATAAAATATAAAATTCTCCATAACACATTGAATCTTTTTCTTGCATTTCACTGTTTTCTGTTTTGTATTATATGCAATGTTTAATTTTATTTATTATAATTGAAAAATCCTCACATCTAATATCTGTTATATTTTTTATTGTGGCCGGTGAAACAAGTGTTTCAAATTCGTAAATACTGACCACACCACCAATATGTAGTTTTTTAAAGCCATTTCAATATTAATTATTAACTAATATTCTTTTTGTAAATACAAAGCCGATCATGTGAAAGGGACAGTACATATTTATTGGTTTCCTTTTTATTTTCTAAATTTCAGAAAGAGAAAAAGGCAAGACTGTGGAAGTGGGTCGTGCCTTCTTTGAGACTGAGCGTAAGCATTTTACCATCCTTGACGCCCCTGGTCACAAGAGCTTCGTGCCCAACATGATAGGTGAGTAACATAGATTCCATAGATATTTAAAGAAAGTACCTCGGATTTTATTTCAAAAGCTTTAAGTACATTTTACAAGACTATTGATCATGTTGTTATGAACAATCAGCGTAAAATTATCTGTATCCAGTATAACTGACCATACTATTCAGGAAATACAATATGAATGCTTTCAAATTAATTACAAGAAAAGTAAAATAGAGGTCAAGGTTAAGTATTGAAAAATTTAGAGATGGAGTAAAAGAAGCATTGTTACAAATTAACCTATATAATTTTTCACAATTGATGGACTTGGGGGAAACGAAGTGCAACTGACATTTAGAGAGAAGATTAGACAATTGCACTTAGATCACCATTCCTCTAACAAATTTTCAATATATTCACTGTAGTAAATCCTCCCACTCAAAGATGGTCCTACTAGTGCTGATTTTGACTTGTATTTTACTTCCACATCATCACAATATTTGGAAGTATCACATCGGCGACAAGAGTTTCAAACATTTTTCCCACTTAAATGTCGTAAAAAGTATCAAAGCACATAGAAAACATAATTTGGGAACAAAAGTTTTTTTTTTTGTCTATCGGTATGTTTGTCTGTTTGTAGCCACGATAACTTTAGAATGAATTAAGATATCGTCTTCAAATTTACTATACAGTTAGCACTCGACAAACAAATGGTTCGGATGGTTTTTAATATAATGTTTTAGGATTTATTTATTCGAAATTAATTTCATTACACATCTGGTATTCTGTGAATTGAATTAGGGGTTGAATGTGTTGGGGTGGAATATTGTCAAAAATTTATATATATATTTTTTGCTAAAACGGCGTAAAAAGTCTTAAAACATAGGAAACATGATTCTGCTTCACTGATTTACGGCAGATTGACATTGGAAAACACACTGGAGGAATGTGCTGACATAGGGATTTCTATGTTTACTTGAATTAAAGGTCGGTTGCAAATTAAGCTTGTTACAGCAAAACATTGTGGCATTGCACTTCATATCCACAGGTATTTGAATAGGTCACATACTACAGCTGGAGTCTTACCTAGGCGCAAACTTCGTTACGGCTGCGGATGCACGGTGTACTACGCTGGCTCTTCACAGAACCCTGCTTGTTGCGGCTGCACAGTGTACTACCCTGGCTCTGCGCGGACCTCTGCTCGATGCGAGATCGGACTCGCGACGAGTCCGGCCCACCGTGCGCCACTTCTTTATGTTGACTACGGATCTACGAGCGACCCAACTTATTGTCCGAGAGGCAATGCGAAAGACATGGCAAATGTACATTCTTTATAAGCACCTCCAAAACGTATCTGCTGCTAGCATTCTTACATCGTCGTTTGTTTGTTGCACGCTTAGACGCAGAGATATGTGACTATGACTGGTCGCGGTACAGGTGGAAAAGGGTTGGGCAAGGGGGGCGCCAAACGTCAACGCAAAGTTTTGTATCACGAAGCCCGCCATCAGTAGATTGGCCCGACGAGAAGGTATGAAACCAATCTCTGGTCTCATCTACGAAGAAACCAGCGGTGCGTTTAAGGTGTTCCTGGAAAATGTGATCAGAGATGCCTTTTTTTAATACACTTACTAATGTTAAAAATTAGTCTTTCTTATCAGTTACACAATTAAACAAAAAAATACTGCTACATTTCTGCGCCCGTTTTACTACTACAGGCGGTTGTTATCTCAAGTCATATTTATATGACTAGGTTAGACAACCCTTGATCACGTCCACAAAGAACAGGTTTGCGTGTCGATGAAATCGCTCATCGGAATCGTTTAGGTTAATTGCGGCCCTAAAAAAGGTTGTTATTTTCAAATCGGTACTCAGCTAAGACATGTGCCTCATTTTTTTCTTCCCAGTCTGGAATTTTGCCTTCTTTTCGGTCTCTTGGGCAGGAGCAGGGCCTGTCTGTTGGGGGAGACGCCGACCTGTGCTATCGTCACCCCAGAGAGGAGCTTGGACAGTACCTCGTTGTTCCTGATTGTCAGCTCCAGTGACGTGGTATGATACGTGTTTCTTGTTGTCCCTGGCCACATTACTGGCCAATTCAGGAACCTCGGCGGCCATCACGTGGCGAGATATACCAGCGCACCGGCACCCACTCGTTCCGCTAAATTGCCCTTTTGCAACAGACGATGGCTACGACCGACGGGAAACTGGGTTCCTGCATTCTCAAACAAATAATAAATGCTCGAGTGCAAACCGAGGTTAAGAAATAAATAATGTATTAATCAATTATTGTTCATGTCTCAACAGATATATAATTCAAGTTAACCTCAAAAACATATGTCGTTGTTAATTGTAGAACTTGATAGCAGTATAAGTGTGCAGTTTTGAGCTGGTAAATAATCTGCTGCTGGCATGACTTCAATCATATCTTGAAAGCAGAATCATCAAAGTTAAAGTAAGTGGGTGTTACTCTGATCTTATATATTGGTCTTCTGGGGTTCCACAAGGTTCACACCTTGGGTCACTTCTATTCAACATTTTCATTAATGATATTGGAATGTCCTTCAGGTCACCTTACTTAATGTTTGCAGATAATTTAAAAATCGGTCTACACAGCTGCTGAAATATCGTCTGTTGTCCACGATTTTGAGGGCTTGTCTTCCATGGTGCCATACAAATGATCTTCATTTGAATGTACATAAGTGTTTTATTATAAAGTTTTCCTGTAGAGCTACCTGTCAGTTGACCATTGTGGATTCTTATAGGTGGTGGCATCTCCTCAAGGTTGATACTGTTGCTTGGTTTGGGCTTGTTTCACAATGGATGAAAAACCCTCATCTTACAGGGTTCCCACTCATCTGGAAAACTGGGAAAAGTCAGAATTTGTGGAAGGAAAAATTTTGTCAGGGAAATATTCGTAAAAATTGATCGAGTCAGGGAATTTTTGTCCATGTCAGGGAAAATTTATTTGTTTCCGTTTATGATAATAATTTAAAAAACACAATAATTGGTGTATATTTGTGTAAGAAGCATTTTCGTTTATTTGTAAGGAAAATTGCCTATATTTTATAAATGTAATTTTGGGAAAGTGCCATGAGGCGAAGATCTACTGTAATCTGCAGTAGTGTGTTACACATCGACGGATATATCTCCTCCAAAACGACGGGGGGCTAATTAGCCATGCTGCCTTCTTTAATTTATTATCTGAGTAATGGCATGTTTTGCGGTTGACTTTTAAGTAAGAAGAGAATGTGTCTTGTGGTTACAGGGGCTTTTAAAGGTTCCTTATCTTGAAATTGTGGTAGTTTGTAGAATATCAAAGCCAGGGAAATAGGTTTTGACATGTCAGGGAATTGATATGCTGTTTTTAGTGGGAACCCTGTCTTGTCGAACAACGAAAAAAGGCAACATAGAAAATTGGAGTCAGTTTGTCAGCGTATTTAATCCAGCGATGACAGGCAAGAGACCCGGTATTTTTGATGGAAAAAAATGTATTTTTTCCCACATAATGAATTGTTCTTTAATGTGTCTTTTAAATATTCTTATGTTTTCTCCCCAAACAAGGTCAGTATGCTCTCCAGCAGGGCATGCGATGGTGTTGTGCACGGAAGAGGTAGCTAACTATTTTTACTGTGTAGGTGGTGCTGCCCAGGCGGATCTTGCGGTCCTGGTCATATCAGCGAGAAAAGGCGAGTTCGAGACTGGTTTCGATAGGGGCGGGCAAACACGAGAGCATGCTATGTTGGCCAAGACTGCTGGTGTCAAATATTTGGTAGTTCTGGTGAACAAAATGGACGATCCAACTGTGCAGTGGGATGAAGCGAGATACAATGAGTGTAGGGATAAGATATTACCATATCTTAAAAAATTGGGGTTCAACTATAACAAGGATCTGTTCTTCTTGCCTTGCTCTGGTCAGACGGGGCAAGGCTTGAAGGATCAGCTTGATGAAAAAATATGTCCTTGGTACAGGTAAGAATTTTCTGTTTTATTAACATTAATTAATTAAAGCTGATTAGTTTTCTAAGTAAAATTAAATTATATTTACAAAAATATAGATAAATGTACATAGTTATTTAGTTCTGGCTGTGTTTAATTGTTTGTTGTTGTTGCTGTTTGGTCTCTACAGGTTTCATTATGTTTTTTGGGCTGATTTTGCTCTAGATTTATTATACACTTACCTGACGTTCCTCAAGGATCTGTATTGGATCCTCTACTTTTTAGATTATATTTATTAATTTCAACTTATAAACATTCATAATGAAATGAATAATAATGTTATGACTTCTTTTTAGTACTTGTCATTTGCATTTTTACAAGCAACTAATTTTTGTAAAACTTAGGTTTCATGTTGTATTAGGGATTGGACTTGTAAAGATTATATTATTAAAATTAATATTAAATTTGAAACTAAAAAATTAAAGTTTTCTAGAATATTTGCAACAAAATTTGTTGTCTTGATAATAGGAAGACGATTGACTAATTTATATTTTTACTTTCAACGAACATTTTTAAATGTACCAAAAGCTGAAATCTAGTTAGTTTTTTTTTCCTCCTAGTTTCAGACTTCTGGAAATTTGCATGTTTACAAAAAAAAAATAGTAAATTACATGTGTACCAATGTTCGTTAGTGGTGTCTCAAAACTAATGGGATCATCACCTCCAAAACATTGGAAAATTATTTGAAGTATTCAGGTAGTTATGGGATAAACCATTTCTGTAACTATAATTTACTATCAAACAGTTGTTTCAAATTTTCTTTCTCTCTTAACTACATGAGTCATTCATTAAAAAATGCACAAACGACTCACAGCAACATTGTGGGCTTCTAAACTTTTATAATTGTAATCGTAAACACAACAGTATTGTGATGTCATTTATCAGTAAGGTCGACTGTTCTAGCACCGACCATAAGGAAAATATGCTCATAACTTCAAAACGACACATCGTTTTAGAAGGAATGTGTTTCTTTTTGCCATTTATACTTCAACTTTTTTTTTATATTTATAAATGATCAAAGTTATAATTTGCCAAAAATTGACGCACGTTATGGTAGCGAATTTTTATTAAATGCTTCAAATTTGAATAGCTCAATTTGCCATTAACCTATAAGGTTCGTTATCCAGGAAACTAGTTTCTTCGGGAACATTTTAAATTTATTTTCGAAAAATTTTTGTACGTTTTCAAACAATAAAGTTATTTTGATGATATATCGTACATTGTTTCTGCTATATAGGTCATACTGGTAACCAAATTTGATGACTGCTTTCTTTATAAAAAAACATATTTGCTATTTAAATTTTTTTAATGAAAATTCACTACCAAAACGCACTTGCTGCGTCCAGACTTTTTTAGGTTTCAGCATACAATGGCTATTGTATAAATATAAATTATTTTTAAAAAAATTTTCTTAATAAAATTTGTCAAAAAGGTAATGTGATTTGAGAATAGTATCTTGTAATCTCTAATATAAGCTGTTTAATTCTCACGACCTGTGAACTATTTTCTATGGATTTTCCTGTTATTGGAAATAATGAAACTGAATTTTTACTTATATCTATAAGTGATTTGTTCGTAATTATTTAATAAATCAAAGTTTTATATTGTTTTTTATAATTATTTTTTTTTTTTTGCAGAGGGCCTGCATTTATTCCCTTCATAGACTCATTGCCTTCATTAAACCGTACAAAAGATGGTCCATTTATAATGCCAATAGTAGATAAATATAAAGACATGGGTACAGTACTCATGGGTAAAGTAGAATCTGGTGAATGTAGGAAAGGTCAGAATTTAGTAATTATGCCAAATAGGGTGAGTATTCCTATAGTTATTTTTATTTATCTTTTTTGTTATTATAATAATATGTAATGTTCACTTTTACTTGAAAAATCTATAGTAAAATAGTGACCCAGCATTTTACAAGTATTATGTATTACTTTTGTACCAATGTTCGTTAGTGGTGTTCCAAAACTAATGGAATCATCACCTCCAAAACATTGGAAGATTATTTGATATGTTCAGGGAGTTTTGGAATAAACTAATTCCATAACTATAATTTACTGTCAAACATTAAAACTTTATTGCTTATTAATTTCTTTATTTGTCAGAGTACGCAGTGGCAAAATGCCTAGCAAAAAGTAATGCAGATGAACAGTCATCATTGCTCTTTTTACTGTTACAGTGTATCTCTACTGTATAAAATCCCTGCTTTTTCACATACCTCCAAAAAGATGATGGACTATTTTACGAATCATCACTTTTTCTGTATCGATATTGTAATATTTAGGAAATTTGCCTACATAAATAAAACAAAGCAAAGGTTAAACTTGCTCTGTTCACTCAAAATACAATGTTTTCCTACAACAATTATCTGATGCCTATCAATAAGTGTGCATTGCTCCTAAAAATCATACAGTATGTAGAAAACCGACTAACTTAATTAATACGAGGGCGGCTCAATAAGTCCGCGACTTTTTGAATTTTCCGCCTCTTCACAGGAGGGCAACACTGCTCCTGTCAACAAGCATCTGTCAGTTGACTTCTGTCAACTTTTCAACAAGCTGCGTCATTTAGTTTGTGTTAGATATCCATTGAAAGCAGACCTCTTGAGTTGTAACAAAAATGAAAAAAAGTACATTTCGTGTGCTCATCAAATATTATTCTTTGGTGGAAAAAAACCATCACTCAAACCAAGGCTAAGCTTGATAAATACTATGGGGAATCTGCACCATCAATTTCCATGGTAAAAAAGTGGTTTACTGAATTTCGTTGCGGCCGTATAGGCACAAATGAGGCCGTACGTTCTGGTCGCCCAATTGAGGTCGCTACACCCAAAACAATTGAAAAAATTCATGATATGGTGTTGGCCAATCAGAGATTGATAGTGCAGGAGATTGTGGAAGCCATGGGCATATCACATGACTTAGTAGTTTCAATTTTGCATGATCACTTGGGTACGTGAAAGCTATCCTCAAAATGGGTGCCGCGTTTGTTCACAATCGACCACAAATCAATAGTGTGACAACTTCGAAGGAGTGTTTGGTGTTGTTCAACCGCAATAGAGACGAGTTTTTCCGCCGTTTCCTAAACGTGGACGAAACACGGATTCACCACAACACAGCAAAGACCAAGCTGCGGTCATAACAGTGGATTTCTCCATGTGAATCGACGCCGAATGAGGTAAAGGTGGGTTTGTCAGCCAATGAAGTCATGGCGGCCGTTTTTTGAGATGCACACGGTAATATCCACATTGATTACCTTCAAAAGGGAAGAACAATCAATAGCGAATGTTATACCAACTTATTGGACCGATTCAATAAAGATTTGAAGAAAAAGCGACTGCATTCGGGCAAGAAAAAGTTATTTTTCACCAAGACAATGCAAGGGTGCACACATGTGTAGTCTCCATGGTAAAATTGCATAAATTGGGCTACGAATTGCTCCCTCATCCGCGTTATTCTCCGGATTTAGCTCCGAGTGACTATTCTTGTTTCCAAACTTAAAGAAATGGCTCGGCAGGAAGAGATTTGACTCCAATGATGAAACCATCTCACAAACAAATACCTATTTTGAGGACCTCGACAAATCTTATTTTTTGGGAGGGATAAAAAATTGGAGAAACGGGCAAAGCGTATAGAGCTCAAAGAAGACTATGTTGAGAAATAAAATGATTTTTTGTCCAAAAACCTGTTTCATTCAAAAAGTACGGACTTATTGAGCCCTCGTACATTACACTTCTCCTCTACAAAAGAAAGTTTTTAGGCATATGTTAAACATTCTACTGGTCTCACTACACGTTTAGGTCGCTCTTATGTATTCACATGTGTAGCTCTGATGCAATAGTCAGCTTCGCTGTTTCACTTTCGGTTGGATTGTCCTTAATTTTATTGAGGTTTGTCGTTTCCTGCACTTCGTCAGAAACTGAAATCAAAGGGGTCACCAACTACAAACTTTTTAATTTGGTTTAAATGCTGCTTCCAAATGATATTGTTTAATGACGGAATTCTTACAAAATATGTGGTTTTGTCAATTTTTTTTACAAATTACATCCTTAAACCATGTAGGTTTTTGTAAATTTCTGTAATCCTTAACAGTAACAGTTGCATTAATCTCTAAATTTAAAAACATTTTACCTCCATGGTACCACGTCTGCGATCTTTGTTGATTAACAATTTTTTTTTTTTAACGCAATGAAATTTGATTTTGATTCGAATAGAAAATTACGAAGAACTTTATTGATGTCCATATTTTGTTTATCTCCCAAAGCATTTTTGAGCACATTTTTTACTGTTTTTACTGTATTCTCAGCAACTCCGTTAGATGAAGGTTGAAAGGGGGGCGAAGTTGTATGTTTAATGTTATCTCCACACAAAAATTCCTGAGACTCTTTGGAACAAAAGCTTTTCGCAATATCAGTTACGATTTGCTTTGGCAAGTCAATCCTCGCAAAAGTGCTTCTTTGACAGGCAATAGTGGCTTTTGAGATTATAAAGTTTAATGGAAAGACCTCCAACCATTTTGGCTGACTGTCAATTAATGTCGAAACTTGTCAATTTTAAAATAGACCCATAAAATCTTGATGCAGTCTAGACCACAGATTTTCTGCCTAAGGTCAATTTTCTAAAACTGCATACGTTTTCTTATACTGTGCTTTCGAAAAGTAACGAATAAATTCATTATTTCTGAAATTGAGAGTTTACGAAAAAATCCTCTGACACGTCGATTTTGTTTTAAACAAAGACACTTTTTGACATAGACATATTTGTGATGTCATCGTTGTTCGAGATCTGACGTCACTGACAATTTTTTTAAATGGCAATCCCCAATTTCGACCATAATTACATTAGCGTGAGTATGTAGGTTAGCCAAAAAAACGAAGAAAAACGATTTTAAATTACAAAATACTAAATTTAATGATAATAATGATGTAAAAAAATCAACTAAATTAAATGTTCAAATTGTGCACCGTTGGCTGCCTGGCAGTAGCCAAGACGATCAAAAATTCTTTTTGAACATTGTCAATAACCTCAGGAGGTATAGGATGTATTTCTTGACAAATTCTTGTTTTTAAATCTTCTAAATTCTCCAGTCTATTAATGCCTTGCTTTTTAAGTATCCCCCCCACAAGAAGTAATCTAGGGGTGTCAAATCTGGCGATATAGCTGGCCACTCAATCGGCCCCCTTCTCCCCATTCAGCGATTTGGAAACACCACAGCTAAATAAGCACGGGCATGTTTTTTTCCCTCCCGTAGGACTCGTCTGCAGCTTTGCCGCCCAGATAGCACTGCAGCCCTTGGCCTGAGTCTCGAACCGTTGTCCCCCAAGTCCGATTTGGGAAGTTTTACTCGACTTTCCAACACAGCCACGGAGGCGCTCCAGACAGGTGTTGCATAATGGGAAGGTGCACCATCGTGTTAAAAGAAAATGTCATTTCTTGGAAGATCAAGTTCCTCTCTATCTGGATATAAAGTTATAAGTTCAGGAATAAGGTCGTCGCGAAGAAAACCCAAATATTTTGCACCAGTAAGGTTCACGTCAAAGAAATAGGGACCCAGAATTCTTCCATCGACTATGCCGCACATTAAATTTCTGAGGACGTTGAGTGTGGTACTCCATCATCTATCGGGGATTCTCGGTAGCCCAATAACGGCAGTTTTGCCTATTGACATGGCTGTTCAAAGCAAACGTAGCCTCATCAAAAAAAAAATGAGGTTTTTTAGGAAATCATCATTACTGCATAGTTCTTGCATTTGCTCGCAGAATTGATTTCGCCGATCAAAGTCATGGACAAGGCATACTTCATAAGGATGATAGTTTGGTTTTTTCATAATTTTGTGAACTGTGGACGCTGCCATATTGAAATCAGAAGCCAATTGGTTAAGTGTTGAGAGATGATTTTCCTGTATTGCCAACAAAACATTAAGTCGATCTTCTGATTTTGAAGGTCGACCAGATATAGGAAGATCATGAACATGCCCAAAGTTACGGTATTTAGACTCAATATTGCTTACCATGCTTTGGCTAATGGGAGGCCGATCAGAATGAGTTTCATTGAACAATTCAACTACTTCTTTATGGGTGCGCATCCTGTCTCCATATCCGATCATGCAAATAATTTCAATTCGTTCTCGTTCAGTCAATTTAACCATTGTTTTATAAAATGACAAAAGACACTACTCAATAAACACTTCAAACACACTGTTTTTGCCAAACAAAAGATAAGAACTAAAGAGATAACTAAAAAAAAAAAACCAAAAAACTATGTATCAAAGTACAATTTCAAGTAGAGGTGTGCGAAGCTTCGAAATTTCGAACCGAACCCGAACTCGAACCGAACCTTCGGTTCGAAAATATGTTCACACCCGCGATGTTGAAGTAGTTCGAAGTTCGAAATATGAAATTCTTCAAAATAGTTCGAACTTCGTTGGTCAAAAATACTTCGAAATTTAACTTTACAGACATTGAATGTTGCCAAAGGTAGCGAAGTTGCGGCCCCTTTAACTCGGTAGCGACGCTTTAAACTCATCGGTCTCATTGAGTGGATAGCGTAATTTCAGGAGATTTCACTCGTGCACATTTTTGATAGTAGGTGGGACACATTGAGACACAACGGTGCCATTTAGCAATCACGGATATATTTTTCTTATATATCCTAGCCTCCAAACACCTCTTTCAGTAACAACATTATGATGGCAGTGTTCGAAGGCGATCGGTAACGTAAATTTTCAGAATTTGAGGATAATTGCAGATTACCTTTGGAAAACATTGGTTGCAACATGCTTTATTTCACAGTGAGCCAAAACAGTTACATATTCACAATCAGCAGACAGTTCAAACTTGTAAGTGGTTATTTTTAACTGACTTCAAAAAAGGAGGAGGTTCTCAATTAGACTGCATTTTTTTAAATCTGTGTTACCTCAGAACTTTTTTCTAGGTAAACCGATTGTGATGATTCTTTTTTTATTTGAAAGCTGGTGCTTATCATGTGGTGCCATATAAATTTGATGAAGAACTGACCAGTAGTTTTTGAGTTATTCTTAATGAAGTCGGTTTCCTTTTCTTTTTTTAATTTTTATTGTTATATACCTATCATGCTCACTTTGAACCCTCTCAATCTGTTTGCTAAAACTGGCTAGTCAATACCAAACAGCACCGGAAGGCATTTTCACCCAATCAACCTGTAAATTTGTCGAACCCTTCCTTTTTGTAAAAAGAGTGGGAATCTTTTACATATCAAATATTGTATGTTACAATATTCCTAAATTTTGTATTTAAGGAAATGATATATGAACACTGAAGAATTTTGGGTAGTTCGATGTTCGATTTTGAATTTCTAATAAGTTCGAAGTTCGACTGTGAACCTTAGACATACTATTTCAGAGGTTCGAAGTTCGAGGCAACATATTTGCTTGGGTTCGTTCATAGTTCGGTTCGAACAAAACATGGGTTCGCACACCTCTAATTTCAAGTTTTTATCTGACAGCAGTTAAAAAAACATTCCTGGTCCCCTAGGCTACTATCAGGCAGCCATAATTTTTGACAAAGTGTATGTAGAATGACACGCTCTTTCAAATGGCGTGGTCAAAATTGGGGCTTGCCATTAAAAAAAAATGTCGGTGACATCTCGAACAACGATGACGTCACAGATATGGGTTTGTATGTCAAAAAGTGTCTTTGTTTAAAACAAAATCGACGAGCCTGAGGATTTTTTCAAAAAACACTCAATTTCAGAGGTAATGAATTTTTTGTTACTTTTCGAAAGCACTGTATAACATGCACTTTGTGCAGGAACTACAAATATTCTCGATCTCCTTGTCTGAACCTGGCCACAGTAAATACAACCGAGCTAAGCAAAAACAAAATCGACATGCCTGAGGATTTTTTCGAAAAACACTCAATTTCAGAGATAATTAATTTTTTGGCACTTTTCGAAAGCACTGTATAACATGCAACTTGCGCAGGAACTACAAATATTCTCAATTTCATTGTCTAAACCTGACCACAATAAATACGGCCGAGCTAAGCTCTTCATTTTCATGATTCCCATATGAAATAAACGTAAATCTTAAAAAAAAAAATTGTAGAATAAAAGGAATCTTGTTGAACGTAAGTCTTGCGACAGTCAGCGCAGTTCAGTGTGAAGAAGTAATAGATGAAAGTTCTCGTCATTTTCTTTACACAACTGCGCAAATAACATAGAATTTAACATGTTGGTCCGAATTTTGTTTACTGTCTTGATGTGCCACTCAGATTTTTAGCAACTAAACCCTAAGTACATTTTGTTCTAAATAGCTCATAAAAGTAGGTAATTTCTATGTCTATTAAAAGTAACTATTATGTAAGTATATAGCAAGGTGCCCACTCATGTGGAAAACCGGCAAAAGTCACGGAATTTGTAGGAGGAAAAATTATGTCCGGAAAATCGGGAAAAAGTTGAGAAAAATTGCGAAAATTGGAATAAGAGTCAGCGAATTTTGGTCCGTGTGAGGGGAAAAATTATTTGTTTCCGTTTTATGATAAATAATTAAAACACAATGATAGGTTCATATTTGTATAAGTAGCGTTTTCATTTATTTGATTTTTATTTGATTTCCTTATTTTCACCCTTATCATTCAGTTCCCTCACCCTTGCTTTAATTGATCTAAAAAAACTCCTGCTGCATCTTTGTCTGATCCGAATACACCCTCATACCTGGTGTATTAATTAATGACCTTTTCTTCAAAACATGCATGACATCATTTGAGTTTGACATTGCTACCTTTATAGGTCTAATCTTATTTTCTGTCAACTTTCCCAATCGAAAAACCCTATAATCTCTCCCAACTCCATCCACCCTTCTAAATATGTCTCCTATGGCATCCTTATCCTCACTCTGTCTCTCCAAACCAGACTTCTTCAGAGATTCCCTAACACCAAAAACGATCAAGTTTGAAGCCCTCTTCTGCAAGAAGCAACTCATCATTAACACTCCCCGTTGATTTTATATCACCCCTGTCAGAATTATTAAATTGTTTTCAGCAATGTGGGTATTATCTTAAAACCCCTTTCACAGTCTCCACACAAAAACAGTAGTTTACGTTTTTTCATTTGTATACAACGAATTTCTGTAGCCGTTAATTTAGTAAACTCCTCACAAAAAGGCATATCACAGCTACCACATTTATATGTCCTGGCTACAGTATCACATTTACTGCAGCTTTTTTCTGCACTTATCATATCCTCGGTCATCTCTAGTGTTTTTTACCTGGATGTTTATCTGTACAGAAGATAAACAATTTACTTTAATCAAGGCAGTCGCTTAGAGAAAATAACAGTTCTTATGCAATCTACTAATAGTACAAACCAAACTCTTATCATACCAGTAGTGTAAATTTTCATCTACACATTGATATAAACCCCTTGAATATTATCCACCTTTTTACAACTAAAAAGCAACTATACACAAACAAGTAAAGAACCTGCACTTTATATTTCTCCTCAAACACTGGTGGTACATTGGGTTTATTTAGGAGAAAACTTTTTCAGTTATTAATGTTGAGAGCACATGTATGATTAAATGTTAATTGGTTTGTATGTATTATGATTTCCTATATTGAAATAAACTTATTATTATTATTTGTAAGGAAAATTATGTGTGGTTTCTAAGTGTAATTTTGGGGATGTGTGTTTTCCGCAATGAGGCGAAGACCTACTGTATTTTGTAGTAGTATGTTACACCTTTTGGGGGTAGATTGTAGAGTATCAAAGTCAGGGAAATAGGTTTTAGCATGTCAGGGAAAAGTCAGTGAAATTGATATGCTGTTTTTAGTGGGGAGCCTGTATAGATATAATCAATGGAACGCCTATATTTTGGTGATGACCTGCCTAAATGAGATTCACATTCGCTGACATGGGTCCCTTACAGGTCAGTCGACGCCTTGAATCCCCACCTGTGACCTCGGCAATATTGTACACTACAATGTTTCTTGAATGTCCAATTCTGTGAATTTCACCTTACATCCCCTCCGGATTGTCAGCAGAACATATTCTTACGTTCTGGATTTGTTGACTAACAAAACACAGCTTTTCAAACTACTATTTATTATAACCAACTATTTTCCAACACCAAGATCAACTAAAATATTTATCTCTATTACTAAATGTCCATAGAACTGTATTCCACTATCGCCTTCTATGATCGCGTCTTATACACCAACACTTACTGCTGACTCACTTAATACTCTATGATCACTTATTCTACACCACACTAACTCAATACTGAACTGACTCACTCTATGTACCGTTCGTCTATTTATACTCTCTAGGGGTGTGCGAAGCTTCGAACCGAACTCGAACCGAACCTTCGGTTCGAAAATATGTTCGCACTAGCGATGTTGAAGTTTTATTTTTTATTTATTTACTTATCATAAATCGTACAACATGTCTACACAATAAGCGTGAGGTTTGTGCTGTATATTAAAATAATTTTATAAAATTCCACCAAAAACTGCTTTAAAACTTCATCCAAATGTAACATACTTCTAATTTTGACATACCAAATTTGTTTGGCTTCTACTTGTTCCATCTAATGATAATATGCAATTCTTCAAAATAGTTCGAAGTTCTTTGGTCAAAAATACTTCGAAATTTAACTCTACAGACATTGAATGTTGCCAAAGGTAGCGAAGTTGCGGCCCCTTTAACTCGGTAGCGACGCTTTAAACTCGTTATCGGTCTCATTGAGTCTATAGCGTAATTTCAGGAGATTTCACTCGTGCATATTTTTGATAGTAGGTGGGTCACATTGAGACACAACGGAGCCATTTAGCAATCACAGAAATATTTTTCTTATATATCCTAGCCTCCAAACACCTTTTTTAGTAACATGATCGCAGTGTTCGAAGGCGATCGGTAACGTAAATTTTTAGAATTTGAGGATAATTGCAGATTGCCTTTGGAAAACATTGGTTTCAACATGCTTTATTTCACAGTGAGCCAAAACAGTTACATATTCACAATCAGCAGACAGTTCAAACTTGTATGTGGCTATTTTTAACTGACTTTAAAAAAGGAGGAGGTTCTCAATTCGACTGCATTTTTTTTTTAATCTGTATTACCTCAGAACTTTTTTCTAGGTAAACTGATTGTGATGATTCTTTTTTTTTATTTGAAAGCTGGTGCTTCTCATGTGGTGCCATATAAATTTGATGAATAACTGACCAGTAGTTTTTGAGTTATTCTTAATGAAGTCGGTTTCCTATTTTTTTAAATTTTTATTGTTATATACCTATCATGCTCACTTTGACCCCTCTCAATCTGTTTGCTAAAACTGCCTGGCCAATACCAAACAACCAACATATTTATAAGTGAGCTTATCTATAGATCTAGAAATCTAGAAAAGTTTAAAATATTTTTTGTTTTTGTGGTTCTGATTTAACATTGACCTATCTCCACAACGATCAGCACCAGAAGGCATTTTCACCCAACTTGCAAATTTGTGGAACCCTTCCTTTTTGCAAAAAGAGTGGGAATCTTTTACATATCAAATATTGTATGTTACAATATTCCTAAATTTTGTATTTAAGGAAGTGATATATGAACACTGAAGAATTTTGGGTAGTTCGATGTTCGATTTTGAATTTCTAATAAGTTCGAAGTTTGACTGTAAACCTTAGATATACTATTTCAGGGGTTCGAAGTTCGAGGCAACATATTTGCTTGGGTTCGTTCATAGTTCGGTTCGAACAAAACATGGGTTCGCACACCTCTAATACTCTCCATAGAGATTCCAGATCTTCTACACTTTTCTACATATAATTCCAGAGTGTTCGCTCTTACCAACACACTTTATAACTGACATCTGACCATAGAAGTAACAAAGTCCATAAACTTAATTCTCATAGACAAATGTGACAATATATTATCACCCATGCCTGAGGCAGTTTTATACAGCGGAACTTTTAAGACTTTATGTTGGACTCTAGTTTGTCAATGATCTTTTAGTGTTTAGGTGCCAATCTTGGGCCTTTCCTCTCACTGTAGAAGAACATTTTGCCTCCATTATATAGTTAAGTGGAAGAGAGTCCAGAACAATGTCTGTGTAGTCTTATATCAAAGCTGTCACAAGGTAATGCACTTTCATCAGAGTCATATACATTTAAAACAAATCATCTCTTTATTTTCTCACCACACTGAATGTTGGAAATTGAATATCATGTTTCCATTTTACCTTTGTCAGCATTCTCCTCTTTTCTTTCTTTTTTATTTCTTTTTTTTTATCATTTTCAACTTTTTATGATTTTCTTTCTTTGACTCAGTATTGTCAAGACTTCTCCGAATCGACAATCTCTTGGCTCTAAAGGTACTCATCAGTTTCCTCAGTCTTTATCTATGTTCTTCATAAGATCTACAACCATAAATGCTTCTTAATTTCAGCTGTAGCTCCATTTTTAACAACTCCTTTAGGTTCTGGTATCTTGCTTCTTTAAGCTGCCCTTTTTTCAATTTTGGCTTTGTCATTGTTAGCTTTTTTCTTGTAAATCTCCTAACTCTCTCTGTTTCTAGTTGTACTTGTAACATGTGACTGAATACCGATGAATATTTACTTCGTATCCTATCTGATTTAGTTTTTGTTTCTCTTTCAACATTATTTTAGTGTGTTCATCTTTAACCCCAGTCTTACCCATATTCAGCATCTCGTAAATGGCCTTCAAGTACTTTACATCCAGCGTTTGAAGCTGGCTTAACATTTTACCTTATTCTTCTGAATGTTGAATTGAACACTGCCATCATAATTTATTTATTTATTTTATTTATTTATTTATTCATACACCATCCAACAGCTTAAAAGCCAAATTAAGGATGGGCCGATACACAAAACATAATAACAAACAATAATCAAACAAACTACACAAAAGAGTCACAAATTAGATCGCTTTAAAAAACATTTTTATCTGATATATTACATGAGAACATATCTAGGCTGTCTTGCAGTACAGAGTAATCATTGCACATCGGGTAAATTAGAGACGATCGCAGCAATCACGTACGAGCAGCCGAGAGATAGAATGTGCCTGGAAAACGTGCTGAAATACGAGGCACATTGAAATTAAGTTGCTGAAGCAGACTAGGGCAATCGAACACAGAATTAACCAGTTTGTATAAAAATATAATGAAACTGCACTGCCTCCGCATCGACAGACTCTGCAGACCAAAGCGAAGAAGTAAACTTTCCCGAGGAAAACCAATAGAAGGGTATTGACCATCCTCACGAAAGCTAAGAAATTTTAGAAATTTCCTCTGCACTGATTCTAGACTTGCCACATGTATCTCATAAGTAGGAGCCCACACAACTGAGCTATATTCAAGTCGAGACCTAACCAAACAAAATAATGTTGTAACTGAAAAAGGTGTTGGGATGCTAGGATATTTATAAAAATTAAATCTGTGATTGTTAAATGGCTCTGTTGGGTCTCAATGTGTCCCACCGACTGTTAAAAATATGCATTAGTGAAATCTGAAATTACGTTACTGACTGAATGCGGCCGATACAGAGTTTAAAGCGCCATTACGGAGTTAACAGGGCCGCTACTGGGTTACATCTTCACTTCACTTCACTTTGAATGCCTGTAATGTTCAAGTTTAAGGTATTTTTAAACAACGAACTTCGAACTATTTTGGAGAATTAAGTATTTCGTACTTCAAACTACTTTAACATAACCCAGCATGTACAATTTTTGAAACCGACGGTTCGGTTCAAGTTTGGGTTCAGTTCGAAATTTCGAAACTTACACAAGTTAATAGGTTAATGTATTTATTTTTGTGTTCACTGCATTTAATAGTTAGATTACAGTATGTTTACCGTATCAAGGCACCACTGTAATACATTGCAAAAAAATGTTATTATTAATCTCAAGAAATATTTCATGAACTTTAGAAGCGTTTTACTTTACATTCCCATAACCTTTGCAGACACCTGTGGCAGTGGACCAGCTGTGGTCGGACGATGACGAAGTGGCCCACATTGTTCCAGGTGAGAATGTCAAGGTAAAAGTGAAGGGAATAGAAGAGGAGGATGTCAGTCCTGGCTTCGTACTGTGTGACGCCGTCAACCCCATACACACAGGTAGGGTTTTTGACGCCCAACTCGTCATCCTAGAGCACAAGTCCATCATATGCGCCGGTTACAGTGCTGTCATGCACATACACTGCGCCGCTGAAGAGATCACCGTGAAAGTAAGTAGTACCAACTTAATCCTATTTATTTCATTTGTTTTCTTCTGATTATTTAGTTCTTTTACAGGGTGCAACAAGAATGACAAGTTTAATGTAAATAAAACAGCAACTGTCTAAGATTGTCACTCTGTTGATTAGTTTATTATGAAGCTCCAATAGTGCTCATGTGTGGAACAAGATATCATTCTGTGACGGCCACATGGGGTGGCCGGGGGTTAATACTAGTTTTCCCTAACCTGGGGAATTTCGGGATGACTTCCGGGACATACTTTCCTACGGGATCATGCTCGGACACCAGCGTTAATAGAGATTGTCAGGGAGTAAACGCGCTCCCGCTGGATGCCTCCCTTCTCCCAAGTCACTGTCAACGGATACACTAGCCCAGGGTAGTTTCTAGTGGAGACAGGGTCCTCCTAAGCCAAGACAAAGTCCCCCGGGACTTCTGGTTATGGTCTTTATTAAAGAACTGGAGTCAAATTGTATTTGGGTGGATATTCTGGGAGAATAAATGAAATATCGAGTAAATTAAAATAAAATTCTATTCTCTAATTATATACACAAGGAAGTAACGGGGTCCTGTTACCAGGAAGCCTAGCAATTATGTGCGGCCAGAGGCAGAGGTGATTACTTGGCCTGAAATTATTGTTACGCGCGGATTGCACGGGGACGGTAAAGCGGCAACGTTTAAGCGGTGCAGGGTGGTGGCAGGATAGTAATTAATAGCGGGTTTACGCCCCTGCTGAACGGGGCCGCGGACGGCCCGGGACGCCAGGCGCCGCCTAGCTGTTTTAATCTGGACCGGTGCAGTCGCAGCTCTGTCCGCATCTACTCCAGTCAAGGCAGCTCCCAACCTCCAGAGCAGCCCGCCAGCGGAGACAGGGAAGAAACGGTCCCCTCTAAGGTTCCCAGTGTTATTGTGGGGCGTTCCACATTTCGACCACCGGTAATAGAATCAGGTTTTCACCTACCTGGGGTATTCTCCGGTGACGAGGTTCACTAAGCAATCGCTGCGGTGGCGGCGGTGGGAAGCGGCGGTCTCGCTCGGCCTCGCTCGGCTTACTGGTCTTCTCGTGAATCTCATGGGCTTGTATAATTCCACTTCTTGGCGACGGGCGCACTAGCTTGTTCGCAGTCACTACCCAACTGCCTACTCTCCGTCGTCGTTCCGTCCGGTCCCACTTCTTTTCCGAAATCGCCCCCGCCTAATTGTCCCCTCTACCAATCATTCCGTTCGACATGCCGGATGTTGTATTTTCCTCCATGGAAAATGCCTTCGTAAATCTTTCGTATATTACTCCACGGAAAATGTTGGAAAATATTCCAACCTTTATGGTGTAACATAATGCAGTGGTTATGATGGTAAATTAGGCCGGGTAATCTATCCAGGATTAGTCACTCCGTGACAATTCAAATAACCGTCTCTACTTTAATTTAGTTACGCTGCTCGATGCAATGTACTTAATTTTTGTGCATTTAGTGTTTCTAGAACTTTAAGAATTTGAGGTTAGTTGTTGATCTAAACGAGTAACTTCATGTTTCCCCCATAGATAATCATCCATGGGCGTGAAATCACAGGACCTTGGCGGTCAATTGACAGGTCCGTTATGTGAAAGCATCAACATGCCAACTCCCCTACTGAATGAGAGCATAAGATGGCCAATGTGGCAAGTTGCGTCGTCTTGTCGAAATCACAGCTTATCCAAATCAATATCATCAAATGCTGGCCACAAAAAGTCCGTCAACATTGCACGATATCAAGCACCATTCACAGTAACTGATCATGCCATTGCAACAAACATGAAGTTTTCTGGATGCAGCGCTTGTCATCTTTGGAACCAAACAATACGTTTTCTGGATGTAGCGCTTGTTATGTTGAGACGGTTCTAAACCTCTCTTTATATTTCTAACAGCTTGTTAACTTCAGGGGTGAAAAACATAGTTTATATATGGACATAATACTCACTTGTGAACACTCTGTAGCTTATAGTTTGCATGTTTTGGTATATAAACTGTTTGTAATGCACACTTGTAAAACCTTGGAGAGGCACCAGTTATACTTTCACTTATATTGTAGTGTAAGGTTTAATACAAATAAACAACCCTCTTTATCTAATTTCACTTGTAAAGAATTAACCTAGGTCCAAAACAGTAAACAAGTTTATATTTGAGGTTTTGTTTACATTTGTAATAGTAGCAATTGCCCTTAGGTATGTACTGTCTCCTCTCTTATGACAATCCATGTTTTGCTATCTCACTCTTCAGTGTATAGTGTCATCGTTTTCATTCTCTCTCTTTCTCCCAGATATAATTTCTGAAATTAATAAAATTCATTTTTATAGAAAATATTAACATCTCTCTTATCACTTCTTATCACATTCCAACAAGCTTTTGTTTTTTGGTTAAAGATTAATATTCGTATGAAATTATGATTTATTAAGATTCGAGTTACTGAACAATAAAGTTGTAGCAGTAAAATGTGTTTAAAAATTGCCTTCATCTATATGCTGGATATTTAGCCTACAGCTTGCAAAAGTGGTTTTAAAGAACAGTGTTTGTTCTGTATTGAATTCCATATCAATTTTATTGAGAAATAAGTCAGTACGAATCACTATTTATATTTTTGTGAGAAAAGAAACCTCATCTATTGGGTAAGCGTCTATTAATTAATTATTAAATTTTCTCCACATTCATTCTGTCTGATAATAATTCAAATAAGTAGTACATGCTGAGAGAGATATTTGTTCATTGTAGGGTTTCTTGCCTGGGTCTGAAATCTTCAGGAGTTTTCGGCTTGTTATTTGTAATCGTCCAAAGCTGTACCTGTCAAGTTCTTTTAACTGATTTGCGGAGCTAACCGTAACTGGGTCCACATTACCATATTAGCGGCTGCAGACCAGGTCCACGTAAGATAAGTCCAAGAAGTGGTTTCTTTTGTTATTCTGTTCAGTATATCCATAACTACAATCATAACACAGTATTCAATAGTAACTTTTATTTATAGAAAAATCTGATAATTAATGCACACATATAAACAGTTTTAGTTATACTTATCAAGCGTATAGATGTTGCAATATATTTAACATACAGCCTTACCTTTGTTAACCTGAGCAGTTGACTGCGACAGGGGATCTAGTGACATCTTTGTTACAGTTTATGTATAGTCGATCTCTAACACTGTCATTCTTCTTTTTTTTTACCATCATTGGGTGTTAGCTTAAAACAGAAGTTATTGTTGTAACTATATCGCTTTAACTGTTTGAAAAGGTGGTGATTACAGATATTAAATTTCACTAACTGTTTCTGTCTGTGTCTTGATTTAACTCGAAGTTAATTAATTAAAGTAGGTTGTGGAAATCAGGTATAACGTTTTTAACCACAAAGCAGTTGGCTTTGAATATTGAATAACATCTGTTGCTAGACGTTGACAAATGAGAGTGACACCTTTACCAACTGCTGACAGAAATTACTGAGTTTCCCGAGTAACGTGTAACTCAACTGTATTCTATCTTTCCTTCTCTTCCCTGTAGCTTGTTGAATTTCCCTTTCCTTCTCATTCTGTCCTTCTCCTAAATTGTGATGGGCCAACCCGTGTGTTAATAAGACTAGATGCATTCTCGCAACAATTAGAACCGTAGACCGGTTTCGCTCTAATTAGAGCTCTTCAGTACGGCATACTAATTGTAGCAAAAATGCACGAAAAATAACACGGCTATCGTATAGCCAGTCTTAAAGCACTAAGTGAGTGGTGAACGTGTCGCCACCTAGTTCGGAACCAAGTACTATGTTGTCACGCGCGCTCCAAATAACACAGAGTGTTAAAAATAGAGACAGTATACAACTAACTAACAATTTAAAAAATTGTTAGTCCTGGCCCATTTCTACCCCAATATAGGGACAAAGTATGTAAGACTAGATGCATTCTCGCAACAATTAGAACCGTAGACCGGTTTCGCTCTAATTAGAGCTCTTCAGTACGGCATACTAATTGTAGCAAAAATGCACCAAAAATAACACGGCTATCGTATAGCCAGTCTTAAAACACTAAGTGAGTGGTGAACGTGTTGCCACCTAGTGTTAATATTATTAAGAAAAACCTGTCACAATGTTTGGAATCAAACATTAAGTTTTCTGGGTGCAGCGCTTGTTTTCTTTGGAACGAGTGTCACCTTTTATGGCATCGTTTTGTTGTACCATTTATTTATTGATTTGATAACTACCCAAACAGGCAACAGCCCAATTATTACTCCTTTATTGCTTAAAACTGTGCAGTGTGTCTATAATATGAGGCATATTCATAAAGTAAGTGTCATTTGGTCGTTAAAAAAACTCTTTCTAGGAAATGAACCAGTTGACAATGGCAGTCTTAAGTTCCTTGCCGTTTTCACCAAGCCACTGTTTCAAATGCACGGTGAGGTACGTTCAACTTGCGGAAATTCATCAGCTAGAGTACTAGCCAGGCGGTAGTGGAATTTTCCTTTACGTGATAGTAAAGGATTTTTTTCACGCCCGAGGAGGTACCACCCCAAGCATGCAGGGGCCGGTGAAGTCCCAACGGACGTTTCCGGTTCTGGTGTATGGGTCGGTTTCCCTTATAAGCAAAAATGATGATGGCTCCTCCTTGTACAAAAGATTCCGGAGGTAAAATACCCCTCCATTCGGATCTCCGAAAGGGGTGTACAGGGGCGCCAGCATCAAGATTTAACATATCCTTCTCGAATATATGTGGCCTAAATTATAACCTGAACTCTGTCCACCATTTCCTCCAAGCTAATAGGCCCCAACTCCTCTTCCTCACCGAAACCCAAAGCAGCCACTAATTACCTTAATTTCCCGGGGTATGAGCTTCTTACTTCCTTTAGATTGCGTGGAGTACAACCCAACCCCAAGAAAGGATCAAAAGCGCTTCCTAGCAACTACAGGCCTATTTCTCTCCTTTCAGTCATCTCTAAAGTGATGGAAAAGTATATAAACACCAAATTACTAAAATTTGCAAACACAAATCGATAAAAGATATATGCAGATAGCCAAGCTGCAATAAAGGCTCTTGGTTCCTACTGGTGTAATTCAAAAACGGTATGGAGTTGTAAATCTGCCCTTACCGAACTGGGCAGCTGTAATGAGGTGTCACTGGTCTGGATACCGGGTCACTCGGACCATGATGGCAATGTTGCGGCCGACACGCTTGCCAGGAGTGGTGCCCAGAGAGACTTTGTCGGACCAGAACCGGTGCTGGGGATAACATCTTGCACAGCAAAACGCACCTTAAAGACCTGGACAGAAAGAATGACAATCCAATATTGGCAAAATCTTCCAGGATGAGCCCACTTTAAGTCCTTCATAAATGGCCTGCCTAAGCCAAGGGCTAAAAAACTTCTAGAGTTAAACAGACAACAACTGAGTACTCTAGTCGGCCTGTATACAGGACACTGCCGCTTGCTTCATCACATGCACCGTATTGGGATCAGTCAGGAGACCAAGTGCCGGCTGTGTATGGAGAGCGACGAGACAGCAGAGCATATACTGTGTTCCTGTCTGGCAGCGGAAAGGACTAGATACCTGCTCTTTGGCAAGATAAAGCTTGCTCCGGAGGATCTGGATCAACTTTCGCCCACGAAGATTATCGACCTCTGCAGGAGGCTGGCTTTGTTGGGCGAAATATAACTATTAGGCGTGAGCCACAATAGACCTTATGGTCGCGGTGGAGGGACCGGTATGGCCCACTCACAAACAAACCTAACCTAACCCTACTAAAATTTCTTGAAAAACACAGTCTAATCCACGACAGACAATATGGATTCCGTCAGCGCAGATCAACTGCCGACCTCCTTTCCTTTGTCACCCATTCTTGGAACAAGTCTACGGAACTACATGGTGAATCCCAGATTGTCGCTCTAGACATATCCACCTTTCTTTCTCCATCTACTACTTCGAACCCTGCCTTCATTTTCCATCAACTTTAAGCCCTTCAGTGTTATAGTTCAGTTACTTTTCATTCTCTACAGCTCATATCCTCCACAAAATTTTAAATTTATACACACCCAGACTGAGTATTTAACATAACATTTAATATCTCTACGTTGATTAAACTAACATACAAACACATACGGCATTAGTATATCATATTGTTACGTTCTAGTGGGTTCTGGATTTGTTGACTAACAAAACACAGCTTTTCAAACTACTAATTTATCATAACCAACTATTTTTTTAACACCAGTATCAACTAAAATATTTCTCTATTACTAAATGTCCATAGAACTATAATCCACTATTCGCCTTCTATGATCGCTTCTTATACACCAACACTTACTGTTGACTCACTTAATACTCTATGGTCACTTATTCTACACCACACCGACTCAATACTGAACTAACTTACTCTGTGTACCGCTCGTCTATTTTTACTGTCCATAGAGATTCTAGACCTTCTACACTGTTCTACACCTGTCACTTCTGGTCCCTTCTAGAAATATTATTCCAGGGTGTTCGCTGTTACCAACATACTACAACCGACCATAGAAGTAACAAAGTCCATAAACTTAATTCTCATAGACAAATGTGACAATGTCATATTTGAAATTATTAATTTTACAGTATGTCATACAGAAAAGCTTTTTCTCTTAGTTGTCTTTAACATATTTTTAAATAAACAGTCGAAACAAACTTAAATGTCTAATAAATTAATGAGTTGCATCACTTCTTTATTTACAAAATCTCCAATATCTTGATATATTTTCTATCGCTGAGCTTTCTACAAGTAGCATTCTTGATCACCAGTTTTCAACTGGAAACACCAAATCCAATTTTAATTGACCAAATTATAATACACAAAATAACAAATAAAGAGCACAATAAGCTGGGATTTACTATTACTTTTTTCTTTCCTGTCTCCGGTCTAGACTGACCGTAGATCAGTTGTCTTTTGCGGTCCAGAGCTATACACACACAAGATGTGCTGGGCTGATTCCTCCCCCTCGCCGCAGAGTCTGCATGCAAGGTCCCCTTCGAACCGCCCTATTTTATGCAGGTGTTTCTTGACGGCCATGTGTCCTGTCAAGAGACCTGTTGTGTTTCTGAGCTGTCCTCTGCTAATATTTAGCAGCTCCACAGCTCTCTTTGAACTGGGTCCGTCAATTATTGACTTCCCATGTCTGAGCCCTGGACAGTCCGCCCAGTACATCTTGTGTTGGTTTCTGACCCAAGACTTAATGGCTCCCCTGGCAGTGCTCTTTGACACGCCCAGAGCTGGTTCTGGTCCCATAAATGGTGCTGCTGACCCTCTCTTCGCGAGACTGTCAGCTTCTTCATTGCTTTTGACCCCCCGAGTGACCCGGCACCCAGATGAGGGTCACCTCATTCTGCCCAGCCAGGTCGCTCTTTTCGTCTCGGCACTCACTCACCAGCCAGGAATTTACCCGTGGGCTACTTAGTGCCTTAAGGGCTGTCTGTGGCTATGAGGATCCGCTTGTTGGTGTAGCCCCTCCTCTTGTTCTCCCGCACACAGTGCAGGATGGCGTACATCTCGGACTATTACTCTTTGGTGAAAAGTGAAAATAGAACTATAAGCATACATATACTCACATTATATGAAAACTCGTACCTCTGATAACTGGGACTGTACTATAACCTGAATTTTTTTAAAGATATGTATATGGATAAAAGCATTACATTGTTTATTTTTCAGGCCTTAATTTGTCTTGTTGACAAGAAGACTGGAGAGAAGAGCAAAACTAGGCCAAGGTTTGTTAAACAGGATCAAGTAGCTATAATGAGAATAGAATGTGCGGGTGTTATATGTCTAGAACCTTTCAAATTGTTCCCACAGATGGGAAGGTTTACGCTCAGAGATGAAAGTAAGTTATTATTTAAAAAAAATTATTACTAAACTATTATGCTTTAATTTAGTGCTATCTTTTGCTTAGTGGTGTTACTCTGATCTTATATATTGGTGTTCTGGGGTTCCACAAGGTTCACACCTTGGGCCATTTCTATTCAACATTTTCATCAATGGTATTGGAATGTCCTTCAGGTCACCTTACTTAATGTTTGCAGATAATTTAAAAAAATCACTTTTGTCCACACAGCTGCTGAAATGTCGGTCCTTGCCCGTGATTTGGAGTGCTTGTCTTCATACAGATGATCTTCATTCGTATATCAATAACTGTTTTATGATGACGTTTTTCCATACATCTACCTCGCAGTTTACCACTGCAGCTTCTAATTATCTCATAGATGGCATCTCCTTAAGGTGGGTTGATACTGTTCGCGATTTGGGTGTCCAGTTGGATTCACAGCTTAAGATGTCACTTCACGTTGATGCTGTTACTTCAAGAGCTGCAAGAATGTTGGGTTTGATAACGATAATCACGAATCTTTTTAGCAGTGTCTGTATGACCATCCTCTGTTAATCGATTGTATGGTCTTTATTTGATTATTGTTCAGTGATTCGTTCATATTGTTAGAACTGAAAATGTTGTGTGTGTTTTGTTTCTATGCTGGTCTATTTCCGCGACTATGGCCAATCACCGACGCCAGGGATCAGTTTCTTGGAAATTTTACTGAACCCCCTGCCTTTCTGTAGGGATCTTTAACGTGCCCAACATCACAAAGTTTGACATGATTACAACCTGCCTGTAAGTTTCAATGACCGACCTGTCACCCTTCTTATGGACGGGGCAGACTTTATTGGTTTTCCATGTGGAAGGGAAGGTTTGTGTTTTCAGAGACAAGTTGAAAATAAAAAGTAAAGGTTCGGCAAATGCGGAAGCACAGTCTTTGATGATGAAACTAGGTATATTATCAGGCCCTTCAGACAACTTTGACTTCAGTTTCTTAATAGCGGAAAGTACATAAGATGTATGAAATTCGCTTAAATGAAAAGGAAGACAGTTCGAAGAAATAAACATATCCTCTGAAGAAGCGGTACAATATTTGAAGGAGGAACTGAAAAACTTAGCGAAATCATCAACTAAACCCTTAGAACAAGTCATGGCCATTACATGTCATAAGTCCAGGTATCCGAGTCTGCTTCCTTTTAGAATTCACAAAGGACCAAAAAGACCTGGGATCTGCCTCTATGTTAGCCTCAGCAATACCTATGTAGGATTTATAAGCCTGCAAGTTATCCTTCTTAAGTTGTGCCCCACACTCCGAGAATGATTTATAATCAACAGCCGACAGTTGGGACCTGTATTTAGAATAAAGTCTCCCTTTGATCCACAAATGATAGATTATTTTGCTGCTAAACCAAACAGGATACTTAAGGGGAATAATTTTTTTCTTGGATACAAAAGCATCAAACAGGATATAAAGCTTCTGGTAAAACAAACCCCAAGTCACATCAACATCAGTGACCCTATACAGAAAAGACCAGTCCATGCTTGCGATTGTATGATAAAGCCCATGAAAATCAGCACACCTGAAGTTATAGGCCGGAATACCATTGGAGAAGTTAAACTGACGAATACACTTAACAGGCACTTTGATATTTACACATAAGAAGGGGTGGTGGAATGGATCCTCTCTAAGAATAGGTGGATTTTCTAGGGAATGAGCTTATTCCTTTCCTGCTGCAATTTTTTCAAATGAAGATGATCCTAAGTGGTAATATTTGGTTTCAGCAAGACGGTGCACCTCTGCACTTTGCACATCCTGTTCACGAGTTTTTAAATGACTGCTTTCTTGGCAAGTGGATCAGTGGGCGAGGGCCAATAGAGTGACCCCCCAGGTTCACAGACCTTGCGGCCCTAGTTTTTTTATGGGGGTATTTAAAATAAAAAATCTATGTTCGCAAACCAAATACCCTAGTTTTCATTAATGGCCGACGTTCACTCTCGTCTTGTGGTTTGAGTTGTTGTTTGTATTGGTTTGATGACACCATGAGTCGATTTTGCGGCACATTTGGGTATGTTGTTGTTGGACCGCTGGTGCAATAGATGAAGACTCCAGCCTTGGCAACCTGTGTATAGTTTGAATCTAATTTTTCAACAATTAGAAAATTTGCCCCTGATGATGGCTATTGTATAGCCGAAACGCGTAGGGCACCTCATCAATAAACTTTGCTGTCTGGATGAAGCCTCTTATTAAGTACCTTAATTAAATAACCTAGAACATTTGAAAAATCGAATTAGGTATGAAATGACTCGGAACTAGCCTTGGTGTCATTCGCAATGTACAAGAGGAGTGTGTCAACAGATTTGCTTATTGTCAAGAAGTTGGTGGATTGCATTTGAAACATATTTAAAGGAAGCAAGTAATTTGTTGAATAAGAGTCTTTATCTTTCAATTGTTGTTATGGATAGAGTTAATGTTTCCATTCTTTAAATGACTAATTCAAAAATATAACAATGTGAGGTATCAATAATTTTGACGGTACCATGTAGACAATTCAATGATCTATCAAAATAAAAAGGGGGTTGTCATTTTAAAAAATTCCAATGGCGTCATATTTGAAAAGCCTGAGTGGGAGAAACGTAAATTTCATGTAAAAATGTGTATTTTTTAAAACTAGGAGTGTCCAAGCATTTCGTGGAAACACAAAACGCTCAAATTTTAATGAATTTACTCCATAATTTTGCCACTCACTGTATGTATATAAAACTAACTTGTGTGTGTGATGATCCTCAAACTGTATAATGTGTGGAACACATTTATGGAATAAAATTCATTATTCAGCAAAAAATAGTTTTTGTAGAAAACACTGAGACACAGAAGTTTAATTTGTCAAACATTATCTTATAATCATAGTTTAAAAAATTAAACTTCCACCATTTTACCCCCACCACTTTATCCAAAAAAAAAATTAAATAGCAACCCTACTTTTTTTTAATCACAATTCGATGCATCACATTTTTCTGAATGCGGAGATACCCCATATGTATGGTCTAATATTACAGTTTTCAATACAGGGTGGAAATTTAATACCGGAATATTAAAACTAAAACAGTTTACCCTGAAATTCAAATTTCAAAAATAAACTTAATAAAAACGTCCCTATCTTATAATAAATGTTCAAAATGTTCTCCATTCACTTGCACACAACGAAATAATCTGCTCTGGAATTCTTCCCTAACTCTGTTCAACACGTCAGGCGTTACGTTTCTAATTTCTGTTGTTTTTATTTTCAAATCTAAATCAGCAGGTTGCGTTTTATACACTGTTTTTAAGGTATCCCCATAAAAAGAAATCATGAGGTGTAAGATCTGGTGATCTAGCTGGCCATTGTACAGAACCTCTTTCTGCAATCCATCTTCGTCGAAAGACTTCGTGTAAATACTCCCATACTTGAAGAGCAAAGTGAGGCGGTGCAACATCTTGTTGAAACCATATCCTTTCATGGGGCATATTAGGTTCAATTACATTTGGATACAATTCTGCTAACATTGGGACAACCTGTTCTCTTAGCATTTCTAAATATCTTGGACCGTTTAGATTTTCTATAAAAAAAGGTGAAAACTATGTGATCACCAATGATACCAGCCCAAACGCTCAACTTCTGAGGACGCTGAGTGTGTGTTTGTCGCATCCAGTGGGGGTTTTCAGCAGCCCAGTATCTGCAATTTTGCCTGTTTACATCGCCATTCAAAAGAAATGTTGCTTCATCGGAAAACAGAACGTCAGCAGAAGAAATAACATTTCTATGTAACATGTCCAGCAGTTGTTCACAAAATTGCAGTCTTCTATCAGAATCACCGTCAATCAACTCTTGAACGTGTTTTAGTTTATAGGGATGCATTTTATCGTTTTTGAGACACCTTAAAACTGTTGATTGACTAACATCATTTTCACGTGCAACTTGATGGGTAGAAGTTGTTGATTCTTCTTGAAGAGCCAATAAAATATTGAGTTTTACATCTTCAACATAGTTGGGTCTCCTAGGCAGTGGTTTAACGTGTCCATAATCACGAAACTGTGAATGTATCTTAGACACAGTTCCCTGGATTAGTGGGGGCAAATCTGGATGTTTTTCATTAAATAGGTAAACAACTTGTGCCTGTGTTCTACACATATCACCATACCCAATCATCATTAATATTTCTGTTCGCAGAGTTTCAGTTAAGTATCGCATTATTTAACCAAAAATTAATTGAAATTATCGGAACAAAATTACGACTAATTTATTAGGAGACCGGGTATTCAACACAATACACCACAAAATAAAACAGAACTGTTAAATTTCACCTTTCACACTGCAAAAATTGGTGGTTAAGAGTCAGTGAAGAATTCCAGAGCAGATTACTTCGTTGTGTGCAAGTGAATGGAGAGCATTTTAAGCATGTATTATAAGAAAGGGACGTTTTTATTAAGTTTATTTTCAAAATTTGAATTTCAGGGTAACATGTTTAGTTTTAATATTCCGGTATTAAATTTCCACCCTGTATTGAAAACTGTAATATTAAACCATAACATATGGGGTATCTCCGCATTCAGAAAAATGTGATCCATCGAATTGTGATGAAAAAATGTAGGGTTGATATTTTTTTTAAAGGTGGTGGGTGTAAAATGGTGGGAGTTTAATTTTTTTTTAACTATGATTGTAAGATAATATTCGACAAATTTGTTGAGGTTGGGGGCTTTAAATCTAACACCTATCACATTTCTTCGGGAGTGCCGCAGGGTTCCATACTCGGTCCACTACTGTTTAATATATTTATTGACCCAGTTAAACATGTTTTAAATGTTCCTTTTTTAATGTATGCGGATGATATTAAGATTTTTGCAAATATTTCGAGTGTTGATGACTGTTTGCAGCTTCAGAACTGTCTTCAGATGCTTGATGAATGGTGCTGTCAGAGTGGTCTTTCTATGAATGTTTCGAAGTGTTGTGTGATGTCCTTTACTCGAAATAAGCACCCAATTACTTTCAGATACAATATAAGGGGGCTTTCGCTTGATCGCCCCAGGACAGTTAGGGACCTTGGAATTGTTTTTGATGGTACCCTATCTTTTAAACCACACTATGAGCAGACTGTCAGTTCTGCTTACAAAACTCTTGGGTTTCTGATAAGAAACAGCAAAAATTTCTCACTGACTGACACTCTCTTCCTGCTCTTCCGTTGTCTGGTTAGGTCCCGACTTGAATATGGCTCAGTTGTGTGGGCTCCTACTTATGAGATACATGTGGTAAGTCTAGAATCTGTGCAAAGGAAATTTCCAAAATTTCTTAGCTTTCGTGAGGATGGTCGATATCCTTCTATTGGTTTTCCTCAGGAAAGTTTACTTCTTTGCTTTAGTCTACAGAGTCTGTAGATGCGCAGGCAGTGCAGTTTCGTTATATTTTTATACAAACTGGTTAATTCTGCGTTTGATTGCCCTGATCCGCTTCAGCAACTTAATTTCAATGTGCCTCGTGTTGCAGCACGTTTTCCAGGCACATTCTATCTACCGACTGCTCGTACGCGATTGCTGCGATCGTCTCCAATTTTCCAGATGTGCAATGATTACTCTGTACTGCAAAACCGCCTAGATATCTTCTCATGTAATATATCAGAGATAAAAATGTTTTTCAAAGCGATGTAATTTGTGACTCTTTTGTGTAATTTGTTTGATTATTGTTTGTTATTATATTTTGTGTATCGGCCCATACTTAATTTGGCTTTCAAGCTGTTGGATGGTGTATGTATAAATAAAAAAAAAATTAAACTTCACGTGTCTCAGCGTTTTCCACAAAAACTATTTTTTGCTGAATAATGAATGTTATTCCATAAATGTGTTTCACACTGTATATTGTAGCTGATATTTTATCAATAAATTATTAACCAATGTTCGTTAGTGATATTTCAAAACTAGTGAAATCATCACCTCCAAAACATTGGAAGAGTATTTGATACGTTCAGGGAGTTGTGGAATAAACTAATTCCATAACTATAATTCACTGTCAAACATTATTATTTTAATCATCACTTTAGTACAAAATTGAAGAGTTTTTGGCCTGGTCTGACCTTTCTCTTTTTATTTTTCAGATAAAACCATTGCAATTGGCAAAGTGCTGAAGCTGGTGGAGTAAATAGTTGTGCTAAACATAAAGAATTGTAGGGAAAGACTATTTAATTACGTACATGATATTTTAAACATGCGTTTGACGATTCGGATAACAAAAGACGCCTATCCTCAAGGTGGACACCACACAGAATGTTCATTTTGTACTCAGCGTCCCAGTGGAATAAAACACAAACAAAAGACTCTTTAAATAATCTAGTAATATATTGAATTTATTATAATTATGATTATAATTATTATTCTTATTATTACAACTTTAAAAATATTGGTGCTGCTATAGAACAGACGACAAATTCATCATCATCATTATTATTATTGTTAGTATAATTATTATTATTGTTTCTACCGGATGTTTTGAATTTGTTTGTAATTTTATGTTTAGATAATACAATCTCACTTCTCTCAACAACAAAAAAAATTAGGACAATCTTAATTTCACTTGGCTATTTTTTGTGTATATAATGGTGGTATGGTTGTAATTGATTAAATTTTTATTTATATAAGCTTCATTTATTTGTATGAAAAAAAATATCTTGAAGTAAATTGTTTTTATATACATTGTCCTAATTTTTTTAAATTTCTGTTTAGTGAGTGTTCCATCTAATTTGTTGGAACAATGTTCGAAAAGCCTTTTGTCCATATTTATATACTAACTAGAGTTGAAGGTATATTTTACTTCTTTTTTATTATTTTGGGTTTCATTTTTGTTAGTTTATATATTGATTTTTTTTTTTACTTAGATAACGTTGTTAGGTAATTTTCATTTAAAAGAAAAGTAAAATAATTGGATAATGAATTACAAGAAAATTAGCCCCACGACACAATCAAAAAGTGAAAAATAGTATTTTATCTACAGTCGTGCCTAAAGAATTGTAAATGTGAAATAAACTTTTTTTTTTGAAAAATTCTCGAACACGTCGATTTTATTTGAAAAAACTACACATTTTTGGGGAAAGTTGATTTTTCACCATCTTTTGTATTAGAGAAATGACATCAACTTCTTGGTTCTGAAAGATCTTTTCAATGTCTAACCTTCTCAGTTTATAATTTTAGGCTAGATATATTCTCACCATAATTATAACCGCAGAGTGGTTTCGCTCTAATTAGATCTTATCAGTATGGTATATGCATGATACAAAAAACGAGAGATATGATCATGAGACTACCTATTTTTAGAACAGTCACGCGCATGGCGTCATGTGGTGAGTCCAATGCAACAATAATATGCTGTCGTACAGTGGAGTTTGTCGTTTCATCACGACTGTTGAGAAATTACGTATTTTACTAATTTTTTTATTTTATTTATTTATTCAACGGATCAACCATTTACAATAATAATAAGAACATCTAAAACTACATTAGTCTTAAATAACCTATCTCAATATGAGAACATAACAAAAAAGTAAAACATAACCTGTACACCGTATGTATGACAATTCAATCAATAACACCTCTCAAAATGCCTCTAATTGAACAGTCAGAATCATTAAACATATCCAAGAGCTCCGAATACTCATTTGCAGCTCTTGCCACTCTCGACATCGGACTGAAAAAGCCATAATTGGTTCGATGGAAGGGAACCACTAAAACCTCCCTTGCTCTCGTGCGGTCCGGAATACTTAGACTAACTCGAGCAAAGAAGGGCTGTCAATTTTATTCACTAATAATTTATGCAAAAAACAAACATCACAGACAATCCTTCTACCACTGAGTGACTGCAAGTGCAGCCGATTCCGCAAATAAGAAAAGTTAAGATCATTTCTCTGCAAGCCCATTCTGTAAGCACAAATTCTTAAGAATCTATTTTGTATGGCCTCAATCTGATTGATATAAATATTGTAATTCGGACTCCAGACTACAGAAGAGCATTCCAACAAAGAGCGAACCAGACCACAATTCAGCCTTCTCAAGCTATTGCATGAAAAATCCAGAGTTGATCTATGAATAAATCCTAACATTTTATATGCTTTAGATACTATGTATTCTATGTCATCCTTAAAAGATAATTCCCTATCCAATACAATGCCCAAGTCTTTAATCATTTCCTTCCTCTGTAAAGCACTAGACCCCCATGAAGTACACAAAGTCAATGGGAAACTCAAAATTTTAACAAGTTTAAAAGGAATTCCTAGATACTGTTCTGATCAGGTTGGTTTTATTCTTCAAAGAAAATTGCCCAAGAGAAGCTCAGACAATTCCAAAGTCAAATTGCTGTTACTGATTACAAATGAAAAATTTGAAACACTTGCAGTTAGGTAGTTCATTAATAAAACATTGATTAATCTTAAATTACACAGTAAAGGTTCTGAATTTACATTACTCGCAAAATATTAAGAAAAAGGTTACGAAATACAGTTACTTTCAAGCAACAATCTCACTGATAAAAGTTCTATTTAATTTCGCTAGATCAAAGTTTATATTGCAAATCGGTTTAAAATTTGGATGACGTATGAAAGTTTGAAAAATCACACAAATAAGACTCAAAACGACTCACCAAAGCTGGGTTGTATTTGGGGGCTTCACTGTTGGTAGTTTACAGATGTTACACATGTAGATGTCGACTATCAGGGCCCAGCACAGGCTCTTAATTTCTCCCCAGAGAAAAGTCAAGAAGTGGCGGAGAAGCTTTTGTTAGGTGTCGACCAGTCAAACTTACGTACCATTATATTGCAAAATGGAATAGGTAAACCCGTAGTTTAAACCTACAGCTGTTGAAATGATGTCATCGGCGGGAAATTCAACTATGACTTTTACGGCCAAAAATGTATCTGAAGGTATGCGGAATTTACTGACGTTGAAAGCTAATTTGCTATAGAGATCGAAAAACTTTAGACATGCACTTGAGATTGCATTAGAAATTACATTACACCAAAAAGAACAAAGGTTCACTGTTTAATTCACGTTTCCTTAAAAACGGGTTATTAATTTCTAGATAAATCGAGATCAAAACACTTGTAGCAATCACCGATAACAATATTAAGGGACATTAGTGGTAAAAGATAAGATTTTATACCCTTTTGGAGTGATAAAGAGTCCCGACAGTTTCAGCAATGTTAACTCTGTGGTTGCCCAAAACCGTCTGCTCTGCGAAGCAAGTATCTGCGTCATCACCTTACTAAATTTTCGCGCCGTTTTTCATGGCCGTTAAAACCTGATTATCATTTAGGCCCATATGTGTGAGAGAGACAGATAGATTGAACTCCCCTCGACACTACAATGGATGCGGTCCGTTCTCCAACCGTCTTTTGGATTACATCATGACATCATCTTTATCGAAAAGTCTCTGCAGTAACAAGTTTTTTTCTCAATAAAAATATTCCGTCTTTCGATATTTGAATTTTAACACACATAAAAGGAACGCGGTACGGGCTCTACGAGGGTTATATATATTAGCGAATTTTAAACAAATAATTTTGAAAGAAAAATTTGGATTGCTTTTTAGAAATAAAGTTAGCTGCTACTATTTAAGCTTCTTGGGGGGTTTCCTTAGGTCTTCAATGTAGTAACGTTGCTAAATGAAAAGGCAATCCTTACAATGTCTTCTCTACTTTTTAAGTTGGTGTATCCCCAATGCTAATTCAGGGCTCCCCTTAATTGTTATACTTGTCTTGTGCGTATATATATATATATATATATATATATATATATATATATATATATATATATATATATATATATATATATTAGAGGTGTGCGAACCCATGTTTTGTTCGAACCGAACTATGAACGAACCCAAGCAAGTATGTTGCCTCGAACTTCGAACCTCTGAAATAGTATGTCTAAGGTTCACAGTCGAACTTCGAACTTCTTAGAAATTCAAAATCGAACTACCCAAAATTCTTCAGTGTTCATATATCATTTCCTTAAATACAAAATTTAGGAATATTGTAACATACAATATTTGATATGTAAAATATTCCCACTTTTTTTACAAAAGGGAAGGGTTCGCCAAATTTGCAGGTTGATTTGGTGAAAATGCCTTCCGGTCCTAATCATTGTGGAGATGGGTCAACGTTAAATCAAAAATACAAAAACAAAAAATATTTGAAACTTAGATTTATAGATCTATAGGTATGCTCAATTATAAATATGTTGTTGTTTGGCATTGGCTGGGCGGTTTTAGCAAACAAGTTGAGAGGTTTCAAAGTGAGCATGATAGGTATAAAATAACTACTTAAAATTTGAACTTAATATATTATATATCATTCTTAAATTCACTACCATAACGCACTTGCTGCATCCCGAACTTGTCTCCTGATTGTGAATATGTAACTGTTTTGGCTCATTGTGAAATAAAGCATGTTGAAACCAGTGTTTTTCAAAGGCAATCTGCAATTATCCTCATAAATTCTGAAAATTTACGTTACCAATCGCCTTTGAACGCCACCTCATTATGTTGTTACTGAAAAAGGTGTTGGGAGGCTAGGATATATAAGAAAAATAATTCTCTGATTGCTAAATGGCTCCGTTGTGTCTCAATGTGTCCCACCAACTGTCAAAAATATGCTCGAGTGAAATCTCCTAAAATTACATTATCGACTCAATGAGACCGATAACGAGTTTAAAGCGCCGCTACCGAGTTAACGGGGCCGCAACTTCGCTACCTTTGGCAGCATTCAATGCCTGTAAAGTTAAATTTCGAAGTATTTTTGAGCAACGAACTTCGAACTATTTTGGAGAATTACATATTTCGAACTTCGAACTACTTCAACATCGCTAGTGCGAACACTTTTTCGAACCGAAGGTTCGGTTCGAAATTTCGAAGCTTCGCACACCTCATATATATATATATATATATATATATATATATATATATATATATATATATATATATATATATATATATATATGTCTGTCTGTGTGTGTGTGTGTGTGTGTGTGTGTGTGTGTGTGTGTGTGTGTGTGTGATACAAAAATGAAAAAGATTACATTTAGTGCTGCGTTCTATATTATCTGAAAAAGACAATATAGGCAACGAAGTGGAGTGTAACTTCAACCACATTGAACTGACGTATAGAAACTTTTTGATTGAGAATGAGTTTTAAGTGTGTAGTTAGACTTCTATAACGTTACTCACCATGTAACATCATAGGAGGGGGAGGGGCATATGCGCAATATCATATCTTTTGTAAGTCATTATATCATGCGGTATACTAATTACAGCGAGAACACACCTATGAAGTAATACAGCTCTGGTAGCCGGCCTCCTAAAACATTGTGAGATGTACGATAGGGTCGCCATCTCTGTGCAGAACCAGGTAGTCACGACACCTCCATATAACACAAAATGTTATAAAAAAGAGACTGTGTACAACCAACTAACAATTTTGTAAATTGTCAGCACTGGCCCATTTATTCCCTAATATAGGGACAAAGTATGTAAAGCTAGATATATTCTCAGCATAATGAGAACCGCAGACCGGTTTCCCTCTAATTAGAGCTTGTCAGTGTGGTATACTAATTACATCCGAACACACCTATAAAGTAATATGGCTATGGTAGCCAGCCTCCTAGACATTGTCAGATGTATGACGGATGTATTTACCTGGTTCCGCACCGAGATGGCAACCCGGTTGTACATCTCGCAATGTTCTAGGATGAGCAAAATTGTTATTTTCTATTAACAGTTGGACCTGTTAACGTTATTTAATAAAAACAGTTGAAAATAACAGGTTCCGTTATTTATGTTACGTATTTTGAACTGGATAGTCGATCGATAGCATGTTTTACTGTTATATGTATGAACTATGAATTATTAAGTATTCCACGTAGACGTCCAGTGGTGTAGTTGGCTAAAGGAGATTCGCTGCTACACGGGTTCAATCCCCAGGCGATGTAACTATCAGTTGATCCGGCCTGAGGTGTGAAGGTGGTTAATTTGAATAAAAAGACAAAAATAATTATGAAACGCTGTGGATAGAGCAAAAACTTTAGATATCTCTAATTCTCTGAAACAATTATATTGTTTACTATACTATGCAGCTATAATGTTTAAAATAAAAAATATTTTTGTTTTATGTTTTAAAACAATTAATTAATTTTTTATAAAAAAAAATGATGGGTTTTTTTGGGTATTCATCACTAATAATAATTTGGTAAAAAAATTAATGAAAGTTGATTATGGAGTTTCCGCAAAACCGGAAGCTGGCTACATTGTATTTTTACCCCGTTATTTCACGTAGTGTATAAATCTCAAATTTTGTCGATATCAAACAAAGGGCTAAGAAATTATAATAAGCGTGTCGTAAATCTGTTGCCACTCTGAAGTGAAATTTTTAGAAATTAGAAAGGAGTCTTTTATAAGTATTTACTTACTTAGATGTTTTAGGAATTATAAACTAGTCATTTCTCACAAATTTATTTTATTAGGGGTCAATTTTAATGCCACAGCAAGGATTATTACGTCTTGGGACATTAGAACTTTTATTGCAAGGCAGCACTATCTTCAACAAATAAATGCTTTATACACTACAAAGGGAGTGATTCTAAGAACTGCAACATACTGCAGCTCTCATAAAATTTCAGTAAAGAAATTTGCCTTTATTCTGTATATATGGTTTGTTATTACATTATGCTTTTATTCTTTCTTAGAAGGGTCTCTAGTTACAGTTTCGATTTTCGGTTCACTGGTCATTTTTATCAGTACGCTTACCGACGGTCCTACGTTTCCAAAGCTGCGACCGAGAGCGAGCACACTAGTATAAAGTGTTAAGTATTATATTATGAAGTAAAGTCCGCTCTATACTGTATACCCATACATATTTAGCATTCCCAGTCTCATGTCCATTCATCCCGTTAAATTTAACAGTTGCCGATGTAAACCGAAGTTTATTCATCGAAGCTACTTGCAGTGGAACAGAAGCAGATACGAGACCGAATTCTAGTGTAGTGTAAAGCGTTATTTCGTACCTGTTATTTTTATATATCCTTAACAGGTGATTATCGTTGCGGCTCGGCAGCCGTTAAAAATAACAGATTGTTAAATAACGACCCATCACTACAGTTGCTCAATACTAGTACTTCTTTAGTGTCTTTCCATCGAGCAACTAGGAGTCCTGAATTGCTACAGTAAAATTGTTATTCACCTGTATTCTTAAGTTTATCTGAAATTTTTGGTAAATCTTTTCTGTTCGACATAGATGTACCTGCAGCTGCATAGGGTAGCTCTATCAAAATGGTTACTGATGTGAATAGACGTTCGAAACTTAAAGTCGCATGGGATTTCTTATGGTAGCAGCTAATTTAGCAACCACTCTTTCATCCAACGTCCCTTCTGTGATTTCGGTTTTATATCCAGCATATATATTGAAGTCGTACACATACCCACTCAAAGCGTCACATCTTTGCCAAATCTTTATTTCCCTTTTGATTGGCTTTAGGCGTATATTGTTTGAGGGGTGATCTCCCCTTGAAGTTAGTCATGGACTCATCAATAGATTGGTGGACACTTTCTGATCTTGATTTTTGAAATGTAGTCTTGAGACATTCTACAAGTTGATCAATATAATAAGTTCTGCTACTACCTTCTGGTTTGGCAGGATCATTGAAATACATTTTGGAAGTTAATAACAATAGTCTATCTCTCGATGTTGCTGACTTCATGGCTTCATTTCCGAGTGATTTATTTCAGGACCAATAATCATGTAAGTTTGGAACATGATTATAACTCATGACAATCAAACATCCAACTGCAATCATGATTTCTGGTGGATCAGTTTTTGGAATCATCCTATTTTTGTCTCTGTTTAATTATGTTTTGTACTGATGTACCACATTTTATTTGTTTTTGTTTCTTGGTTAACTCGAAGGACCTGATTATGTTTTGTTAAATTAAACGCTGATTTTAGTAACATTTAACGTTTAATAACAACTGTAAACTTATACAAAATTACTTATATTATAGTATGCTTTATTTAGAGTCCATAAGAACTCAACAAAATGAGTAGTGATTATGTTAGACAAGCTTGTTGCTTGTTTCGAGTCTATAGAAGAACTCAATAAAAATGCTATATAATTCTACCTGTCAGAGGTTAGCATACTCATGGTCAATTGTAAGCAAGAAATGACCCTTGTTGGGTTATTCCGAATCGCCCTTAAAATACAGATGGTAAATATTATAACAAAGAAGGCTTCTAAGAAATATGTAAATTTGAAAGATGTTATCCTCCAGACGGGACGCCTTAACAGTCTCAGCTGGTCAAGTCTTTTATTTGTGAAATCTGAAATAAACAAACAGGCTCCGGGGAAATACTTTCAAAAATACGTCCATCTCAGTACTGCCACTATTACATGATATCAATGGAGTACAGATGTCAGCGCCTTCATAAATTTTCTTTCGAGGCTCAAAATTAATTTCATCTGGATCGCACCGTTTGGTGCCTTGTATTTTACTGGTTGCTTGTGTTTCTATTGCATCATCTCGTGGCATTTCTATTTCGTCATCATTTGTATTCAGGAGATTGTTTTCATTTTGACTATCAGATGAATCATGGAGAGTTTCTTGTAATTGAGTGTTTTCAGTTTCTAAATCGCTTTCAGAGTCGCTATTGGCCTCATTCGAGGGTTCATAATCTGATCCACTGTCCTGGTATGATTCCTTGTCCGAAAGAATTTCATCCAAATGACCAGCATAATATTGCAGCTGTGCTTGATTTAGTTTGCGTATTCAAAAAACAAGTCGCAGTATAAGAAACAGTCCTGGGGGGACGTATATGTCACAAGTAAAACTACTGGTGGGGCATATATGACCCATTGCCGGTTTTTTATAGTTACTGATGAAAAATAATGAAAATATATTATTATGAGGATATAAATATTTGACATACGTGTCCATTATAAAGCTGTGAGGATAGCTTCTAATTGCTTATTTATTCGTATAACAGCTTCTACAGTGAACAAACACAGTGCACCACGAGCTCAAACTGCACAATAACAAAACAACATCTCATATATTTACTAAATAACCTCACATTTTTATCTGGTAGCGATACAGTTTTTTTTCTCCCTCAGGGCTCGTCCTCGGTTTTCCCGCCCCGATAGCACTGCAGCCCTTGGTCTATTGTGCATTACCCTCCACCTTAAGCTCGATCTCAATGACAGAAGTGATTTGAAAAATCATCTGCTGCCGGTGAGTCTCGAACCGTCGTCCTCAGAGTCCAAATTGGGAAGTTTTACTCGACTTTCCAACATGGCCACGGCGGCGTTTAGCGATACAGTACTGGTGGGACAAAACTGCGCTATATTTGAGTGCATATCCAACCACTAGACATCTTCAAAAGATTGATGGGGCACATGTCTCATTAGTCACGAAAGGGTTAAAACAAGTTTTTTTCAGGTTAAAACTGTTTTATTGTCTTTCATTAAAAACAATCATTAAGACAATTAAAAAACAGTTTAAAACACTTTTTAATTTTTTTATTTTTTAATAAAAAAAACATGTTTTTTGTCAACCCTGATTTACACTGCTGATGAACTTAGGAAAACACTGACAAGGAGGTTTATTGCAATAACAATTATGAGTAAAACAACAATAGTTTTTATTGTTTGGTTAAAACAACATGGGATGGAAATGTCAGCATTGACAATAAACCAATTATTATGATTATCAATCAAGCTCTAAAATAAATCTTATACTGAAAATTTGTTAAATATATGATCTGGCCAGATGGGTTATCTAGTGAGAAGTAGTCGCATGCCCTGCTTGAGCAATAAATTCGAGCCTAATGCTTGTTTTACATTTATGGTCTATTATTACTGAATTTTCGTAGAAAAAATTCACCAATGAGGAGATCCCGACGTTTGAATTTTCAAAAAAAAATTGCAAATGAGCGCGAACTAGGACCCCTAGAACCCATATCCGGGGTCAGTTTCAATTTTTTATGTGTGTGTGTGTGTATATATATATATATATATATATATATATATATATATATATATATATATATATGTATGTATGTATATATATATATATATGTATGTATGTATATATATATATATATATATATATATATATATATATATATATATATATATATATATATATGTATGTATGTATGTATGTATGTATGTATGTATGTATCACACCGATTACTCAAAAAATAATGGGGAGATCCCGACTTTTGAATTTTCAAAAAAAATTTGCAAATGAGCGCGAACTAGGACCCCTAGAACCCATATCCGGGGTCAGTTTCAATTTTTTATGTGTATATATATATATATATATATATATATATATATATATATATATATATATATATATATATATATATGTATGTATGTATGTATGTATGTATTTATGTATGTATGTATGTATGTATGTATCACACCGATAACTCAAAAACTAATAGGCCGATTTTGATAAAATTTGGCATGTACCTTTCTTTTGTAAATGGTTTGGATAAGTTCGTTAGTCAGAAAAATCGGACGATGTTTTCCGGGAAAATTTTGAGTTTTCATTCGAAAAAAATTCTTAACTCAACAAGTAATAAGCGGATTTTAATAAAATTTGGCATGTACCTTCCTTTTGTAAATGGCTTTGACAAATTTGTTAGTCAAGAAAATCGGACGAGGTTTTCCGGAAAAATTTTTAGTTTTCATTCGAAAAAAATTTTATCTCAAAGAATAATGAGCCGATTTTGATAAAATTTGGCACGTTCCTTCCTTTTGTAAATGGCTTTGATGAGTTCGTTTATCAGAAAAATCGAAACGAGGTTTTCCGGGAAAATTTTGAGTTCATTTGAAAAAAAAATTTATCCTAAAAAATAAAAAATCTATGATAACCAAATTTGGTAGGTAGGTTTACGATATAAAAAGTAAACTATACAACAAAATTTAGATTTCTATGTTACAAGAAAAAGAAGTTATAATAAAATATTTTGTGCCAGATCATTTCTATGAAAATTCTCTACCATAACGCACTTGCTGCGTCCAGGCTTTTTAATCTTTAAAGAGAAAAAGAAAGAAATAACTCGGAGACTAAAAATGGATGGTTAAAATTGTTGGTGATACTTAAACTGCTATGGGCAGTACTTCCAAGATAGTTACTGTTAACATGAAAACTATTTCAGTTACAGAAACTACGGTAAGTTCATTTATTTCTGATTTTAAGATTATGTTATGTATTAAGCAAGAATATCTTCTATTGCTTATCCATTAATGGATATTCGCAATTACATGGGCCCATTCTTCCTATTTCTGATGGTGCTGAATAGGTCTCCTACAGTTTTTAGCTCCATCCATCGTATCACGCTTCTGAGCCATGACATCTTCTTCCTGCCAACTCTTATCTTTCCTTCGATTACTAATTGTAGGAATTGGTATCTTTCATTCTGTATTACGTGGCCCAGATATGCTGTTTTTCTGCGCTTGATGGTGTTCAACAGTTCACACTCTTAACCGTTCTTAGGGTCTCCTCGTTTGTTTTTCTCGATATTATTGAATATCTTCATATAATTGTTATTCAACTTTATTTTGGCAATGTCACTAGAAAAAAATTGAAGCTGAGTTGTCTTCAACTCGCATTTGCTAGATCAGTTTGTCAAAACAATTTGACATGGTGAATATAATATGGAAATAATTCAGTTCAGAAAGGGTAGACTTGCATGTTTCACACCTGTTTGTTACCAGCTAATATACCTTGAAGAAGTTATACGAGGATACCAGAGCCAATCATTAAGAACCAAATTCTTACAGGTTCAAACTTAACAATCCAAGGGTTATCACTTATTTGTAACCAAACTTGAAATTCAGACCCAAACATCAAGAATTTATACTGTTAACTTAGACTCAATACCAAAATCTAAATTCATAGCCAATAGTGTAGAAATTCTGAGCCAGAAATGTCCTACAACATCTTAAACAAAATCCAGAGCCTAGAATGTCCTGCGTTTAAGGTGAGGTTTGTTTCAAAACAAAATCACAGTCACAAATTTATTTCTTAGACTGCAACACAGTTCGCTTGATTGAATGAATTACTTCACCTATCACAGTATTTGAAACGGCGAAGCTTAGAATTATATAAGCATATATCGCTCAAATTGGCTCTAGCTGTCTCACATTGTTCACTCCAGCAGAATCACTGGGGAACTGACATTGTTTGCTCTTGGACAGTGCACGGCTGACTGTCCCTGCTTGCTTTAGCGTAGTGTCTATCGACTGAATGCTTCATCGCTGAGTTTTTGCTGTGTTCGTCACGAGCCTTTTTCTGTCCTATAAAACTGAAAACGCCTTTTGTATTGAGGAGAGCGTACATATCGCCTGGCTTTGTACAGGCGGCAAACCCTGCTCTTTAACAGTTAACAATCAAAGTTGGTTACGAAATTTTCTGTGGAATTCTCTGTCTGTACTTTAATGTCTGCATTCTAGCTAAACCCCTGAAGATGGCACGTTAATGTGTTGAAACTCATAGGATTTTAAGAATAAATCAGTTTGGTAGTAAAAGCCTTTAATTTCCTTTAACCATGTCAAACCCAGACGTTATGACGTTCAGAAATAATAGTTATAAACCAACCTTATTTATGCGTATTTATTTGAGGAATAAATTATTATTTAAGAAATATTCTTTTTGTTATAAAAAGATTTTGTCGACACATTTTATGCTGCTAGATATTATTAAAACAATTTTTAATTTTGGAAACACCTTTAGAATGGAATAGAATAACTATCAGCCACAATATCACACAAAAATGAAACTGGCCAGTCAAGACAAAAAATTATAAATAAAGCACATGTAAATGCAAAACAAGAAATTAACAAAAATAGATTCATATCTAAAACACACAATGTCTGCTTATCACTAAAACAGTGGATCACCTGGTGTTGAGAATCTCAACTGCTGCACTACATTAAAATATTCATCTGCTCGTATAGCCAGGCCTGTATTAAAAAATCTAATAATTGTTCTGAATTTATTGATAGGCTCATTTCTCAACCACCTTGGGAGTGCATTGTAAAAGTCGTCCCTAACGTTTTAGTTTTATTTGGTTGATGCCTCGGATTAAATTGGTGTTATAACTATGCACTTCAGCATGTGTGTCAAAACTTTTACTTTTCCCTCTCACCACCCCCAGTGAGTATAGTGACATTATGTTAAGTTCCTGAAAGATGGGTTTACAGTGGACACAACAACCCGCCCCAACAACACCTCTGACAGCTGCTTTCTGCAAGAAAGAGTATCCAAGTGCATTCTCGCTGCATTTCCCCATGCAAGCAAACAGTAATTCATACGTGAGTAAAACAACCCATAACAGGTGATCAAAGCGGTCCCAGGTCTAGCTATTGCAGAAATCTTACGCACTGCATACACTGATGAGGTTAGCCTACCAACCAACAAGTCTATTTGGCTCCTCTATACAAGAGCAGGGTCGATGTTAAGACTGAGAATATTCCTAGCAGTGTTTGACTCCTTAGAAGTTACCCTGGCCTGAAAACTGATTAAAGCTGTCTTATCTTCATTGAGGAACAGTTCATTATCATTAAACCAAGCTCTCGCTCACGAAGAACATTGTCCACTGCCTCCCCAACATTGCTACCAGCATCACCAGTGATAATAAAAGTTGTGCAAAGGGAGCTGTTGCTATCCTGCTCTATTGGATGCCATCATAAATGCTAGGACGAAGATTATTTATATATATGAGAAAGAGAAGTGGCCCAAGTATAGAACCCTGAGGTACCCCTCTACGAATGTATCCCACTTCACTGTAGGAGTCTTGAGTGTTGTTTACCCTACAGCGAATTTTCATAAATACTACAAAATATATATGTAAACCACCATATGTTGCACATTCAAAACAACAGAGACCAGTAGAATTTGAAAAGAAATGCAAACAGTTGTTAATGCATATGCCTGGTGTCCTAAAAATGTAGGTCGACCTAAAAAGTCGAATGTAACACCTTTGTATAGGGAGTGTTATGTGCCCCTCTCACACAGTCATCCACTCTGTCGCCACTATCAAAAAATGTTGTTTTAAACTATCTACATCTACTGTTGTAGGCATCTGTCTTCTCTTGGAATATTTTTGTACCAATAATACTTTCAAAGTCTGTTAAACCAACATTCTGTAGTAATTTATATTTACGTGATCTGTAGAAAACATCAGAAGCTTAAGGACGCCATACACGTACCGTCAGGTCTGTCAGTTAAGCCTAAACAATCCACAGAGAAACGGCGGCCAGACCGTGAGTGGGGTCCGACTGTCCTCTCAGTTCCGGCGGCCTGTGATCAAGCGAAAATAGAATCGTCCAGTCAGCTGGCCTGAAGGAAGTTCAGGCAAGCCAGTATGTGTGTGGGGCAAAACGTCAGGCTGACCTGACCGCCCAACCACATAGTAAAAGCATTGGGCGAGTTCACTAGGCGCCAGCAGCTGCGTTGTTATGTCAAAAAATGTTTACAATACCTACCAAGTGCTTGAGGCGACATGATTGTAGAAAACTTGAGGTCCTCAAAACTAGGTAGTGTCAGTCACTCATGAGGGATATCGCTGTTCTCATAACAGTATTTTGTTTCTCAATCAATGGAACAACCAATGATAAGAGTTGTAGGTACGTACTTTTGTCCATTCGGAGGTAGTTGGGCCAATCCTTTGGGGCCACCTTCAATTCGTTCAGTAATTTAATGTGTAAATACGTGTTTCCCGTCAGGAACCACTTTTTGCATCACTCTTCACGTTTTTTCCCCGGTTTTTATTTGCCTCCTGACAATAAAGTGAAAATCGCATCTTCATCACTGGGGAACATTATTTAACAATACACATGAAAATAATAAATTTTAACTAAAAGATACTTGCCATGGCCTGTGTTAGAACTAGTTTTTTACTATAAACTATTTAATACAGGGCTTTAATTAATTCCTGAACCCCATGTGACCGCTTAAGTTAGGCAACCCGGCATACACGGTTGTACAACCTGAATTAATGAAATCCCTAAGATGCCAGTGTTGTCTCATATTTCCTTTAAAGTTTCATAAAAATTATAATAAGGTGAGACAGTAAATGTATTTATTATTTAGTATCTTTAACAGCAAGTCTGTTCATGTATGGTTTACTATTATCGAGTGTTAAAAAAATAAATTAAAAACATATAATATTACTTTTATTTTGTATAGATATCAAAGTTTTGTAATGTACGTAAACAAATTGAGGTCCGATTATTTAAACTTCTAATTTACGGTTTTAGGAATGTGTAACATGTAACAAATATGTACCTGTTTGGGCAGATTACCGACGAACAGATTTCGTAGGGCTTCGTTCCATGCGATGTCGAATATCGTCAACAACATAACCTTAACATACCTACACTTTTAACTTACATAAAAACGCAATGAAAATGCTTAGTTTTGATAAAAACTGTTTATTTTTATTGTTCAATAGATAGAAAATTATTTGAAGAAGGTAAACACTGGTCGAACTTGGAAAATGCACAATATACATACAAAATAACCGTCAAAAAGGGAATTGAGCGCCAATGGACTGAACTGTCTATTGTCAATTGATTTAGTAACTTTGGGGTCCCTAGCCTAGTGGATTTTTTGGTTACTTTTTGACTGCCAACTCATAGAATCATATTCTACTAATAGAGAGACAGAATCCGGTCACATGGGGTTCGGGAATTAATGAAAGCCTTGTATAACTATAAAAGGTGTGTAGCTCTAACATAACTATTTATTTTTTCTATCTGTCAAACTACACTGTGGCTATCAATAATAACAAAACTATCATCAAAATAAAACCTAAGGGTAACATGCAAACATATCTAATTTTCAACAGCCTGGATTCAACTGATGTTGCCATACGGGTTGCCGGTATGTATGGAGGTTTCAGTTCAACAGGCGGCCGGTATCCGGTAAACAGTTGGAGTGTAACTTACAGGCCGGCCGGTACTTATATGGCTGGCTTTAGTATTATAACATTTTTGATTAGCAGCAGAAATTTGCTTTATTGTAATTGATGTAGTTTCTCACATTCAATTGTGATTTACTCGAAACATTCGGAATGTATGATGGTAATAATTTTTAACTGTCAGTTCGACAATGAAAAGGTGTCAAAATCAAGAGAGAGAAAAGTAGGGGGTTGTCATTTAAAAAATAAAAGAATGATAATGTCATACTCTAAAACAAATGATGGTGGAAAATTGACTAGCATACAAAAATGCATATTTTTATCAAATAAAATCGACGTGTTCTGGGATTTTTTCCAAAATAAAAAAAATTCCCTTATGATTTATTTCATATTTTAAGCGTGCACGCCGTATGTGTTGCCATGCATCTATTAGCAAGGTTAATATTGTGTTGGTACATTTAGTTGAAGATTGAAGAAATATGGCTCATATTTCATTTATGTATATTGCAACTAAAGTAAACATGAAAGAGAAGGTGTTTTAGTGAGACAATTATAAAAAGGCGTATTCTATGTGTTTCTTAAGATTTTTGAATTTTACTATAGCATGTCAATTCGCTTGTTAAATAGCCACAGGTTCTATGTTTTACGAAGCAATAAATTCACTACGAGGGCATTTCAAAGTCTGCGCTTTTAAGGAAGAAATTAATGTTCCGACAATTAGGTAATTTTACTCTGAGGCACAATTAGAGTAATGGTAATTGTCTTTTTGTTCAATTATGCAATGCATCTTATAGAAAAGCCGCAGCTTTTAAAAAAAGGCACTTTAAAAACTTAGACTTTCGAATGGCTAAATATCATTGAGTCTGTATCTCTTAAAAACAGAGCCAGAATTATTTTGTTCCGATTTATTCCATAAGGCGAAAAAATTTGAGTATTTTAATGGATTTCTGTTTGATATTAACCCTGATATAGTCACTAAGTCATTGCCTTAAAAACCTATTACAGTAGAGTCCCCGATAATTCGAGCTGGATGGGGGACTAATGCCACCCCTAATTACTGAAATTTCACATATGGAAGGGAACAAGTTAACTATCTACGCAAATGCAAATAATATTGTGTTTATTCATTCAGTGGGAATCTTGCATTGTTTGTACATATCTATATTAGATAGAGCTTCTAAAATGTCACAAAACAAACCCAAAATGAAAAAAATCAGTGTACATATGCTTGTATTTAATTACGTCTTTGTCAAATCACAAAAGTATGGTGTATAATGTACATACCTACTAATCTATGTCACTCCTGTTTGCTGAAGAAGAAAAAATCATTCGTCCTTTGTTTCTGCGGTTCACATCGTTTTTGTTTGCCGCTGTATCCCGCCAGTGTTTGAGGAGAAGGGCATTGGTAGGTGTGGATTCCTATTGCTGTTCAACATATCGCAAAGCAGCTTCTAATGCAGTTAGGTCCTCACCAGGACCAATTTTTCCGTTCTCTTGTGATAAATTTTCTTCTTCGTTATCTTTGTGAGATTTTCTCCTCGTACAACCTTTCAACAATGTTTTCATCGGTAACCTTTAATTGTTTGTCTGAAGCGAACCATTCTTTAAATTCCTGTGTATCGGCATTTTCACACCCAGGAAGTCTTCTAATGAGCCGCACAAGGGGTACATTGTCTTTGTCTTCATCTTCACTTGTATTGTTGCATTCGTGGAGGTTTTGCAACAGTAAATACCAGCATTTAGCAACCGTTTCTGGCCTGACGTCATTCCATGATTCGAAGATCCATTATATGAGGTGCTTGAGGGTAACTGTTTTGAATAATCCTATCAAACTTTCTTCCCCGTCAGTTGCCAGTAGGATATTCTGGAGTAAAAGCCGGCGGTATTGTTCCTAAACGTCAAAATGCCAGCGGTACTTTGTCTTCAAACTTTGGAAGATTCCCTGATCCATGGCTTGTATAAGACTGGTAACATTTGGCTGCAAGAATAAAGCACGAGTATCACCAGAATGCAGTTCTTTTTCATTTGGAGGAGAAGGGGCGTTATCCAATACTAAAACTGCTTTGACTGACAAACGTTTTTTCTCCAGAATTTTTTTCATGTCTGACACAAACCTATTAAAGAACCATCTCTTTAAAATTTCTCTATCCATCCATTCACTCTTCTGGTTTGTATATGCTGATGGCATAGCTACATTTTTAAAAGCCCTAGGTTTTGCTGATTTGCCTACAACGTGTTATAATTTGTGATTTCCAGTTGCGTTAGAGCAAGCCTGGATCGTTGCCATTTCCGTGCTTTTCTTATGACCAGGTGCAGCCATTTCCCTTTTAAATGTAAGTGTTTTTGCTAGTAGCATTTTAAAATTAAGTCCGGTCTCATTGCAATTGTAAACCTGATCTAAAGTAATTTCCATTTCCATAAGTTCTTCGACTAGTTGACAAAACGGTTCAACGACTGCAGTGTTTGCAGCAAGTTTTTCACCGCATGCGCTAAGCTGTCTAACCCCATATCGCTTTTTCCATATGTATAACCACCTAGCACTTGCTGTAAAACCTTCATCTCTCTCCTTAAACGTGTTCTGATAAAAAAAATAGCCTTTTCCTGCAACATGGGTCCACTATTGGAACTTCCTTTTTCTCTTTGCTCACAGAACCAACCAGAAATACAATGCCTGGCTAGTTTCTTCATACTCCGCTTTTTTAAATAGATTTTCTTGTCTGGGACGAATCTTCCGAATCCCGCTGAGAACAGAGTTGTTCAATTTTCAATATATTCCAACGGTGACTTCTATGCCATACTCCGCTGCAACATTCTTAATTGTCTCTCATTTATTGAGTCCTTTTTTTGCCTCCAGTTTTGTTTGACAGAAAGAAATTTTCTTATATTCTTTTCGCTCATATTATCAACTGTGAAAGCACTTTACTGAATCAACAAGCTTTCTTCCCCTTCAGTTGCCAGTAGGATATTCTGGAGTAAAAGCCGGCGGTACTTTTTTCTTTAAACTTTGAAGGATTCCCTGATCCATGAGTTGTATAAGACTGGTAACATTCGGCTGCAAGAATAAAGCACGAGTATCACCAGAATGCAGTTCTTTTTCATTTGGATGAGAAGGGGCGTTATCCAAAAGTAAAACTGCTTTCACTGAAAAACGTTTTTCTTCCAGAATTTTTTCGCGTCTGACACAAACCTATTAAAGAACCATCTCTTGAAAATTTCTTTATCCATCCATTCACTCTTCTCGTTTTTATATACTGGTGGCATAGCTACACTTTTAAAAGCCCTAGGTTTTGCCGAATTACCTACAAGAACGAGCTTTAATTTGTGATTTACAGTTGCATTAGAGCCAGCCAGAATCATTACCATTTCCTTGTTTTTCTTATGACCAGGTACAGACTCTTCCCCTTTAAATGAAAGTGTTTTTGCTGGTAGCATTTCAAAATTAAGTCCGGTCTCATCGCAATTGTAAACCTGATCTAAAGTAAGGTTTTCCATTTCCTAAGTTTTTAGGCTAGTCGACAAAACGGTTCAACGACTGCGGTGATTGCAGAAAGTTTTTCACCGCATGCGCTAAACTGTCTAACCCCATATCGCTTTTTCCATCTTTCTAACCACCCAGCACTTGCTGTAAAACCTTGATCTGCATCCTTAAATGTGTTCTGATAAAAAATGGCCTTTTCCTGCAATATGAGTCTACTATTGGGACTCTTTGATCACAGAACTAACCAGAGATACCATGCCTGGCTAGTTTCTTCATACTCCGCTTTTTAAATAGATATGCTTTGTCTGGGGCGAATCTTCCGAATTCGGCTGAGAACAGAGTTGTTCAATTTTCAATATGTTCCGACGGTGACTTCTATGCCATACTCCGCTGCAACATTCTTAATTGTCTCTCATTTATTGAGTCCTTTTTTTGCCTCCAGTTTTGTTTGACAGAAAGAAATTTTCTTATATTCTTTCCGCTCATATTGTCAACTGTGAAAGCACTTTACTGAATCAACAAGCTGTCTTCCCCTTCAGTTGCCAGTAGGATATTCTGGAGTAAAAGCCGGCGGTACTTTTTTCTTTAAACTTTGAAGAATTCCCTGATACATGGGTTGTATAACGCTGGTGACATTCGCCGGCAAGAAAAAAGCACAAGTATCACCAGAATTCAGTTCTTTTTCATTTGGATGAGAAGGGGTGTTATCCAAAAGTAAACCTGCTTTGACTGACAAACGTTTTTCTTCCAGACTTTTCTTAACGTCTGACACAAACCTATCAAAGAACCATCTCTCGCTCGTTTATTGAGTCCTGTTTTGCCTCCAGTTTTGTTTGCACAGAAAGAAATTTTCTTATATTCTTGTCCCCTCATTTTATCAACTGTGAAAGCACTTCACTGAATCAACAAACTAAGAAGTAACAAATGGAAAAAAGAAGATTTATCGAAACGTTTCCAATGAATATGTTATGCAATTCTTCTGTATCCCGAAAAAATTCAGCTGAACGAATAAAATACGACAGACTAACACTCGGGCGGTTCGGATTGTACAGAGCCTCGAAATACCGGGGCTCGAAATATCAAGACTCTACTGTATCGAGAATAGTGTTATTTCTAAACGTCAACACGTCTGGGTTTGTCGTGAATAAAAGCCTTTTAATTTCAAATTCCTTTTTATTATTGAGAATAGTGTAGGAAAATAATTTATTTTTTAATAAGTATGCATGACCAGTAAAGTATGGCTAACCTGCAATGACCAATCAATAACGCCAAAAACTGGATTTATATTCCAGCTCTTAATGTACAAATATATTTCAGGTACTATTTGTTATTATAGGTACTTTAGGTAATTTATTTATTCGATTTGCCACTGCTGCTGCTACTGGGCTCAGAGCTACTATCACTCATGATGATCATGTTTCTGAGAGATTCCACGGCCCGCTGGTGGTCGGAATCTGTGTCAAACTGCAGTTCATTGTCTGATGTCTCTATAAAATTGATCTCTAATATCCTATTGGTTGGTCCAATTTGGGCCATACCTTTGGCATCCTTTGTGGCCATTACGACAAGTTTTTTAGGTTTTGTTCCACCCGTTTCGTAGATTGCGATAGACAGCATTTCCTTGTCGAATACTCGCCTCACCCTTTGGGATACACCAACTTCGGTAAAACTTACCAACAGTTCCATCTCCTTGTTGACAAAATGATCATATTTAAAGCTGATGTGATATTGTCACAACTATGATTGTCTGTTTGTCTGACATGGTTGCTGTTTGTGAACAGGTACAATCCGATCGTTTTCCCCTGTTTGGGAAAAGGTACAACCCAGTCGTTTTCCATTACCTTTCTTCAAGTCTGGCTGCTTTCACCAGATCCCAACGTTAGCTAACTATTTCTGTTTAAGTCGGTTGAACGCATGCTTTGACAGCTAAGCAGTCACCGTTTTTTCAATACAGATCATAAGCGTCCATTTGGTTCAAAGAGTTGTGTTAAGGCGGATATGTCTGTCAAGCAGAAACACATCTAAAACCGTTTCTGCCCGGGAAATTTAAATTGACACACTGTACACCACTTTCTCCTACCTTATAATTATAATTATTATTATTATTATTTATTTACTATAAGCTCAGAAAAAAAATAGTAACTCTTGAATAATATTGATCCACAACGCATACAAAATGCTGTATGTGGAGAAAAACATATAATTAATATAAAATACATTTCAACATCATGGCGAAAAAATATACAATTGATCTAAATTCTAAAATACATTTCCAAAATCGTGTTAAAAATAGGGAAACTATCAACGTACACCACACACACCAACAAACACATACCACAAAAGACAAAGTAACATATCCAAGCAAACACAGTGATAAAAGACAAAACCAGCAGAAAAAACACACATAACCCCGAAACAGAACACCAGTCAGCGAATTGTTGATTTGGAGATTTTCTGCTGTGGTAAAATCTTCTTGTGTGAAAACGTCCGGCTTCAAACAGAACTTGAATCCCTTAGTTGCCTCATGCCTAGCTACTCTCCTGAATGCTTTATTGAATAAATCCGTCACTTCATTAGGTGTTTTTTTCCTGGATGACTGCTCCAAAAATTGTCACATTCAGTATGGTATACAAACTTTAATGATGAATTAAATGACACATCGAGCCGTTGAAGGCAGCGGTGAGATGTGTGAGGAGGTATTGTCAGCACGTTAATCCTGTAAAGTTTACAAAAGTTGTAAGCTTTTAGGGTGCAATGAGTTGAGTGATTGTGTATTACCAAAAGCACTGGATCCTCTGGACGAATTTATAGATTTTTGAAAATGCTTTAGCCCCGTACAACGTATAAATCCCCTGTTATCCAGCCATTGCCTGAAGATTTGTAAATTGCTCCTGGTGGCCCTTTTCGCTTGTTGTGATGCCATACGTTTGCAGATATAAATAAACATAGGTGGCACATATGTGCCGGATGGACTAAACACACAGAACACCGTAGTGGTCTTTCCTTTTTAGAAATCCCACCCTTCATTGACCTCTTTCAGCAAATATTTTGTGGGGCTTTGTACCGTTGTTATCTCAGTTTGATCGCAGTTAAAGATCTTGTGGGGCAAAAGTTTGTTTTTCCATAAGGATGGAAAGATTCTTCCAGAGAATAGAAACCTCGTCTCTATTAAAAGCAGTGATTCTCTTCAGGCTAATTGCTTCAGGTTTTCTTAAAGCTATATTGTGTCGTGACTAGAGGTGTGCAAACACATGTTTTTTTCGAACCGAACTATAAACGAACCCAAGCAAATATATTGCCTCGAATTTCGAACCTCTGAGATAGTTTTACTAAGGTTCACAGTCAAATTTCTAACTTCTTAAAAATTAAAAATCGAACACCGAACTATCCAAAAGTCTTCAATGTTCACATATAATTTCCTTAAATACAAAATTTAGGTACATTGTAGCATACAATTTTTGGTGCGTAAAACAAGATGACAAAATTTGCATGTTAAATGGGTGAAAATGCCCTCCGGTGCTGACTTTACGATCGTTTCACTAACAACGTTAGCATCATCAGAGGATGAAAAAATTCTTCGCTTGGAGTTATCCCAAAATAAAGTTCCACATTTTTCTTTACTTGCGTTCTACTTTTCGAATATATTTTTCAGTTCTCCCAAATGACCGGTCACAAGGTAAAAAGCGATGACCAGACTCAGGGAAACGGTGCACTATCTTATTGAATCTACTGTTTTGCACCAAGCAGTAAAGATACTGCATGGCACAGAGATTTTTATTCTGGGCAGTACAGTCGATCAGAAAAAATGTACATCAGCTTCTATAATACAAACGACTTTTTTACTCGAAACAAACTATGACCACTTCTTGGGAATACAAGAAATGGTTCAGAAAACAACACAACTGACTATTTAGAGGTTGGGTAAACAGGTGGTGTCACGTATTTTGTGCAAGAAAGAGGTAAGTCTGGATTTGCATCGTTATCATATCCAATAGAGCAAGGCGATAAATGCCAACTCTATATATAGACAACCAAATATACCCGGACTTGCGTTTTGTTTGCACCAATCAATGGTGAAGAGAATGTTAAGTTGAACTGCGAACTTAACTCATTTTTGCTCTAAACCGGACTTGTCTCCTTGCAGAGAGGTCTTCAATTTCTAAAGGCGTCTGCATGGTGGAGGTCTGGTCAGGTTGCAAGGTGTCGGCGTGCAAAACGAAAGATTCCGGACAGGCCAATGAGAAACTGCCTTGTCTGGAAAAAGATCAGGAAATATTGTGTTAATGGCCAAATACACCACAGCAATTAGTAAAATTTTAATTAAAACAATTTCCGAATTCAGCAAGAACTTGAAATTTCCCATAAAGTGCAAGTATAGAAAATTGCATCTTCTAGGTAGAAGGCCTTCATTGTCGAGGGTTAATTTCTGTCTGTAAGTAAATATGTATAAAACAAAGCAACTGTGATGCAACAACAGTAACTGACCAGGGCTGATGAGTGCAAGCTCAAAGTTTGCCACAGAATGTTATGCTACAAGGAGAGGGCCACTTCAGTCACAACTTGCGTTCGGTGATGTTCACACTTGTCAGCATAGTCGATCTGCACATGTTGATTTATGACGTAATATAATCCCGCATTCCAGCTGTGGCAACAGTAAGATTGGCTGATTTGTATACCAATGTATTGATGCCTACATACTTGGAGATAGTGTACTCACATTATCTTTGTCACAGACTATAGTCAACAGGATGGAGTAATTGTGTACAGTTAAATGACAAATACTAAAGGAAATTTTTACATTGCAGAGGATAAATGTGTGCATCGTCTAGTAGCAGGAGGGGGCTTTGGAAAACAAACAATGTGCTAACACTGATGGGACAAAGTCGTTGTGTCCAAACATATCATTTTGTAGACTTAAAGAAATTCATAACTATATTTTATTTATCTGGGATTCGCAGCTTTGCCAGTTAAGTTTATACAGATGTCGAGTCTTCTTTTCTGACTTCACAGGTGCTTCTTTTCTTCTCTGTACCTGGTTTTGCCTTTTACAGCATTGTTTGCGCAGCTCCAGCACTTTCTGTATCTTAGGTTTTTATTAATTTGTGTTCATCATCGTGTCATAGGCTTTGTTGATATACTGTGCTTAAATATCTATACTCATATATTCTCGACAATATAAGATTAGCAAGTCAAAATTTGCATTTTAACACCAAAGTTGTGAAATGTTCTGAAAACAGCACTTCCCCTTATTTCATCACTTGGAAGTTAGCTCTCATGTTAGGGGGAGGTCTGTGGTTTAAAGGATTTGATATATTTTGTCTGGTGTAAAGAATTTGATATATTTTAAGAACTTCAAGAGTAACTTATTATTTGATACTATGTTTTAAGTATTACATGATACTATTGTTACTGTACAGGGGAATTGAACTTAGAGCCATCTACATAACGAGCTAACATTTACTGAAACATGCCACAATAGGAGCCATTTTTATTGGCATAAGATCATTTTAAAGATTGCATTGTGGTGAGTTTCTCCAAATGGTACTCGAATGGACAAGTTTTTGCTTCTATATTTGCTGTTAATAATAATAAAAATACACATTTATTTACATAATACATCATAAACATTACATCTTGTGTTTAACAATACCTCTATTATTTAAAACCTAAGGTAGATATTCAGGTGGGCGACCAATAAAGAATCCCCTGTCCTACCACTGGAACCCTTAAAAATTACATTATTAGCATAACATTCGCAACCAGGTTGGGATTAAAAAGTAATAAAATGTTACCTAAAATAAAATAAAAAGGTTAATACTCAACCTGAGTGTGGCTGATTCACTGAAGGAAACCTGATTGTCAAATATACCCGGTGATATGCCATTGCCTGGCAGCGGCATTCAACGGCCCATGGGGGTTTGCAGATGGTCACCCATCCAAGTACTGCCCTTGCCAGTACATAAATGTTTTCATAATCCTGCACAGTATGTCGATAAATAAATTATTAAATTCGTAACTTGGTCTAATATTTTATTGCAGGTTATGTAAAAATTGTAGGTAAACGACTATTTTAAAATTTCCTATGACTTCAGGGATGTACGGTATGAATGACACAAGGGAACAATGTCAATAATTGTGACTTTACACACGAAATCGTACACATTTTCATGTTTATCATGAAATTATGTAGACTTTCACATTTTAAGTCGGCATTATAAAGGTGTATTATGGCCGTGTTCTACGCTTTCCTAGTATAGAAAGCATTCAGCGAATATCTAGCTTATGCATTTGTAGAAGATACATACCCTATAACCTTAAAACAAATAATTATTAAGTTATTTTTGAGAAGTGATTAGGCCTAGAAAGTCTTGGCGCCTTGAGGATTCCTTACAAATGGGGTCCTTTTTATTATAAAAGTTTAAGTTCTAAAAGTATCATTTATTAGTAAAGTGTCGGGGGTGTATTGTATATTGTATGCTTTCTCTTGTATAAAGTTTAGAATATATTAACAACGAAAAATGAGAATTTGTAATAATTTTTTTAATGTATTTTAGTGATATTTAATTTGTTTAGTTGTAATTTTATCTATCTACTCATTTATAAAATGCTATAGCTTTTTTGCAACAGGGAAAAAGAAGAAAAACGTGCCTTGCATATTAAATGTAAAAGAGCTGGGGTTTTTGATAGTTGAAAAAAAAAATCAAGGTAATAAGTCTTTGTTATGGATGTATAGTAACCTAACAGTGCGAAGAAAATTTATAGAATCAGACCAAATTATAATATAAAATAACATACACATATGTCTAGATTTCAGTTTTCCAGATCCATCAAAACTTTTAGTCATATGTAATTTTTGTAATATTAATGCTACAAAAGTCGAGAAATTGTCGTTTTACCAGTTAAGATTAAAATACACTAAAATCATTAATATAATAAAAATAATTTGTACATAATCTAAAGTGACAAAGTTTAATAAAACATGTATTTGCATTTGTTACATTATGAAGGTGTAATTGAAATAACTTTTATTACAATGATTATATATTACTTGGTAAAATTTTATCCACTTTAAAGTGGCGCCCGACGTTTGGCATTATCGTGTCTATTTGGCGCCCAACGTTTTGTCGTCTAGTGCGGCTCTTAATAATGTTCTATCAAAATTAACAATTTAAGGTATAAAATTTTAACATCTAATCTGAATAAACCAATATTTTAATACTTTTTAAGACAGGTGAGATCAACATTGTACATAATAAAATAAAGTTGATGGTAGCAGCTTTAGTTCTTGCTCAATATCTTAGTAATTTATCTGTTCTTAATTTTATTTAATAAACGGCCTATAGTTAATTTACTTTTATTGCTTTTTTGTTTTTCTAGTGATTTTATTTTAGTTTGTTTTTTGGTTATTTTTTAATGGTTGTGTTTAAATATATACATATATTTTTAATACCTTCACTCAACTTACGAATAAACCACTAGAGACTAAAAAAGTTTAATTGACATGTTTAAAAACAGTTCTGCTTTTTTAATGACAGTTTTAAATATATATTAAGAAATCGAGAAACTTGTAAATAAAAGAATTTATAAAGTCACTATGTGACACAATTGAGGAATTTACAACTGCTTAAATTTTGGTTTGTGCAGGTTTATTTTGTTATCATAAGTTTTTTTTTTGTCCTTATTATATTGTAAGTAACCAAGAAATGTTGCTATCGATTTTATATAATATTCAATAAAATGTCAAAGTGATGACTTGTATTGATTTTTGTCCTTTTATTTAACAAACCTTTGATATCGACAATGAAACATCGGAAGAAATCGGGGTATTCGTGGGTAATATATATAGCGATGTTTGTCTCTCTGGATAACGGGTAGATTGTATCAAACTGCGTGTACATCCAACATTACTGGCTCACGATATTTGAAGGTGGGGATCAAATAAAAGGGCTAGGTGCAGCAGGTGTAAAGGTTATTCACTTTCCCAGAACTTGCGATTTTGGTAAATACGATCCAGATGTTTCTCTGGCTACACAAGTGCTTGTTTTCTTTGTAACCAGTTTTATCTTTTACGCAACGCACTCATGACAACTATAAATGAAAATCCGTTACTAGGTTGGGGTATTTTGATTAAAAAAATGGGTTAAAAATAAAAACGACAGTTGACGTCCTTGAAACGCCTGTAACTCGAGAATTCAAATAACATACGGCCATAGCATAGGGATTTGCAATGGCCTATCAGGATCCGAGAATATAAAGAGAAAAACATCGGCCTTCTCTCAACATTGGTGCTTTGTTTGACTTCGAAAATGCAATTGCAAATTCATGCAATACATGTTTTTAATGTTTTTTTCCTCCTTTGTTACAAACATATATGTCTAAGATGTATCACCTAATTCTAGTATTGACTACTGTAATCAGAATTAAAAAGTAAAAGATTGTTTTTATTTTTACATTATCTCTTCATCTATGTTTTTACCTGCGACCTGAACAAAATGGCACGCATGTTACAGTGCCTCACTGTTGTGAACTGCCTTCTGTCTTATAATAAAAGAACAACTGCGTTGGCCCCATTTTCCTGAAGTTAGAGGTTGAACTAAAGTTCGTGGCATTTTCTTCTGTACCACTCACAGAATGAGCGACGTCGTTCTAAATCATCTAGTCTTGACCAATTCTGTACTTCTACAGATGTAATTTTTGTTTTTGTAAAATAAAATGTGCCGTTGATTTTTATATACCAACGTTTCGTTCAATCTGCCGGACTGATGTACCGGGATCCTCAGTAACTGCTAACAAAACAATATGTACTGCTTCCTCATTGCTGGACTTTTGCGAAGAAACTACAGGTTTTCTAAAATAACCATATGCTTTAAGGTTTATCACTAATTTGCTATATTGTTTCATTTGGCTGTCTTCTTTCCCGATATTTCTGCAAATACATACAACAGAACAATTTCGGTTGGATGAAATGAAACATGTCAAACTTTTCTTCATTAGATAACATATTTACTAGAAACAGTTACTAATTATTAAACAATAAACTAATGTGTCAAAAATTAATGTTACTGTCAATCCAAATATGGATACTGTCACATCCATTTATTTTCCAAAGCATACTTTTATTTTTTTAATTTAAGTTTATTTGTTCTGTGTTTATTTCATTAAATTATTACCTCAATTCATCCATTGAATTATTATTAAAAGCCTAAATGACAAAGTGTTAATTGATAAAGCTAGTTGTTTAGTAATTAGGTTTAAAAGCTATGTACAGGTCCATAATAGGAATTTTCTTGATTAAGGTAGAAAAAACGACTAAAATGGTACTAAACCACAAAGTGTGACACATCGCTGAATTTTGAATAAAAAGGGCTTTCAAAATATATCACAAAATGAGAGCCGTATTAAAAAAAAAAGGTGATAATGCTCCCGCAAAGATGAAACGTCGGATTCAAAACTAGCAATACTACGTTAACGAAAAGAAAAGTGGCTGTGGAGAAAACTGTCATCAGTATTGGTGTAGGTCCACCATTAAGGCCAGAAAAAAAATGTAAAATCGAAAAATCCAAATTTTTCAAGATCTCAAAAACCAAAAACAATTTTCGGAGACTAACTGCCAATTGGTTAGGCTTTTGAGTGCGCAACTTTTCTTCCATTTAACCAAGTCTGTATCTGTTACCGTTTTGGAGATCCCCATAGTGGCCCTCCTTATCTTCTTGGACACAGTGTTGCATAAATGAAATATCATGTCAACGTCACCTTTTTTAAATGGAACACCCTATATTTTATTGCATTTTTGGATTCCTTGAAAAATTCTAGATATATTTCATGTATGATGTCCTATAGGTACCTATCTTCAACTGTTGGCACATTTGAATTATTGATAATTGAAAATTAGACATTTTCATTGAAAATAAAAATCGGATTGTCCGTGTGTTTTTTTTTTTAAGTTAACCTGTTACAGCTTCGCAATGACCCCATCTATCCACAAACTTTTTGGATATTAACATCAATATCTGGGATAATTTGCCGTTTCGTTGCAAGTGTTTCTAGAATCATACAGGCCATAATGGCACCGTAGTAGTGTTCGTAGTGATGACATTTGATGTCATTCTAATTCACTTTTTTATTTGATTATTTTGTATTATCTTATAAAAATGTTCTTAACAGAAACGCAAAGAATGGAGATCCTCATTATGGCTGATTGTGGAGATAAAACCCGAACTCAAAACGAACTTTGTGAGGTGTTCAATAATAAATACCCTGAGAGACAACCTATCAGTCAGGCCAGTATAAGACGAGGCCTTGGCTTGCAGACCGTTTCTGTGACACAGATGAACGGTTACCATAGACGGATCTCGGACGCCAGATTTTAAAGGACTTACTCCCTGTTGAGGGTATCTGCCACCTCTGCATGAAACTCTGACCGATGTAATGATCAGAGTACCGGGGTAACTCTGTGGAGAAGGGTTCGATAGCCTTTAGGTGATACAGGTTAAATTTAGTGACCCCTGAGTGCGCGGGCTTTAATCGCTGACTCTGCGTGATCCGACCACTTCTGTCTTATCGAAAGGTGTAGCAGATTTTGCAAGTATTAGTTAAGGGGTTAGATACGAATTAATTGAGGTCGTTTATTTACTCAACCCTATAATTTACATTAGAAACTATTTACAATATATATATATATATATATATATATATATATATATATATATATATATATATATATATATATATATATATATATATATATATATATATATATATATATATATATACCAAACAATATTTACAAACTATCTGCAAATAAAATATGCGGGTAATACCGTAGCTGTCGCTAAAGCGGTCAGGGTTAGTGAATGATGAAGTGTGTGCATTCAGGCACGTATATACGATACGAGCGGTGTTTTACTCAAACAAGGACACGGCAGACGGGCGACACATAGCTATAGACAAGATCAAAATAATAACCATAACCTTTCAGTCAAAGCAGGGGACACCGCAGACGAAAAAGTGCGGAATGAAGAGACGGGATGACAGTTCCCCAGAGGCGTATGTGGACTGTAAATCCTCGGGATATCCGCTAGGGCCAAACCAGGACACAAACATCTTGCTTACTTTAGTGAGCTGTGAATCCTCAGCGTCCTCACTAGAATAACACAAGAGCTTATACTGTATGGGGCGGAAAGCCTGGAGCCAGACGAAGTGTACAGAGCTAATTGGAAAGGAACGTGTTACTTGGAGTGACCTAGATAGGCTGTGAATCCTCAGCGTCTCTATCGGGATCAATCCAACATGAATATATCAATTATTTAAGTGAGCTGTGAATCCTCAGCATCCGCACAAAAATAACGCAAGACAATCTAATATATGGGAATTTTCTAAAGGGACTGTGGCAAGTCAGGAAAAGCAGAAATAATTCGCTTGCGGAGATTGGTCTGAGAAGCGTGATGATTTAAAAATATGAAAATTCGCTACAAAATATGAATTAATTAAAACGGATAATTTCTCACCTATGAAAATATTTTTGTATACCGAAATCAGCCAAAGCAGGTGCGCTCGGACGGAAATCGGAATCGGTACGTTTTTTTACCAGCTGGTGATGGCTCACTGTGGTCGGCTTACTAGCAAAGTTACCAATACTGTCTCTACATCGTGTGGTGTTTATATCATTTATATGATTTTCACAGACGGCAAAAATCTCCGCGATGCTTGGAATTGTATCACCTTATCACGGCTGGATAAGATAATTCATACGGAATACACATTTAATTAAGGATAAATCGCTCGAAAATATTTTACCAAATATTTATATAGTTTGTATTTTGTTATTCTCTATTTAATTAATTATTTAATTAGCAATTACGCGTTTTGTACAACAGACCAACAAAATTAATAAAGAAATTTAATAATTTCGGACATGTCGGAGACAAACCACGTTTAGAACGACCAGGGATCCCTGACAACACTAAAATTGATATTTTAATGTTGCTAGAAGAAAATCTTCATTCAAGTACGAGATATCTTTCAAGCCAAGATAACATTGATGTGGATCATTCAACTATTGTGAAATTCTTAAGAAAAGTGGCTTCCTTATAAACTCAAACAGTTCAAGAGCTATATAATGATGATCTGGACAGAAGGAATCAGTACTGTGAGATAATAATGGATATATCTTAATTGTATCAACAGTCAACAATAAGCGCTTAAACTCGGCCGTTTGCGCCTGGTGACACTACAGTTTTGATGTCTAATGCATGTACAGCGCACGTAGCATTGGCCACAGCCCCAGCTATTCATAATCCATAGAGTTGAACTCATAGCACAGTATAATAAACAGTTCTTGTCATTTGTCATAGATAAAGGGAACTGAAATGTTATCTATGGTTGAAGTTTAAGGTATAGAAGTTGATGTTATCAGTAAGAGGTTAGAAGTTGTTAAGAGTTAGCAAAAATAGAAATTGGCGGCTGTAGTATTATTCTTGTGATTTCTGTTTTATAGAAAATTAAGTCTATTTTGTATATACTATTCATATTATATAAAAACACAATAATTAGTGCTTATTACAACATGAATCATATTTCATTTGAATGTTCATTACCTTCATCAATTGAGGTGACAAAAGTAAAGGTAAGGATATTAGAATAGGTATCAGAAATTATCTATATTTTCCTAAACTCATTTCTCTGTGTATTTACTCAGACTATTTGTAATATAAATAATTCCGTAAATGGTAGGTGTAAGCTGAAAACAAAAATAAAAGGTAATTTTGCAGATTATCCCAGGGTCTGTTTTAGAGAGAGACTACTGATAGATAAAGCGTACCCCTATACGTTATACATGCACATTGATACTATTTTTTTACCTGGTGGTTATTTCCCTGCTATGAGTAAGGTGCTTGGTTGAGGGTGGAGGCATTTGTAGGCAGTTTTTCTGAACTTCTGCAGGGGTGCATTGTGATGCGGTTTTACTTGACCCAGTGATGTTAACCCCGACGGTCATTTTTCGGTAGAAAGTGCTAATTTTTTTCGGTAGATGGCGCGCAAAATCGGTAGATTTTTACATAGATGCAAAGCTTTGTAGATTCCTTTAAAAATAGTATATACGGGTTTTCTGTATGCCACTTTATTAGAAATCAAATTATTGCTAATTTCTAAATTAGGTAGATAGGTACTCGCTTTCGTGAAAGATGCATATTTGAACATGCATCTTCTTTGCAAGCTATATTTAAACAGGTGTACATACCCTATTCAATGAATAATTCAATTAAACACAAATCTGGACAAAATTTATTTAATTAATGAACAATGTGAAATAAATAACTTCTCCAACAAGGCAAATTGCTATTGACTATTGACTAATATATAATGTAATGAAAAATAATGACAGTAGGCACATTTTGAATTTTCTTATTCGGCTTAATTTGAATGAAATATATTTAAACTTTGGTATTGAAGTTATGGTAATCTAACTACAATAAAATAAGTGACCACTTTCTATTACACACCTACTTAGGTAGCTAATATATATATATATATATATATATATATATATATATATATATATATATATATATATATATATATATATATATATATATATATATATATATATGTATATATATATACAGGGTGTTTACGGAAATCGGGAACAATAGCTATCTTCGTTATTATTTGAGCTACAAAGTCAGTTAAATGGGCAAAGTTGACCAACTGGACACCCCGCTTCTGAATATGTCACGGATATCTAGATTGCACAACAACTGCCAAATCTGTTGACATAACCTCAATTTTTTTAAATGGAACGATACAAATATTTTGCGTTCAATCTACTCAGGGCAAGCCATTCTATACATACACATAATAGTTTTTCCATTCCAATAAATTATTCCGAAGATAACTTGATTCCAAATGTTGCCAATTGTAGGTGTTTACGGAAATCGGGAACAATAGCTATCTTCGTTATTATTTGAGCTACCAAGTCGGTGAAATGGACAAAGTTGACCAACTAGACACCCCTCTTCTGAATATGTCACGGATATCTAGATTGCGCAACAACTGTCAAATCTGTTGACATAACCTCAATTTTTTTTAATTGAACGATATGAATATTTTGTGTTCAATCAACTCAGGGCAAGCCATTTTATACGTACACATAATAGTCTTTCCATCCCAGTACAATATTCCGAAGATAACTTGAACCCAAACGTTGCCAATTGTAGGTGTTTACCGAAATCGGGAACAATAGGTATCTTCGTTATTATTTAAGCTACGAAGTCGGTAAAATGGGTAAAGATGACCCCGCTTCTGAATATGTCACGGAAATCTAGATTGCATAGCAACTGTTAAATCTGTTGACATAACCTCAATTTTTTAAATGGAACGATATGAATATATTAAACCGACTTTATAGCTCAAATAATAACGTAGATAGCTATTGTTCCCGATTTCCGTAAACACCTACAATTGACAACGTTTGTGATCAAGTTATCTTCGGAATATTGTACTGGGATGGAAAGACTATTATGTGTACGTATAGAATGGCTTGCCCTGAGTCGATTGAATGCAAAATATTCGTATCGTTCAATTTTAAAAAAATTAGGTTATGTCAACAGATTTGACAGTTGTTGTGCAATCTAGATATCCGTGACATATTCAGAAGCTGGGTGTCCAGTCGGTCAATTTTGTCTATTTTACCGACTTTGTAGCTCAAATAATAACGAAGATAACTATTGTTCCCGATTTTCGTAAACACCTACAATTGGCAACATTTGTGATCAAGTTACCTTCGGAATATTGTACTGCGATGGAAAGACTATTATGTGTACATATGGAATGGCTTGCCCTGAGTCGATTGAATGCAAAATATTCATATCGTTCCATTAAAAAAATTGAGGTTATGTCAACAGATTTAACAGTTGCTGTGCAATCTAGATATCCGTGACATATTCAGAAGCGGGGTGTCCAGTTGGTCAACTTTGCCCATTTAACCGACTTCGTAGCTCCAATAATAACGAAGATAGCTATTGTTCCCGATTTCCGTAAACACCTACAATTGGCAACGTTTGGGATCAAGTTATCTTCGGAATATTGTACTGGGATGGAAAGACTATTATGTGTGCATATAGAATGGCTTGCCCTGAGTTGATTGAACGCAAAATATTCATATCGTTTCATTTAAAAAAATTGAGGTTATGTCAACTGATTTGACAGTTGTTGTGCAATCTAGATATCCGTGACATATTCAGAAGCGGGGTGTCCAGTTGGTAAACTTTTCCCATTTAACCGACTTTGTAGCTCAAATAATAACGAAGATAGCTATTGTTCCCGATTTCCGTAAACACCCTGTATATAAAAGTTTAGGAACAACAGTTTTAACTAATTTTGTTATTATATCATCCGGCTGATCGAGGGCAACTTGATTATTTAAATTTTGTAATTGAGAAAGCAGAACCCTGTTAACTATAAGTCAAATCCATCTATAAATGGTTGAAAAGGTAGGTCACTGCAAACTGTAACGAGTTTCATTATAAAGCTGACAGCCAACCACTGCTTCTTTTTCGGTAGAATTTGTGTCGAATCGGTAGATCGGTAGACTTTATTGGAAATCAGTAGATCTACCGAAAAATCGGTAGGGTTAACATCACTGACCTGACCTGACCTTCTGCAGGGGTGCATTGTGATCTGGTTTTACCTTCCCTAGTCTTTTTTAATGACCAGCAGGAAGCAGAATGGGTGGTGCAATGTCAGTTTTCTGATTTTTTTTTCTAATGCATGCTTGAGTTTCTCATCACTAAACTTTTGTGGGGTAAATGCATAATAAAACATGAAAGGTGGTTTCAATCCCCAAGAAAATACGGGACTCAGGGCAAATAGGAGAGCTGTGCAGGGTATACAAGATTAAAAGTGAGTATATAACTGCAAAATGTGAAAAAAGCAGCTTAGCAACTAAGCTGTTTTTTTTCACACTTGAATTTATATTTTCCTTTAATCTTCCTTCCTGCCTAGCACCCCTATTTGGTCTGGGTTCCATAACTCTCTTGGGGGTGGAAACCACATCTGTCTTATGTTTATCCATGTAGGGTGGTTCTAAGCATGTTTATGAAAGCTAACCGTGGGATACTCTGCAAATTTACCAAATTAAAATTAATAAGTCCATTAAAATAATAATAATGACTTATGGTTTTCCAATATTTATGGCAATAATAGTAATATTCTTACAGGACATGTTACCTAACTGGAAAACAAAAGTACAAGAAATAAGACATTTAAATAATTCCAACATTCAAATAAAATGCTGTGTGTCAGCAAAAACGGTTGACGAAATCAAAAATTGGCTTGGTGAATATGAAGAAAAGACAAACAGTGTTTACTCTATCAAAAGCACAGAGAAATCGTCAGGAGTGTATGTGAATTTCAAACAACGGCTGTATTGCCAACACAATACAAGATGCGTACGAACATATGAAATACATAAAAAAAATAACACGAGAAACACCAACTGCCCTGCTCAAATAAATATCACACTACGGGCCGTCAAGAAAGTTTACAGAGGCAAAGATTCCAGTAAAGCTCCAGATCCAGAAATGCCATGCGAGATTGTTTTGCAGCCTATTCACAATCATGAAACAAATAGTGTTGATGCTCTTCGTTTTCAGGCTGTGTCCGTGGAAACAATAGAAAAACTATTGCAACTTTTTAAACAGGGACACACTGCAGCAACAGCATTAGAATCATTAAAAATGGATATACAATTGAACAATGAGGATTACGAAAAAATGCTGGCAAACAGGAAGTATTGTCCTGATTACAATTTTTGTTATCGATTGTATATGACTGAATTTAGAGAAAAGTATGGACCTGTAGAAACTTCCCCAAATTTATTAATTCAGTATATTGATGAATATAACCAAGAAAATGGAGAGAAGTCTATAGAAGCATTTTTCATGGAGTCTGACCAAGAGTCCAACTATGCTGTATCGTAAGTAATTATATTTTAATTGAGATTTCTGTGCTAATCTTGTGGTTTGCTTCCAGCATTTGCCCTCCCTTACTTCGTAGAGTTCATAAACACATAGGGAAAGCTAGTGAAGTAGTTTTCATTGACTCTTGTGGGACAATTAACCAGGAGGGGACCAGGGTCTTCATATTATTCACAGATACTGCTTGTGGAGCCTTACCTCTAGGAGTCATTTTAACATCCGGTGAGAGTACAGACATGATAAGTGCTGGCTTAGAACTTCTTAGGTCCATGTTAGGAGAAGATTTATTTGGAGGAAGTTTGGATGGACCACAAGTATTCATAACTAATGATTCTGTAGCAGAACAGAATGCAATAAACACTGTCTTCAAAAATTCGAATATTCTCCTATCCACCTTCCATGTTCTACAGGCGGTTTGGAGATGGTTAGCCAAGGCCAGGAACGGCATTAGCAGGGAAGATGTGCTCAAATTATTTTTGGAATTTAGAGGTATTATGTATGCTAGTACAATAAAGGAATGTGAACTTAAATATAAAGAAGCCATAGATAATGTTTTGCAGTATCCAAATTATAAAAACTTTTTAGAGGGCTATTTTAACCGCCGAGAGCTTTGGGCCTTAGCACATCGGAGGAACTTATTGGCAAGAGATAATTATACAACCAATAATTCTGAAGCTGCAATGCGTTTATTAAAGAACAAGATATTTCAACGAACGAAAGGATATAATCTCATTCAAACAGTAGATTTCGTTTTAACAAAATTCGTCTCATATTACCAAAGAAGGCTTCTAGATGCAGCTCATAACAGATCAAAAAGAAGTATTTTTGATTATGATATCAAAGTTCCACCACCTCAAATAAAAGAACAAATTCAAAAGCTGTCAGATGAAATGTATCTAGTTCCAAGTGAAAACACAGAGTCTTTGTTTTATATTGTAAATACACAAATATTAGTTTGTACATGCTCAGATGGTCAAGCAGAAAAAATATGCAAACATATACATTGGGCATGTCCTCTTTTATCATCTGAGACTCATGTAAAAACTGTTGATAGTTTTTATGTAAAAAATCTATTTTATTTAATTGCAACAGGTAATGAGGCTCCAGAGAACCTGTTTGCACCGTTGTTTGGTGAAGGTATATCGGGTGCATTGACTGAGAAGCCAAGTCCAGTGAAAATAAAAATCAACTCGGATCTTTCAAATGAAAGCTATATAGCAGACGAAACAGAAGAAGAAAATTTGTTGAGAAAAAATAAAAATGTTATAGATGAAATTGCTAGAGCTTTCTTGTCGTTTTCAGAAAGGTCTCCACAGGAAGTAGGGGTGGCACTACAAAAAATGAAAGTAAATCTAGATAAAGTTGAAACTGTTTCAGCATTTACATCATCCTGTACCGCATTTGCATCAGGTGAGTTGTCTTAATATTTTTATGTTGCATTTGATGTTTTTCAATTGAATTTTCATTGATTTCCAGCGAATACACCATAGGGCTAAAATTCCAGTTCAGTCAACAGTTATTTCCAGAAGCAAAACCGCTTTAGTTGGAAAATCCTGTCATGTTGGGGTATCGGCCACGAAAATGAGTAGTGGTCTCAACAAGAAATCCAGTAATCTCTATTGCCAGTGGAAAAAATGACAAACAGAAGTGAGAGCTGTCACGTTAAGCTGTGCAATTATTTCAAGGAAGTGTTGATCATGGGCAAAAATGCATGAAATGTCTCAAGTGCACTGGTGTTTATCATGCTTCTTGTTCACAGCGAGTAAAAAGGGCACGAGAATAAAGTGGAGTACATATTCCATATAATGCACAGCAATAAATGTATAGACAATACCGATGGTGGGCAAACAGGTATCATGCTTCTTGTTCACAGCGAGTAAAAAGGGTGGGAAAAGTGTAAATTTGCATGCCACGATGGTGGAGATATACAGATTGAAATGAACGATTGAAACTACTATAAAATGGAAAACTCATACTTGACTTTTCTTGTTGAGAAGAATGCTAGGGTGGAAGACATTTTGTCTCCCTCAGGAGACGTCAGTGGCTTTGCCGCCCCGATAGCACTGCAACCTTTGGCTTATTGTGCATGGGTGGAAGACTTACTGGGGTTGAATAGTCTTCTGGAGGAGAAGATTGTGGTGCTTTCTCAGGTGGAAACGCTAAGTGGTTAGAGAAGAAAGTGGAGTACATATTCCATATTATGCACAGCAATAAATGTATAGACAATACTGATGGTGGGCAAACAGGTATCATGCTTCTTGTTCACAGCGAGTAAAAAGGGTGGGAAAAGTGTGAATTTGCATGCTGCGCTGGTGGAGATACGCAGATTGAAATCAACGATTGAAACTACTATAAAATTGAAAATTCATACTTGAATTTTCTTGTTGAGAAGATTGCTAGGGTGTGAAGACTTTTTTTCTCCCTCAGGACTCGTCAGCGGCTTTGCCGCCCTGACAGCACTGCAACCTTTGGCTTATTGTGCATGGGTGGAAGACTTACTGGGGTTGAATAGTCTTCTGGAGGAGAAGATTGTGGTGGTTTCTCAGGTGGAAGCACTAAGTGGTTAGAGAAGAAAGTGGAGTACATATTCCATATTATGCACAGCAATAAATGTATAGACAATACCGGTGGTGGGCAAACAGGTATCATGCTTCTTGTTCACAGCGAGTAAAAAGGGTGGGAAAAGTGTGAATTTGCATGCCGCGATGGTGGAGATATGCAGATTGAAATGAGCGATTGAAACTACTATAAAATTGAAAATTCATACTTGAATTTTCTTGTTGAGAAAAATGCTAGGGTGGAAGACTTTTTTTCTCCCTCAGGGCTCGTCAACGGCTTTGCCGCCCCGATAGCACTGCAACCTTTGGCTTATTGTGCATGGATGGAAGACTTACTGGGGTTGAATAGTCTTCTGGAGGAGAAGATTGTGGTGCTTTCTCTGGTGGAAGCACTAAGTGGTTAGAGAAGAAAGTGGAGTACATATTCCATATTATGCACAGCAATAAATGTATAGACAATACCGGTGGTGGGCAAACAGGTATCATGCTTCTTGTTCACAGCGAGTAAAAAGGGTGGGAAAAGTGTGAATTTGCATGCTGCGATGGTGGAGATATGCAGATTGAAATAAGCGATTGAAACTACTATAAAATGGAAAACTCATACTTGACTTTTCTTGTTGAGAAGAATGCTAGGGTGGAAGACTTTCTTTCTCCCTCAGGGCTCGTCAACAGTTTTGCCGCCCCGATAGCACTGCAACCTTTGGCTTATTGTGCATGGGTGGAAGACTTACTGGGGTTGAATAGTCTTCTGGACGAGAAGATTGTGGTGCTTTCTCAGGTGGAAACACTAAGTGGTTAGAAAAGAAAGTGGAGTACATATTCCATATTATGCACAGCAATAAATGTATAGACAATACCAATGGTGGGCAAACAGGTAGTGTATTGTCTCTGAGGTCAGGGTAGATAAGCAGGGTGAAAATGCGAACAATCTATGTGATGTCAATGACCAGTCAGAACAAAAAGTAGAAGATGCAATTCAAGACAATTGTGACCAAACGCTGATTACTGGGGAAAAGAATAATCCTACAGTACAGAGGGGAGAAATGACCAGAAAAAATAGATATTCACAGAACATTGCAAGAGGAAATGCTTTGACAAGTTCAGATGATGAATTTCTGGCTAGACCAAGAAATATGTGTTTGTATGTTGGTAAAGTCAGGGATACTGTTGGGGAGGATGTAGTTAAAAAGTATATCAAAGAGAAGTCTGCAATTATTAGAGATGAAGACTTGGAAGTAGAGGTGTGTGAATGTTTGTTTTTTCTTCTTCAAACGAACCATTAGCGAGGCCAAGCTGTTACTTTGAACCTCGCAAATAGTATATCTAAGAATTCTTCAATGTTCATATATAATTTCCATATACAGTGTGTCCAAGATAAGGAGGGCAACTATAGGGATCTCCAAAACTGTAACAGATACATACTTGGTTAATTGGAAGAAAAGGTGCGCACTCAGAAGCCCAGCAAATTGGAGGGTAGACATATCCGAAATTTTTGTTGGTTTTTGAGATATTTAAAAAAAATTGATTTTTCGATTTTACATATTATTTTTTTCTAGCTTTAATAGTGGACCTACATCAATACTTCTCCACAGCAACTTTTCACTTTCCGTAACGTAGAATTGCTAATTTTTTAATCCAACGTTTTGTCTTAGCAGGATAATCACCTTTTTTTTTAATACAGCCCTCATTTTCTAATGTCATATTCTGAAAGCCCTTTTTTATTCCAAATCCAACGATGTGTCACACTTTGTAGTTTAGTACCATTTTAGTCTTTTTTTCGACTGTAATCAAGAAAATTCCTATTACGGACCTGTACATAGCTTTTAAACTTAAGTGCTAAGCAACTAGCTATATCAATTAACACATTATGTCATTTAGGTGTTCAATAACAACCCAGTGAATGCATTGAGGCAATAATTGAATGGAATATACACATAACAAATAAAATTACATTACCAGAAGACATAAACATTTAAAAAACAACAACAAACGAATACGAACAAAACAACTAAAAAGCAAAAGCATGTGTTCAAATAAACTTTTTATTTGGCTGTCTTAATAATAATAATAATAATAATAATAATAATAATAACAATAATAATAATAATAATGTTAATCCAAATATGGATATTGCCACATCCATTTATTTTCCAAAGCATACTTTTGTCTTTTTAAATTAAGTTTATTTGTTCTGTGTTTATTCCATTCAATTATTGCCTCAATTCATCCATTGGATTATTATTAAACGCCTAAATGACACAAAGTGTTAATTGGTATAGCTAGTTGTTTAGTTCTCAAGTTTAAAAGCTATGTACAGGTCCGTAATAGGAATTTTCTTGGTTAAGGGTGGCATTTAGCTATCACTTTAGTATAGCTAGCCTTAAATTGTAATTATCTCAAGAAATAGTAGGTCTGTGGGAACAATTTACAAAGCTGCATCATCTAGACAAACCACAAATGGTGATGAATGTTCACAAATTGCCAAAGATGTTTTGTGTTATTAGTTATAATTAATTGAAATTCAGTTAAATATTCCAATGATTTAGATAAGATTATATATATATATATATATATATATATATATATATATATATATATATATATATATATATATATATATATACAAACATGTTCTAAAAGAGATCACCTAGACTATTCGTTACCTGCAGGAACATGTAAAGATTTGGTTTCAATAAAATCTTAAGTATATAAACCCTTCTAGTTTATTTAAACGTTTTTCTTAAATGTGCCCACAATATGTTTTCTAGGGCTGCCTGAGGCAAATTCAGTGCAAGTGCAACTGTATTGTCACCGCGCTGAGGGATGACAAGTTTGGGAATTGTATAACAGATGGGGGTTAGCATCGGATCCAATGACTGACTACCTCCGACATAAGCAGTGTTGTCAGTGTTATAAAAACTCACTGAAATTGAATACTCCGATATAAGTTTTTGAGAAAGTAAAATAAATAAGGTAGTTAATGATGATGAAAATAATGGTAAAATGTGCCATTGACCTTAATTTTACAATGCATTATTTGACGAACAAGATTCAATTGGGTGCATAAACATTAACTTTTAATTTCTCAAATAAAGCATTTAATGAATCCCCGTGCAATAAGCTTACAAATGATCTACAGAGAAAATTATACTTGTAAAATTACCTAGAAAAAAAAAAGGAAATAAGAATATCGTCACACTTTTATGACCGAATCACATTAAAAATCTTCTAACTTATATTGAAGTAAAAACTAACATAATTGAATTAAATTGTTTTAATGGTTCATCCACTAATTTTTAGTTGCTAATGCCTATATAATGTTACAAATATTATGGTAGGCGTTAATAAGTAAGTAAGATTATAGAACTAAAATTGTGAAATAAACATCAAAAACAAACAAAAATACAAAAGACAAAAGAAACAAATTTACACACATAAAAAAATGGCATCTTATGTTGTCTCTAGTGGCTCTACTCTATCCACTCAATGTCCATATTGAGGTATTCACTTAAAGAATAAAATGCATACTTCATAAGAGTGTTTTTCACATTTCTCCTAAATTCTCGCTTGTGTTTTGATCTTATATTCTGGGGGATTTTATTGAAGAACTTGACACCCCAGCAATTCACCCCGGTTTCAGCTCTTTTTATTCTATGATAAGGAATGGATATGTTCTGTCTGCCTCGGGTACCATATTCGTGGTAATCACCGTTTTGGTTGTAGTCCTCTTGATGTTGGTAAGTATATGACACTTTCCAAAATATATGCTGAAAAGATGGTAAGTATGCCTGTCTTCGTGAATAAGGTTCTACAACTTGTACGGCTGTCTACAGAACAGATTATTCTTACTGCAGCTTTCTGTTGCAGAAATATTTCAGACACTCCAGGGCTACTCCCCCATATTAGGATACCATAGGTAGCCCTACTTTGGAAACATGCATGATAAGCTGTCAACACTGTCTGGTAATTACTGATGTTCATCAGACGCCTCAACAGATACAGACACGACGCCAATGTGCCCTGGAGCTTTTCAATGTGCATTGACCAGCGAAAATCTGATTGTATATATACACCAAGAAATTTCACAGATTGTTTTTGTCTTGGTTGCGTTTGGTGGGAGCTGATATTCAAGACTTTTGTTTTGTTTACATTGAGTTTCAGTTTATTATTTCTAAACCATTCTCCTGCTTCCGACATTGTGATATTTCTTCTCTCATTAAGTTCAGCTTCATTTCTGCCAATGTTAACAAATGAGGTATCGTCTGCATAGAGAGAAACTGCATCAGACGAAACGTTCTCTGGAAGATCATTTGTGTATATAATGAATAGGAGAGGCCCTAGCAGCGAACCCTGAGGTATACCGCATGTTTGTGTCTGCCAACTCGAGTACTGTTCATTTAGCTTCACTCTTTGGTATCGGTTGGTAAGGTATGACTTAAAGAGCCTCAGTGGCAAACCCCTAATGCCATAGTGTTCCAATTTGGTTAGTAATATCTCATGTGATACTGTGTCAAATGCCTTATGTAAATCACAATATATGCGTTGTGCCATATTGCCAGAGTCCAGCGCCTCACTTAATTTATTTGTTGTGTTTACCAGCGCAGTGACTGTTGATTTACCTCCTCGAAAGCCATGAAGCTCCTCACTGAGAAAACCTTTTGCTTCTAAATATTCTTCAAGCTGTTGCTTTATTACGTACTCAAATATTTTTGAAAGTGCTGGCGAAATGGAAATAGGTCTAAAGCTATCCAAAGAGGCAACATTGCCACCCTTATATGCCATACTTACATCTGCTTTCTTAAGTTCCTGTGGAAACAGGCCAGCCTGCAAACATTCATTTACTAAAGCTGTTATTGGATCTAGTATGCTCTAAATAACTGTTTTTAAAATTTTTACATTTATTCCATAACAGTCTATATATATATATATATATATATATATATATATATATATATATATATATATATATATATATATATATATATATATATATATGTTCAGAAAGATTTCCGCGGTCCTTAATGTGAGACATACTTGGTTCTCGGGTTGAACCGCGTCCAGGATTTATGAAAACTCGACGTTTCGGCTCCTGTTTTGGAGCCATTTTTAAGAGGTAAAGGAAATATGTAAGGACACTTTAAGGCCTCAATCTGCCTACTTCTTAGAGCGGTGGACAAAGGTGGGTTTGGTTGATGTAGCTCGATTACGGGGCCTCTATCTGCCTACTCCACAAATCTCGCCGGCGATCGTCTGTGAGGTCTCAGTGTGTTCAACCCTAGGCCCCTAGGTCTCTCTGAGGTGTAGGGTTGAATACACTGAGACCTCACAGAATGTAAACAATCTCTGGTTTACATATACATGCCAAATGTTTCATCAAAATATACATAATTGGCACACCAGGAATTTTTCTTATTCTTTGCTTCAAATTTTTATCGTTAAGTTGCAACATGACTTCCCCTAAAACATTTTAACAGATAAATAAGCTTCCAAATATACATTTTCTTTGAAAAACTTACCATGAAGGTGGCAAATGTATTGTTGGGAATTGGAGTATTGTGTGAGGGATGTAAAGTAAACAATCTGCACAACTAACAAATAATTATTTAGCTATACAAGTCAAAGGCTTGATCAAAATCACACAAGAAAAGAAACAGACGACAAATATTAACAATATTAACTAAACGCTTCTCCATCTTCATAGAGAACAGAAGTGTTCTGGGCGCTTCTCATTTTACAAAATAAAAACAAATGCATGTGTCTTTTAGATTAGCATATGCATATTTCCTTATTTTCTAGGTTAGTTCTTCTTATTCTTATTCCTCATAATTTTCGAGACAAATTTAGATACTAACCATTTTCTGCTATATTCTAAGTTAGTCTTTCTTTTTTCAGCTAGGAGAGCCTGAATGGGCGTTGTTTTCATGTACCCTGTTTTATCATGAGGGCCATGAATTGCACCGTGTTTAATTTTTTTAGTACCTCTTTTGAGCATGGCTTCAATATGTGCGAGCCATAATGTAGATGTGACTTTACTAGTCCATTGCACGCTATTTGAATTGTGGCTAGGTCTGCACTCCACCATGTTCTGAAACGTGCTCTAACAATATTTATATTTCTTAGTGCTTTGCTTTTAATTGAGTTGATGTGCGCTGTCAATTTTAGGTTTTCAGTAAATATCACTCTCAGGTAAGTAACTTGTCGTTTAAATGGTATGTGTTGTTACTTTTGTTGATCTGAAATGGTTGCTAATTCCTTTTACCTTTGGTAAACCACATAGCTTCGCATTTATTTGTTGAGAGGGTTAGTTCGTGTTTATGCAGCCATTCATTTATATATGCTAATAATGGGATTTCATGTGGTGTTACATTTAATATTGATGACATATATATATATATATATATATATATATATATATATATATATATATATATATATATATATATATATATATATATATAAGTAATCCTTGCACCAAACCAGTGTATGCTGTTTTGGGACCATGCAATGTCCCTTCATTATCTTTTGTATATATATGTATATGTATATATATATATATATATATATATATATATATATATATATATATATATATATATATATATATATATGCTTTTACTTCAAATTAAACTGGTTACGCTATATTTTTAGACATAAAAAGCACCTATGATAATGTAAATATACAAATTCTCTACAAAAAGCTGAAAATATATATATATATATATATATATATATATATATATATATATATATATATATATATATATATATATTCAGCTTTTTGTAGAGAATTTGTATATTTACATTATCATAGGTGCTTTTTATGTCTAAAAATATAGCGTAACCAGTTTAATTTGAAGTAAAAGCATTCAGCACATATGTTGCTAAATAAACTAAGCTATTACTACACCCATGACTCTTCTAAAACCTATTTAACTAAAGTTAAAAACGTTATTATATTCTCAAAACCACTAAAGCCTATTTTAGGGAATTTTCTTAGAAAAAAATCACTAATGGTGTTATATATATATATATATATATATATATATATATATATATATATATATATATATATATATATATATATCAATAATGTAGTTTTTTTATTTTGTTTAATATTTACATCTAATATTGGTAACTATAGAATTGTTAGTCTGTTAGTTTTTTTTTACGTGCTTTATAAGTGCATTAAATTTTGTTTGTGTTTTTTTTTTGTTGTTCGATCTACATAATCGTTATATTTTATTTTGTACATAGGTATACTGTTTTCGGATTGCATTGTGGTAGTGGATAAATTAACGTAGGAAAAATTCTCCAATAAAGTTTGAGATTTAAATTGGATTGATACGATAGAGCTATTTTGGATATCTTGCAACTAGTGGGAAGGAATTGTTTAGCTTGTCAGTAAAACATTTTAAGTTATTTTGAAAGATAAATTTCACCGTATTTATTATCGTTTAATTATTTAGATAAGAGATTTAATATTTGTATATAGGTGCGTTAATTTAAATTGATACCTGTTTATTTTGATGGATTGCCCTGCGAACTAGCTATTAGGGGTAAACTTTCTGTATTGATATCCTATAATATACTTGAGGTTTGGTGTAGTTTGGTGCAGTTTCGTACCTTCGCGGGATGGGAGATGTGGCAGAATTAACTAATTTGTTGGATAATTATTGTAATGTGGAAGAACGACAGTGCTATAACACAGATGACTACATTAAGTTGATAAAAATAAGTAAATTAAAGTATAGTATTGTTAGCCTTAACATAAGAAGTTTAAAAAAAAATTATGATGAATTTATGATAATGTTGGAGGGATTGATGGGTGGGGGAATCATAGCAATTGTTTTAACCGAAACTTGGTAACTAGATAGTATAGATAATTTTGCTATACAGGGTTTTACAGGTTATTATAATGAGGCCTCATATAACCAAAATGACGGAGTGGTAGTTTTTGTGAGAGATGATATAGTAGTGTTAGATATGATAGTTACAGATATTACAGATGTGCGATTAATGAAGGTCTCTATGGATATAGACTGCATCTCAGTCAATATTGTTTGTGCTTATAGGTCACCCGCCACAAACGTACCGTTATTTGTCGATGAACTGGACTCGTATCTACGTGCTGGTATTGCAGGGGATGTTACTATATTTGTAGGAGATGTAAATATTGACATCTCGGAAAAAAATTGTGACAAAGATCCGATGTCTTCACATTACATGGGCACTTTATATAGATATGGTTTTATGCCTTATATTCGCTCTCCGACACGAATAACTGATACTACCGAAACATGTATTGATCACATATTTGTTAGAATAAATCCAACTATTCGTAACAAGAATAAAGTTTTTGAGTTGCAGTCTGCTAACCTTCATTCGCATATTACAGACCATAATGCTATTTTATTAAACTTTGGTCTTATTGGTTCCACTGAAAAAACTATGGCGAGACCTAGGGTGCTAAGGAGGATAGATTTTCATAACTTGCATGAGAGGCTGAGAAATGAAACCTGGCAATCTGTGTTTTTTGAATCAGATGCACAATTGATTTTTGATAATTTTGTTGATATCCTAAATAAGCATATAGATAGCTCTACATACAGCATACAAGTTAAGTCAAATAACAGAAGAATAAAACCTTGGATAACTGCCGGGATTATAACAGCCATGAAACATAGAGACGCCTTAAAGCAGAAATGGAATAGGGAAAAAACCGTAGAGTCGGAGGTAGCATTTAAACACTACAGAAATATGCTTACAAAACTGATAAGAGTGACACGTAATGACTATTATAAAAACTTGATTACGTCACACAAGGGAAATTACGGCAAGATTTGGAAAACTATTAATGAAATCACAAACAGTAATAAACGTTCTAATGTAGTTAAAACAATAATAACAGAAAAAGGGGGTGTTTTGACTTCGGCGAGGGATATTGCATTGGAATTTAACAATTATTTTGTTGAAGTGGGAAAAGGTATATCTCAGAAAATTAAAAGGCGAAATATAGAAACTAGAGCAAACAAGCAATATGGAGATTCCTTTTTCTTGCATTCTGTGACGGAGAACGAAGTTATCGGCATAATCTCTTCGCTGAGGTCAGGCGCTGCCGCTGGAAGCGATGGTATTTCGGCCAATATGATAAAAAATTGTCATCTGTTTTTGGCTAAACCTTTGACTCATTTAATGAACACTATATTTCGGACAGCTATTATTCCATTGCAATTGAAAGAGTCTATAGTGCTTCCAGTTTATAAGTCAGGTGATGATAAAAACGTTTCAAACTACAGACCTATTAGTCTACTTAGTGTGTTTTCAAAATTTTTGAAAAACTATTAAATATCAGATTAAATGAATATTTGGATAAACATAGCATGTTGTCCAAAAGGCAATTTGGTTTTAGACGAGGACTATCCACTCAAGATGCATTGTATGAATTGACAAGTACTGTTCTCGGAAGCTTTAATAGCAATATGAAAACTCTAGCTGTGTTTTTGGACCTAAAAAAGGCTTTCGATACAGTTTGTCATAAAAAGTTGTTGGCTAAACTAGAGTTGATTGGGATAAGAGGACATACGTTGTCACTTTTTGGTAGCTACCTTCATGAGAGAATCCAGCGTGTGAGAGTGGGTGACTGTGTGAGTGAGGGACGAGTGGTTACGTGTGGTGTACCACAGGGAAGTATATTGGGTCCAATATTGTTTTCTATTTATGTAAATGATATAATTGAAGACCTAACTTTGGACTGTATTCCTATTGCTTATGCAGATGATACCGTTCTGGTGTTTGTGGGAAATCAATGGGAAAAATTGTTTGAAAGAGCGGAGACAACAATCAATCATGTGAAAGAGGTACTAGACAGTAACCTACTAGCGCTGAATCTAACAAAAACATCATATGTGGCTTTCTCACCGACAGCAGCCGGAAGACCATCCTCCAGTCTATCAATTAGTATACATGATGATTGCTGTAAACTGACTGAGTCTCACAGTGTCAAATATCTTGGTCTGCTGGTAGACAATAATTTAAAATGGCAAGAACATGCAGCGTATATGAATGCAAAGGTGAAAAAGATTATATACAAATTCTATACCCTGCGAAATATTTTAACAACAGAAAACCTAATACTGGTTTACAAGTCTCTCGTGGAGTCTTTTGTGGGGTATGGTATTATTTTCTGGGGTGCGTGCTATGAAAATGCATTAGCTGCGCTTCAAGTTACTCAAAATAGTATATTGAGAGTCATTCTTCATAGGGATTCTAGGTCTAGTACGAACTTTCTTTATAGTAACGACTATATTAAACTACTCGATATAAGAGGAATGTTTATATTAAATGTACTAAAACATATGCATCATCATTTTCGGGCAATAAATGTGGTGGACCACACATATGGCACAAGTTGTAGAATAGGTGACAACTTGACTATTCCACCGGTAAATAGGAGCGTTTATAAAAGATCGGTTTTATTTTGGGGTCCAAAGTTATATAATCAATTACCAGCAAATTTGAGGATTTTGTCTCAATCTAAATTTAAAAAAGAAATTTTTAGCTTTGTTATTTTGAAACAGGTCGAACTGAAAGCAATGTTAAAGTAGAGAGCAGTATGATAGTTGAGTGGTATGGAGAAAGTGGAGTGGATGTGTTGCCTGGACAAGGTGCAGGGAAAGTAAGTGTGTGCTGTGTGGGAGTGTGCTGTCGTGAGTGCGTGTCTGTGTGCATATGTGTGTGTAAATATAATATGCATGGGTGGAGAAATGGGTGGAGAAATGGGTGGGTGAGTACTATGATGTGTATGAACATTTTGGTTGTGGGTGGTATAGAGGTGTTGGTTGTATGGATATCATATATGCAGAAGAAAGATATGAAAAAGGGAGACTAAGGGTTGACAAAGTGAACTATATTGAGTGTAGGATATGCTGTTGATTCCCCTACTGAGGTTAACACTAAGACATTGTTTTGGTTTAAAGTTGCATCTCTCATCTTTTGAGGATCGGGGCACATCTGGTTAGATAGGGGCACAAAAAAAAAGAGGGAAGAAAAAAACTAAAAATTGTGGATATTAAGTGGTTTAAATTAATGTACTGGCGATTGTGTGGAGTTAGCTGTAAAGGATACAAACAAGTCATGTTGACTTAGGTATCCAAGAAAATATATTTTAGTTGTATTAATAAATGTCTGATATTTGGAAGTGTTTAGGATCTTAAGTTCTGTGTATGATCACGTGTAATGGTGGATTGAATTGAATATATATATATATATATATATATATATATATATATATATATATATATATATATATATATATATATATATCGTATCGATAACTCAAAAAATAATGGGCCGATTTTAATGAAATTTAGTACGTACCTTTCTTTTGTAAGTGGTTTGGATAAGTTCGTTATCCAGGAAAATCGGACTAGTTTTTCCGGAAAAACTGTGGGTTTTCCTTCGGAAAATTTTTGTATCTCCGAAAATAACAGAGCTATGACAACCAAATTTGGCACATACGTTTCTACTATCAAACTTACCCTACCAGATCTCTAAGTTGAAAGAAAAAAAAGTTATAGGCATTTTGAGAAAAAAAAATTGGGTGCCATTGGTGATTAAAGGAAAGCACAATAACAGAATATTTTGTGTGATTAACAAAACCAATTGAATATTACATCCAACGGTTAAGCTTTCTTGACGCAAAAACGTCAAGAAGTAGCAGAAAAAATATTTTGAGAATTTGATAATTGTTCTTCTTCAAACGTCAAAGTCGCGATTTGAAACGTCAAAATTTGCAATTTTCAGACAACGAATTTGGAACAAATACGGATTATGTAGACGATATGTCGTAAGAAGTGTGTTTTACAAAGCCTTAAGATTTAGCTTCAACCATCATTGTCCTTCATTTTACTAAAATATTTTCAGAAAATCCATTTCAAATAAACCCTTTTTCTGATGCTTCGGCAGTAGTTTCAGCTATGGAGTTTATGGGTTAATAGTCTATATTTTAACTATGATTATAAGATAATGTTCGACAAATTCACGTGTCTCAGCGTTTTCCACAAAAATTATTTTTTGCCGAATAATGAATTTTATTATTCCATAAGTGTGTTTCACACTGCGTATATAAACATATACAAATTGAAACTGACCCCGGATATGGGTTCTTAGGGATCCTAGCTTGCGCCCGTTTGAAGAAATTTTTTCAAAAGTCGAGATCTCCTCTTTAGTGAATTTTTTTAAAGAAAATTCACTAATAAGCAAATTTGTACTTTATCAATCAGTCCTCGTATACTGTACAATCATTATTCATAAAATATAAGCTATAAATAGAGAAATAGGTATAAGATAAGTTTAAAAAACTGATTGCAATGATAAAATATTTGTTTATTAATTAACAGTAATGCATCCAAACATTTACATCTTTAATAAGTAATCAGTTTTAATAAACGAAAACGTATCCATGTTTGCATCCGCGAATTGCCTGAATCAGGCATTCAAAATTTGTATTCGTAACACGGACGTCATTAAATCTTCTCACGGATAGGCGCGTGCGTACTTGAACAACCATTGAAATCGCGGGGGGCATCCACCCATTTTTGATGCGGTGAAAAGATAAGAAAATATTGCTTCTAAAACCACTTCAAAGTGCTATTTTTGTTTTCTATCATACCATAGGGTAAGTATTGCCAAATTCATTGGTGTAGTTTTAATTTTTTCGGTTTTATTAGTCATATAAATAGCAATTGTTATTAATCCGAAATCTGAACCAAAAGTTTGAGATCACTATGAAAAATTATTGAAATCTAATCGCGTCTGTCGCTAAAATATTTGCATGCTTTTTTGGGAGAAGAGTTTGTCTTAAGCGATATTAAATCCTACAATTTGGTGTAAGCCTTGATTTATTTAAATGTGGTCTTCTTTTAACCTCACTTTTCCGGTGTATAATTTCGTAGGTATACATACATGTTTCACGTAAACTGATCGTGTATTTATAGAAGCAAATGCATCTGTAACGCTTTACGATTCAGATATATATGTGTGTGTAGATTGGATAATAAATGTAATAATAATCATAATGTGTTCTGCCGTGTGTAGTAAACAGTTTTATTAGAGCGATTTACTTACCGCCGCAAACAAAGTAGGCGATTGGAAATGCAAATGTTCGGGTTTAGGAGATTTTTATTAGATAAACAAAAGACGGTTTCATGGCCGTGGCAGATGTGATCGTTTGTTGTTTATTTAACTTTAAGGTTTGCAGGGTCATTTTAGATAAATAAATTAAAAGCAATTTACACCTGTATGTACAGAATTACTGAATTAATATTGAATACGATAGATGTTCTTGACACCTTTCTTAGGAAATAGTGAACATAAGTTGGAACCATTTACATAATGTAATTGATTAATTACAGCTATTAAAAGAAAAAGAAAAATTATTAAAGTGCATTTCTACCTTTCTAAGGTGGATAACTTGTTTTTAGATCGCTTATTAATTTTTCACTTCAGGACTAATTTTAGTTTCCTGATGTTTGATTTGATTTTCTGAGGTCACACCAAATTATCTTATCACTAATTTTAAACAAATGTTAATCTCTCACATAATGTTTATTCGTGTACGTAGCATGATTTTAATTTAAAACTTTCCAATTTAGTAGGTTTAGGTAGGTAGGTATCTATTAAACATTAAACCAGTTTTAATAATAGTTCTTATAAACTGCATTAGTTTATCTATTACTCTCAAAACTTTATTTTATGTCAGTTATTGGTAATCCTGTCTTATAGACACCTCAGTAGTAAACAAACAATTCGGGTGGAATCGGAACGCAGAAGTGGACGCTGGACGATGTGCACTGTTGCCAGATGAGTATTACCAAGGCTCATTTCAAATATAGAAGGAAATCAAGGGGTGAATAAATGTTTTTATAATGTAAATAAATTATAATACAGCGTTATCTACATAGATCGATATTTGACATATTTTGCGGAAAGCAGTAGGAAAACGGAAATGTAAAAAGTTAATTTTCAGCAGCATGGTGGTCCAGGGGAAAAACGTGGGCCTCTGGACCAAAGGGTACTGGGTTCGATCCCAGATTTCCCCCTCTCCTCCCTTTTTAAGTACATCAGTAACATCAACAGAGGTTGTGCCATTGTGATAGAGCAAGGTAATCTGCACATTCCGCCCTTCCCAGGGGGCGTAAAGCCGTCGGTCCCGTGCCCATGCGATGTTGGGCACGTTAAAGGCACAAATTTGCCGGACAGTGAGGTGAATTACTCACTTTAGTAAAGTCAATGAAGCAATTTCCGTTGCAAATTGCTAATGATAAATCCAACTGTATATGCTAATAGCAAACAGTATCCAATATATAATTTTGAAAAGTCGCAATGTTTCGTGGTAATGAAGCAATTTCTACTGACAACTGTCGATGATAAACATAACCAAGAAAATCGCTCAAAATGGGCTTCCATTCGAAGTGTTTGTTTATATTTAAGTTTCCAACCTTAAATGAGTATGAAAAGTGAATGAAGCAATTTCCGTTGCGAATTGCTGATGATAAATACAACTGTATATGCTAATAGCAAACGGTATCCAACATCTTATTTTGAAAAGTCGCAATGTTTCATGGTAATGAAGCAATTTCTACTGACAACTGTCGATGATAAACATTGCCGACAAAACGGCTCTAAATGGGTTTCCCTTCGAAGTGTTTGTTTTTGTTTAAAATGGACAGACACATTTTGCATTTTCACGTGGCTAAATATGAAATATATCTTAAGAGTTTCAAAGCAGTATGCATGCATGCATATATACACATTCTGAGACATTAACTTGCCTCAATAATTTAAAAACAACATTTAAACCTTGAATGGCATATAACAACAGTCAATGAAGCAATGTTTGATGCAAATTGCTTATGAGAAATAAAAATGTAATGTAGTGTATTGACCCGTTCCCACACCACCTAGACCCAATAATTGTCATATAGACTGGGGAGTTAGAGTCGCCGGCGCGTTTTTTTAGCGTGGTTGGCAAGACATCACAAAAAGTATTTTTATCATTAATTCGTGGATTAGGCCTCCTGGGGATACCACGCTAAAAAAACGCGCCAGCGACCCTAACTCCCCAGTCTTTAACGTGTCCAACATCACATGGGCACGGGACCGACGGCTTTACGCCCCCTGGGAAGGGCGGAAGGTTCAGATTATCTTGCTCAATCACAATGGCACAACCTCTGTTGATGTTACTGATGTGCTTAAAAAGGGAGGAGATGGGAAATCTGAGCTCGAATCCAGTACCTTTGGGTCCAGAGGCCCACGTTTTTTCCCTGGACCACCATGGCTAAAAATTAACTTTCTCCATCTCCGTTTTCCTACTGCTTTCCTCAAAATATGTCAAATATCGATTTATGTAGATGACGCCATATTATAATTTGTTTACATTTTAAAAACATTTGTTCACCCCTTGATTTCCTTGTATATTTAAAATGACCTTGGTAATACTCATCTGGCAACAGTGCACATCGTCCAGCGTCCACTTATGCGTTCCGATTCCACCCGAATTGTTTGTTTACTACTGAGGTGTCTATAACACAGGATTACCTAAAACTTTTCCAATTTTGTAGGTTTAGGTAGGTAGGTATCAATTAAACCAGTTTTAAAAATAGTTCTTATAAACTACGTTAGTTTATCTAATACTCTAAAAACTTTATTTTATGTCAGTTATTTTTCCAACCATTTATCACCAAATAGTTACTTGTTTCCAAATTGTAGTTTATTTTGTTTGTAAAAAAAACTAAGAGGGCTTTGTGTCTTACTATGCAAGTAAGTATAATATAATGTTTAAGGTTTGAAATCATGATAATGAATAGGATAAACAAATTTTGGTAAATTTGCAGATTAGCTCCCGAACGCTTTTCAAAAAATTGTTTTCAGAAACATTACTAGGACCCCCCCTGGATGCACAAACCACAAGAAAAATTTATTGTTCACACCCCCCAGGGAAGTTACAGGCCTAGGGTTGGGGTGTGGCAAGTGCTTCATTGTGGGGATTTTCCTTCCCCTCTCGCGTGCTTACAACCACCCTCGTTGCATAAACCACAAGAAAAATGTCTCGTTCATACATGCCAAGGAAGTTACAGGGGTGCTGTGTGGGGTAGGCAGGGTTTAAGGGGGATAAGACAGCTTTCAAGCCAGTTTTCTTCGCATTTTCTGCTCAGATTTTCTTTTTACTATCTACCCCGCCCAGCACCCCTATTCACTCTTGGTCCCGTAACTTCCTTGGGTAGTGTGAACAAGAAATTATTCTTTTGTTTTGGCATCCAGGGGGGTGCTTCCTTTTCAAATACAATTTTTTGTAGCAGTTATCCACAATATTTTCAATCTTTTCCTCTAGTCTGGTACACTAAGATGTCATCAGAAGAAGTGACAACACCTGAAGACTTTGAAAATGAGAACGAGGGTAATTACAAACCTCCACCGGAGAAGACCATAGAGGAAATTCTAGAGGCTGATCAGGATGATGAGAGTTTGAGGAAATATAAAGAGGCTCTCCTGGGACAAGCACAAACGGGGACTGTCATTGTGGGTAAGTAATTACAGAAAATATTGTGACACGTCAAGTTAATCGATTTTTTATACACCTAGTTTTTTCTACATTCAAAATGGTGTAATTTCAAAAATAAAAAATTCGTCTAGATTTTAATGCAAACCTTGTTAGCAAAATATTTTATTTACCCATTTTTGAATAATAAACAGAAAAACGAAAGATTTAAGAAGATTCATGACCATAGCATGTCTGAAACAGATATAGCAGTAAGCCAACTACCTTATGGCATTCTTAGGCCTAGCTAGGATGTTAGGATAAAAATTTGGGGTATGAAACCATTTGCTACGAGACGTGAACAAGGTGACCTGATTTTCACATATGTGGTTTTACAGGAATACCGTTGGACACCTCGTTTACTCAGAATTCTGATGGTCGTCTCTGTGGGCACGAATACAAAGTTGGCAGTGATGCATTCAGTGTTCTTGTTGGCAGACTTTTCTCCTGAATCAAGTGTTTGGTAGATGAAACGGTCCGCAGTTTTGTATATTTTCTGACTTGTGCTGTGTTCTGGTTGTACGCACCTAACCACTGCAAATATGAACTCCATAGGATTTATCCCCTTTCCATATCTGTATGTAATAATAATAATAAATCAAACATTTATTTGTATGTCGAGAGTCAGCACATAATCTTTTTTGTGATAATATGTGTGTTTTTTTGACTCGGTTTCCCAGTTTTCGAGAAGGGCGTATCCAACTCAAGATGACAGGGGGTGGGGTAGTTTTCTGAGTTATACTTATACTTTATACTTTATTGGCTGAAATTACACAATACGTCTATACAGTAAGTCCATTTTGACTTTTGTTGTATATAGTGACATAATTTAAACAGTTTATTCTAAAAAATACTTGACACTGCCTTATCTAAATATGACATACTTCCAATTTTGTCAAACCATTTTAATCAACTTTTCATACCATTTTTTCTTCCATCTTACATTTCCAATCACTGCCTTTATTTACTACTAATCTTCACACATCCATCATTACTTTCCCATCATCATTCTTCATTTACTTTCCATGTTTATACCAAATTTATAACATTTTATACAAAAGTGAACCGCTTCATTCTGACATATTTATTTTTGTTAAACCTCTTATTTGACCATGCAATAATCTACATAGATAAAAATTAAATGCTGTTCATTGGTAAGCCCATCACTTGAGAATGGCTGGATCTATAATTTTTTTATTTCAAAAATGTTCTTAATAGTCCAAATAAGGTTTTTAGGTAATGAAGCATTGGAAAAGTTGCCTGGAAAATTCTGAAAAAACTGAAAGTGCTTTTTCTCTGATTTATTTCGCTGCGTGCACAAATGTCGTTCGACATATTGAAGTTTGGAAAGGACAACGTCTGTCAGGTCAGCTAGTATACAATAAATAAATTTCAGAGATCACATAACTTCAATAGCGATCAGAGGATTGAAGATATTGGATTTCGTTCTAAGATACGTTGGAGATTTTCTGTTTATATAGTTTGTCACCATTTATTCGGTACTTCTTCGTTTGTTTGTTCGTTCGTTCTGTGCTGGAGCATGGCTCTATTGTCTAGTCACCTCTTTATTTTGTACATATCAACACTCAAAAGAGTTCATAATACATTTCTATGCTATTGTGGTTATCATCTCCACATTTCTACTAAGAATCACAGTTAAAAGAACATCCCGACATTGGCCGCTTGTCAGATGACGCAGGTGAAGCGCTGCTTCACCTATATTATTCGGTTAAACTAAACTTTTTTATTCAAAGTCCACCATAATTTTATTCATTCTCTCAAACGCCTGCCTTTCTGTAAGGAGGGTGGGGATATTCAACATGCCTGACATCGCATGGACACGGGACCAATGGCTTTACGCCCCCTCTGAAGGGCGGAACCTGCAGACATTCAATTTGCTCAAACACAATGCCAGAACCTCGGTTGATGTTAATTTATTAGTTTGTAGTGAAAAGGAAACCGTGGGTCTATTTGAAATGGATTTTCCGTAAACATTTTAGTAAAATGAAGGACAATGATGGTTGAAGCTGAAACTTTACGCCTGTAAAACACACTTATTACGTTATTTCTTCTACATAATCCGTATTTGTTTTAGATTATTTGTCTGAAAATTGCAAATTTTGACATTTCAAACGGCGATTTTGACATTTTAGGAAGAAAAATTCAAAAATTTTCAAAATATTTTTTCTGCTACTTCTTGACCTTTTTGCGCTAAAAAACTTAACCTTTGTATGTAATAATCAATTGTTTTTCTTAACCCAGTAAAATATTTTGTTCTTTTGCGTTTCTCTGATCACCAGTGGCACCCAATTTTTTTTCCTTAAATGCCTATAACTTTTTTTCTTTTAAATTAGTGATCTGAGTTTCGGCACCTAACGGAAATTTGGTAGTAGAAACTTGTGCATCAAACTTGGTTGTCATAGCTTTCTTATTTTCGGAGATACAAAAATTTTCCAAACGAAAACTCCAAATGCGCAAGGATGACACGCAAAATCGTGAAGCGTTCCATATTTTTGCTGGATCTGCCCCCTCCCCGTACACTTAGTTATCACGGGGGAACCCAGGCTAGGACTATACAGACTAGCCCGCAATGATAGACTGTAGACCAACCCAGGCTGCAGGGGCCACTGCAAAATTCAGGAGACGGTGAAGCAGCCCATGCCTGAAATGAGGCCAGTCTTCGCGAGTCCGCGAATCTGCAGGGAAAACAATTGTACAGTGGAAATCCCCGACCGCGAGGCATGGCGGGAGGAGACGCCGGGCATACCACGGGACGCGCTCGTCTGGTTCACTGACGGATCCGGCGGGGAGCGTGGTACTCGGAAGGACCGACGATAAGTCATAGTATTTTCCTCGGAGCCCATGCAACGGCCTTTCAGGCCGAAATGTACGCCATCCTGCACTGTGTGCAGGAAAACAAGAGGAGGGGCTACACCAACAAGCGGTTCCTCATAGCCACAGACAGCCAGGCAGCCTTTAGGGCCCTAAGTAGCCCATGGGTAAATTCCAGGCTGGTAAGTAAATGCCGAAACGAGACGAGCGACCTGGCTGGGCAGAATGAGGTCACCCGCATCTGGGTGCCGGGTCACTCGGGGGTCAAAGGCAATGAAGAAGCTGACAGTCTTGCGAAGAGAGGGTCGGCAGAACAATTTATAGGATCGGAACCGGCTCTGGACGTGACAAGGAGCACTGCCTGGGGAGCCATTAAGTCCTGGGTCAAGGAACAGCACAAGGCATACTGGGCAGATTGTCCAGGGCTCATACAAGGGAATTTATTAATTGGGCAACCCAGTCCAAAAAGAGCTGTGGAGCTGCTAAATGTTAGCAGAGGACAGCTAAGGAAAAGTTAATAGAAGTTGCAAAGCTATGTGTGTAGAATTCTTTGGAATGGAAATATATAGGGTGTTCCATTTGAAAAAGTCAAGTTATTCCTGATTGAATTTCCAGATTTTGCCAGGCTATGAACATCCACCCTGTATAAATAAATGATTTTTATTGCAATGATTTTGCAAAACATGTTCACCAGCAATCTGTTGCCCAAAAACCGAATTTCTAGATTCACACTTTACAAAGATACATTAAATTATAAAGAGAACTATGATAACGAGTATTTTTTGAAAATCGCCAATATTTCAAAAACTAACAACGCTAGGTGTAGAGGGTACTACATAAGATCTATCCCAAATTGGATCACCATTCTGAAAATGCAAAAAAATATATAGTTATGTATCGTTTTCGAAAAATTCCCTAAAGAAATAACAAGAGGAAGAACATCATTTAATGAAGAAAACATTTTTTTGAACAATAGTTTATGATTAGATCCAAATCTTCTAACTACAGCTTTAACAAATTTTTCCTTGTTTACGAAAAACTCAGTGATGTGTGGTGTTTCCTGTATCTTGTTCTACATTTAGAACCACAAATTCCTTTCACCTTTGATGTCTTCCAAATCATATGAATTTGCACAAGATAAAGTACTTTTCAATTATTCTAACTACAGCTTCCACGAATTCTTCCTTGTTTACAAAAGAACTCAGTGATGTGTAGCGTTTCCTGTATCCTGTTCTACATTTTGAACCAAAAATTCATTTCTCCTTTGATGCCTTCGAAATCATAGAAAGAGTGCACAAGATAAATTACTTTCCAAATCTTCTAACTACAGCTTCCACTAATTCTTCCTTGTTTACGAAAACATCCGTGATGTGTAGCGTTTCCTGTATCTTGTTCTACATTTTGAACCACAAATTCCTTTTGCCTTTGATGTCTTCCAAATCATAGAAATTTGCACAAGATAAAGTACTTTTCAAATATTCTAACTACAGCTTCCACTATTTCTTCCTTGTTTACGAAAAACTCAGTGATGTGTGGTGTTTCCTGTATCTTGTTCTACATTATGAACCAAAAATTCCTTTCTCCTTTGATGCCTTCAAAATCATAGAAAGAGTGCACAAGATAAAGTACTTTCATCCCATTCCCTCAATGAATCATTATACATGAAAATGTGTTAATGAAAATGCCTGAGATTTAACTGCAGAAAATTTGACTTGTAATCATGCAAAGATGGATTCCAAGTCAGGAATTATTAGAGACTTTCTCCCAACTTCGGACGGATTATTCGTAGGGGATTGCTTCTAGGCTTTTGTCTTCCAGGAATATCAATATTGAAATACCTTGCAAGGTCGCTTGCTTTTTTCAAAACGTCAGCTGTGGTGTTCTCTGCATCTTCCTGATAATATTTTATCATGTCGAGAGTAGTTTCACTGTGCTGGTTTATTTTGACTATGTCAAGTGTCTTCAATTCAAGTATATTTGCTACTGGTTCCAGCTTTCTCGGGTTGAACCGCGCCCAAGATTATTTTTATACCTCTACTTTTTGAACCTTGTTTTGGAGTCATTTTCAAGTGTATTGAAATAGTAAATCGGTCAATAAAAAGATGATCAAGTTAGGTCAGGTTAGTCGTAGGTACTTGGTTTCTGCGGCATCAGTCTGCTACTTCAGAGCAAGCTAATTTTTTAAAATTTCGAAACGGGCGTCAGCTGTCCTCCCTTGCCAAACGTTAGTTTTCAAGAGGGTATTTAGATCAGTGTTATAAAATGTTAATTAAGTTAAGTAGCAGATGACACATCTTTGATTTTGAGGACAAAAGAAAATATATCTGCTTGTATTTGTGAAGCACTTAAAATCTTGGAAAAATGGTTGAGTGCAAACAGTTTAAAATTAAATCTCACAAAAACATTATTAATACTGTTACAAAGCACTTCAATAGATGTATGTGCGGTGTTGCCACATCTCCAAAAGTTCCCCAACATCTGGGAATTCTTGCGCGATCTGGCAACACCGCCTCACCACCCCCTGGGGTGACCTCCCACGGGCGAAGTCTCAACCCTCTAGGACCAAAAATAACGAAGTTACCAACTTGTACCCCGTCCGAAAAGATAACTGAGGTCTGCGCATTCCGAACACCCTGTATACACAGAGAACCCTTACACCCTGTATACGCAGAGAGATCTTATAGTACGAGAAACACCTCTTGTGTAACATAGGAGTGATGACCACATTTGGATCACCTGTATATACACCCCCCCTGTATACACACGGGGCCGATCTGTATTCACAGATCCTTCCAGCAAAAGAAGGTCCTGGAACATTCTGGAATGGAACACTCCCGAAATGAGGTGGAAGGTACGACGGGTATATATAAAGGCGAAAGCAAGCCAGCTCAGGCAGTTCAGTTAAAGTAGATAAGGTTGTAGTGACTCGAAGAAGCAATAACCAGGGTGAAGTGTTAGAGAGTAGCGACTGTAGTTCCAGTATAGTGACTTGTGTGCAAATTAGTGATTGTAAGGCCAGATAAACGAAGTGTTTTGTGAGAGAGACATTCTAGAACTTTTATTGTATCCATATTTAGAGAGTAAATAAAGTTGTTTTGTTAAAATTTAAAGTCTCACTTATCCAGAACCCGGCAAAAACGCAACAATACAATTGGTTAACGAGGAGTCGCTGATTGTATCAAATTACAAAGATACAGAACTTACCTAAAAGAATACAAAGTTTTTGGTTGTCTGAATATACTCTCTTCTTAACTGAAAGTTCTATGTGAAATGCCTGGCTGGTGAACGGGGATTTCTATTTCTTATGTTGCCTAGACCGGTTTCTCCGGGCTGCGATACTGTTGCTAACAGTAACTTGTTGATTATCAACATCCAAACCAGTATACCTGGCGCAGATAATAATTGCACGCTGTAAATTGCTACAAAATTTATTCAGTGTAATTATCCTAGCTGAACCCTAACTTCACCCTGGACTGCAGAGCTCAATTGCAGCAAATAAGTTGTTGGCACCCCTTGAGTCCCTTAGGACTTAAATAAAACTAATAATCGAGTTTCCAGTCAATCCGAATCAGCCTTGAATGGTCTCACGCTAGAGTTATCACAGCACAGTAATGGGAAAATAATCAAAATATATTGTTTTGATGGTGATGAATTAGTTTTTTTTTTTTAACTAGAAATGAAAACACCATAGACTTTGGCTCAGAAATGTCATCAATACTAAATTTTTGTACTTGAAATGCAAGAATAGTAATCTATGGCCAGGGTACCCAGCGACCTGGAAAACCATGAAAACCTGGAAAAATTAGGGAATGTGAAGTACCCCGTAAAATGTCAGGGAAATTTGTGATTTTACTCAAATGTCATGGAAATAATTCAGTACACCTGGAAATTATATATTTGTAAAATTTCGTCACTACCAGATGCATTTTTATTTTATATATATTATATGAATTTTCTTACGTAAATAGTTTTCTCACACCTAGGAAAATATATGTGATAACAATCCCTTTGGTATCAATATCAATTAACTCCGCCAATGAACTCAGCGTATGCCACATCATGCGCCGATATAAATAGCGTCTTCTTCTTTTATCTCAAACATGACTCATATGTACATCTCACTTGGAATGTTCTTCCTTGAATGCATAAAATGTAAAATGCGTTTTAGGTATTGGCCGGGTACAGCTGTGCTGTGAATGTGTTTATTCTATTTTAACCTTTATGATCATGTTGAAAGTTGCAAAATATTTGGCATTTGTATATGGCGCATGTAAACAATATCTATGTTTCATTTTTTCAACGAATTTTCATAAATAAAACTTCGCTTTTAGAGAGAGGTAACGACTTTCGAATTTTCAAAAAAAAAAATCATGGTCGCAAATCTGAGCTTTTGGAACCCATTTACCAGACTTATTCAAATTTATATATACGAACAAAATGGTTTGCAACGTTTCTGCGCCACCTAGAGACTCCTGGTTTGTTCCATAACACTCGAAAATTCTTTCCGGAGTCTAAGCTAGTCGGCCAGTTATGAAAGTCAAATTTTTCCTGAAAAAAATGGCAAATTTTCTTCTCGACAATGCTATATATTATAAATGTAACGGAGTTAAGCATGCTTGTGTTTTTGATTATGTAAGTTTTTTTGTTCGTAATTTTTATTTATTTTGTTCATAAAAAAGTATTCAGGTATGTGTGTTTTTTTTATTTCGGGTGTAATGAGGGGCCTGGAAATCTTAGGGAATTTGATTTTTTATTTCTGCTGGGTACTCTGGTGGCAGATGTTTGAAGGACATCAAACCACATTTTCTTTCTATTTTATTTTAATTAATACCTCGCTTATAAACCTGAATGCAGTTTGTCTTCATTTCTTAAACATTTTATGTTCTGAAGATCACACTGCTTTTCTGATAATAATTAGTTTGATAATGAATAATTGCTATGCAATGCCCTTACTGCAACATTTTTTAAACTGCAGCAATATTTTGTTTGTTTTTTTCAGAACCAGACAACCCTAGGAAGGTTATTGTGAAAAAATTGGTACTGATTCCCGCTGACAGGCCAGAACTATCCTTAGATCTCACCGGCGATCTCTCCAAACTGAAAAAAGAAACTTTTGTGATAAAAGAAGGTGTGTCATACAAGATAAGGATAGAATTTTTCGTACAAAGGGAAATTGTGCATGGACTTAAATACGTTCAGAAAACCAGTAAACTGGGTATACCAGGTGAGAGAGTTTGGCTTACTGCTATTCCCATATTGGTGTTGTCTCACCATGCAGGTTGTTTTACAGGTTACATAGTGAAGTTTAATGGAAAAAGTACCTAAACATTTAGATAAAAATGTCTTTGGGCATTTGCTTCTAAAATTATAAAGAAACAGTACTCTTTGGTGTTCTGTCATGGTGTATATATATATATATATATATATATATATATATATATATATATATATATATATATATATATATATATATATATATATATATATATATATATATATACCCAAGCAACATTTAAAGTCAAATTGACGTAAAATCGCCCTACCAATAGGTCGGCGACCAAATCACCACATGTCATTTTCAAGTAAAATTTAAGTGTATATTACCAAGGTGGGGAATAAAGCCAAATATGGAAGTCGATAATAGGTCCAGTAAGGCGTTTCGACCAAGGCGTTTTAGTTATATTTAGGGCATTTTCATTCAACATTCGGCCAATGGACGTAATATATTGGTAAATATGTGCTACGCTTTACTTGAATCTGACATCTAGGCGCCGAGTGCCGTGACGTTCTTAACAACGAACTACGCATGTGACATTATTCGGTTCTGCAGGATCTGTGGTTATGTATGTATAAACAAACAGTAGAGTAGTAGAGATATTGTCCATCTTTGTCAAAAAATGACATCTGGAATGATCAAAGAACTTACTTCAAATATTTGCAACAATCATAGAGGTGATTCGCACTGTATAAAGACAAAACCCACTGCGGTTATGTTTTTTTCTGTTAACATGATGATACTTCGATAAAATTCGAGCGCCCGTATAAGAGATAAAATTAGTGAAAATAAAGGATTATTCAAAATTCTTGAAATTCTGATTTTGAAGGATTGGTGATGTAAACAACACAAAACTATCTTGTCATGGTATACAATCATTATTTAATGTTTTTATCGAACTAAAATTTGATTACACTATATTTAACAAAAAATTATTTTTAATTTTCCAATACAATCAAGATGGATACCGCAAAATTAATTTAATATGGCTGCCCTTCTAACATTATTGACCTGAAAGTTAATGTTGCCCTATTTTTTTACCTATAAGTCACAATTCCTAATGACAGGGCAAACTAACCAAACTTTGAAGGCATTTTGTCCTATTATGGGAATTTCAACTATATGGTAAACGAATTTTGTTTGAACTTATTAGAAACGAAACATTTTCGTGTATAGAAATATATATTACTTATATCCGTGCACAGCCGAGAGACATATAGGAATGATTATACAGCGCTTTTGGTCTTTGATTCCATAATATATAGACATTAATAGAAAATAGAAACAAAAAAAAAGTAAATAAACATAAACATGACAGCTGACCGTGTTGCCACTGCTTCACTCCATTTGGCATGAAAATGGATGTATTATATTGAAGAGGGAAACGTGCTGATTTTATGTAAGCCACTTTGAGTGATCAGCATCTATCACTATTTTTCTGTGAGCATTCTTTACTACTCTATAATAGTTTGTAGTATGTCTGTAAACTTTTATTGGTTTCAAAGGGGCATTGTAACACTATATTTGTTACTGGTGCACGCACATTAACAACAAGAATAAACTTTTATTGATGAAGTTTATCAACTGACACACCTTTAAGATTCACAAATGTATTTCACTGCTGTACACTTTGAACTTTGAGGACAATTTTTATTTCAAGTCAGATTTTATTGGTATTTTCAACTTGAAGGTAGGCAGTTTGACTTGGAAGACCATTTCTGCAGTAATTATGACTTAATAGCCGATCAGAAAGCCATTTTAGGTTAGCTCAGTGCCTAAAATATTTCCTGTGCTGTATTGCAAGGAAATTGGTAATATATATGTAAGCTGGACTTCATAAGAAGACCTCCAATTTACTATACCACAGAGACATATTGCAGGTTAATATTAGGTAATAAATTACCTTAAAGTAGGTATTTCAGGTATCTGGGCTTAGTAGTCGATTTTCAGTCCAATTTAGGGCACACTTCGACCTAAAAATTACCAACTCTGGAATTGAAACACAAAAGTATACCCAAGTATATTTTATGAGTAAAATTAAACCAATTTTTTCCAAATTTAGTTACTTGTAAGTTACTGACTATGGAGTAATTTTAATAGTCAAAAATAAGCTAGTTCGGAGCCGCATTTCCAAATTTGTAGTCATTATGACAATTAAGGCAACATTTTGGTTAATTATTACTAAATTACAACTTGGTTAGGTTATTTGGACTCGAGTGCTGGTTAACATGCCTTAATTTGTTGCTTGGGTATATATATGTATGTATGTATATATATATATATATATATATATATATATATATATATATATATATATATATATATATATATATATATATATATATATATATATATATATATATATATATATATATATTGTACTAGTGTATTGGTTGATTGAAATAATAATGAACAAAGCAGTAAATAATCAAAACCAAGTCCATTATCAGAACAATATACAATGCCTAGCTATTGTTTGCAATATTAAAATAGTAGGTTTTTTTTTCATCCACTTGGTGAACTTGATGTTCTTAGTACAAGGGCAGGTCAATAAGTCCGTGACTTTTTAAATGAAACACAGGTTTTTTGACAAAAAATCATTTTATTTCTCAACATAGTCCCTTTGAGCTCTATACACCTTGTCTAATGTTTCCAATTTTTTTATCCCTTCCAAAAAAATAAGATTTGTGGAGGTCCTCAAAATAGGTATTTGTTTGTGAGATGATTTCATCATGGGAGTCAAATCTCTTTCCGCCGAGCCATTTCAAGTTTGGAAACAAGAAATAGTCACTCGGGGTTAAATCCGAGAATAGGGTGGACGAGAGATCAATTCGTAGCCCAATATATGCAATTTCGCCATGAGGACTACACATGTGTGCACACTTGCATTGTCTTGGTGGAAAAGAACTTTTTTCTTGGCCAAATGTGGTCGTTTTTTCTTAAAATCGTTATTGAATCAGTCCAATAAGTTGGTATAATATTCGCCATTGATTGTTCTTCCCTTTTGAAGGTAATGAATGTGAATTATACCGCATGCATCCCAAAAAAACGGTCACCATGACTTTATGGGCTGACAAACCCACCTTGGCCTTCTTCGGCGCCGATTTGCACGGAAAAAAACCCACTGTTTTGGCTGCTGCTTGGTCTCTGGTGTGTTGTGGTGAATCCATATTTCGTCCACGGTTACGAAACGGCGCAAAAACTCGTTCGTAGTGCGATTGAACAACGCCAAACACTCCTTCGAAGTTGTCACACGATTGCGCTTGTGGTCGATTGTGAACAAACGCGGCACCCAACTTGCGGATAGCTTTCTCATACCCAAGTAATCATGCAAAATCGAAACAACTGAGCCATGTGATATGCCTATGCCTTCCCGAAGGTCGCACGAAAGCTTATACAAACGCAGATTTTCTCCCGGAACCGAAACTAAATGGAAACTCTAATTTAGCGCCGAAACTTGCCGAAACAGAAACCTCGGTCGGACACCACAACATAACCTAACCTAACAGGGCTGCTATCAAGTTAAGATGTAGCTACCTCTGGCAGCATTGAGTGCCTGTAAAGTTTAATTCCCAACTTTTTCTGCAACGAATTTCAAACTGCTTTGGAGAATTACATATTTAGATCTATTTTAACATTGCTTACGTTCAAGAGAGCGAAAATTTATCAAACAACCACATGCAAGCTGACAGCCTTTTTATGTTGGATGACACTGCTGTATTTTGGCAGTAGCAAGCTGACCTGACCTGACAGCCTTTTTATGTTGGATGACACTGCTGTATTTTGGCAGCAGCAAGCTGACCTGATCTGACAGCCTTTTTATGTTGGATGACACTGCTGTATTTTGGCAGCAGCAAGCTGACCTGACCTGACAGCCTTTTGATGTTGGATGACACTGCTGTATTTTGGCAGCAGCAAGCTGCTTACCAGCCTAACAAACGATTTATTTTTGAGCTGCATAGCTTGCACTTGTTATGCAGCGTTGTTTACATTTTACAACTGACTTTCACCTAACGTAACATATTTAAAAAACGGTTATAAATATTGTAAATAAATATTGGACTAGAGTTATAAATGAAAATTGAGATTTAATAACTTAAAACACCAGTTTGCGTACAATAGAAAATCAGTTTATCACTGAATCATAATCTAAGAAACCCTTTTTGGGTACTGGTTACAAAATGATAATTGTACTGCTAGATAAGTTACGAGGCCCATTATTTTTATTATCAATGATTTCGTAGATTAGTTGGTCACTATTTTTTTGTTAACAAATAGCACTTTAAAAATTATTTCTCATGTTGTGTGTTTCAAACAGGTACTGTCTCCCACTTAAAATGAGACATGCCTACGCCTGTTTAGCGTCTAAGCCTAATGAGCACAATTTACAAGCTGCTTGCTTGGGGTCGACCGGATTTCAGTGTAATCTTGGACAAAAGAGCCTACTCTGTAAATTTTTGGGAGTGAAACTCTGCTCAGGTTCAATTCGACTTTTCGAAGCTTTGCTTACCCCTAAACAGATAGACGACTTTCAAAGTTAAGCAACGTTGTATCTCTTTTAGTTTCCGAGATTTTAATGGTGTTATGACTTGAGATCCCTCATCCTGTTTGATCAAATAATCCAATTGTGTGATTTTTGAATATTATGAATTTTAACTGCAGATTTATTTTATTTAAACTTATTTATACATTTTAACCATATTCGTTTTATTAAACTTACTTATTTACTTTATTATCTGCATTCCAGTGGATAAAATGACCCATATGGTAGGTTCCTATGCTCCTAAGGCCGAAATTCAGTCTTACACCACACCTGCAGAGGAAGCGCCATCAGGTTTGATGGCCAGAGGTGGTTACAATGTCGTTTCGCTCTTTACCGATGATGACAAGAATGAGCATTTAAAATGGGAGTGGAGCTTTGAGATTAAGAAGGATTGGAAAGACTAGACATTATAGTGTGTAAGTATAATGATAATTAATTTGTACAGTGCGTTCGAGAAAGCATGCCCTGTCACCTTTTCTGGAAAACTGAGGAGATAGATGAAAATATTGAATACAAACATTGTGTATATATATATATATATATATATATATATATATATATATATATATATATATATATATATATATATATATATATATATATATATATATATATATAAATACACTGTGAGACACACTTATGGAATAAAATTCATTATTCAGCAAAAAATAGTTTTTGTGGAAAACTCTGAGACACGTGAAGTCTAATTTGTCGAACATTGTCTTATAATCATACTTACAAAAATTAAACTCCCACCATTTTACCCCCACAACTTTATCCATTTAAAGAAAATAGCAACCCTACATTTTTTCATCACAATTCGATGGATCACATTTTTCTGAATGCGGTGATATCCCATATGTATGTGCTAATATTGCAGTTTTCAATACATGGTGGAAATTTAATACCGGAATATTAAAACTAAGCAGTTTACCCTGAAATTCAAATTTCAAAAATAAACTTAATACAAACGTCCCTTTCTTATAATAAATGTTCAAAATGTTCTCCATTCACTTGCACACAACGAAATAATCTGCTCTGGAATTCTTCACTGACTCTTATCTTAAATTTCTTATCTTGTCTTTTATCTAAAACGTACTTGATATCATTAATCGTTTCTTATGAACTACCAATTTTTGCAGTGTGAAAGGTGAAATTTAACAGTTCTGTTTTATTTTGTGGTGTATTGTGTTGAAAGCACGGTCTCCTAATAATATTATATTGCTCGTAATTTTGTTCTGATAATTTCAATTAATTTTTGGTCTAATAATGCATACTTAACTGAAACTCTGCGAACAGAAATATTAATGATGATTGGGTATGGTGATATGTGTAGAACACAGGTACAAGTTGTTAACCTATTTAATGAAGAACATCTAGATTTGCCCCCACTAACCCAGGGAACTGTGTCTAAGATACATTCACAGTTTCGTGATTATGGACTCGTTAAACCACTGCCTAGGAGACCCAAGTTTGTTGAAGATGTAAAACTCAATATTTTATTGGCTTTTCAAGAAGAACCGACAACTTCTACCCGTCAAGTTGCACGTGAAAACGATGTTAGTCAACAGTTTTAAGGTGTCTCAAAAACGAAAAATGCATCCCTATAAACTACAACACGTTCAAGAGTTGATTGACGGTGATTCTGATAGAAGACTGCAATTTTGTGAACAACTGCTGGACATGTTACATAGAAATGTTAATTGTTCTGCTGACAGTCTGTTTTCTGATGAAGCAACATTTCTTTTGAATGGTGATGTAAACAGGCAAAATTGCAGATACTGGGCTGCCGAAAACCCCCACTTGATATGACAAACACACACTCAGCGTCCTCAGAAGTTGAGCGTTTGGGCTGGTATCATTGGTGATAACGTAGTTGGACCCGTTTTTATAGAAAATCTAAACGATCCAACATATTTAGAAATGCTAAGAGAACAGGTTGTCCCAATGTTAGCATCATTGTATCCAAATGTAATGGAACCTAATATTCCCCATGAAAGGATATGGTTTCAACAAGACGGTGCACCACTCCACTTTGCTCTAAAGTACGGGAGTATTTACACGAAGTCTTTCCACAAAGATGGATTGGACGAAGAGGTGTCGTAGAATGGCTCGCTAGATCACCAGATCTTACACCTCTTGATTTCTTTTTATGGGAATACCTTAAAAACAGAGTGTATAAATGCAACCTGTATTTTATGTATTGGCCGGGTAGAGCTTTGCTGTGAATCTGTTCATTTTATTTTAACCTTTATGATCATGTTGAAAGTTGAATACTCTGTCCTTCAGTGAGTTACTTCTGATTCTGGGCGTTCACCCAGATTTTTTGCAACCAAATGCCAGCGATGAATGACACAATGTACAGCAAGCACGTTAGGAACTTTATTTTTTAAGCAGGCTATGATGCGTTTTTTAAACAGCCCACTAGTACCACCCTTTTCTGAACCTGCTACTGCCCCTCTGAAAGCCTCCAGCGCTGCAAGGGGCCGTTTACACCCACTTTGAGAAAGGGTGACCTAAAATTTCCCTCCTGAGTAACATCTAAGCGAAGTCATTTGTCTGTTTCGAAACTCACAGTCGAAGCCTCAACTTTCAGGTATAAACCACTCCTTTGAGATCTCAGCCTTGTATATTTTGATATTTTAATCGTCTTTAGCAAAACAAACATAAAAAAAAACATAATTTTAATTGCGCATGCAACAAAGGGTTAAGTAATAGTTGAATCATAGTTTGTAGGCATCATGTAACATGTAAATTCTTGTAAAACCTAAAATATTATTAAAGTTATCGTTATTGTGATTTCTGACCAACCATTTTTGTTTTACAGGTGCAAGACAAAATAAGTATCAAAACAAGAGTATTATCAAAAAAAAACATAAAATTTAGTATTCCCTGAACCAATGTGAAGTCAAATTTATACCTTTTATATACCTTTTGAAAGATTTATAATGCCTTTTCAAACAATTACTGATATTAACTGAATCAGTATATGCCTTAAAATTACCCAGTTAAAAAACCACATTACTTTTTATATTTTATTTTGTGTTATGTTTCCTTTTATATTTATGTATACATAGTGTGCATTTCACTCTAATCGAATTTATTTATCAGTTTGTTTATATATATTATTATTGAATATTTTAATATGTTGTGTCTAATATTCCTAAGGTACAAAATAGCAACATACAATAGAAAGTTCACTTCTAGTGACATCTCAATATCTATGCAATCTAGTGTTTTTTTCCAGTGTGGTTGTCATCCTGAATTCTGACAAATTGGTATAAACAGGGTTCCCACTCGTCTCCAAAACCGGGAAAAGTTAGGGAATTTGTAAACAAAAATATTTTGTCAGGGTAATCAGCGAAAAATTGTGAAGAGTCAGGGAATTTTTGTCCCTGTCAGGGAAAAATTATTTGTTTCCTTTTAATGATTTGCTTTTTGGGCAATTCTGAACACATTTAATGATTTCTTTTTCCACAAAACCACAATAATTGTTTGTTTTTTTAGTGAATTTTTATTAAAAAATGTTCAACTGAGCGCGAACTAGGATCCCTAGAACCCATATCCGGGGTCAGTTTCAATTTATATATATATATATATATATATATATATATATATATATATATATATATATATATATATATATATATATATATATATATATATATATATCAAAAAATTGTGGGAAAGCCGTGAGTTGCAAAATAAAACTCTTTATTATATGCCGAGCTCTCGGAAAAAAATTTATTACATTCTCAAGGAAATAACGTGAGTTTTACTAAACTAATTATTCAATAACAAACATAAAAAAACCTTTTAATAAATTTGTATCAAATTTTATTTTATTTTTTTGAGTTTTATTTTGCAACTGACGGCTTTCCCACAATTTTTTGATAAGTAACAATATTACCGTCACAAAAACTTAATACTATATATATATATATATATATATATATATATATATATATATATATATATATATATATATATATATATATATATATATATATATATATTATATGTATATGTATGTATGTATGTATGTATCCAACCGCTAACTCAAAAAATAACTAACCGATTTCGATGAAACTTGACAAGTGCCTTTCTTTTATTAATGGCTTGGATGAGTTCAATAGCCAAGATAATCGAACAAGGTTTTCCGGGAAAAATTTGAATTTCCTTTCGAAAAAAAATTACAAATCTATTTTAATGAAATTTGGTACATATATAGCTTTGGGAAAGACCTTACCACATACCACAACCCAACTCTCTAAGTTTATAGAAAACTGAGTTATTTAAATTTTGAGTTTTCTTCAAAAAAAATTTTTTTCTCCAAAAATTACAAATCTATTTTAATGAAATTTGGTGGATATGTTGCCTTGAGAAAGACCTTGCCACGTACCAAAATTCAACTAAGTTTATATAAAATTGAGTTATTCAAATTTGAAGGATTTAATAAAAATTCACTACCATAACGCACTTGAGGCATTCCGAACTTTTTAATTTTGCGTTCATTCGTCGCTTTGTATTTGAAATGGGGAAGTGTGTTTTCTACCATGAAGCAAAGACCTACGGTATTCTGGTATTCTGTAGTAGTGTGTTACACATGTTGGGGGTAAATTGTAGAAGATCAACGTCAGGGAAATATATTTTGGCATGTCAGGGAAATTGGTAGGCTGTTTTTAGTGGGAACCCTGAAAAATGTCAGCCACACAATATTTCGTCATTAATATTGCCATAGTTAGTTTCAATACAAAATTGATAATCTTTAAGGATATTTATGGCTTTGCTTCACTTCTGGGCAGTTTTACAAACATCAGTCAATGATTAGTAAGTAAATCAAGACTTTTCAACTAACTACAAGCTTTAACATTGCCTGATCTAGGTTTGTGTTTAAGTGAAAAACCTGTTAACATAAATCGCTAATTATGATCCGACAGGTGTTTGTAAAACAAGCTATACATATTCTGTATTGTATTGTATTTTTGTTTCTCTAACGTCAGTCTATTTCCAAGACAATGGCCAATCACCGACGTCAGGGACTAGTTTTGCATCACCATCCTCGCCATTTTCGCGAACCCTTTTCTTTCTATACTAAGGGTAGCGATTTTTAACATGCTCAACTTTGCATGGTACAAGGCGGAATGTGCAGGCGTTCAACTTCTTTAAATGCAAGGCCACAACCTTGGTTGATGTTAATTAACAGTATGTACTGAAACAATGTGGCACGTCTACTGGGAATCTAACCCAGTACCATTGGGTTCAGGGTCACACATTGTTGTCACTGGACCACTGAGGATGGGTATATATATATATATATATATATATATATATATATATATATATATATATATATATATATATATATATATATATATATATTCAAAATTCTTGCTATTTATAAAACAGTCCCTTTAACTGAAATTGTCTACGTGAAGGTTAAATTAAAAGGCTTATACTTCGAGACAACCTTTTAGTTTAACCTTCAAGTATGTCAACTCCAGGCCTATTGATGTTTAGAAATTATATTATAATATTACCTTGTTTAAACAGCATTATTTGTGTGTTGGTATCCTTTTTAGAACAGAAAAGTTCTTTTGTGTTTAATGTTAAACTTCTGTGGTTGTTGTTATAGATTTGCTAATGTAGAAGAAAAACTGGATCTTTGCTTGGCTCTTGAAGAAGCATCTTGTTTTAAGTTGATAATAACAAAATGCTTGGTAAAAAAAAGTACATACTTATTTGCCTGCCTTGTTTATTTTTTTCGGTTCTATCTTTTCATGGGTAGTATTTTTAAAGTGCAAAATTTATTTTAATGATAATAGTTCTTTGTTGCACATAAAATTGTTTGCGAAAGGATCAGGTACAAAACTTAATTTGATATAAACATAACGCTTTGTTAAGAAATAATTTGTAACACTTACATCTAATCATAAACCTAGTCTAGTGCTTCGTTTTAATTACAGGGATAATATTTTACCTTGCTAATAATTATTCTGTAATTATGAACATATCTTATACCTACTTAGTTCTAACTATACAGAGATGATCTTTGGCTACTTCAACAGGTAAATGTAACTAATATTTATTTAAGCCTACACAGTCTTTAAAATCACAATTCAGGACTTTGTCTTTTAAATGTTTTTTAAGTGTACTTTTATTTAATATTTGATTTTCTTCTGTAAGCAAATGGTTCAAAGTATATGCTGCCATGTATTTGGTCATGCATTTCATTTCTCTTTTTGATTTTATTATACAAATACTCTAGTGTTTCTGCAAGTACAATTCCTCTATGTGATATTATCTCTATAGCTAATATTCGCAATATATCAGATACAAAAGTTTTGAATGTTTGGTAACCTATATTTATCTTTTGCTGTTAAACATGGGCCATATATCAAATCACAGTAATTGAGGTGAGGTAACACCAGAAATTCTGTTAATAATAATTTTGTTCGCGGATCTATGAGGTATTTCAGTGATTGAATTTGTTTCAGGCTACCATATGCTTTTCTATTTCTATATGCTTGGGGCACATACTAAAGCAATCTTTTTTTTTTCTATTGAGATCCACAAATATGTATTCTCATCCACAAATATATATTGGCAATGGAGAATCTTGAACAGACAACAAAATAACAGAAAAATGGAAAAAATTAGATAATTATGTTTCTAGATGGTTGGGGCACATACTAAAGCTTTTTTTTTTTCTATTGAGATTGCCACAAATACAAATTTGCATCGGGGAATCTTGAATGAGCAACAAAATAACAGGTGAAAAGAGAACAAATTAGCTAATTATGTTTCTGTATGGTTGGAGCACGTACTAAAGCTATTTTTCTATTGAGATTTCGATAAATACATATTTGCATCGGGGAATCTTGAACGAACAACAAAATAACAGATGAAAATAGAAAAAATATATAACTATGTTTCTACATTTTGGGGCACGTACTAAAGCTATTTTTCTATTGAGATCTCTACAAATACGTATTTGTATCAAGGAATCTTGAACGAATCACAAAATAACAGATGAATATAGAAAAAATTCGATAGTTGTTTCTACATGGTTGGAGAACGTTCTTCAGCTATTTTTTCTATTGAGATCTCCACAAATGCATATTTGTTTGGAGGAATTTTGTACAAACAACAAAGTAACAGTCGAAAATAGAAAAAAATTGATAATTATGTTTTCACATGGTTGGGGAATGTGCTCTCCTTTTTTTTTATGAAGAAAATCTTTAGAAATTATAAGTGAAGAAAAGAGACAAAATTAGAAAATTGTGTTTCTACATGATTAGGGCTTGTACTAAAGCTGTTTCCATTGCGATCTACAAATACATATTTGCATCAAGGAATCTTGAATGAATAACAAGTAGCAGATGAAAATAGAAAGAAAAAAAGGGATAATTATGTTTACTACACATTGTTATGCCTGCTCTTTTGTCCCGAGGACTTCCAAGTTGTGGAATTCCTTGCCGGCACATGTTTTTCCTTCTCCTCCGAACCTCCAAACCTTCAAGTCCAGAATTAACAAGTTGCCTCTTTCCTCCTTGTCAACACCCACAGTATTTAGGCCGCAAGCATTCGTGGTGTGTTGTTGAAATTTAAAAAAAAACATGGTTGTTGGGCCACATACTCTCCTTAAAAAAATCTTTTAGAAATTAGTAAGGAGAGAAAATAGCAAAAATTAGATTATTATATTTCTACATGGTTGGGGCACGTACTAAAGCAATTTTTTCTATTGAGATCTCCACAAATACATATTTGTCTGGAGGTATCTTGAATGAACAACAAACTAATAGATGAAAATAGAAAAAAATGGATAATTATGTTTCCACATTGTTGGGGCACTTGCTCTCCTTTTTTTTTAAGAAAATCTTAGAAATTAGTAAGTGAAGAAAATAACAAAAATTAGATTATTATGTTTCTACACAGTTCGGGCATAGCTTTTTTTCAATTGAGATTGCCACAAATACATATTTGTATCAAGGAATCTAGAATAAACAACAAAATAACAGATGAAAATAGAAAACAATTATATAACTAGATTCTACATGGTTTAGGCATGTACTAAAGCTATTCCTTCTATTGAGATCTCTACAAATACATACTTGTCTAGAGGAATTTTGAAGGAACAACAAAGTAATACATAAGAAATAGATACAATTTGATAATTATGGTTTTACATGGTTGGGGCACGTATTAAAGCTATTCTTCTATTCAGATCTCTACAAATACATACTTGCCTAGAGGAATGTTGAAGGACCAACAAAGTAATAGATAAAACATAGATACAATTTGATAATTATGGTTCTACATGGTTGGGGCACGTACTAAAGCTATTTTTATATTGAGATATCTACAAATATATATTTGTATCTAGGAATCTTGAACAAACAACAAAATAACAATGACAATAGAAAAATTAGATAATCATGTTTCTACATAGTTGGGGCACGTACTTAGGCTATTTTTTCTGTTGAGATCACAAGTACATATTTGGAGGAATCTGGCGCTGACAACAAAATAACAAATGAGAATAGAACAAATTGGATAATTATCTTTTCACATGGTTGGGGCACATACTTTTTCCAGAATTTTTTTTAGAAATTAGAAGGGGAAGAAAATAGAAAAAATTAAATAATAATGTTTCTACATGGTTGGGGTACGTACTAAAGCTTTTTTTTTCTATTGAGATCGTCACAAATACATATTTGTATCGAGGAATCTTTAACTAACAACAAAATACTAGATGAGAATCGAAAAACTAGATAATTATGTTTCTACATGGTTGGGGCACGTACTAAAGCTATTTATTTTAATGAGACCTTGACAGATACATACTTGTCTCAAGGAATTTTGAACAAACAAAATAACATAAAAATAAATTAAATTTGATAATTATGTTTCTACATGGATGGGGCACATACTAAAGCAATTTTCTTACTGAGATCTCCACAAATACATATTTGCATCCAAGAACGTTCAATGTACAACAAAATAACACATAAAATAGACAAGATGTGATAAGTTGTTTCTACATGGTTGGGGCACGTACTAAAGCTATTTATTTTATTGAGACCTCAACATATACATACTTGTCTCAAGGAATTTTGAACAAACAAGATAACAAAAATAAATTAAATTTGATGATTATGTTTCTACATGGTTGGGGCACATACTAAAGCAATTTTCTTATTGAGATATCCACAAATACATATTCACATCCAAGAACGTTGAATGTACAACAAAATAACACATCAAATAGACAAAATGTGAAAAGTTGTTTCTACATGGTTGGGGCACGTACTAAAGCTATTTTTTGTACTGATATCTCCACAAAAACATTTGTATTGAGGAATCTTAAAACGAAATCTTCAACCAATAACAATATAACAGATGGAAATAGCAAAAAATTGGTAAATTATGTTTTCATGTGATTGGAGCACTTATTTTGCTTTTTCAAATAATGTTTTAGAAACAACTTAACAAGGTAAGAAAATGGAAAGAATTAGATAATTATGTTTCTACATGGTTGGGGCACATACTAAAGCTATTTTTGTATTGAGATTTCTACAAATACATATTTGCGTCGAGGAATCTTAAATGAACAAAATAAGTGATGAAAAAACAAATTGGTTAATCATGTTTTGATGGGATTGGCGCATGTAATTTCCTTTTTATAAAAAAAAAGAATAAGGAAGAAAAATTAAAAAACGAAATGATTACATTTTTACATGGTTGGGGCACGTACTAAAGCTATCTTCTTTCTATTGAGATCTCCACAATTATATATTTGCATTAAGGGATCTGAAACGAACAACAGAATAACAGACGAAAATGGAGAAAATATGATACTTGTTCTCTTGTGGTTGGATGACATACTTTTCTTGTTATCAAAAAACTCTTTAGAAACAACAAGAAAGAAAATAGGAAAAAAATAAAATAATTATGTATCTACACGATGGGGGTACATACTTAAGTTATTTTTTATATTAAGATCTTCACAAGTGTTCTTTGGATCAAGAAATCTTAAATGAACCACAGAATAAGAGATGGCAATAAAAAATTCGATAATTGTCTTCGCATAATTGAAGTACATATTAAAGTTTTTTTTTTTTCTACCAGACTCTTCATGAATTTTGTTCTTATCAGAAAGTCTTTCAGAAACAGATACGAGAGGAAAAAATAGGTAATAATGTATACATAGTTGAGGCACAAACTACAGATTTGTTTTGTCGAGATCTTCATAAACTTTCTCTAATCGAGAAAAATCTTTAAGAAATGATAAGTCATAGTAAAAGACATGGTTCATAGTACCTACATATATAAGATGTCGTTATTTGCAAAACCTCTTAACTAAATACCGGAATTGGAAAAAAGTAGATAATTATGTTTCTCAACATGGTTGGGGAATGTACTAAAGTAATTTTTTAGAATTTGGATGTACAAGGTAGTATATATACAGTAGAGATGGGTTATAACAAACACTCAAGGGGCCGCCGCAAATGTTCGTTATAGCAGATCGTTCGTAATAAAATGTCATGTACAAAATACGTGACTTGAAATAAACAGGCACCAGTCAAAGGAAAAATATTTATTTGTGTTATAGTATATTAAATACATAAACAAACTAGAAGATAAAATAAAATGCATACATATGTATTCAACTGATTTTACAAAAAGTCCGTAATCTTCAGCTGTTTTTGTGGCTTCCTTTGTTTTAGGTAGAATAATTCTAATTCACGGTTTAAAACATCAAAAGCTTCTTGAGCTACGGGAGAAACACCTTCCTTGCTTATTAGGAAATTGGAAATAACTTTTAAAGATGGTAATGCATCTTGAATGTCAATATTAGGTGATTCATCTGGAACAATATCATCCTCTACTTCCTCATCATTTGTGGTGTGATTTTCCATAAAACTTTGAATTATAGACGCGTCTGACGTCACCTCGGTCGTTAAAATGTCGTCATCAACTTGTAAATATAAATCGAGTCCGGGAAGATTAAATTCAGTAATGTTGTTTTTGTTTGCCCAAACCAATAATTCTTTCTCTTCAGCTTCATTCGATGTGCTGTTTATTTTAAGCCATTCGATCAACGACAGGTTGTCTTCAGGCTCCCAATTATCATCTCGTAATGTTTCTTTTGTAAATCCGGCGTGACAGATGTTACTCGTTGCCAAGCCGTAGCATAGTGATTGCACCCAATATGGTAACAGAGAAAGCTTCTTTTTTTTTCCATAGTATTCAGGAGACGTACGATCAATAATTTTTTGTAATGAGCCTTAAGGCACCGAATCACGCCCCGATCCATAGGCTGTAATATTGCTGTTGCATTTGGAGGTAAGAACACTAACTTTATGAAATCTAAATTTTCTAAACGTGGATGTGCGGGATAGTTGTCGAACATTAACAAAATTTTTCTCTTCTGTCTGGCTAAATCAGCATCCCAACCGCGAATCTTTGCTTCGGACAGGTCTGATGTGATCCAGGCATTGCGATTAGCGGTAGAAGTAACCGGTAAATTTACGCAGTTTTTAAAACACCTTGCTCTTTTATATTTTCCGATTACGAACAGGTTACGTTTTTCTGTCCCACTCATATTAGCGCACACAAACACTTGCCGCCGCTATATTTTTCTCCCATAAATTTTAATGTTTTATCTGGAATTAACTTGTAGAACAATCCCATCTGTTCTACGTTAAAAATGTCATTTTGAGAGTAATGACAATGCAGGTCATGCCACTGAGTTTCTAACCAGGACTTGGTGATGTTTTTGTCAACATTCACAGCTTCGCCATGCATTCTTCCCGATAAAATGCCGTACTGTTTCTTAAATCGTTCACTCCAACCTTTGGAACACACAAACCTATTGCTATCTTCCATATTAGACACGGCAATTGGGTTCGCGTTTTTTTCAGTATTGTTCTCCAATACAACATCAACAATAGTTTTGGCAAAAATTTCTGCCTTTTCTCGCAGCATAGCGCCGCTTATAGGTACATTTTGAGTTCTCTATGTTAAAAACCATTTTATTAATGCATTGTCCACATCCGGTCTGGTAGGTTTTCTTAGTCACTTGAGTTTTGCAATTTATATATATATATATATATATATATATATATATATATATATATATATATATATATATATAAATTAAGGAGTCATCAAGAATGCCAGAAAAGAAGTACTTATCATGTCAGGCATTGCTCAACTTCACAAATTAGGTGAGAATCAGTGTATTCAACATGATATGGTTGTCGGTTTCTATAATGTAAGTGGAAATATAATTACAAAATATATCTATTTTTTACTTGAAAAGCCGCAAAACTTTTAATTCGTATTGACTAACAGATTAAATGCATATTATGTTGAACCTAAATCCAAGCAAACTTCTAGGTTTTTTTCTACTTTTACAGTTTTGTAGTTTATGCAATAAAAGAGTAAATGATTTAAATATGCCAAGAAGTTGATAATCACAGTATTACCCGACAAAATATAATGCCACTACAAAATATAAAACCATTAGCATGCCACTGTGCCAACCTAAGAATCAAGGTGTCACTAGAAGATGAAATGTAAATAAAATTACATATCTATAGCACAAACCCATGTTTAAGAGTTGTGATTTTGCTGTACCCTTTAGCAAGTTCTTGTCAAAGTGTATTAATTTTTGACAGAATTTATGCCTCGATAGTTGCTACTTTGTGCATGTTTTTAGCATTTTTATGCAATGTGCTCAAACGAAACCTATGCTTTTATTGTTGATATACATTTATACCGTTGTTTATTTTTTGTCATTGATTATATTAAGCTTAGTCTTTTTTTTTGGTCTTGTGAATGTAATCTTTTTTTATACATATAATAATTATGTGTAATTGTTTTATAATTAATTATTGTGGATGTCTCTTTATTATGTGTTGTTTAAACTTTGGCCAAAAACCTTTTGCAATAAGTTTTTCCAGGTGAAGTTGCTTTAAAGTGTAAAGGACACATTTAAATTTGGATATGTATTATCATTAACTAATAAATATGTTAATACATTGAATATTTGTTTTATTTTTAAATAAAATGTATTGTTTTTGTCTTATTTGAGATAAAAAATCTTGTTCTTAGTAGTCTTAACGGGGTATGTTTATGCGTCATTTACTTTTATTTTAAACAAAGGTTTATAAATGACTTAACTGTAATTATTATTAATATTAAAAGTTATGCAAATACTTACTTAAATATATTTTTAAAATTGAGAATGCTCGAGCGGCAGAACGTGTATTCAAAAATTACCCCTTATTACCTCGAAAACAATTTTAGGTTTAACGACCTCCAAGGGAGGTCTTGCCTGAATTTATTTGGAACACTAACACCGAGCATTTGGGACCAATTCCCCCAAAATTTTACTATATATTCGGTGTATACCTCGTAACGAAGCATGTCACAATCATTTTATAATAAAATGATTAAAATAAACTCTAGTTTAGGGTTTTTATCTTAAGAATAAAACCCAGCATCTAGTTTTAAAATTACTTTAATACAAAAATAAAATTCATACAGATAAACATTGTAACGGCACAATAAATTTTTAATAATCAATTAATTCATTGGTTTCCTTAATTAAAATTAAACTAAAACTCTCTACTCCATTAATTCAAATTCTAAGGTTTACTTAACCTCATTATAGGGGGGTTTTCCTAATCCAAAATAAAAACTAGGTCTTATGCAGAACTATCTGCCTAAATTAAATTGTTTTCGCCCCCGGTATAATTTTCCATAAGTTTCATAATTAACTTTTTAGCTTAATTATAGCTCTCAATTTTATCTAACTTCCCCTTTAAGTTCCCAACTAAACCCTTATGGCTCCAAGCCCTATCTTGTCCGTATTATCAATTTCACAGAAATTTCCCCATCTACTAAAATCCCCAAAAAAAACATCTAAATTTCAAATTCGTTCCAGTTTACTCTAATTCGATTTTACAGCCCATGCCTCAAAAATATCTATACAAATTTTATATGAAAATTATTTCAGTATTCGAGACAGTTAGCCTTGAAATAAAAATCACTTTAAATATATTATGTCATGGAACATACTCACCAGGAAACGGGAATAAAAAACCAGTCCTGTACCTATTGCCACATTCACAAACTTTACGGAAAACCTAAATTTACTCCGATTTTATTTAGAAACATTTTTCTCCAAATCTGACAGACCTGTTGCCCCAAGGCGGGCGTGAGGCCCACTAACTCTAAATTCTTTTCTCTGTCACCTAGTGCAAAAACTCTTGAGTTTGCGGTATTTTTTTCTGTTGAAACTCAAGTGACCTCATTAGAGGTTGCCTATTGGGTAATATCACTCACTGTGCAGTTTAAAGTTACATTTATTTTACCATGCATCAGCTGACCGTTGTACCCCTCCTTTTAGCTTGCTAAGGTGTTTTTTTTTTAATCAAATTAAATACACAATTTCAACATGCTCGCAGCCTACATATTTTATGCATATTATGATGCATATATTTACGATCGCTTAAAATATTTGGTTCTATGGCGATTTTTCATAAACTTTTTGAGATCCACCCCAGTAATTCTTTTACATTCTGTTCTGAACTTTTATGTATAGAGAAATTTCATAAACTAGATACTTAAACCTTGCTTACAGTAGTAGTGTGTGAAATTTTCAACCAAACTCGAATCGAAGGTCCGCTTCGAAAAATTACACATGCTAGGTGATGTTAATAATAATAATAATAATAATACCGTTTATTGCCGTGTTCCATGAATACAAAATATAACCGTTGATATATCATATACTATAGGAATGACCTCTACAAGAAAAGCTGGTGGCATGGTTTAACTCAGAGCTATTTAAGCTGAGAAAACTTACTCGTTCATGTTACAGAACTTTTAGAAGGAATGGCTATAGCAGTAAGAACAAATGTGTTTATTTAGAGTCAAGGTACATATATTTCCGCACAATTCGATATAAAAAGTCTTCCTATCATTATGTAATAATCAGTCGTTTGTCTAACCCACGCAACTCCGTTTTGTTTTGGAATAATATAAACACATTCCGTTTGTCCAGAAAGGCTAATTCCCCAATATCTATGCAGGACTGTGAGTCCTATTACGAGTCATTGGCAGTCCCAACAGTCACCAACGATGATATTTTTCAACACACGCAATCCAATACTTGATTCTGTAATGGATCTCTCAGAACTACATTCCACGCTGTCGAATATGGGGAGTAGAAAGGCGGCGGGATCTGACAGTATCTCAAATGATTTTTTGAGACATCTCCCTCAGAACTGGTTGTATCACTATTTAATAAGATATTTGGCCTGCGATGTGTGCTGATTATGTATGTATGTTCGAAATCACTTTGTGTTTGCTTGACAAAAAAGGTGCTCTAGATGATCCTTCCAACTATCGCACTTGTGAACGGTACCATTAAACTTTTTACACAAATACTCTTAAATAGACTGTTGCCCTGGTCTGAAGGTACAGACATATTACCTGAGTGCCAGCTGGTTTCATAAAAAAACGAGATTGTATTAATAATGTTTTTACAGTTACTTCCATTATTCAGCTGCATCTAAGGCTGTCAGGTAAGGTCAGCGAGTATACAATAATAATAAGACCACAGTAGATAAACTCCACACCCAGAAGTCTTAGACTTGTGCGGGGGTAGCTTACATACACATATAGACAAAGGACATCACCCATAACTCATCAGACGCCGGCCTTTCCACATTCGAGTGAAAAAGACCGACTGTCTGAATACGGGGCTTGAACCCGCGACCTCCTAGTCCGATTCTATAGGTTACTCACCTAGCGAACTGAGATATTCGGCCTGTGCTTATGCTGCGTTAGAGCATTCGACTCTGTGTGTCATGATTTTCTATGCCAGAAACATTACCAGCCTGGGGTCAGCAGTTAATTAATTTTTATTGTCTGACAGTTATATAACAACGCCATTGTAAATAGTCGAAAGTGCCTTTACGAGACAATTCATAGTGAGCAGTGCAATACTACAGGGAAAAGTTGTCAGTCCTTTTCTTTTTGCTCTATTTATTACATAAATTGACGCCTTCTTTCGTTAAGAGTATTTCCAATAGGTTAAAGTTTATATTTAAAGATGAAACCAATTTTAAAATAATGTTTCGATATTCAAAAACAATTAATAACATTTTCAGTAAACTCAAAAGTAAGGATGAAATTTCCAAAGTGTCTGGAGTGGTATATTGTATTCCATGTAATAATTTTAGTTTAAGATACATTGGCCAAACAAGCAGAGTCCTCAAAGATTGATTAACATAGCACAAAAGTGATATGTGTTTACAAAAAAGAATTTGCGCTTTGTCTGAACATAATCTCGACACTGGCCACAATATAAATTTTAGTAATGTTTCTATTTTACACTGTGAAACCTTAAGTAATAAAAGAATGTGTTTAGAAGAATTTGAAATTACTTTTAACGACAATTTAATAAACTTAAAGAAAGATAATAATTTTAGAAATCACTACCCCTATTATTATATTTCCTAGACAAAAACAAAAAACAAATTTCAAATACACAATAGTTAGCTTCATATGTCAGTTTGGCACTTTTTGATTTCACTCAAATTCACAAAAAGGTTTTTTTCATGTTTGTTATTTCATAATTAGTCATAGTAAAACTGACGTTATATGTAAGTATTAGTGAATTTTCTTAAAAAAAATTTTTGTGAATTTTCTTTAAAAAATTCACTAATGAGGTGATCCCGACTTTTGAATTTTTGAAAAATTTCTTCAAATGAGCGCTAATTAGGTACCCAGAACACATATCCGGGGTCAGTTTCAATTTATATATATATATATATATATATATATATATATATATATATATATATATATATATATATATATATATATATATATATATCACATCGATAACTCAAAAAATAATGGGCCGATTTTGGTTAAATTTGGCAAATACCTTCCTTTTGCAAATGGCTTGGACAAGTTCGTTAGCCAGTAAAATCGATCCAGGTTTTCCCGGAAAATTTTGTGTTTTATTTCGAAAAAAAATTATATCTCCCGAATTAATGTAGGGCAAAAGGCAAAAAAGTTATGGGCATTTAAAGAAAAATAAATCAGGGTTTTCCTCAAAACGTCAAAGTGACAATTTAAAATGTCAAAATTGGCAACATTTAGGCAAATAACTTGAATCTAATACGGGCTATGGAAAGAAAATGTCTCAAGAAGAATGTTTTACAAACCCTGAAGTCTTAGTATCAACCGTCATTGTCCTTCATTTTACTAAAATGTTTCCAGAAAATTCATTTCAAATCGACCCTTTCTTTGGCAGTAGCCTTAGCTATAGAGTTTATCGTTTAATGGTATATAATTTTTGTCGAATTTTCGTAAAAAAATCAATAAAGTTCAATATATCCGTTATTATACAAGATATGAAAAAAAAAATTGTTTACATTAATTATAGGGTGTCTTGAGCTACATCTTAAAAAAATATTTCTACAATCACAGGCTGGCCCATAAGTCGCTGGTGATACAAATTCTCTCTTTTTTTAATCAAACACGCCTTATGTTATTGCATTTTTGCATTTAATGCATGTTTGTAAGAAAAAAAATCTGAACGCAGTAAGTGTGTTATGGTAGCGAATTTTGATCAAATGCTTCACATTTGAATAGCTCAATTTGCTATTAACCTATAAGGTTGACCAAGAAAGGAGTTTTTTCGGGAACACTTTAAGTTTACTTTCGGAAATTGTTGTACATTTTCAAACAATAAAGTTATTTTGATGAAATATGGCACATTCTTTTTACTATATAGGTTATACTGGTATCCAAATTTGATGCCTGCTTTTTTAAAAAAACACATTATTGCTACTAAAAAATATTTTTATGAAAATTCACTACCATATCGCACTTGCTGCGTCCAGAGTTTTTTAAACTTTTATATTTTTCATATGTAAATTGTAAACTTTTTTCTTTTCATGTTGTAGCATTGAGAATGGAATAAACTTTTCCGAAAGCTCGGCTTTTAATAAAGAGTTTTATTTTGCAACTGACGGCTTTCCAACAATTTTTTGAGTAAATACAACTATTACCGTCACAAAAACTTAATGCTATATATATATATATATATATATATATATATATATATATATATATATATATATATATATATATATATATATATATATATATATATAAACACAGAAAGTCAGAAACTGACCTCAGGCTTTGGTTCCAGGGGTCCTTCGCACTCATTTGAAGAAGTTTTTTCAAAATTGAAAAGTCGCGATCTCCTCATTAGTGATTTTTTTAAAAAGAAAATTCACTAAAAGAACTGATTTGGATATAGTATTGAAGACACAAAGTGCATTTTACACTTCAATGTCACTTCCAAAAGAATTAATTTGTTGAAGCAGAAGATAAATTCAGAATCATTTTTATGCCAATATGTACAGTTTGCAGAAGACAATTTATTTGCCATCATGTATTTATAGATAAACTTCGTAAACGGAAGGTTTCGATCATAAACCGTCTTCCAGTGCATCAAAGAAAAGAATATGAAGGCAAAAAAGTTTTGCATTGATAATAAATGATATAAGAAAACTGTTTTTCTATCTTTTCCTGTGTCCTTTTTTTATTTCAGTATGGCATAAATTGTCACATTTTTTTACATGTAAAATTATTTTACTTGGTAATGCTTTTAATTATCTTCATAAGACAAGTTTTTAAAGAGACAAGTAAAAATAGCAGATTCAGCCATATAATAGATTTATAAACGGAAGTAAGAGTTAGTCTCACCTTTAATCTGCACAATTTAAATAAAACGCTTCAGATTCATTTATTTGACAAATACTAATTATGTACTAAGTATATCAGTTATATATTTCAAAATATTAGAATAATAAAATAGTTTTCATGTAGAGATGTCGCAAATTGAGTTACTGTGATACCAGCTATACCTAGAACAGTTATTTATAGGTAAATACAGATTGTAACTTAATATAATCAGAAACAGCTCTCAGTATGTTCCTATACCTATCCTTAAAATAGTAGTAACGGCGGTTTCAAGGTAGTACCTTAAATTATGATGAAACGAGATTATGTGTAAGAGAAATTTGCACAATTATTCATGCTGAATTCATTTAGGCTGAAAGCTGATAGAAATTCTATTTATAACTATATAATCAGAAAATTTTCAGTTTTGTCATGTACAAGTTTTATATTCATCTATAATAAACCAATTGTCTAAATTCAGATATTCAGGTAAATACACAATTCAAATTACCCGCTCAGTTGGCAGTACTTCACGCGAGGTGGTGCTAGTGTGCTTGTCACAAATATTACCAATGCTAAAGCATAGAAGTGTCCTGTATTGTCGTTATATAGTATTTGGCTTCCCATTCTTCAGGGTATTTAAAAGCCATCTCCCTGTCCTAGTTTAAGCTGACAACACCAGTTAGCTATTTGTTATTTTGTCAACTAACAGCAGGATGAGTCGAATTCGAGATTTCCTTCTTCTTCTTTGTTTACATTCGTTATAAACAAAGAAGAATAAGGTAACCTCGAAATCGACTTCACTAATACCTTAGAATTTTAGAATAAGGTAGGGGAATGTGGGGCAGAGCGGCCCCACTAAGCTTATAAACATTATCATATTTCATTTTTTCAACATTTTTCTCCAAAAGTTGCACCTTTTAATTAAGGCCCACCTTATCTATCTAGTTTAATTACCTTTTATTTTTGCTGTTACTGTAAACCTATTTCATATCAGGTTTTATTTTTAAGTCAAAAGTGCCCACTTTGCTCCATATGTGGGGCAAAGTGGACATAAGGAGGTTAAACTGGTGATAACTTAAAAAACACATGTATAATTTAATTTAAAGTTTTAATTCCATGTCAACGGTAGAAACTCAAATAGGGGGAATAAACATGAGACATTATTTAAAGAACAATACAACCAAAACTTTATTCTTAAAATCATAGAATAAGAAAATATATGAAACAAACAAACTTTTTCCTACATGTTATATATATATATATATATATATATATATATATATATATATATATATATATATATATATATATATATATATATATATATATATATATATATATATATATATATATATATATATATATATATATATATATATATATATATATATATATATATATATATATATATATGAATATAATATTTAAAGAACGGTACGACATAAACTTTATTTCTAAAATGATAAACTATTAAAGAACATAACACAAACACAAATGCTTTAATACTTTTTTAAATACCAAAATAAAAACCCATATTCATATAATCTGCATTTTCCCATGCCTCAGATTTGTAATATGAACTCTTCCCACTACTTCACACTCAAAGATATCACTAATATCGTCTACGTCTGGAAATATAAAAACATTTTTACTCTGTCTATACTGTCGTAGGAATTTCACTTGTATTTTTTTAGCCTGAGCAGAATTTTCTTCTATGTTTATAATTTGAGCTACAAATTGTTTTTTGGTTTGTTTATCTGAAACCAATTCCGTCAAAATAAATTCGTTTATATTCAGATCTCGAATGTTTATTTTTTCTATCTTAAATCTAGATGTTTTTGGATAATATTCAATATCACTGTCTGAATTGCCCGATTCAGTATATTCCACATCAGCAGAACTCTCAGATGAGGAGTCATTTTCAGTAACTATCTTCTTTGGTAGTTGTTTGGCTATTTGTTTTTTAACGGTGTTAGCTTTCTTTGGTTGAACAACTTTTGCAGATTTGAGTTCTTCATAATTGGGAGTTGCTGTTAGTATCATTGTTCTTCCTCTTTTCACTGATCTCTTTTGTTCACGTTGTCCAGCCTTTGGAAGTGGAAGAATATCCTCTGGAGAAAAATAAAGCTGTTTCAGGTTTTCGCAGTTATCTTTGCCGACGCTTTTTTTTACTCTCTCAACTGGAGTAGATGGTGGAGATGATCTAGTGCTTGGACCTGGTTGAGGTGATGCAGAACGCTTTTGTGTACTCTCAGCCTCAACTTCTTCGTTGTGACATGTTATCTCTTCGTTCCGAGATTGTGCCATTTCGTTCTGAAGTTGAGTTTCTTCATTCTGAGGTGCAGGTTTATCTGTGGTCTCCGAGGGTTTGAATAAATATTCTGGAAATATGTTCGGGTTATAGGGATAGATTCCAGTGGCTCTAAACCCATTCAAAGCCGTTTCTGTAGTAGCAGCTCTTTGGAATGCCTTGCCAAAAAGATCACCTACTTCGTAAATGGTTACCAGTTTTCCTGCATTATTCACCAGCCACTTTTTTACCTCCTGTTCGTAATATGTCATAAGAGGTCGCATAAAAGTCACGTCGAGCGGCTGCAGTCGATGAGATGTATGTGGGGGTAGAACTATAACATGCACATTGTTGGCTCGCGCCATTTCCACAGATTCCAAATTTTTGGTATGGGTTGCATGCCCGTCTAATACCAATAGGACCGGATCTTCTTTGGTGGGTTTAGCATACTTTAAAAAATGTTTGAACCAGACACCTGAAAATATTTCAGATTGCATCCATCCTGATTGATGATATGCAGCAATTGAATCTGGAGGCAAGCCTTTTTCAAGAAGAGGAGATCTTCGCACTCTCGGAAAAATTACTAAAGGGGGAACATAAAAGCCCGCAGCATTAAAACAAACTTCCAATGTAGAAAGGGTCCCTCTCTCCGCTGACGGCAGTGCTCCAACTTGTTTCTTCCCTTTTAAAGAATATATTTTTGATGGTTTGTTTGGTACTGTCAGTAGTCCTGCTTCATCACAATTAAATATCCGACTTGGTGAGAAACTGTGTTTTTCCAACATTTCTCCTAGAAGCGCAAAACATTTTGAAACATTGTCTTTGTTGAACGCTGTAGCTCTTGCTTGTGATGTGGGTTCTGGCAACCTCAAAGAAATATTTTTGCGCCTCTTTAAAAAATTATAAATCCAATCGCGCCCAGCTAAACCTTTTTCTCTGTTAAATGTATTAGGAATATTGTTTCTCTCCGCATACTCGAACGCCAGCCTTCTCAGATCGGTGGTCCCAAGTCCAAAAAGTCGACTTTCCATTTCTAGGATATGATTTGCTAATTCCGTTTCTTGTTCGGCTGTAAAAGTTGTGGTGAATCGTCCCAACTTTTTTTTTTGCTGCATCGTTTGGCTCCATGTCGTTCTTATTCAAATGGCGCCTTAAAGTGGTTCTAGGCACCTGGTGGGTTAAAGCTGCTTTTTTAATAGGCATGGATTTGTTTCTTACATCATCTATAGCCCTTGCCATAGCCTCTTCGGACCAAGATTGTTGGTTTGATTTTCGTTTATAGCTCCGTACCATTTTCAAACTAAAACAATCAAAAATATGCAGTTTAAAACTGGTATAAGTAATATAAAAATTGGTACAAAAGATTGTTATAACATAATATGTAGCTGAAAACGTCATGCTGAGTGTCTAAATGCTGGTTTCACAACACTATAGTAAGCTAAACAAAAATTTTAACAAATAATCTTGAGGTATAGGGGCAAAGCGGCCACTGACCACTTTGCCCCACTGAAAAAACCCGCTTTGCCCCGCAGGGCCATTTTAGAACAAAAAAGCCGTTAAAAAAAGAATGGAACTGTCTACCAAAAAGTTACTGATGATAACTTCTAGCTACAAATTCAACAATTCAAAGACACATTAACAACTTAAAAACTCCAAAAACATACCTTATTATCGCTTATTTTGTAAACACTATATATTGCATCACAGATCACGAAAAACTTAGGCATTCAAGGACGCGCAGGGTTGTGACGCGGCTGCTGTCGAAAGCATACTAACAATACGGTTTCGGCGTGAGTTTCAAGACGTGCTAACTGTGGTCGCGCGCGGATTTTTCTTTTATGCGTGGTGGGAGAAGTCCGCTTTGCCCCGAGGGTCCACTTTGCCCCACATTCCCCTACTTATTGTTTACTTGTAGTTTTTTTAGCGATTTTTTTTTAATTCCCTAATGAGGAGATCTGTGTTTATATATATATATATATATATATATATATATATATATATATATATATATATATATATATATATATATATATATCCGACCCATAACTCAAAAAATAATGGACTAATCTTGATCAAATTTGGTGAGTACCTTCCTTTTGCAAGTGGCTTCGATAAGTTCGTTAGCCAGAAAAATCGGATCAGATTTTCCCAGAAAATTTTGTGTTTTCTTTCTAAGAAAATTTCATATCTCTGGAAATAACAACGTAAGGTCAACCAAATTTGGTACGCATGTTTGTATGATAAATAGTGAAGACTTGGTTCCCGGCGGACGTTCTGTGGCCCGCAGCCTGCAATAGGCATAAGAAGGAAGACGGTCTCTGTCGCCTTAGACAGGTGGACAGAGGAAGCAATGGAGAGGCACTGGGGGTCGGTTGGTGGCTGTAGGCAGGCGAGGGACTTCATGGAGGGGCTAATACTTCTTTATCAGATAATTTGAGAGTTTCAACAACTTCAACACGTTTTATTCCCCTCAGGCCTCGTCCGCGGCCTTGCCACCCCGATAGCACTGCAACCTTCAACACGTTACGTTACTCGTAAAAAATCTGGACTCTTATAATAATAATAAGAGTCCAGACTCTAATTATTATAAGAGTCCAGATTTTTTACGAGTAACGTAACGTGTTGAAGGTTGCATAGGAAAATATTCCTATTCCAGCAAATATTTTGATACATTTTCATGTTTTAGAATTAAAGTGAAACTTGAGATCTTCCATCCATGTTCTTTAATAGAGAAATGAAAATGCCGGTGTCATAAAATCTCTGGGGGGTTTCCCTGTGAACGTTAGTATGGTTGAAATGTTAGTAAGACGTCTCTGTCTATATTGTTTATACAAGGAAACCTTATGGAAATATTAACGCCATTGCGCAGTTTGTCAATTTCTTCATACAATATCGTGAAGCATCTATCTGTGCTCATACGCCTTTCTTCTAGCAGATCTAAAAGACAACGAACTCATTTCTCAGCATATTTCCTTTTAAAAGTTAAAAAAATGTTATAAAATGCAGACCCAAGAAGCATATTGTTGCGTTTTCTCCGGGTTCTGGATAAGTGAGATTTTTAATTTTAACAAAACAACTTTATTTACTCTCTAAATATGGATACAATAAAAGTTCTAGAATGTCTCTCTCACCAAACACTTAATTTACTGTCTAAATATGGATACAATAAAAGTTCTAGAATGTCTCTCCCACAAAACACTTAGTTTATCTGGCCTTACAATCACTAATCTGCACACAAGTTATTATACTGGCACTACAGTAGTTACTCTTTAATACTTCACACTGGTTACTGCTCCTTCAAGTCACTTCAACATTCTCTAACTGAACTGTACTGCCCTGGCTTGCTTTCGTCTTTATATACACGTCGTACCTTCTACCTTCTTTCGCGAGCCTTCCATTCCAGAATATTCCAGGACCTTCTTTTGCTAGAAGGCTCTGTGAATACAGATCGGCCCCGTGTGTATACAGGGGGATGTATATTCAGGCTGATCCAAATGTGGTCATCACTCCTATGTTACACAAGAGATATTTCTCGTACTATAAGATCTCTCTGCGTATACAGGGTGTAAGTGGTCTCTGCGTATACAGGGTCTATATACAGGGTGTTCGGAATGCGCAGACCTCAGTTATCCGTTCCGACGGGGTACAAGTTGGTAACTTCGTTATTTTTGGTCCTAGAGGGTTGAGACTTCGCCTGTGGGGGGAGAGACCACAGGCACCCCGGGGAGTTGGTGGGGGAGGCGATGTTGCCAGATTGTGCAAAAATTCCCAGATGTTGGGGGAAGTTCTGGAGATGTGGCAACACCGCACCTACATCTATTGAAGTGCTTTGTAACAATATTTAGAAAAAACAATTCAAGAGTTTTACTTAAAACGAGATTTTCTCATTTTTTAACAAAAAATTTCGACCTAGTAATTTTCTTCTCCTTCGATCTTAGGGGGGGGGGGTAATTACCCCCATTACCCCTCCCTTATCTACACCCTTTAGAGAAGGTTAGATTCATTAAACCGTGCAAAGCAAAAATATGGAAGTAATAAAGTATGGGTTTGGAGGAGAAGTATTTACACAAGAAAAGATGGAGTAAGAATCGCGGTAAAAGGTTCAAGTGAGTTAGAGGCATATAATAATAAGGTAGGAGGGAGAGACTATCAATAATGTTATTTTTTCTAATATTATCTAATATTGATAGCTATATAATTGTTAGTCTGTTAGTTTTTTTACGTGCTTTATAAGTGCATTAAATTTGGTTTGTCTTTTTTGTTTAATCTATGTTGATAATATCGGCAAGTTTCCACATGGAACGAAAATGTTGCAATCGCAGCATGGCATTCATAATCGTAACTAGAAATACCACGGCTTTGTGGGAGAGATTTTTCAGGGCTACGTTAGAGTTTCCATCGTATCCCGGAGCTTTCCTATTTTTTAATGATTTGATTATTTGGGAAACTTCTTCGAAAGTTGCGGCCTCGATAGTTGTGTCTGAGGTGGCACGAAGCGCACTCCTGACATAGCGGTGCGTTCTTGCTACGTGCGGCAGATCAACTTTGTTATAATTCGGGCTGAATTGCAACTCTAGATGATCTGCGAATGCACTTGCTTTCTCCGCATCTGTGTATACGACACCATTACGGCCGTGAAGTGGGTATATCGGAAGTTTTTGGGAGCGAAGGGCATTTGCCAGATGGAATTGTATTGGGCGGACAGGGTTTGCAGGCGTTCCTCCCAACGGTTGTTGCGGAGTTCTTGTAGGGAGGATCGTACTTGTTTGATGAGTCTGTTTGCGTTACGTTTGTCGGTGGGGTTTCCGGTGCGTTGAGCTAGTCTACGCACGCGGTTCTTTTCGAGTATCATTTCTCTGATATTTGACGGAAATGGCGGCAGATTGCTTGGGGCGGAGTACGTTGCATGTTCGATACAACCTTGAATTTTGGACTGTAGATTATCCACTGCACTCTCGGGTTCGGGGATACTGCGGATAACTGGAATATTGCCAAGGCTGTTTTTAGATGATCTCTGAAAACTGGCCACAGTACCTTTTCCCTTGGGAGGTCGAGTTCGTCATTGTCATATCCGAGCTGCAATATGACTGGGTTATGGTCCGACAAGAGGTCGTTTAGGGCTGTTATTTTATGGAGAAGGGTGGTGTTCGACATGATTACTATGTCGAGCACGTCGGGGCGACCCTCACTGCCGAAGTGTGTAGGCCTTTGAGGAGCGTCAACCATGCAATTTGACTGAACTTTTCATCAGCACTAGTAAGTACACTCGGAGAACCTAAATCACCACCACACATCTTTTTAAAGACCTGACGATCGTGTCACTAACAAAGTTAGCGTAATCAGAGGATGAAGAATTCAGAGAGAAGTTTTCATCCTTGGATGGCACTAACTTTGTTAGTGAAATGATCGTGAGGTCTTTAAAAAGACGTGCTGTGGTGATTTGGGTTCTACAAGTGTACATATAATATATGTAGAACCAACCAACAATTTTTGCCAATTGTCAGCCCTGATGCATTTCTTCCCTAATACTGGGACAATGTATGTAAGGCTAGATGTAGTCCCTATTTATAACATTTTGTGTTAATTGGAGCTGTCGTGACAACATGTTACCTGGTTCCGCACCGAGATGGCGACTCTGTCGGACATCTCACAATGTTCTAGTAGGATGGCTCCCATAGCCGCATTACTATACAAAAAACCGGTCTGCGTTTCTAATTATGGTGAGAATACATCTATAGCCTTATATACGTATAGATATATGAAAAATCTGACCTTATTTTCAAAATGTCTGCACACAACTGCAGAATCCAAAATATAAAGGGGCTTTATTTTATTTTATTATACGTAACAATGCGTAGGTAAACAAAAAATATATTTCTAACCACAATAACTGATTAATAATTATATAGAATATATATGTAGATAAAATTTAATGCGCTGATTACGTTAGCTTTGTTAGAGAAAAGACTATGTTGTGATAAGTCTATCTGCGTTACCGCAAGGACTGGAATTTTATACATTTAAATAAACTGATAATTTATTCTCGTGGTGAAAAAAAGAGCATCAGTTAATCAGTTATGATGACATCGTACTAGTTTAAAGATGCAGGTTTTACGTAAGCAGAAGGGACCTTTATGATAGAAAGCGTTACAGACCTTCACATATTTTCTTTTATTCTCTTTTAAAATTTAAGTTATAGGAACAATAACATTTCGAACATTGAACCTTCTTAAATTTCTTATCGCTATCCACAAATTTTGCAACCACCGTGCGCGTGTTGGTCACCATAGCGACGCGTCTGTTAAAGTTATTCCTAGAGGGGATGAATCGCTCCGGTACTCCAGTATTTCCAGCAACATTCCCGTTACGTTAGTTTGCGGGAAAACTTCTTGCGAAAAGCACGGAGAGCACGTACCGCGACATCTCACGCCGCAAACACGAACTAGACGTCGTATATTTCGACTCGACCGGTAAAGTAGTGTACTTTGGTGCGGTGATGTGCGGTTGAGCCGGCAGCCGGCAACCGAACGGATAAGCGAATTCCGAATCAATATGGCTAACTGACTTCTGGTGGTAGCGTCATTTTGGAGATAGTTTGCCAGATCATTTCATAAAATTAACTCAGTTTTTAGTGTACATAAGCGATAACGTTGTGTATTAGTGCCCTATTTGTTATTTTAAGGTAAGATTTTTAATCTCTTAATGTACATGTTAGTAATTCGTTGATTTTCCCGGCGCAAAGATAGGTAAAGCATGTCCGAATAAGAAGGCGGTATTGTAAAAATGTTTTGCGTATTACAGTCGATTGTTGTGTTTCAATTAATTTTAATGATCCCTAATGTTGTGTACCTATCATAAAACATTTATTGTTTACATATTTTTACATGAGGCTAATTTTAAATTACATAGGTAACCTAACCTTACAATGTTCGTAATCTGCCAATTGGTAATGGCTTAATTTTTCGTTTAATTAGTCACTTATTCAGGTGGCTCTGCGTCTAGAACATGTTTTAGTACTGAGTATAATCTTATTAATTTTATGTAAAAGATAATGATGGTGAATTTAGAATGGTTTCCCAAATGACCTTCGAAACATCTACCCTATTACAACTTTAAAAAGTATTTCTGGCTAGTTTTTTTTCTGTTTTTAAGATATTAGTAAAAGATCGTTCGTTTAGTTGCTTTTAGCATAATTTATTTCCAGATTCTCTTTGTTTACTCTAACTTATTCCAGGTATTGTACCACAGACACAATTGTGAAAAAAAAACATTGTCTATTGCAACATATGATCGGAAAAAAGATTACTTTGTTTTTCGAAAATGTAAATTAACAGATAATGAAATCGATTAATAGAAGAACTAAACAGTGTATTTTCCGAAAATAAAATTCTACTGTAGTATTTTGCGGTTTCGACTATTTTCGATTATATACCAATGCTTCACTCCTAGTGAAGAATCTTTAAGAAAAATAACACTTGTTAAATTTTAACCCCTTTTGAGTTGTGATTCATCTCCATCGAATTATTAAATTTGTGAAAGTGAAAGTGAATTTTTTGCTCGACCCTTGGTGGGGAATTCTCTTGTTTACGTAAAAAACAACAAAAATATTTTGTAGAATTTCACAGGAGATTGTGTATTAGTATTAAGCTCAGACGCAGAGTTTCAGTATCGAGGGAGGCAATTCTTGATGACCTCAACTTTTATTTCATATCTAGTGTCCATTCAGTCTTGAGACTGAAACATTTTGTCTAAGCTTATTAAGCTATCTCCTGTAAAGGTTTGCCAAGTTTTTTTTAAATTATTTTTTGAACTATTGTGTTTATTTTTTTTATTTGCAAACGATAAGCATCCCCAATATATCTGAAATAATATTATGTTACTTTAGGAAGGTTGTTTTAGTGTTTCGATCTAAAAACTAAAATTCTGGCTTAAAAATCATTGTCTGAATTATCAAAAGATCACTGGCTGAGTTCACCAGGCCCCAACAGCTGAGTTCAAGCACTGCTGCCTACTGATACAATTCAGCGGTTTGACACTCACGAACACACCTTTGACTAAAAGCACTATTTTGTGACATTTGTCTGTCATTCCGATTTGAGTTCCAGGAGACACTCATCAGGACTGGTGAACACATGCGTTGACACAACTGTTGGCCCCTGGTGAACCCGGCCCATTATAATATAAAGCATTTAAAATGTCAACGAAGAATCTACTTTAGTTATTATGCCATAAAAAATTGAAATTGTAAATGAGACCTTATGAGGGCTTGTTAGGGGGCATTTTAGTGATTCTTCTTGCCTCCTGCTTTAAAAAATATCAAATGTGTAGGCAAGTATTTATTCGCCCTTCAAATATGTACCTTTGCAAACATCTTTAATTTTTCTTTGAGGCAGGGTTTTTTTGTTCTGAAGTGTATTCTTCCCCTGCAACTAGCTTGCGGTTTCTCTTATAGCTGATCCATGTGAGGCTTGTCTTTTTCTAGATTTTCTACTACTGAAGTACTGCCCAAATTTCCTTCAACTACTTCATCAATGCCAATAGAATTATCTATTCCTAAATTTTCTTGCTTTTCGTCACTTGTAACCGAACTAGAATCAGAATCTGATTGGACATGATTATGGTCTAAATCTGGATGGTCGATACTGCTTTCAAATTCCTCCTGAGGTGAATGTAGAAGAACACATAGATACTAAACCATCCGCAGCTGAAACGCTACGTTCAGTACTATTTGAATTCATCAAGTAACTCCCAACAGATTGTGCAGTTTAAATTATTCCGTGTGAAGTCAAAAATTATAAGAATGATATGAATAATGTGAAATCAAATCAAATAAAGGTACAGTTTGAAAAGTGGTGAGACTGGTGATAATTATAAAAATAATTGAATCAACATAAGTTACACACAGAGTACAAAAAATAATGCATACCTATTATTTCGTTATTAGTAGAAGTGATTGTATCAAGATTTTCTGAAACAGTCCAGCTTTCAGGAAGTTCTTCTGAATGTAGCTCACACGTTATGGCATACAAATCATCAATGGGTATTATCAATTAGATTGGGTTCTTAGAATATTTAATAATATAGGAGCTGGCGTGACAACATACGACTAGGTTCTGCAACTAGGTGGCGGCACGTCCACCACTCGCTGAGTGTTGAAAGGCTGGCGACTATAGTTACTATTACTTTATAGGTGTATTTTCGCTGCAATTTGTATGCCGTACTGAAGAGCTTTGATGAGAGCGAAACCGCTCTACGGTTCTAATTGTTGCGAGAATGCATCTGGCCTTACATACTTTGTCCCTATATTAGGGTAGAAATGGGCCAGGGCTGACAATTTACTAAATTGTTAGTTGGTTGTATACAGTCTATTTTTTTAACACTGTGTTATTTGGAGATGGCGTGACAACATACTACTTGCTTCCTCAACTAGGTGGCGGCATGTCCACCACTCACTGAGTGTTGAAAGGCTGGCGACTATAGCCGTATTACTTTATAGGTGTATTTTGGCTGCAATTAGTATGCCGTAGTGAAGAGCTCTAATGGGAGCGAAACCGCTCTACGGTTCTAATTGTTGCGAGAATGCATCTGGCCTTACATACTTTGTCCCTATATTAGGGTAGAAATAGGCCAGGGCTGACAATTTACTAAATTGTTAGTTGTATAAAGTCTCTATTTTTTTAACACTTTGTGTTATTTGGAGCTGGCGTGACAACATACTACTTGGTTCCTCAACTAGGTGGCGGCACGTCCACCACCCACTGAGTGTTGAAAGGCTGGCGACTATAGCCGTATTACTTTATAGGTGTATTTTGGCTGCAATTAGTATGCCGTACTGAAGAGCTCTAATGGGAGCGAAACCGGTCTACGGTTCTAATTGTTGCAAGAATGCATCTGGCCTTACATACTTTGTCCCTATATTAGGGTAGAAATAGGCCAGGGCTGACAATTTACTAAATTGTTAGTTGTTTGTATACAGTCTCTATTTTTTTAACACTTTGTGTTATTTGGAGCTGGCGCGACAACATACTACTTGGTTTCGCAACTAGGTGGCGGCACGTCCACCACCCACTGAGTGTTGAAAGGCTGGCGACTATAGCCGTATTACTTTATAGGTGTATTTTGGCTGCAATTAGTATGCCGTACTGAAGAGCTCTAATGGGAGCGAAACCGGTCTACGGTTCTAATTGTTGCGAGAATGCATCTAGCCTTACATACTTTGTCCCTATATTAGGGTAGAAATGGGCCAGGGCTGACAATTTACTAAATTGTTAGTTGTTTGTATACAGTCTCTATTTTTTTAACACTTTGTGTTATTTGGAGCTGGCGCGACAACATACTACTTGGTTTCGCAACTAGGTGGCGGCACGTCCACCACTCACTGAATATATTACACTCTTTCAATTCGAAATATGAAATAAACAATCCTTGTGTTTTCGATAGTGTTTGAGTTGAAGTTGTTATTTCGTGATGAAAAATTCGCATGTCCAAGAATATTTCTGCAAAACTAATTTACACATTAGTTTATCTCTGCTCATGCTTGATTTTTTACACAACACTGCTAAAAAATAATTAACAACAGTAATTTGAGCATCTAGTTAGGCTCTGGTTCACGATAACGTCCAATTTTTCTTTCGTTCAGTCGCTTCAGTAGGCGTTTGAATACTTCACTTTACACTAGCTAGACAATTACGAAATAATTCTTGCACTATTACCGATTAAATTTATTGAACGGATGTAAAAAAAGAGGCATTTTGCGGTAATTTTGGGACAGGTTACAATACAAGCTTATACAGGCGAAGTTTAGATATAGACTGTTCAATTTAAAGAAATTGTTCTATGTGGCCATCACCTTGATCAATACACATTTAACAACGATTTTGCAGAGTTTATTGCTCTAATTAATGTGTTTCTATTTAGAATTGCAAAATTTTCGGGAGCTTCAACTGCGTAAGTTTCGTTCTTGATGTGTGCCCGTAAAAAGAAGTCAAGGGGATTTATATCAGGGATCTAGCAGGCCACAAAATATCGCCATTATTCGCAATTAATCTATTGGGAAAGTTTCCTTCTCAATAATTTTTTGCGACGGCGGCTTTATGAGCTGGACAACCATAGTGCATAAACCAAGTTTGATCCAAGTTCCCCACAGCTGCCCTTACAGCTAACGTTATTTGCTATAACAACCCTTATATTTTAAATAGGGAACATGGGTCGAGTGTTGCATCATTTAAAAGCTCTTTCTTTTCCGAATTCAGCACACTAATTTTTTTTTGGAGTTTTATCAACTCGTTTAAAAATTATTGACAGTTGGAATTGCAAGAACGTATTTCATTCATTGTGATAAGAAATGCACAACTTAGTCAATTTTTCGTTAAAAAAACTAAAAAACAAAACCAAACGTTCAAAAATGTTTATTCAGTTAAGTAAGTGTTCAAATTGTTGACCACCAGCTTCCATACAAAAGTACAAATTTTGATCAAAACGAGCTCTGTCATTCTGGAGCATTTGTGGAGTTATTAGACGGCATTCTTCAACAATGCGTCGTCGTAATTCTTCCAGAGATTCCAGTTCTGTTGCGTAAATTCTACCCTTTAAATGGCCCCATAGAAAGAAGTCTAAAGGAGTTAAATCCGGTGATCTACGGGGCCACTCAATAGCACCTTTACGCCCAATCCATTGTCCTGGAAACTCTGTTCAAAAACTCCCTAACACGTTGTGAAAAATGCGGAGGAGCTCCATCTTGTTGAAACACTAATTGATTTTCTTGATAGCGATCATAATTTTCAACAATGTCAATTAGTAGAGGGTAAACGATATCTTGTAGTAACTCCAAATACGTTTCGCCATTCAAATTGCCATCAAGAAAAATTGGTTCGATTAAACGGTCTCCAAAAATGCCAGTCCAGACATTCAATTTCTGTGGAGTTTGAGTGTGCACTTCGTGAAAATTTCTTGGATTATTATCTGCCCAATAACGACAATTATGACGATTGACTAGTTTAATAAAAACGTACACTCGTCTGAAAAACAGATATTGAATAGAAAGTTCCCGTTATCAGGTATTCGTGCAGTCATAACTTCACAAAACTCCAGCCGCCGATCAATATCATTTTCATTCAGTTGTACAAGATGAATTTTATACGGGTGAAATTTATGATGCTTCAATATTCGCAGAATAGTTCTTCTTTTGATGTTTGAAACAGTGGCCAATTTTCTCGTGCTCAAAGTTGGGTTTGCAGCAATTTGTCCTAAAACTTCAATCTCAGTAGTCTCATTTCTAACCAGAAATTCACGTTCTGGATCCCGTTTCTTATTGGCTACTGCACCACTTTGTCGAAACTCTGCAACTAACTCCAAAATGTATTTTCTGTTAACATGTCTGTCCGGATGTCGTTCATTAAACAAATTTGCGTTACGGTTAGCACAGTCATCGTTTTTCAAAAAAAAAAGAGTAATTATTTCAACTCTTTCTTCTACAGAATACACCTATGTGAAATTAATTTTCGGTAGTACTATCAAGTATCAAACCGACCGATAAACTGAAATAATAAACCGCATTTCTCTCATTCCGATAAGAAATGTTCTGATAGTCAATTTTTTGTTTACAAACCAACAAAACATTGACTATCATCACATTTAAATTAATTGTCAATAAAAGCATGTTATTATTATTATTATTATTTCTTATCGGAATGAGTGAAATGCGTTTTTGCATCTTCAACTGTGAATATCTTTTAAGCGAGTTGATAAAACTTCCAAAAAAAGTAGTGTGCTGAATTCAGAAAAGAAAGAGCTTTCAAATGATGTAACACTCGACCCATGTTCCCTATTTAAAATATAACGGTTGTTATCACCACCCTTAAGGGGTTGATGTTACAAAGTTGAGTTTTATGTCAAAATTAAAATTATGTCAATATTAAAATTGAGTGTTTCAGCGTTTCTTAATTTTTTTTTTTTCTTTGGACGCAAATCGGTGTTTCGTTTTCAATACACCACCCTATATAATCATATAAAAGTTGAAACTGAGCCCGGATATGTGTTCTAGGGGGCCTAGTTCGCACTCATTTCAAGAATGTTTTCAAAATTCAAAAGTCGCGATCTCATTAGTGAATTTTTTTTAAAAACATAAATAGAATTTCTTACAATGAAACAACACTAACACGATCTAATTTTCACCAAAATCGTACCTAATGATACAGTGAGAGGCATATAAGTATGTTCCCTTCAGTAATGCTCTGTGGTGGTTCCATATTTGTCCTTATGAACAATGCATTCTAGGTTTTCAAATCAAAGACAAGAATATACTTTTTCTGTTTGTTAAGAAGTTGACTTAACTACTTAGTTTAAATTTCTCACATCATTTAAATAACATTAAGGCATATACGCCACTCTGAAAGACAATATTATAACAGAATTTTTGACAGATTGTTGTGCATGCACACAGACCGTCGTCAAAGGGGGTGTCCGTCTAAACTAGTTTAGGAACTAATAAGTGGATTATACTGGCGTCACATGACGTGGGTGCTCTCACTGGCGTGGTTGGGGGATTTCCCCGAGGAGGGAATGGGGCAAGATATACCTCTCTGGATTGTGGATTAGCGTGTTAAAGAGGTGTATAGAACAAGATAATGCATGTCAGTGGTAATATAGAGACAACTTTTTCTTCATAAAAGTTTATACAGGGTTGTTAAGGAAGCATAGGATAAATCTGGGGATAAAATCGTCGAACTAAGCACATATGTAGACATAGATAACGGTATATTGATTAACGAGATTAATTCACAAACTTAACAGTAATAATTATTATATAACTAAAAAATGAAAACTTACGTAGATATTGACATGATGAATTGCAATTCAACACTATTTATGTTTACATAATTAAATTATAAGTATCGCGGCGTTATCTTCTGAAGCAATCTAATGTTAACTGTCTACATTGTAAAAGCTTATTTTATTAACTGATCCTTTTACTAAAATTAATCTCATTTATATTTACAAAACAACACATTTTGATTTTTAATTAGTATTACGACCTTCTGATCTGCTGACTTCAACATTCCTGTATATCTTGCAATTTTGCTTGTTATTGTTTACATACTGAATGTGATATTTTCAATGCCAATCGATACAATGCTGACCTATAATTAATGCAATATTTACATTCCTTGCTTTAAAGAATTAAACTCAACTACTTTTAATAATTATTTTAGTGTTTTTATCAATTATGTTTCTAAAGCTATTAGGGCCGTTATGAGACATTACCTGTTCTCTGAACAAGGGTTCTTCAACTGACGACACAACATACGGATTTGGATGTAAATTTGTAAATGCTCAAATATTCGCTTCAGAGTTATGTTAAAGCAAAATTGTATTAAGACTTTTTTTTAAGCATCATATTAAGTCCTTTGCGCTATTTTGTTTTATTTTTTAAATCATATTAAAAAAAAACAAAACAAACAAATCATGTAAACGAAAACAGGAGTTCCATTTAGAAAATCTAGTACTCTAGGCAGAGAAAGCTTCGAACGTCAAAACTACAAATATCAAATCAAAAGATTTGCAATTTTCATGATTTGCTGTTAATATCACAAACCTTCTTACGATTAAACAATCGAAGAGAAAATTCAAATTATTAAATTGTACTATTCAGGTAATACGAGGGCGGCTCAATAAGTCCGTGACTTTGAATTTTCAGCCTCTTCACAGGAAATGCAACACTGCTCCTGTCAACAAGCATCTGTCAGTTGACTCCTGTAAAATTTTGAACAAGCTGTGTCATTTACTTTCTGCTAGATAGCCATTAAAAGCAGACAACCTCTTGAGTTATAACGAAAATGGAAAAAAGTGAATTTCGTGCGCTCGTCAAATATTTTTTTGCGGGAAAAAAACATCACTCAAACCCAGGCTAAGCTCGATAAATACTCTGGGGACTCTGCACCATTAATTTCCATGGTAAAAAAGTGATTTACTGAATTTCGTTGCGGCCGTGAATTTCGTTGCGGCCGTACAAGCACAAATGACGCCGAACGTTCTGGACGCCCAGTTGAGGTCGATACACCCGAAACAATTGAAAAGAATCACGATATGGTGTTGGCTGATCGAAAGTGCGGGAGATTATGGAAGCCATATGCATATCACATGGCCCAGTAGTTTCGATTTTGCATGCTCATTTGGGTATGAGAAAGCTATCCGCAAGATGGGTGCCGCGTTTGCTCACAATCGACCACACACGCAATCGTGTGACAACTTCGCAGGAGTGTTTGGCGTTGTTCATCCGCAATGGGGACGAGTTTTTGCGCTATTTCGTAACCGTGGACGAAACATGGATTCACCACAACACACCAGATACCAAGCAGCACTCAAAACAGTGCGATTCGGCGCCGAAGAAGGCAAGGTGGGTTTGTCAGCCAATAAAGTCATGGCGATCGTTTTTTGGGATGCACGCGGTATAATCCACATTGATTACCTTCACAAGGGAAGAACAATCGATGGCGAATATTATAACAACTTATTGGACCGATTCAATGACGATTTGAAGGAAAAACGACCGCATTTGGCCAAGAAAAAAGTTCTTTTCCACCAAGACAATGCAAGGGTGCACACATGTGTAGTCTCCATGACGAAATTGCATAAATTGGGCTAAGAATTGCTCCCTCATCCGCCCTATTTTCCGGATTTAGCCCCGAGTGACTATTTTTTGTTTCAAACTTAAAGAAATGGCTCGGCGGAAAGAGATTTGACTCCAATGATGAAATCATCTCACAAACAAATACCTATTTTGAGGACCTCCTCAAATCTTACTTTTTTTGAAGAGATAAACAAATTTGAGAAACATTGGACGAAGTGTATAGAGCTCAAAGGAGACTATGTTGAGAAATATAATGATTTGTGTCAAAAAACCTATGTTTCATTCAAAAAGTCACGGACTTACTGACCCGCCCTCGTAGTTTGCAATATGTATGTGATTTGTTCAGTGTTCAATATCCAGGTAGACCAATACCAAACAGACAGTTCAACCATTGGCGGCGAAGCTTGAAACCAAAGGTACACTGTTGAATAACTGCAAGTGCGGCAAATAATTAAATGGAAATCAGGTAAGAGCAAATTCAAACGAGACGAAACAGAATATTGTACTACATATCGAAAAAAAATAAAAATCTGACCATCAGGGAACTTTCTAACGAAACTAGTAACCGGTAGTAACTAGTAACATAATTATAACTCATTCACATACAGTTGCCATCAAGAATTAAGGGATGGTGATAGAGAGCGAAGAGTTCACTTTAGTGATCAAATGATGGAAATGACAAATAATGATAGAGATTTCATAAAGAACATTTGCTTTACCGATGAGTACATTCACCTGGAATAACGAGCCCAATGTTCAGAACTGTAGGTATTGGATCACGATCAATGAACGAAGATTTATTGAAACCAATATCCGCAAAAAGTCAGCGTTTGGTGCGGAATTTTCGGCAGCCACATTATTGGACCGTTTTATATTGATGGAAATTTGGATGGGGAAGGTTATTTAGGCTTATCGCAGACTCATGGAGGGTTCTGTCTCTGTGGACCTCCAAAGAATATTAGACTGGGGAAGTAGAAATCTTGTACAATTCAGCCCCACCAAATCTCAGTCTTGCTTTCTATCTACTAAGAGATACACCAGCCCTAGACCCATCACAATGAACAACCAAGTTATTCAAAGTAATGAGTCCTTTTCACTTGTTGGCATTTCTGTGGATCAAAATCTCAATTGGCACCAACATGTCACATCAATTGCAGAATAGGCTGCTAAGAAATTAGGTTTCCTCTTCCGGGCTCGCAAATACTTTTCACCAGCTAAACTCTATACCTTATATACTTCACAAATAAGGCCAAACCTCGAATACTGTTTCCACATCTGAGGTGCCGCTGCCGCTTCTACACTCACTATCCTCGACTCCATTCAGAAGAGAGCTATACGTCTCATCGGTGACCGTACCCTCATCCAAAGGCTGCCATCCATTGCCCACCGACGTGCCGTTGGGATCTCTCTCTCTCTCTCTCTCTCTCTTTCTCTCTTGTAGATATCTGCACGGGCACTGCTCAGAGGAGCTTTCTTCCACAGTTCCTCCACCTGCTGCCACCAACAGATCTACCAGGGGAACAGAGCGAATGCACCCTTTTACTGTCCAGGCCACCAGGCACAACATCTTGTTATGTCCGCTCTTTTGTCCCGAGGACTACCAAGTTGTGGAATTCCTTGTCGGCACATGTTTTTCCTTCTCTTCCGAACCTCCAAACCTTCAAGTCCAGAATTAATAAGTTGCCTCTTTCCTCCTTGTCGACACCCACGGTACGATAGTATTTAGGCTATGACCCCTCGTGGTGTGTTGTTGAAATAATAATTAAAAAAAGAATAGAATAGGACCCTCATTAAACGGTGTTGCTAGGGAAAATTTAGAGATCTGATGGATGGATGTCCTGCATACAATACCCTTGCAGTGCGAGAGTATTTACGCAATAGTTTTCACGATCATATTATAGGGCTAAACCATGTTTTATGGCCTCTTGAGATCTCCAGATGTCGCACCAAACGATTTTTTTGGATCCACATTAAATCAAAAAAATTATAGTAATGTTCGTTTTGAAAACCTTCAACAACTTAAATAAAATCTCGGGACGCAGCAAGTGCGTTATGGTAGTGAATTTTCATAAAAATGTTTTTATTGCAAATATGTGTGTTTTCTTTTTAAGAAAGCAGACATCAATTTTGGTTACCAGTATAACCTATATAGAAAAAGCAGGCATCAAATTTGATTACCAGTATAACATATATAGTAAAAACAATGTGCCATGTTTCATCAAAATAACTTGATTGTTTGAAAACGTACAGAAATTTCCAAAAGTAAACCAAAAGTGTTACTGAAAAAATCCGTTTCTTGGTCAACCTTATAGGTTAATAGCAAATTGAGCTTTTCAAATATGAAGCATTTAATCAAAATTCGCAACCACAACGCACTTGCTGCCTCCAGAATTTCTTAACTTACAAACATGCATTATATTTCGATGGAAAATGCAAAAAAATAAGGCGTTTTCGACAAAAAAAAATTATTTGTATCACCAACGACTTATGGGCCATCCTGTGATTGTCGCAATAATTTTTTAAGATGTAGCTCAAAACACCGTATAATTAATGTATACAATATTTTTTCATATCTTGTATAATAACGAATATATTGAGCTTTATTGATTTTTTACGAAAATTCGACAAAAATTATATACCATTAAACAATAAACTCTATAGCTAAGGCTACTGCCAAGCATCAGAGAAAGGGTTTATTAGAAATGAATTTTCTGGAAATATTTTAGTAAAATGAAGGACAATGACGGTTGAAACTAAGAGTTCGGTGTATGTAAAACATTCTTCTTGAGACATTTTCTTTCCATAGCCCGTATTAGATTCAAGTTATTTGCCTAAATGTTGCGAATTTTGACGTTTTCAATTGTCACTTTGACGTTTTGAGGAAACCCCCAATTTATTTTTCTTTAAATGCCCATAACTTTTTTGTCTTTTGACCTACAGAGCTAAATTTTGGTAGGTGGCACACCTATAACGATATAAACCAGCTTACCAAATTTGGTTGCCCTTACTTTGTTAATTTTGGAGATATAAATATTTTGCGAAAGAAAACACAAATTTTTCCGGGAAAACCTCGGCGGATTTTCTTGGCTAACAAAATTATCCAAGCGACTTGCGAAAGGAATGTACTCACCAATTTTGACGTTTAAAATCGCAATTTTGACGTTTTGAGGAAAATCCAAATTTATTTTTCTTTGAATGCCTGTAACTTTTTTGTCTTTTGACTTGCATAGCTAAATTTTGGTAGGTAGCTTACTTATAAGGATATAAACCAGCGTACCAAATTTGGTTGCCCTTACTTTGTTAATTCCGGAGATATAATTTTTTGTTCGAAAGAAAACACAAAATTTTCCGGGAAAACCTGGACCGATTTTCCTGGCTAACGAACTTATCCAAGCCATTTGCAAAAGGAATTTATTCACCAAATTTAATCAAAATCGGCCCATTATTTTTTGAGTTATCGGTGTGATACATATATATATATATATATATATATATATATATATATATATATATATATATATATATATATATATATATATATATATATATATATATATATATATATATATATATATATATAAACATATAAAAATTTAAATTGACCCCGGATATGTGTTCTGGGGGGCCTAATTAGCGCTCATTTGAAGAAATTTTTTCAAAAGTCGGGATCTCCTTATTAGTGAATTTTTTTTTAAGAAAATTCACTAAAACGCAATTTCGGCAGAATGCGATAGAATCACATAATACCAATTGAGCAATGTTAGAGCTACTGCAGTGCTGTCGGGGCGGCAAAGCCGCGGACGAGCCCTGAAGGGAAAAATGTTAGAGCTGAATTTTACAATTGTTTAGCACTAGGATATTGTTTGGCAGCTGATGGAGGATATTTGAACATGTAATTTAACTTCAATTCCACGCTTCTCTCTTTGTTTTGATTTGTAAATAAACTTCGAGACTAAGCACTTGTGCTTGTTCAATATTGTTTTTTATATATTTATGTGAAGAATAAAACAAAATAGTGCAATACAATTCTAATGTGAAGCTTTACAAAAAAGGCTAATACAATTTTGCTCTAAACTAACCAAGGAAGCCAATATTTGAGTATTTAATAATTTACTTTTAGTGAATTTTCTTAGAAAAAATTCACTAATGAGGAGATCTCGACTTTTGAATTTTGAAAAAATTTCTTCAAATGAGCGCGATCTAGGACCCCTAGAACCCATATCCGAGGTCAGTTTCAATTTTTATATGTTTATATATATATATATTTATATATATATATATATATATATTTATATATATATATATATATGTATCACACCGATAACTCAAAAAATAATGGGCCGATTTTGATAAAATTTGGCACGTACCTTTCTTTTGTTAATAGCTTGGATAAGTTCGTTAGTCAGGAAAATCGGACAAGGTTTTCCGGGAAAATTTTGAGTTTTCATTCGAAAAAAATTCATATCTCAAAAAGTAATAAGCCGATTTTAATAAAATTTGGCACATACCTTCCTTTTGTAAATGGCTTTGATATGTTTGTTAGTCAAGAAAATCGGACGAGGTTTTCCGGGAAAATTTTGAGTTTTCATTTGAAAAAAATTCATATCTCAAAAAGTAATAAGCCGATTTTAATAAAATTTGGCACATACCTTCCTTTTGTAAATGGCTTTGATATGTTTGTTAGTCAAGAAAATCGGACGAGGTTTTCCGGGAAAATTTTGAGTTTTCATTTGAAAATTTTTTTTATCTTAAAAAATATAATATCTGTGATAACCAAATTTGGTAGGTAGGTTTACGATATAAAAAGTAAACTATACACCAAAATTTAGATTTCTATGTTACAAGAAAAAAAAGTAATAATAAAATATTTTGTGCCAGATCATTTCTATGAAAATTCACTACCATAACGCACTTGCTGCGTCCAGGCTTTTCTATGTTCTACGAGGCTGGCTACCTTAAGCCGAACTTGCTTTTGGGTGTATTCTGGCTGTAATTTGGTATAGCGCACTGACGAGCTCTAATGAGAGCGAAACCGGTATGCGTTTCCAATTGTGGTCGGAATGCACATGGCCTTATACAGGTGAGTTCTTTCGATGTTTAGTACAGGGGTCTCGTGAACTACTGCAGTTAGAGAGACGGTTAAATGGAGAAAGTAGTGCAGTTTTATGAGTGAAAGTCACAACTGTTTTTTTTCCATAAAAAATCTCACGGATTACTAGATATTTTGAAAAAACTGATATTTGCCGATTTCTTTAAATGCATTTAGCAGCGTTAGTATTGGGTTTACTGAAAAGGTGCAAAGGAAAAAGTCGTAGATAAATATCTTCTAAATAAAGCAAAAATATGTAAATTTTAAGATCTGTAACTTTTGTGTTATGACAAACTTGTGTTTTTTAAATGGAAAGCATAGTTGGCTGTGGCTTCATTAAATAAGTCGTTTTTTCCTCTTTACATTGATATGAAACAATATATGATTATTGTAAGAAATAAAAATTTTACAGTGGTTTTATTTTTTTAAATAACATTGGTTACCACGCAAACGTTTGTTTATTTCAAATAGCGAAAACCTGAATCTAAGTTTTCGTACATAGTTTACATAACATTTATACTTAGAGATTTAAGATAATACTTAACAAACTAACATTTTTAAATTAAAATAGAAACTATAACAAAAGTTCAGACAAACAGTTTTCCATTATTATCGAGACAGCAAATACTCCTACGCAAAATTGAATTTGTCGTTTTAGTGAATTTTCGTAGAAAAAATTCACTAATGGGGAGATCACGACTTTTGAATTTTGAAAAATTTTTTGCAAATGAGCGCGAACTAGGACCCCTAGAACCCATATCCGGGGTCAGTTTCAATTTTTATATGTTTATATATATATATATATATATATATATATATATATATATATATATATATATATATATATATATATATATATATATATATATATATATATATATATATCACACCGATAACTCAAAAAATAATGGGCCGATTTTGATAAAATTTGGCATGTACCTTTCTTTTGTAAATGGCTTGGATAAGTTCGTTAGTCAGGAAAATCGGACGAGGTTTTCCTGGAAAATTTTGAGTTTTCATTCGAAAAAAATTCTTATCTCTAAAAGTAATAAGCCGATTTTAATAAAATTTGGCATGTACCTTCCTTTTGTAAATGGCTTTGACAAGTTTGTTAGTCAGGAAAATCTAACGAGGTTTTCCGGGAAAATGTTGAGTTTTCATTCGAAAAAATTTTTTATCTCAAAGAATAATAAGCCGATTTTAATAAAATTTGGCATGTACCTTCCTTTTGTAAATGGCTTTGATAAGTTTGTTAATCAGAAAAATCGGACGAGGTTTTCTGAAAAAATGTTGAGTTTTCATTTGAAAAAAATTTTTATCTTAAAAAATAAAAAATCTATGATAACCAAATTTGGTAGGTAGGTTTACGATAGAAAAAGTAAACTATACACCAAAATTTAGATTTCTATGTTACAATAAAAAAAGTTATAATAAAATATATTGCGCCAGATCATTTCTATGAAAATTCACTACCATAACGCACTTGCTGCGTCCCGAGATTTTTTTAATAGAACGTTTGACGTATTCAGGATCAGGTATTTGGTTCTAGGCATTATCATTGTGAATGTATATGGATTTTTCGGTGCAGGTAAGGTGTATAATCGATAATATGTAAAATCTGATTCTACTAATGGGATTTCTAACTGAAGATTAATTTTGAAGTCAATTTGGACCGTTTTTATTTTAAATATTTTTTCATATAGGTTTAGATCATCTGTGGTTATTAGTCTTGAATTTGTTATGTGATTTTGTATTTTAGCAAGTTCTTTCACTATAAATTTGGGTTTTAATGCGGAAGTGTGAAATATTCCTAATTTTGAAAAGGTACTTGCATTTTCGGTTGTCAGAATTATTTCTTGGACGTTATTTAATAAGTACCCTATCTGCCTCTCTAGTTCCAAATGTTTTATTCTATGGTAGTGTGGTAGCTGTTCGATCCTGAGGCCATCAATAGAGTATTTTAATTCATTTAGTGTTAATATTTTTACTGGATTATGGTTCAATTTTCTACGATTTGATTAAATTCTGAAATTGCTTCTATCATTAGACATGTTTGTGAGTTCATTAATTCATGGATTTTGTTTTGGTCTTTAGTCAATATTTCTAATGCCTGATATATGTGTTCACCGTCTTCAGAGTCGAGATAACCTGTGATCGATTTGAAAATCGATCCCAACCCGTTTATAATACCACGTCGTTTTCTGTTATTATTGATATTGATATTACTATTATCTGTGTTAGGGAAGATCCGATAAAATATATCGCCTATGCTACTTAAGAGTCAATATAAAATTTTGGTATCCTAGTTGGTAGTCTTTAGTCATCAATTTTACTGTCTTGGCATAATAGTGACTTATTTTGCCATAATCATGTAATTGTTTTGGGTCATGTACGGGCAGTAGTTTCCATCTGTTGTTTTTGGAATAAGCTGTTCCTATTTTCCTAGATAGGATGCCTGGATTGTCCGTCAAGTCTTGTATCTGGGAGTTTACTCCTACAGTAAGGAACCTAAAAGGCGAAGGTTTCTTAAATGTGATATATTCTGTTCGTAATTTTTGTGGTTTATTAGTTAATTTTCTTAAAAAAATTCACTAATGAGGAGATCTCGACTTTTGAATTTTGAAAAAATTTCTTCAAATCAGCGCTAATTAGGCCCCCCAGAACACATATCCGGGGTCAGTTTGAATTTTTATATGTTTATATATATATATATATATATATATATATATATATATATATATATATATATATATATATATATATATATATATATATATATGTATCACACCGATAACTCAAAAAATAATGGGCCGATTTTGATTAAATTTGGTGAATAAATTCCTTTTGCAAGTGGCTTGGATAAATTCGTTAGCCAGGAAAATCTGCTCAGGATTTCCCGGAAAATTTTGTGTTTTCTTTCGAAAAAAATTTATATCTCCCGAATTAACAAAGTAAGGGCAACCAAATTTGGTACGCGGGTTTATGTCCTTATATGTAAGTTACCTACCAAAATTTAGCTCTGTATGTCAAAAGACAAAAAAGTTATAGGCATTTAAAGAAAAATAAATTGGGGTTTTCCTCAAAACGTCAAAGTTGCGACTTAAAACGTCAAAATCGGCAACATTTTGGCAAATAACTTGAAACTAATACGGGCTATGGAAATCAAATGTCTCAAGAAGGATGTTTTACAAACACTGAAGTCTTAGTTTCAACCGTCATTGTCCTTCATTTTACTAAAATGTTTCCAGAAAATTCATTTGAAATAGACGCTTTCCCTGATGCTGGGCAGTAGTTTTAGCTATAGAGTTTATCGTTTAATGGTATATAATTTTTGTCGAATTTTCGTAAAAAATCAATAAAGCTCAATATATCCGTTATTATACAAGATTTGAAAAAAATTTGTATATATTAATTATAGGGTGTCTTGAGCTACATCTTAAAAAAATATTTCTACAATCACAGGATGGCCCATAAGTCATTGGTGATACAAATTTTCTTTTTTTTTTTTAATCAAACACGCCTTATGTTATTGCATTTTCCATCGAAATATAATGCATGTTTGTAAGAAAAGAAATTCTGGATGCAGCAAGTGCGTTATGGTAGCGAACTTTGATCAAATGCTTCATATTTGAATAGCCCAATTTGCTATTAACCTGTAAGGTTGACCAAGAAACGAGTTTTTCCGGGAACACTTTAAGTCTACTTTTGGAAATCTTGGTACATTTTCACACAATAAAGTTATTTTTATGAAACATGGCACATTGCTTTTACTATATAGGTTATACTGGTAACCAAAATTTATGCCTGCTTTCTTAAAAAGAAAACACACATATTTGCAATAAAAACATTTTTATGAAAATTCACTACCATAACGCACTTGCTGCGTCCAGGGTTTTAAAATTGCTTTATTATGATCTTAAAGTAAAACTATCGAGTAAGGCCCCGAGAATAGATTTTTTTATGAAATCCAGGAGGAATCTTTTTGTACATGATGTCGTCCCCATCTTTAAAATTTTGATTCGTATTCTAATTAGTTCTCTGCAGTGTTTTAATTTTTGAGTTTTCAATACGACTTCGTACTATTTCGTAAATGATTTTCATCAACTCTTTGTGCTTAACGTTATACTCTTGGGTAATTATTACTTCCGTGTCATAGTTACACATTTCTGGTATATAACCAATTATTAATTCGAAAGGCGGTTTCAGTGTGTGGCATTGAATGCAAAGATGCAATACGGTATTAAGTCTATTGGTTTCATTTCTTTGATTTTTGCTTTGAATAATCGATAATGTTCGATTGTAGTACTATGAAATCGGTAGGGCCATTTGACATAGGGTTTTGCGGTGCCGTTGTATGTAGTTTTATTTGATAGGCTGTAAGTAGCTCTTTTACTACTAGATTGAGAACTCGGTACCTGCGTCGGCAGTGATTGTTTTACATGCACCATATTGTGAAAGATACTTAATTAAACTTTTTGAAAATTCTACTGCATTTTTGCTTTTAATAGGAAATGCTTGACCAAACTTGCTGAAGGGGTCTATTATTGTTAACAATATTGCTTGTTCAATTTGAAACGTACCTACGTGTAATATTTCTAAAGGTTTAATGATGTGAGAGTGTGTTCTAACCCAATTTGTACTGAATTCCTGTTATATTTACATGTCTGACATAAATCGCAATTTTGTACGTACTCTTTTATGGTTTTTTTAAGATTCGGAACCTAATATGTCTTTTTCATTCTTAAATGTGTTTCTTCAGCTCAGCTATGATTGCTTTTGCCTTCATGGTCCTGCATGAGTTTTTCTTTCAATTCGTGGTCGTTTATTTCTTCTCTCGTTTCCAAACATCTATAGAATTTGGGTGATTCTACATTATTAAAATTTTGATTTATTGCCGAACTCACTAACTCATAGTCCCGTTCATTTATGAAAACAGTGATTTTTTTTCTCTGCGGTAAACAATATCTTTCATGAAATTTTCTATTTGACTTGGTTCGTTTAAATTTATGGTGGTATAAATAAAATTTCTTCTGTCCTTCATAATCGAAAATATGTCCGGTGTTTCGGTGTTTTTGAAACTGTTAATTATTTCTTCTAGTATAGTAGGTATGTATACCTGGTGCCGAATATGAGTATAGTAGGTATACCTGGTGCCGAATATGAGTCTGCATTTGAATTTGCCGTATCACTATCTTCTATACTTATAATTTCCTCCTCGTCATCGACGTTATTTATGCTGGATGGGGTCTATATCCAGTTGATTTATTTCTACTCTAGAGAGTGCATCGGCTGTGCAATTTAATTTCCTTTTTAGTGAATTTTTATTTTAAAAAAAATCACTAATATCGAGGTATCGATGGTGAGACTTTGCAAACATTTTTTCAAATGAGCGCGAACTAGGACCCCTAGAACCCATATCCGGGGTCAGTTTCAATTTATATATATATATATATATATATATATATATATATATATATATATATATATATATATATATATATATATATATATATATATATATATATATATATATATATGTATGTATGTATATATATATGTATCCGTCTGATAACTCAAAAAATAATTGACCGATTTTGATGAAACTTAGCAAGTGCCTTTCTTTTATTAATGGCTTGGATGAGTTCGTTAGCCAGAAAAATCGGACGGGGTTTTCCGGGAAAATGTTGTTTTCTTTCGAAAAAAAAATTTTTTCTCCGAAAGTAACAAATCTGTTTTAATCTTTTTACTATATATGTTGCCTTGGGAGAGATCTTACTACGTACTAAAAATCAACTTTCTAAGTTTATGCAAAATTGCGTTATTCAAAGTTTCCATTTTCTTTCGAAAAATTTTTTTTCTCCGAAAATTACAAATATATTTAAATGAAATTTGGTGGATATCTTGCGTTAGGAAAGACCTTACTACACACCAAAATTAAACTAAGTTTATATAAAATTGAGTTATTCAAATTTGAAGCATTTAATAAAAAATCACTACCATAACGCACTTGCTGCGTCCCGAGATTTTTTTGTATTCTATTTTAAAATTATATTCTAATTTTAATCTCCATCTAAGCAATATTGAATTTGGCTGTTTTAAGGAAAATAGTCATTTTAATGGTTTATGGTGTGTGTAAATGGTAAATTGACGCCCATATAAATATGGTCTAAAATAATTGGTTGCCCACACTATAGCTAATAATTCTTTTTCTATGGTACTATATCTAGACACAGTTTCGTTTCAAGTCCTGCTTGCGCGTTCGCTATGGGGTGATCGGAATTTGACTCGCCTTGGCTCAATATGCCCGCGATCGCTACATTTGATGCGTTCGTTGTTATTATGACGTCTTTAGAAAGTTCGGAGGTATCAGCACTGGTGAATTCATCAGGGTATCTTTACACGAGTTAAAGACAGCAATGTATTCTTCGTCATCGATATTTCTTTTCGAATTCTTTTTTAAACATTTGGTTAGTGGTTTCCTGACATGCGCAAAGTTTTCTATGAATTTTCTATAATATCCAACTAGTCCTAAAAATGATTTGATTTCTTTGGTTGTTTTCGGTATTGGTAATTTCCTTATGGCATCTAGTTTTCGAGGGTTCGGTTTGATACCTTCTTGACTGACTACATGTCCCAAAAACTCCGCTTGCTTCTTTAAAAAGTCGCTTTTATCCAATTAAATTTTGAGGTTACTCTGTATAAATCTTTCGAATACTAATCCCAATTTTTCGATGTGCTCTACCTATTTTGTCCAGTATCTCATCAATTTTGGGAATTTGGTGCCTATCTGGTATGGTTTTTTCATTTAACTTCCTGTAGTCCACCACAATAGTCTATTTTTGCTTATTCGACTTTCAAGTTTTTTCGATATAACCTAAATAAATAAGTGAGCTATACGGACTGTGACTTTTCCTAATTGTTTATTGATCCCTTGATTTGGAAATGTAATATCTATACATCTATTACCTACATATAATTTGCGATTTTTAAAATAAGTAAGTGGCTTGGATGAGTTCGTTAGCCAGGAAAATCGGTGCAGGTTATCCGGGAAAATTTTGACTTCTTTCGAAAAAATTTGTATGCTAAAAACTTAAAAAGCTATGGTAACCAACTTTGGTAGATAGGTTTATGATATAATAATTAAACTATACACGAACATTTAGATTTTTATGTTACAAGAAAAAAAGTTAAAAACATATTTGGTACCAGATCATTTCTATGAAAATTGACTACCATAACGCGCTTGCTGAGTCGAGACTTTTATTAAGACCTTTTCTTTGCGATTTCATTTTAACAGAAAACGAGTAAATATATGATCAGTTTTACGTTTGTAGCGCTAAAAAGACTTGAGGCTAGAGTGGACAAAGCAATGGCTTAAACAGTTGACGATACCAGAAACCAGTATGCACTTATACATCCTACTCTACCAAGTTTCTTTCTTACATACAGTAATATCATGTTTCGAGATTTTACAGCACAAGGTTGAAATTAAATCACGGGTGATTCCCATACCATTGGCATGGGAATGGCATCACTAATTTTATTACATATCGTCAATACGTGTGTACGAAGTGTGGCGACGCCGAAAAAAATGTCAAATTTTTTTTCCCGCGTAAACGTAAAAAGCATCAAAACTTATAGAAAACATGATTTGGGAAGGACCATTTTTGTGTCTGTTGGTCTGTATGTCTGTCTGTGGCCACGATAACTTTAGACTGAATTGCGATTCGATCGTATTTAACTTTGATATACAGTTAGTAATCTAAGATCGAAACAGTCGAATGTGTTTCAATGACCGGAGAACTGACCACAATTAAATTAATTCTCTAATTAGCTGTTTACTTAAGCCTGTATTTATGATATAATATTTTCCTGGGGCAGCAAGTTGCCACCTCTAACTATAACGTAAACAATCAATTCATTAGCTTGCACCCGTGGTTCAGTGGTAAAATACTCGCGTAATACATGGGCGACCCGGGTTCGATTTTCGCCCGATGCATTTAACATTTTGTTTTGTTTCACTACTTTGAATATTTGGTACAAACAATGGGTCAGATTTCATACGTTTGGACCAAGGTCTCCTTTCTCCATAAAACGTCTGGATAACTTTGTAACCGTTGTGTGTAAAACTATAATTTTCAGCATACATTTTTTCATTGTTGATATTATAGTGAATTTAATTAAGAAAGTTCACTAATTGGGAATTTGTTTTTAAATAATTTTGTTGGAAACCCGGTTCGATTAGGTTGACTAAAACGAAATAGGCGATTAATAAGGAAAATACTTGCAACATTTATAATTTGGCAGATACACTTCTTTTCCAAATATAATTTAAGTTTTCTTCTGGAAAGCTTTTGTGACTTGAAATACGTAATTTCTAAGCAGACTTGTAGTAATTTCTAGAGAGACTTGCAGTAATTTTTAAAGAGGCTTGCAGTAGTTTTTAAAGACAATAATTTTTAAACTTGCAGTAATTTTTAAAGAGACTTACACTAATTTTTTAAAGAGGCTTGCAGTAATTTTTAAAGAGGCCTGCACATTTTTTTAAACATACTGGCAGTAATTTTTTAAAGAGACTGGTTTTTAAGTAGACTGGCAGTAATTTTTTAAGAGACTTGCAGTAATTTTTTAAGAGACTTGCAGTAATTTTTAAAGAGACTTGCATTATTTTTTAAAGAGATTTACAGTAATTTTTAAAGCGCGTACAGTACCTAGATATACCCAAATGTTAATTTACTAGCTGTAAAAGCTTCAAAATTGAGTTTTCGGCATTTAAAGTTTTATTCTTCAACGGAGCTAGAAGACAAGACTGAACTGTTTCGAGAAAATTATTCAAACGAGCGCATATTAGGACCTCTAAAACTGATATTCAAGGTGTGTTTAAATCTAAAGTATTAATTTTAGCATTATGCCGTAGTTGACTACAATTGTGATGAAAATTCACCACTATACGCACTTGCCGCGTCCCGAATCTTTTTTATATAGAGTATGTTTACACGTATAAGACAACTAAATGGCCAGAAGATTTATATAGTCGTAGAATTGTTCTGTTTGATACTTAATATATTTTCACAATACTAAAATAAAATGTTTAATTATTTAAACATGAACAGTTTTTTTGAATAGTAAAATGAGTCTTTCTTTGCACCCAGGTATTAACTCGCCCACCCTTGAATAACATCTTACGATAACTTAAACTAGTCTCAGACAAGATGGCCAGTAGACAGACAAGGTCAACATTGAAGAAACAAGACTCACCAACAAAAAAACAAAAGGAAGTTGATGATGGTCTAATCGAAGAAGGCTTCTCAGTTGTGGATAGCGACAACAAAGCCCAAAAGGAGGAAACTTCTAAACCGATGGGGGATTCAGGAAAAGAACAACCGGCTGTGGGGAAGCAACAGGAAATGGATACAACTGGTTCTGGAGAGCAAATGGAAGAAGAAAAAAAAGTCGATGAAGGAAATGGTAATGTCTTACAATTACAAAGTTTACAAATTGGTAAGGGTTTTTCAGACTCTGTTGCAGAGACGGCGGCTATTTCGGAAAACGCTGCGGATGAAGAAGGAAAATCCAAAGAAGAATCAAAAGACGATGGAGAACAACATGTAGAGAATGGAGAACCTGGTAATGAAACGGCGAAAGAAGATACTGACGAGAATAAGAAACAAGAAGATGAAGAGAAGCCTGCAGAAAATGGAAAAGAAAAGAAGCCAAGACATCCTATAGTTTGGGTCTCAAACATATCCCGTCACGTGAAAGCTACAGATCTGAAGAAACATTTTTCCAAGCATGGGAAAGTTGTTACTGCGAAAATAGTAACAAATGGAAGAAATTTATTTGGATATGTTTGCCTGGATTCGCTGGAAGCAGTGGATGTTTGTGTTAAGAACCTGCACGATTCTGAGTTTGAAGGTAGAAAGATTTGCGTGACAGTGGATAAACCCGTAAGAGATGATAAGAACTCGAAGAGGAAAGAGAAAGAGACCGACGTGGTCAAAGATCCGTTGACCACTAAATATGACGAGACTGAAAAGAAAGGCGACGAATCCAAAAGTGGCGAAAAGAAGAAAACTTCCTCCTCGACAGCGAGCTCTAAACGTAGAATCGATACTTCAAAAATGTCTGAGGACGAACTCCGGAAGGAAATTGCTTTATGCGAAAGAGAAATAGATAGGTTGAGGACTAGGCTAATAGAAGAACAGGCACGTTGCAGAGGGGAAGTGACGCGTTGCAGAAGATTGGAACGTGATCTTAGTGACGCAGAATTGAAGATACGTGACGATCGCAGAAGATATGAGCGTGAACGTGAAGAATGGACCAAGAAGACCAGGCTGGACGAGCTACGTTTAGACGCCGAACGTGTAATTATCGAAAGAGATCGGGAAGAGATGCGCAGAGCTAGAGAAGAATTTGAAAGGGATCTTCGTAGGTTCCTGGATGATCAACAGAGGGCGGCTGCCATGGAACGAGCACCAAGAGGTCCCGTGTCTCCGCCACCACCAAAGAGATTCCGCGGAGATGAACCGAGCGAAGCGAAGGGTGCCTGGATCAACGAAACAGCGATTGCTGGAGGTGGACAAAGAGATCAGTCCGGCCCACAGAGCAGGAATACTCCATATTTTCCAGGCAGTGGAGGAAGTCCATGGGCTGGTAATCAAGGACCTCAATGGCGCGCAAGCAACGCAAACAACTCAGGTGGTGGTCCCCAGACTTATTTCCGCAACGAACAAGGTTATGGTAGGTCAAGTGGCGGCGGATATGGCGGATCTGGTGATGGTGGTTTCAGGTCGGGTCCGTTTGAGACTTCAAACAGGAAGTTCTAAGGCGCACGCGCTTCGCATTGATACACTAGCTTTTAAGTCATTTAATGTGTCTTGTGTCCATAATTATTATTGCAAGATGTTTATTCCATCTTTTTTCATTTTTCACAGTAATTTGATAGTTTTAACATGTAGGGTGGATATATAATTTAGGTATCGTAACATTACAGGTATAGTAATTTTGATATTAGTTTCTTTTCAGTGAGGTTTTTGAAAACTCACCAGTTAGTGTGTAATGTAGTATAATACTTAAAGTGAATTTCTTGTTTTTCAATAAATGTTCGTAATATCATGGATGATTTAATTATTTATGTTCCTTTTTAAATAAATATTAAATACTTTTCTTCCCAATGCTCTTTCTCTTGTTGAAATGTTTTTTTGGGAAATTGATTTAAATGATTTATATAATTTTTTCAAACAAAAACAATTTAAACTTTTCAATGGTAAACAGTCTAAAATGAACCTAATACAGAAAATGAAACATTGCAAACGTAAAACTGGTATTTTATTTACTCAGTTTCTGTACTGTTACTATGAAATGGCAAAAAAAAGCGCTCCTAAATTATTTAATAAAAAGTCCGTACGCTGAAAATGCGTTATGATAGCGAATTTTCATAGGAATGGGTTTCCATTTAAAAGGTGGCAGTTAAATGGATGTGTAATAAAAGTTGAAAGAAATAATAAAAAGTGTGTGGTGAGAAAAGTAAATATAAATATATAAACATACATTTCACTATAGGCATGTCAGAAATTCTTAGGTTATTAAATAGCCAGATTAGAGTTAGATCAAGATTATACATTATAAATTGTGCCGGTTTTACAAATATACAGTTCGTGCGCAATCTGTCGAGAGTTGAGATAGAACTCTGAAAAAAAGAATACGCCAATAAAGTTATCAGATCAGAACTACCGAAACAATTAACCGCGGAGCGGGCGTTTCTTGAAATTTTCTGCGTTATTTTCAAAATATTTAAATGTATGTAAAATAGATTTTTTGGATTGAAACGTTTTTGTCTTGTACTGTAGAGTACAAATCATAAATGAACTAGAAGATAATATAATTATAAACACGCTGGTAAAAAAGGGAATAAATAAACATGTATTTAAGTAACCTTACAGCCCCTAATCTGAACGCCACGCCGCCAATGTCTTTTGTACAACCTCGGGTGTCGAATGCGGTTAATTCCAAGAAAGTAACGCCGGCGTAATTTTGGAATTCTGCCAACAAATATCACACCGTATTTTCACGATAAAAGTGAAATGACGCCCTAAAGGGAAGCATTGCAGCGTTGCCAGGTTATCAATACATTCCAAGTATGTCTGTATTTTGAAAGCACACCTTTTTAGTAGTTCTTATTAGTAAATTTGTATTTATTTGCGTTCCAATGTTTTTTGTGTTCAAAAAAGTGATTAAGAGACTGTGTAGACATTTATTTATCTTTTATAAGGTGCGTGTTTCAAAATATTTCATCCCGGTAATTTAAATTTTATAATAAATATATAAAATTGTGCAACTTTGGGGCATATTCTATGAAAAACAGTTGAAGTTGCTTGATTACATAGTTTTATTAAGTCTTTGTGTCATAAGGATACCAGGAAAGCCTCTGGCCTTGACGAGATCCCAGCAATTGTTCTCAAAAAATGCGCACCAGAACTTGCTCCTGTCCTGACTCGTCTGTTTCAGATATCTTATAATAAAGGCATATTCCCTAGTAACTGGAAAACTGCTCGAGTACAACCCATCCCCAAGAAAGGATCCAAAGCGCTTCCCAGCAACTACAGGCCCATTTCTCTCCTTTCTGTCGCCTCTAAAGTGATGGAAAAGTATATAAACACCGAATTACTAAAATTTCTTGAAAAACAGTCTAATCCACGACAGGCAGTATGGATTCCGTCAGCGCAGATCGACTGCCGACCTCCTTTCCTTTGTCACCCATTCTTAGAACAAGTCTATGGAACAACACGGTGAATCCCAGATTGTTGCTCTAGACATATGCAAAGCATTCGACCAGGTCTGGCACCCAGCGCTGCTTAATAAACTTCCGGCCTATGGCCTACAACCAAAACTCTGTACGTGGACAGCAAATTTCCTTTCCAACAGGAGCATATCTGTTGTTGTGGATGGCCATTCCTCTAAACTGTATCCAATTAATGCAGGAGTTCATCAAGGTTCAGCTTTAGCCCCTACTTTGTTTCTTCTCCACATCAATGATCTCCTCTCGAGCACATCCAACCCAGTTCACAGCTACGCGGACGACAGCACCCTCCATTCAAATATACAATATTCTAAGCCTGTCTCTTTAGCCCAATTAGATGAGGATCGCAGACTCATGGAGGGTTCTGTCTTCGTAGATCTCCAAAATATATTAGACTGGGGAAGTAGAAATCTTGTACAATTCAACCCCTCCAAAACTAAGTCTTGCTTTCTTTCTCACAAGAGATACACCAGCACTAGACCCATCACAATGAACAACCAAGTTATTCAAAGTAATGAGTCCTTTTCTCTTGTTGGCATTTCTGTGGATCGAAATCTTAATTGGCACCAACATGTCACATCAATTGCAGAAGCGGCTGCTAAGAAATTAGGTTTCCTCTTCCGGGCTCGCAAATACTTTTCACCAGCTAATCTCTATACCTTATATACTTCACAAATAAGGCCAAACCTCGAATACTGCTCCCACATCTGGGGTCCCGCTGTCGCTTCTACACTCGCTATCCTGGACTCCATTCAAAAGAGAGCTATACGTCTCATCGGTGACCCTACCCTCACCCAAAGGCTGCCATCCCTTGCCCACCGACGTGCCGTTGGTGACCTCTCTCTCTCTTTTATAGATATCTGCACGGGCACTGCTCAGAGGAGCTTTCCTCCATAGTTCCCACACCTGTTGCCCCCAACAGATCCACCAGGGGAACAGAGCGAATGCACCCTTTTACTGTCCAGGTCACCAGACATAGAACATCTTGTTATGCCCTCTCTTTTGTCCCGAGGACTTCCAAGTTGTGGAATTCCTTGCCGGCACATGTTTTTCCTTCTCCGAATCTCCAAACCTTCAAGTCCAGAATTAACAAGCTGCCTCTTTCCTCCTTGTCAACACCCACGGTACGATAGTATTTAGGCTGTAAGCCCTCGTGGTGTGTCTCTGAAATATTGTGATTTTCCAAAAGCCAATTATGTTGATCTACACGTCCCATATACCGGTTATAATTGGCTCCATTGGCTGAGGAAGAGCAACTCGCTCTTTTTTTCTTTGCTTCATCGAAGAGGATATGCTAATGTATCAAAATTTGTGGCAAGTGTTACACATTTATTGTCGTTTCACTTTACATTTCTGCATCACATTCCGTCAAATAGAAATAATCCTAGGCTTTCTCCAAGTTTTTAAATATTTTCTTTCTCATTATTATTGGTTTAGGATAAAATCTGAAACAAATATCGCATAATATAAGATCGTGCCTAAAATTGGCAAATAGTCATTGTAACGCCCAGCGCCATATTTATATGACATCAAGAATTACAAGTTCATAGACAGAAAATGAGCCACAACCAAACTGAATTTATATTTTCCATAGTAAACTTGACCTGATACCTTGCCAAAGTAACAAATAAAATGTACTTACCGCCTAGTTTTTACAAATTCACTAAGCCAAACACACTGCACACAAGAAGTTAAAACAGATTATGTTATTATCAAGAGGCGAGCTCTAATAACAAATTCGGGCAAATTAATGGAAGGTTGTTACTGTTCTGTATCCATTCTTAGTCGGGACTTTACTAAACTATAAAATGTATTATACAATATCAAATGAGTATTAATATCGTAAATGTAAACCATTGATCTTTTCACTATATGCTACATTTTCAGTTTGAAACTTTGATTGGGGCCGTTCATCAAGGTACAACTATAATGTATTTTAAAAATGGATCGAATCTCCCACTTAATTACAATCACATCATTTCTAATTTCATACCTCTGTCATTGTTACGTCGTGCGAGAGTGGGCTGGATTTACTTTACTTTCACTTTCGCGGATTGACACGGTGTTTGGTGTTGACAACGGTTTCGGGATTTTAGTGGCCGACATTTCGCGAACGCCACTTCGGATAGTTTGGTTCAGTGGCGGCTCGTACCCCTTTGGCTTGGGTAGGCGAGTGCCGCGAATTTTTTTAATTTTTTTATTTGAACAACACACCACGAGGGCTTACAGGCTAAATACTATATTACCTTGGGTGTCGACAAGGAGGAAAGAGGCAACTTGTTAATTCTGGACTTGGAGGTTCGGAGGAGAAGGAAAAACATGCGCCGGCAAGGAATTCCACAACTTGGAAGTCCTCGGGACAAAAGAGCGGGCATAACAAGATGTTCAATGTCTAGTGACCTGGACAGTAAAAGGGTGCATTCGATCTGTTCCCCTGGTAGATCTGTTGGGGGCAGCAGGTGGAGGAACTATGGAAGAAAGCTCCTCTTAGCACTGCCCGTGCAGATATCTATAAAAGAGAGAGAGAGAGAGAGAGAGGTCACCAACGGCACGTCGGTGGGCAAGGGATGGCAGCCTTTGGGTGAGGGTAGGGCCACCAATGAGACGTATAGCTCTCTTCTGCATGGAGTCCAGTATAGCGAGTGTAGAAGCGGCAGCAGCACCCCAGATGTGGGAGCAGTATTCGAGGTTTGGCCTTATTTGTGAAGTATATAAGGTATAGAGATTAGCTGATGAAAAGTATTTGCGAGCCCGGAAGAGGAAACCTAATTTCTTAGCAGCCGCTTCTGCAATTGATGTGACATGTTGATGCCAATTGAGATTTCGATCCAGAGAAATGCCAACAAGTGAAAAGGACTCATTACTTTGAATAACTTGGTTGTTCATTGTGATGGTTCTAGGGCTGGTGTATTTTTTATGAGAAAGAAAGCAAGACAGATTTGGTGGGGTTGAATTGTACAAGATTTCTACTTCCCCAATCTATTATTTTTTTGGAGATCCACGGAGACAGAACCCTCCATGTGTCTGCGGTCCTCATCTAGTTGGACCAAAGAGACAGGCTTAGAATATTGTATATTTGAGTGGAGGGTGCTGTCGTCCGCGTAACTGTGAACTGGATTGGATGTATAGAGAGGAGGTCATTGATGTGGAGAAGAAACAGAGTAGGGGCTAAAGCTGAACATTCAGGAACTCCTGCATTAATTGGATATAGTTTAGAGGAATGGTGAATGAATATAGTTTAGAGGAATTCTGAATTGCAAAGCATATTCTGCTTAAATAATTTATAAAAATAAGAAAATGTCTGCGCGTTTGTATTTAAATTGGTATTACTTCAATATAGTTAATTTACGCGACGTAAGCCTGCTCCTTCCCTCACAGCCTAACCATAACCCAACCTCGTTTGAAAATGTCAGTTACTTTTTATAAATTAAATATATACGTCTGTATTTTATTAATGAGAATTTATTTATTATATTATTCGCAAATTCATCTGAATCTTGATCTTGTAGAAAACAACTCTTTTTCTATCGAAAGAAGTGCAAGAGTTGATTAGCGGTCATTCTTCATCGAAATTCTGCTGTAAGTTTTAATACGCTTTAAACAAGACACATTTCTCTCAACTGAGGTACTTGTTGCTAGAATTGTCGCGATTAAAACAAATAGTTTATAAGCCTCGATAAATATTTTTCGAAAATCGTTAACCATGTTTTTTCATTGTATAAAGCAGTTTCTGATAATTTGCGTTTCTTGTGTGGTGGCTCAAGATTAGTGGTAATTTTTAGTCCCGCTTTTTCGAATAATTTATCAAAGGTTGACTCATTTCTCAAGGATTTGATACGATCCCTGGCCAAAAAGATTTGATTTTTCCAATAATTTATGTCTAATAACTTTTTTAAAAGTATATCAGATAATAAATCTGTAATGTAACAAATGCACGAGCCACGTATCTGTATTTCACAATTTTTGGCAAAAAGAGGTCATTTTCTCCGAATCCACTCCAGAGGCACAGTAATGAGGCGCCTGTACTTGTCGCCTAAGAGCTTAGCATATGTCTCGACTTTCTTCACGTCGTACATCAGTACTACTGATGCAGTAGAGAGAGAGAGAGAGAGAGCGAGATCTGATGTTTTCAAGATTCACATGAAATTTAGGCTACCTATTCTCCCCCCTATCACGGTCTCTTATTTAGACAGTGTTTTCTTATTATCATATAACCGGCGGCTCGGATCGTATCGGTACAAATTTCCATAGAGCTGCTAATAGAAGAAACCTTTATCACATTGCAACGAGAAAACTAGATAGGTATAATTATTTAGTATATTTAAATATATATTTTTTAATTTAAGTTTTCTAAGTCAAGGTAGGCGGCGCCTACCTTGCCTACCCTGACCAGCCGCCACTGGTTTGGTTTACTTGTTATGTCTATTGTTTGCTTCTGTGGTATGTACCAATCTACGCATGTCAGCTAACTATTCCGCCTTTGTCAGGCATTTGACTTTACCAACATAAGTCGTTCCAATTCATGTATTTCAGATTATACTTTTAATTTGGAAAAAAACTAAAAATGTGAATCAAATTATTTTACATTCACAAGGTTTATTGGCATAATTGCTAGCTACATGTAAAGTATCATTCCAGTTACTCTAATACTTTCAAAAATAAAGCGCATTCACACATTTTTTTGTGTATTTTTGGGTCAGAAAATCTCCGTTATAACTGATTTATGAAATGAAGATATGTGCCAAGTTTCGTTCAAATCAGTTGAGTTATCGTACGGATTTATATATATATATATATATATATATATATATATATATATATATATATATATATATATATATATATATATATATATATATATATATATATATATATATATATATATATATATATATATATATATATATATATATATATATATATATATATATAATATATATATATATTTAATATAAAAATTTGGACGGACCTTGGATATGGGTTCTAGAGGCCCTAAAGTTCCCGAAAGTCACCATTGTTACCTCTCTATTAGTGATTTTTCTTAATGAAAATTCACTAAAAATCTCTTCGTTAGTTCTTTGGATGAGTTCGTAGCCAACCCAATCAAGTTTTTTCACAAATAACTTTATATTTCCCAATTATTTGTTATTTTCTGCGATTTGAAATATTTTTATGGCATTTCGCTACCATAACGCAGTTGCTGCTACGAAATCTTTTAGCGAATTTTTTTCATTCTGTATATATATATATATATATATATATATATATATATATATATATATATATATATATATATATATATATATATATTCGACCGATAACTCAAAAAATAATGGACCGATCTTGATCAAATTTTGTGAGTACCTTCCTTTTGCAAGTGGCTTGGATAAGTTCGTTAGCCAGGAAATTCGACCAGGTTTTCCCGGAAAATGTTATGTTTTCTTTGTAAAAAAAAAATCATATCTCCGTAAATAACAAAGTAAGAGTACGCGTGTTTGTATTATAAAGAAGGGACTGTGTACCAAAATTTAGGTTACTAGCTTTAAAGACAAAGAAGTTATGGGCAGTTAAAGAAACAAATTTTGGAGTTTTCCTTTAAACGTCAAAATTGGCAATTTTAGGCAAAGAACGTGAAACAAATACCGATTGTGAAAAGAAAATGTTGCAAGAAGAGTGTTCCGCAAGCCCTTAAGTTTCAGATTCAACCGTGATTGCCCTTCATTTTACTAAAATATTTACAGAATATTCATTTCAAATATACCCTTTCTCTGATTCTTTGGCTGTCGCTTTAGTTAAGTTGATGCTTTCGCTGTAGGTTTAGTGAAGTTTATGACTTAACGGTCTATAGTTTTCTAACTAATATTTGTAGAACAAATTCGTTAAAGCATTTTTGCATTTTTTATCGAAACATGATGCGTTTGTAAGAAAAAAATCTGGACGCAGTAAGTGCGTTTTGGTAGCGAATTTGCGGTAAATTTACAGTTTAGCTCCCGAACGCTTTTCAAAAAACTGTTTTCAGAAACCTGCCTAGCGCCCCCCTGGATCCACAAACCCCAGGAAACATCTTGTTCACACTGTGCGGGGTAGACAGGGTTTAAGGGGGATCTGGCCTTAAGATGTGAAAAAAGCAGCCGTTTTATTCGCATTTTCTGCTCATATTTCCTTTTTACTTCCTACCCCGCCCAGCACCCCTATTCACTCCCAGTCCCGTAACTTCCTTGGGGGGTGTGAACAAGAAATTTTTCTTGTGGTTTGTGCATCCAGGTGGGGTCCTAGTAATGTTTTTGAAAACAATTTTTTGAAAAGCGTTCGGGAGCTAATCTGCAAATTTACCGACTTTTCATTCAATTCTTCAAATTTGAATAACTCAATTTGCTATTAACGTGAGCTTTGTTGGTTAGGAAACCAACATTTAAGTTTATTTTCGGAAATTTTTTGTATATTTTCAAACCATAAGTAATTTTGATCAAATATAGTACACTGTTTCTACTACATAGGCTATACCGGTAATCAGATTGATGCCTGCTTGAATTTTCTATTAAAAACATTTTTATGGAAATCCACTTCCATAACACACTTGCTGCATCCAGACTTTTGGAAAAATTTATATATTTTCAAACAATAAAGTTATTTCGATGAGATATGGTACATTGTTTCTACTATATAGGCAACCAAGTTTGATGCCTTCTTTCATGAAATAAATACATTTGCTATTAAAAATATTTTAAAGAAAATTCGCTACCATAACGCACTTGCTGCGTCCAGACTTTATATTTATATTTCGCAATGTAAAATAAAACAAAAAATTACCAGTAACCACCTAGTGATAGTTTGAAGAAAGCTGCACTTTTACAAATTTTTAAAGCATTTTATAAGGTTTACAGTTTACTAGTGCGATGGGTATAAAATAGTGCAGCAAACTGAACCATAACATCTACGTTGCTGTGATAACCTACTCTCATCAGAAAGACATTTTCATCAAATGAATTTAGGGTCCACGACTTGACCACAAAGATAATATTCATATTTCTGTACCCATAAACTTCTGATACGTTATTCACTCGAGTTTTAACCAACAAATGTTAATTTTCACCACACCACCCCTCATTTATCATCCCCTACCTCCTGAAACGATCTTACCCGAAAACAATTCCAAACTTTCCTTTGTCGGGTGCTAACTGGATTTTTTTTTAAATTTCAACAACACACCACGAGGGCTTACAGCCTAAATACTATCGTACGGTGTTGACAAGGAGGAAAGAGGCAACTTGTTAATTCTGGACTTGAAGGTTTGGAGGTTCGGAGGAGAAGGAAAAACATGTGCCGGCAAGCCGCTTAAGCCAATTAAGATTTCGATCCACAGAAATGCCAACAAGAGAAAAGGACTCATTACTTTGAATAACTTGGTTATCCATTGTGATGGGTCTAGGGCTGGTGTATCTCTTGTGAGAAAGAAAGCAAGACTTAGTTTTGGTGGGGTTGAATTGTACAAGATTTCTACTTCCCCAGTCTAATATTTTTTCGAGATCCACGGAGACAGAATCCTCCATGAGTCTGCGATCCTCATCTAATTGGGCTAAAGAGACAGGCTTAGAATATTGTATATTTGAATGGAGGGTGCTGTCGTCCGCGTAGCTGTGAACTGGGTTGGATGTGCTCGAGAGGAGGTCATTGATGTGGAGAAGAAACAAAGTAGGGGCTAAAGCTGAACCTTGAGGAACTCCTGCATTAATTGGATACAGATATGCTCCTGTTGGAGAGGAAATTTGCTGTCCACATACAGAGTTTTGGTGGTAGGCCATAGGACGGAAGTTTATTAAGCAGCGCTGCGTGCCAGACCTGGTCGAATGCTTTGGATATGTCTAGAGCAACAATCTGGGATTCACCGTGTTGTTCCATAGACTTGTTCCAAGAATGGCTGACAAAGGAAGGAGGTCGGCAGTTGATCTGCGCTGGCGGAATCCATACTGCCTGTCGTGGATTAGACTGTGTTTTTCAAGAAATTTTAGTAATACGGTGTTTATATACTTTTCCATCACTTTAGAGACGACTGAAAGGAGAGAAATGGGATACCAAACTTGAAGATTATATATCAATTCGTTTGAACGTTATTGCCCATACCAAAAAATTCGTTCCAGAATTAAGGTTTATATATGTTTTGAGACTTTACGCCGTGTTAACAATATATATATATATATATATATATATATATATATATATATATATATATATATATATATATATATATATATATATATATAGAAATTTCTATCAGCGATAGTCCACCCCCACACTTTCGACCCCCAATTTAATTTCAGCAGAGAATACCAGATGTTTAATGAAATTGAAAGTTTTTGAATGAAAAAAACCCTAGAATGTTATAGTACTTGAGTTTTAACGAAAAAATGTCAACTTGCACCAAACCATCCCCTATTCATCCGATATTCATCCACTACCATCCTGTAGCAATTTTACCCGAAAACAATCCGAACCGTTTGTTTGTTGGGTGCTAACTGTGCACCCAATTTGAAGACTATATCTCAGTTGGTTCTAAAATTATCGGGACTACAAACAGACAGACATACAGATCGACAGGCAAAAAATTTTCGTTTCCAAATCATGTTTTCTATGTGTTTTGACACTTTTTACGACTTTTACTATTTTTGTCGCCGATACAATACCTACACGTAATGACGATTTGGAAGTAATATAAACAGGAAATGAATAGTAACCACCCAGTAATAATTTGAGGAAAGCTGCACTTCTACTATTTTTTTTTAAATTTTATAGGGTTTACAGTTTACCAGTGCGGTGTGTAGAAAAAATAGAACTAAAACCTAAAAGAAAAGTAATAACCCGTATATCTTAGAGCAGTATATAATCCAAATACACCATACCTGTAAAACCCAAAGTGTTATATTATTAAAAAAGGTAAAAAAAGGAAAGATACTAATAGATTTTCCACCGTGAAACTCGCGTGTAAAAGAAATCACACCCTCCGAGATCATTTTACCGTTGACAAGAAGTTTCCTCTACTAACCCACTTCTCCCGTAGTGTCCTAACAAGTTTTCTCACTAATGCGACTACACACAAAGACAAGAGCAGCCGCAGCTGTAAAAGCAACAGTCTCCGCTGAAAAAGCGAAGTTTCCTCATCTCGCTCTGAAAAGCTTTCTCGTTCAAAAAGCCTCTTTAACCTTGAAACGGCTCGAAAGCACTCATGAAAAAGTGACGCTTAATCATCTAGCGTAAACCGGAAACGGTGCGGTGAATACGTCAAGACAAAACGGCATTACTCTGTTCGTCTCCTCGGGGATAATCCGATGTAATTGCGAGAGGGTCTTTATTAAAAGACGAAAAAAGGATTAGAGGCGAAATTAAGATACGGCGAGAAGATGGGAAAGAATAGAGGATCGTTTAAGGGTGAAGCCTGCGAAGAAAAAAATACCGCGTTTACGACATGGATAAAAGAGAGATAAAAATGAAAGTTGCTTTGAATGAAATATGTTGCTTTGACTTTATAATGTAAATTTATGATGTAAAAAATGTTATATTATAATGTGACATTAGACTTTTTTGACATACGGGAGTTAAATTTGAATATGAGGTTTTCGTATATGTAAAATTTTTATACTTTCCGTTTCTTTCAGTTCAATTTGATACGTTCTTTTTTTGTGTACTTCGTACGATGATGGATTCATTTGTCGCTATGAATGACCTGACATGATCTGGACTAGAAAGGACACCACTATAATAATAATAATAGTAAGATAGATAGATAGATACATAGATAGGCTTACTGATTACTTTATATATGTTTGCACGAAATAATAAGCGAGGAGAGTTTACAGACCTTACTATGTCATAAATTCAATTCAGCAATTTTTCTCAAAAAATGCGCACCAGAACTTGCTCATGTCCTGACTCGTTTGCTTCAGACATCTTACAATAGAGGCATATTCCCTAGTAACTGGAAAACTGCTAGAGTACAACCCCTCCCCAAGAAAGGATCCACAGCGCCTCCTAGCAATTAAATGCCTATTTCTCTCGTTTCAGTCGTCTCTAAAGTGATTTAAAAGTATACAAACATCGAATTACTAAAATTTCTTGAAAAACACAGTTCCACGACAGGCAGTATGGATTCCGTCAGCGCAGACCTGCCGACCTCCTTTCCTTTGTCACCCATTCTTGGAACAAGTCTACGAAACTACACGTTACATGCCAGGTTGTCGCTCTAGACATATCCAAAGCATTCGACCAGGTCTGGCACGCAGCGCTGCTTGATAAACTTTCGGCCTATGGCCTACCACCAAAACTCTGTACATGGACAGGAAATTTCCTCTCCAACCGGAGCATTTCTGTTGTCGAGGATGGCCATTCCTCTAAACTGTATCCAATTAATGCAGGAGTTCCTCAAGGTTCAGCTTTACCCCTTACTTTGTTTCTTCTCCACATCGATGACCTCCTCTCTAGCACATCCAACCCAGTTCACAGTTACGCGAACGACAGCACCCTCCCCTCAAATATACAATATTCTAAGCCTGTCTCTTTAGCCCAATTAGACGAGGATCGCAGACTCATGGAGGGTTCTGTCTCCGTGGATCTCCAAAAAATATTAAACTGGGGAAGTAGAAATCTTGTACAATTCAACCCCACCAAATCTCGATCTTGCTTTCTTCCTCATAAGAGATACACCAGCCCTAGACCCATCACAATGAACAACCAAGTTATTAAAAGTAATGAGTCCTTTTCACTTGTTGGCATTTCTGTGGATCGAAATCTCACTTGGCACCAACATGTCACATCAGTTGCAGAAGCGGCTGCTAAGAAATTGGGTTTCCTCTTCCGGACTCGCAGATACTTTTCACCAGCTAATCTCTATACCTTATACACTTCTCAAATAAGGCCAAACCTCGAAAACTGCTCCTACATCTGGGGTGCCGCTGTCGCTTATACACTTGCTATCTTGGACTCAATTCAGAAAAGCGCTATACGTCTCATCGGTGACCCTACCCCCACCCAAAGACTGTCGTCCCTTGCCCACAGACGTGCCGTTGGTGACCCCCCCTCTCTCAGATATCTGCACGGGCACTGCTCAGAGGAGCTTTCCTCCATAGTTCCCCCACCTGCTGCCCCCAACAGATCTACCAGGGGAACAGAGCGAATGCACCCTTTTACTGTCCAGGTCACCAGACATAGAACATCTTGTTAAGCACGCTCTTTTGTCCCGAGGACTTCCAACTTGTGGAATTCCTTGCCGGCACATGTTTTTTCCTTCTCCTTCGAACCTCCAAACCTTCAAGTCCAGAATTAACAAGTTGCCTCTTTCCTCCTTGTCAACACCCACGGTACGATAGTATTTAAGCTGTAAGCCCTCGTGGTGAGTTGTTAAAAAAAATATTGGACACTGTTGCAAACGTCTCAGAAGTTCGCAAAATGTTTGCTGGTTTGCCTGAAAAAGAAAAGAAAAAAATAATCACACTTCAAATTCCACTTCTCCCTATTTTGTATTCAAACTCAATACGCATGCCTGTAAGCAACTATCAAACTAGTATTGTCGGAATGACTTTTAATCCCCGAATATTTAACCGCAGAAATGAGTCTCTATAATCGTATTGCCAGGTGTCTCTTAACGCCGTCTTATTAGTATGCGATTAAAGTTACTCTTCACAATACCCTCCTATTAGTGAATTTTTATTTAAAAAAATTCACTAATAGAGAGGTATCGACGATGAGAATTTTTTCAAATGAGCGCGAACTAGGACCCCTAGAACCCATATCCGGGGTCAGTTTCGATTTATATATATATATATATATATATATATATATATATATATATATATATATATATATATATATATATATAATGTATGTATGTATGTAATGTATCCAACCGATAACCCAAAAAAATAATTAACCGATTTCGATAAAACTCGGCAAGTACCTTTCTTTTATTAATTGCTTGGACGAGTTCGTTAGCCAGGAAAATCCGACAAGGTTTTCCAGGAAAATTTTGAGTTTTCTTTCGAAAAAAATTTTTTCTTCGAAAATTACAAAGTTATTTTAATGAAATTTGAATGACATGTTGCCTAGCAAAATACTTTCCTACGAACCAAACTTCAACTTTCTAAGTTTATAAAAAATTGACATCCAAATTTTAAGTTTTATTTTGAAAAAAAAAATTGTCCGGAAATTACAAACTTATTTTAATAAAATTTGGCGAATACGTTGCCTTAGGAAAGACCTTACTACATACCAAAATTCAACTTTCTACGTTTATAGAAAATTTAGTTATTCAAATTTGAAGCATTTAATAAAAATTCACTACCATAACGCACTTGCTGCGTCTCGATCTTTTTTAACTTCTTTTTTGCAGTTAGTTAACATCTTTCCTCTAAACAAATTTACTAAATCATTACTCTTCATCTTACCCCCTCGTAAGTAAATGTCGCAGATGTTTTTACTCATCTATATTATAATTTTTTACGTATAATCTCCTCAGACTTAATTTATTCCATCTGGTATTTTATACACGGTTAAAATTTAATGCCTGAGCCAACTGACTTAATTCTCTTTAGAGATTAAACATTCAAAACATAAAAAAATAAATTCATTTCCCCTTTCTGATTTGCACAAATGTCACGCACCGAAGGCGATGTTGCTACTTCTAACAACAGATCCACAGTAACAGTGGAGCAATAATTTGACGCCCAGTGGAGTGATTTATATTTTTCGTGTAGCCTGATGATGCCGCTGAGTTGACACCAGCAACCCTGGCAGTGTTTCTGTCATACACTGTCGCCAGAGGCGCCGCAGTATTTTTTTCATAAGGGTGTATGGGTAGCGAAAGTGATGATTCTAGAAGACGAGTCAAACAGAAATAATGATGCTGGGTCAATTGGGGTAATTGTAAACGATTTCAACAATAGAGGCATATTCCCTAGTAACTGGAAAACTGCTCGAGTACAACCCGTCCCCAAGAAATGATCCAAAGCGCTTCATAGCAACTACAGGCCAGTTTCTCTCCTACCAGTCGTCTCTAAAGTGATGGAAAAGTATATAAATACCGAATTACTAAAATTTCTTGAAAAACACAGTCTAATCCACGACGGGCAATATAAATTCCGTCGGCGCAGATCAACTGCCGACCTCCTTTCCTTTGTCACCCATTCTGGGAGCAAGTCTATGGAACTACACGGTGAATCCCAGATTGTCGCTCTAGACATATCCAAAGCATTCGACCAGGCCTGGCACGCAGCGCTGCTTAATAAACTTCCGGCCTATGGCCTACCACCAAAACTCTGTACCTGGACAGCAAACTTCGTCTCCAACCGGAGCGTTTCTGTTGTCGTGGATGGCCATTCCTCTAAACTGTATCCAATTAATGCAGGAGTTCCTCAAGGTTCGGCTTTAGCCCCTACTTTGTTTCTTCTCCACATCAATGACCTCCTCTCTAGCACATCCAACCCAGTTCACAGTTACGCGGACGACAGCACCCTCCACACAAATATACAATATTCTAAGCCCGTCTCTTTAGCCCAATTAGATGAGGATCGCAGACTCATGGAGGGTTCTGTTTCCGCGGTTCTATCTCCGTGGATCTCCAAAAATATTAGACTGGGGAAGTAGAAATCTTGTACAATCCAACTCCACCAAATCACAGTCTTGCTTTCTTTCTCATAAAAGATACACCAGCCCTAGACCCATAACAATGAACAACCAAGTTATTCAAAGTAATGAGTCCTTTTCACTTGTTGGCATTTCTGTGGATCGAAATCTCAATTGACACCAACATGTCACGTCAATTGCAGAAGCGGCTGCTAAGATATTAGGTTTCCTCTTCCGGGCTTGCAAATACTTTTCACCAGCTAATCTCTATACCTTATATACTTCACAAATAAGACCAAACCTCGAATACTGCTCCTAGATCTGGGGTGCTGCTGCCGCTTCTACACTCGCTATTCTGGACTCCATTCAGAAGAGAACTACCCTCACCCAAAGGCTGCTATCCCTTGCCCACCGACGTGCCGCTGGTGACCTCTCTCTTTTATAGATATCTGCACGGGCACTGCTCAGGGGAGCTTTCTTCTATAGTTCCTCCACATGCTGCCTCCCAACAGATCTACCAGAGCAACAGAGCGAATGCACCCTTTTACTGTCCAGGTCACCAGACACAGAACATCTTGTTATGCCCGCTCTTTTGTCCCGAGGATTCCAATTTCTGGAATTCCTTGCCGGCACATGTTTTTCCTTCTCCCCCGAACCTCCAAACCTTCAAGTCCAGAATTAACAAGTTGCCTCTTTCTTCCTTGTCGACATCCACGGTACGATAGTATTTAGGCTGTAAGCCCTCGTGGTGTGTTCTTCAAATTAGAAAAATATTTAATTTCAAAATTTAGAATATTTTATGAGATTTGGAAGTGATTTTGCTTAGTACTTCACCCGTTAACTTCTAGACACAAACCGTCATTAGCAGTCTAACTTTTCACTTTTTTCATAATTTACATTTACCCCTATGTATTTACATTTGCCGGCTCAAAGGGGTAAATGTAAACATATTTGTCCTCAAATATTAGAATCACATTGGACTCATAAGGTCGAAACGAAAATAAATCGAAATCTGTACGAGTTTATGATTTTATTTAGAAGGGTATTTACATGTACCCCGAAAATAAATTTAAAAAATGTTTGGGACGCAGCAAATGCATTATAGTAGTGAATTTTCATAAGAATTATACACTATTAGTAAGTTATATTATTAAAACTAATTGTTTAAATTTAAACGGATCTGGAAGACCGGTTTTAGAGGTCCCAGTTAGCCAGGTTCACGAACCACTGCGTCGATTACAAACAAAATTGATAGACCAAACTGGAAAGAAGTCGATTTTTCCCACGTATAGAAAATTAACAAGAAGCCTTACATACTTTGTCCCTATAGTGGGGTAGAAATGGGCCAGGGCTGACAATCTTCTAAATTGTTAGTTGTATACAGTCTCTATTTTTTTAACACTTTGTGTTATTTGGAGCTGGCTTGACAACATACTACTTGGTTCCGCAACTAGGTGGCGGCACGTCCACCACTCACTGAGTATTTTAAGGCTGGCTATACTATAGCCGTATTACTTTTGGTGCATTTTTGCTACAATTAGTATGCCGTACTGAAGAGCTCTAATGAGAGAGAAACCGGTCTACGGTTCTAATTGTTGCGAGAATGCATCTAGTCTTGAAGGCCTCTTGTTAATTTTCTATACGTGGGAAAAATCCATTTCTTTCCAGTTTGGTCTATCAATTTTGTTTGTAATTGACGCAGTGGTTCGTGAACCTGGCTTTTATTCTTGTAGCCTTCATGTTTTGGGTTACAGATTATAATTTCTTTCGCTTGTGGCGCATCTATGAATTCTACTACCTTATTAATATTCCATTTTATATGACGCAAATTCCGTGTCACGATGCACTGTTCACATTGATTAAGTTTTTAACTTGATTTTATGTTATAAAATAATAGCACCACAGCAAGTGACGCTAGATGACTTCAACCTTTCAAAATAATTTGTCTTGCAAAGTGGCTAAAAATTTGAGCATACGAATCTATCTTGTAATGTTAAAATGCATGATTTCAGTCCATTGCTACAGTCTGCTTCAATTTATTAGACAGTTTTGTAGCTTTCCAACATTCAAAGAACATAAACTAAGACATCCGTTATGTCAACCTCTCCCACACACATTACACAACGCCTTATTAAACTTTTAGGAGCGTGTCGTAACTTTCAAATTTCTTTCAGTTAGGATAACTTAAATTTGTGTAAACAGAAACGCCTCAAAATTAATATATAAGAAGGTCTTTGAGTGTGCTATATATGTGAAAAATTCCATTCCACTCACTTTAATCATTTAAAGAATATAGCGTTTTCAAAAAGTTTTCCACGATTTTTCACCGGAAAAACTTAATGATTAACGAACTCGACCTTGGTTTTCGCCCAGACAAGATTTTTGCCAAGTTTGATTGAAATCAGTTTAGTATTTTTTGAGTTATCGCTCGGATATATATGAACATATAAAAATTTTACCGGACCTTGGTTTTGGGTTCTAGGGACCCAAATTCGCGCTCACCTGAAGAAAAATTTTCAAGAGCTTTTCATCGTGACCTCTCTATTAGCGAATTTTTCTTAAGGAAAATTCGCTAAAAATACCGACCTACGACAGTGTAGAACAATATTTTTTAGCTCACTTTTTGCAAAAATGTTTTTAATCACCTATCAGAAGCTCGGATAGATACACGGTGCTCTTAGACTTGCACCTCCCGACGTTTCGTGACGCCACTGATTTGCACGTAACACAGGTTCTCCACCCTCTAATAACATTGAAGTGGTACGTTCCCCGTAATACAAATGAACCGATTCAATCCCCTGGACCCCTCTATTATTACTACTTCATTTAATAAAAAGCTTATCATGAAAAATCCACCCTCAATGATCAGAGGGTAAATGAGAGGACGGAGTTTTTCAAAGTAGGTTTTCCTACCAATTTTCACTAACGACGATAATGTAAGGGTAGGCTGGAAGGGAAGTATGTTGAAATAAACTTGAATTCACCAATGAATTTGATTACTGCTGTCAGCTTGCATTACACTAAAGATTATACAAGGTGTTCGGTATTGTTATGCTTAAATTTTGGGAGCAATTCTAAAACAAACAAACAAAATTTCGGGACGCAACAAGTGCGTTATAATAGTGAATATTCATAAGAATTTAACACTATTACTATGGCATATTACTAAAAGTGATAGTTTTAAATTTAATGAGGAATTTGCACATTTTTTTATTCTTCTCTAATTCAATTCCCCACATTGTATAAAATCAATTGCCATATAAAATTTAAATTTTAAACTAATAATTTTCCTGTAAAAAAATATAGAAAATGAGAATATTTGTCTCTGCGCCAAAACGCTGCCGTAAACCAAGACGGCCTACTGTGACGTCACGATCCGGTATCGGCCAAACTAGTCTCGCTTACTCACACAGAGATCCTCATCTCACCATTAGTGTTTATGCGACTTACGTGTGCCGGATAGTTATTGTTATCAACCAATATTATTGTTAATATCTATATACTCGTATTAATTATTTTAAAAACTGTACAGTCTTATAGTATACCTACAGAAGTTGGATTTGTTCAAGGACAATCTGATAATTTACCAAAAATTTATGTACTAGCAATGTTGGCGTTTTTAGGAATTTCATGGGTGCTGAGCTAAAAGGAGTGAAAGCTGGGAGGTGTGTGTCTGATATGAACCTTATTTTATCCTGTAAATATCTTTGTTGGGTTTTATGTAGTAATTTCTTATAAAATATAATGTAAATAAAAGCGTAACCTCAAAATGTTCTCCATTCAAATAATCTACTACTTCCTGATTTTCTCATCCTTAGGCACATTAAAGAATAATTTGTTGGGGGTAGTTATTGTTGTGAAAGTACATTTGGGCACTATACAGCACTTATAATATTTATGTCAAGGCACTGTTATGTCTTTCGCATTCTCGTAATGTGATTCTGAATCTGCTGAAGTCATCACACAGTCACGCACTAAACTAGATTAAACACAACTTACTCTACCTTTGAACCTATATTATACACTAAACACCAAAACTACTTAAAATTATGATAAAACAGCTCAGAATTCGATGCAAACACAACGGTATTACGTAGATGTACCGGATCGTGACGTGACAAACCTCTTCACCAATCAGATCGTGTTTTCGCCCACCCTGTCTTTTTGCGTTATATTTGATATTTCAATAATTAATTACTAATTGGTGGCTTACTTTAAGGGGGGTTTACTTGTAGACATATATTTCTAGAGTATTTTGCTGTATTTTAAATACGTTTTTCATCAAAAGTAAATTTTATGCAACTTCCTCATTTAAAAACACGTCGAAGATCAGGTTTAGAGGTCCTAATACAAGCTTATTTGAAGAATTTATGTCTTTCTATTACCATAAAAAATATTCAAATCTTGTGTTCTAGCTCCTTTTAAGGAAAAAAAAACTTTGAATGCCCAAGGCGAAATTTTCTATGACGCTAGAAAATTAAAATTTGGTGAATCTAGGCACTCTCTTTTTAAAAGAAACTTGTATTGCAAATATCATCAAAGTTACAAAAGCTTATCAGAAGGAAACTTAATTCATATCTTGGATATGAATTAGTTATTTGAATAATGAATTGACTTGGGTCAATTCATTATTCAAATAACTTACCTACTTGAACAATTAATTAACGAATAATATTCTTATTCTTTGATTTACATACAATCATTTACTATTTAACCTCAAAACAGAACTGTCAAATCATAATAAATAAACAAAGCACGTTATTATTCTTTACTTTCCAATTTTAAAAGCAATATACAACCATTTACTCGACTTCAAAACAGAACTGTCAAGCCATAATAAATAAACAAAACACTCTATCCCATCTGGTTTTTACTTCAAGTAGCTGATATAAAACTTCCTTATTTTCTCCCACACGCCTGTGATATATGTATAATATAATAATAGAAATAAACTTTATTGATAACAGAATTACATACAATTCTATTTTAATGTCGTAAGGTGAATAGGATAGAAAAACAATAAAGTCGCCAAAAAGTATTAAACTTAAAACATGAATATAAATCAAAAATATCTACTCTACAAATAACATCCAAAAAAAGAAAAAAAAATCTCAGCATTCCTAACAATCAGTACCATAAAATGTAAACATTGGCACATTAATATGACTTCCTCTCTGTTTTCCCTTCTTTAACGTTTGTATATTCACTTGTGCCTGCCTAACCCCGCCCACTTTTACCCTCTTAGCCAGCATACACACATCCACCCAACTCTCCTGAAAACCGTCAAGTAGGAGGACTCCAGCAATAAAGCTAAGTAAACGATAACAGAAATTTATTCATTCATAATAAAAACCCTCAGCCTCAAGCTTGCCAATAAGTAATGAACAATCGTTTTAATTAGGCAGCATGTGGGATCAGCAAGAGCAGCTTCCAAACTTCCAACAGACTTGTAAGTCGTTTAATAAAGGCGTTCTTAGTATATATATATATATATATATATATATATATATATATATATATATATATATATATATATATATATATATCAATCAATCAATCAATCAATCAATCTACGCGTCGCAGGTGACTACTCTGTCTTTACCTGGCATCATACTTAAACCACTTAAGTTGCATCAATTCATGTGTTTCAGATTATATTTTTAATTTAGGAAAAGCTCAAAGTTTTGTGACCCAAATTACTTAAAATTCACAACAGAGGTTTATTCATTTCATTTCTAGCTACATGTTAAGTCTCAGTCCAGTTACTTTAATACTTTCAAAAATATAGCGTATTCGAAAATATTTTTGTGTATTTTTTTGGGGAAAAATATGCCGGTTATAGCTGATTGACGAACTCGTCCGCGATTGTAATGAAATGAAGGCCAGTGCCAAGTTTCATTCAAATCAATTGCGTATTTTTTGAGATCGCTCTGATATATATATATATATATATATATATATATATATATATATATATATATATATATATATATATATATATATATATATATATATATATATATATATATTAAAAAAGGAACTTGGATATGGGTTCTAGGCGCTCTAATTCGCGCTCATTTCATATGTTTCTGTAATGCCAGCAGGCATCAATTTGGTTACCGATATGAACTATGTAGTAGAAACAATATACCATATTTTATCAAAATAACTTATTGTTTAAAAATGTACAAACATTTTCCGAAAATAAACTTAAAATGTTCCCGAGAAAACTAGTTTCCTAGGTTAATAGCAAATTGAGTTATTAAAATTTGAGACATTGAATGAAAATTCGCTACCAAAACGCACTTACTGCCTCTCGATATATTTTTTTACAACCATGCAACATATTTCGATAAAAAATGGAAAAATGAAATAAGTGATGTTCAAAAAGATTTGTATGTATCACCAACGACTTACGTGTCTTCCTGTGATTATCAAAATAAGCTCAAAACACCCTATAATTAACGTATACAATTTTTTCTCGTATCTTGTATAATAACGATTATATTGAGCTCTACCGTAGAAATGCGCCACCCTGTATATACATATATGTAAACAGATAAAAACTGAAACTAAACCCGAATATGGCTTCTAGGGGGCCTAGTTTGCACTCATTTGAAGACATTATTTTAAAATTCAAATGTCGCGGTGTCCCCATTAACAAATTTTTTCTACGAAAATTAGCTAAAAATTATAGACCGTTAAACACTAAACTGAACTAAAAGTACTGCCAAAGCATCAGAGAAAGGGTCTATTTGAAATGAATTCCCTGGAAATATTTTAGTAAAATGAAGGAAATGACGGTTGAAGCTGAAACTTAAGGGTTTGTAGAACACTTCTTGCGACATTTTCTTGACATAACCCGTATTTCTTTCAGGTTCTTTGCCAAAATGTTGCCAATTTTGACGTATCAAATCGTGACTTTGACGTTTTCAGGAAAACGTCAGTTTTTTCTTTAAATGGCTATAACTTTTTGTCTTAACTCACAGACCTAAGTTTTGGGACATGGTTCACTCTTTATAATACAAACACGCGTACCAAATTTGGTTGCCCTTACTTTGTTATTTCAGAAGATATGCGTTTTTTCTGAAAGAAAGCACAAAAGACCTCTGCTGATTTTCGTGGCTAACGAACTTCTTCAAGCCACTTGCAAAAATAATGTATTTACCAAATCCGATCAAAATCGGCTCGTTATTTTTTGAGTTATCGGTTTGACATACATACACACCTCATAAAAATTGAAACTGACCCTGGATATGGGTTCTCGAAGGCCTAGTTCGCGCAAATTTGAAGAATTTTTTTCAAAACTCATAAGTGGGGATCTCCCCATTTGTGAATTTTTTAAAGAAAAGTCACTAAAAAACCCTTCAAAAAAATAAACAAAAGTGGTAGGTAAATCTTTATTTATTGACGAATGGATGATCGAACACCTAAAATATACACACCTTAGCATTGCTGAAAAGACAGCTTATCAGAACAATATGTCACATTGTAAATCCCCGACACAACGACGACAAATAAAAGCGTTTCTTCGACTTCTGTACTTGGCCGGCGATGGTGCTCGAACGGTTTATCTTTATTAGTGAATTTTCATTAAGAAAATGCACTAATAGAGAGGTATCGATGGTGAGACTTTCGGAAAATGTCTTCAAACTTCTTCTAGTTTGCACAAAATTTTATAGATAGAGCTGTGTACAATAAAGTACAATCAACTAACAATAATTGTGTAAACTGTCAGCCTTGGGCCATTTCTTTCGTAATACCGGTACAAAGTTTGCACCTAAAAGCGATAAATTTTAGCAAGGGAATGTATACTATAAATAATAAGTTTCGGGACGGAGCAAGTGCGTTATAGTAGTGAATTTTCATAAAAATTGTACACTATTAGTAAGATATATTATTAAAAGTAATTCTTTAAATTTAAATGAACCTTGGAGGTCAGTTTTAGAGTCCCAGTTAGCGATTATTTGAAAAAAAAATTATATCGAGCTAAAAGATTTAAATTTGGTCTTAGATATAATTTGTAAGTACTGCAAGTGCCTCTAAAAAATTGTGTTACAAATTTCATGAAAGCTACAAAAGTTTTTCAGAAAAAAAAATTTACAAAGGGAATGTACCTGTCAAATTATAAATATGACAGGTATTTTTCCTTACTAATTGCTTGAATCGTTTTGTTTTAGTCTACCCATACAGTTTTTGCAAACAATTAGCAAAAAAAAAAATTCGGGACGCAGCAAGTGCCTTATAGTAGTGAATTTTCATAAGAATTGTACACTATAAGCTAGATATACTATTAAAACTAATTCTTTAAATGTAAATGGACCTTTGAGATCGGTTTTAGAGTCCTAGTTAGCGATTATTTGAAAAAAAAAGTTTTATATGGAGCTACAAAATTAAAATTTGGTCTTAGATATAATATGTAAATACTGCAAGTGTCTTTAAAAAAATGTGTTACAAATTTAATTAAAGTTCCAAAAGTTTTAATTAATTATTTACAAAGGGAATGTACCTGTCAAATTATAAATATGGCAGGTATTTTTCCTTATTAATTGCTTGGATCGTTTTGTTTTAGTCAACCCATCCAGTTTTTGCAAACAATAAACAACCAAAAAGGTTTTTTAAAACAAATTTGTAGTTATCCGCGAAGCTCAGTATGTTATTTTTCTTTAATTTATTACCCACGTGAGTTTACATAGGCGTTACTATGGTTCAAGATTGAAGATGCTGGCTTAATGGGAAATTTATTGAGCTATCGGATAATAAATAAACTTAACTAAAAGTACCGCCAAAGCATCAGAGAGAAAATAACTAACCTGTTGCATATCAGCCCTTTTTGTAAAACTTCGATCTTTTATATCTGTGGACAAACATCACAAACACTGTTTAGTCCACCCACTGACATTAATAAAATCTTGAAGGAATAATTTGCACTTGTATATTAGAATTCCCAAATAACACAAATAATTTCTCAACTGAAATTGAAAACGACCTAATAATATACGATATAGGATAAACGTCAGTTACAGCGTGTAACTGACATGCGCAATCATATGAAATGTTCCGTTGCCAGGTAACGGCTCAGACATACTAGATCTCATATACCTATAAACCAGTTTTACCATTGTCAATAAAAATATAAATGTTTCAAATTTGAATAGCTCAATTCTCTGTAAACCTAGAAAGCTGCATTTTGGTACATAGTTAGGTCCTTCCCAAAGCAATATGTCCACCAAATTTCATCGAAATAGCTTTGTAATTTTGGGAGAAAGAAAACTCAAAATTTTCCCGGAAAACCTTGTCCGATTTTCCTGGCTAACGAACTCATCCAAGCTATTAATAAAAGAAAAGCACTTGCGGAGTTTCATCAAAATCGGTTAATTACTTTGTGAGTTATCGGTTGGATATATATATATATATATATATATATATATATATATATATATATATATATATATATATATATATAAACAAGAACCTCAGTGGTTCAGGGGTAAGAACGTGTGCCTCTGAACCGAAGGGTACTGGGTTCGATCCCAGGGTACTCCTTTCACGTTTTCAGTACAAACTGAAACATTAACATCAACCGAGGTTCTGGCATCTTATTTGAGCAAGTTGAATGGCTGCACGTTCCGCTCTTCGGAGGGGGCGTAAATCCGTCGGTACCGTGTCCATGCGATGTTGGGCACGTTAAAGATCCCGACCCTCCTTATAGAAAGGCAGGGGTTCGTCAAAATTTCCAGGATAGTGAGGTGAAACTGCTCACTGGCGTCGGTGATTGGCCATAGTCGCGGAAATAGGCCGACGTTAAAGAAACAAAACACACACACATATATAAACATACAAACACATAAAAATAGAAACTGACCCCGGACATGAAATTTTTTTTACAAAGTCTCACCATCGATACCTCTTTATTGGTGAATTTTTTTAAATAAAAATTCACTAAAATAGGGTCTCAGATACCCCTATCATACCGGTAAAATTAAGCTTTCCCATCCCACCGCTACCGGCGGCGGGGTTAAACTCTGAATTTGCTTTGTAAATTCATAGAAAACAGTTTACGAATAATACCTTTTTTTTTGTAATGCAAATTTTACAACGTAGTGCTTTTTTCGTTGTTGGTGAATTATCTGGGAAAAGAATTTCAATTAGAACAGTAAATTAAGCGCAGAAAACAAATTATATCTACACTTCCAGTTTCAAAGGGATTGGAAACACCGCATGAAAACACAATTTGCGGTGAAAAATAAGTTATAGAATGAAAGTATCCCATGCAAACCGTCGTTTTCAAGGGAGGCTCAGTTTCGCTTCATTTCTTGAAATAATATTTCCGATATACCAGGAAAGCGCCAAAAGTTTCCATCCTGGCTATATTCCAGGGATGATATAAATAAAACACGAGCTTGATTTTTCAACATCGTCTTCATCTGGTTATAGCAAATTTAGATCTGGAAATCGTTAGTTCAGTATCCTGTTTGCAAAATACTCAAAAGCAGCGTACTTTAAACTCATCATTGTTGTTGAATTTTGTGTCTCAACGTTTTTTCACCAATTTTGGAAATATATAGTAGTATGTTAAGTCTGTGCTGTAGAACGGGTGGCAACAACATTTCTGTTTCTAATTTCTGTTGTTATTGTCATTTTGAAATCATCAGCAAGTGAATGGAGAACGTTTTGAACATTTATTATAAGAAAGAGGGGTTTTTATTAAGTTTATTTTCGAAATTTGAATTTCAGGGTAACTGTTTAGTTTTAATATTCCAATATTAAATTTCCACCCTGTATTGAAAACTGTAATATTATACCATACATATGGGGTATCTCCGCATTCAGAGAAAAATGTGGTCCATCGAATTGTGATGAAAAAATATAGGGTTGCTATTTTAAAAAAATGGATAAAGTGGTCGGGGTAAAATGGTGCGAGTTTAATTTTTTAAACTATGATTATAAGATAATGTGCGACAAATTAAACTTCATGTGTTTCAGCGTTGTCCACAAAAACTATTTTTTTTGCTGAATAATGAATTTTATTCCATAAGTGTGTTTCACACTGTATTACTCGAGTTTTAACGAAAAATTGTAAATTTTCACCAAATCACCCCTCGGTTATCCCCTAACACATGAAGCGATCTTAAATTAGGGGTTGAATGTGTGGGGGTGAAATATTGTTGACAGAAATTTCAGTTTTTTTTTTTTGTTGCTAAAATGGCGTAAAAAGTCTAAAAACACATAGAAAACTTGATGCTGGAACGAAATGTTTTTTGACAGTCGGTCGGTCTGTCGGCATGTACGCCTGTCTGTTAATAGGCGCAATAACTTTCGAACGAATTGAGATATCATCTTCAAATTTGGTATCCAGTTAGCACCCGACAAAGGAACGCTTCGAATTGTTTTTGGGTAAGATCGCTTCAGGGGGTAGGGGATAAATAAGGGGTGATTTGGTGAAAATTGACATTTTTTCAATAAAACTCTAGTAATATAAAATTTCAAGAGTTTATGGGTACAGGAATACCAATATTTTCTTTGTGGTCAAGTCATGGGCCCTAAATTCATTCCATGAGAATGTCTAAAGGGGATAAATTATCACAGCTATGTGGAAGTTATGATTCAATTTGCAGCACTATTTTTTAACACACCTTGAAAAACTTACTCGCGAATAATCTACTTTTAATGAATTCAACCTCTTGAGGGATCGAAATTTGAAATATGTATATATTTTTAGAACTTCGCCAGCTTAGATCTTTTATTAAATCTTTTGGAATTAACGAACACATCACGTTTTGTGCTTCAACGTATGGAAACATTTTACCCTCCTAATTTATATTTATACATGTATGTCCGTACATCCCTAACGCGCGTGTGTGCATGAATAAATAATTAAATGAAAAAAAGAAGCAGACATCCCGTTTTTCATATCTGCAACGTGTGTGCCCTTTCAACCAACGAAAGAACATTACACACATGACGGTACATTCACAAATGGGCTTCACACTTTCCTCGACACGGCACGACAGTACACGCCACACACGAGCGGGCGTTAACACGATATGAATTAATTTTTTTTCTACTGGTGGCTTAACTTGTTGAAATCGGAGTTGTGTGCACGGTAGAGTGCCTACATTTGAATTGAGGATTGTTTTTTTTTGTTCTGTTTAAAGCCAATTTATTTCCGCGACTATGGCCAATCACCGACGCCAGGGAGCAGTTTCACACCACTATTCTAGAAATGACGCCGAGCTCTCGCCTTTCTGTATGGGGGATCTTTAACGTGCCCAACATCGCATAGATGGAGAAGGGTCACCATAGAGCATCCAACTTCGCTTTTTTTTCTTCGCGTGGTTTTCCATCTAAAAATAAAAGGCTAATTACGGATCGATATTGCACTTTTTCCATTTTATAGAGAGCTAACCAATGAATCCGTCTGAAATTTGGTGGTGTCGTTTGACAGATGACAGTATCCGACGCTAATGCCAATTTCCTTTAGAGGCGCCACCTGTCTTCGAAAATGGCTACATACTGATCGGCCTTCGTAAACAAAAATCTATGTCAATATGTATGCATAGGTCGTCGACGTACTGTTATCGATTTATGAAAAATATACCATATTTCAAGCGAATTTGAAATATCGATATGATCTTTGAATCATTATATTGATCTATCGAAAAATGTATAAAACAAAACAGCTGTCATGCTACGCCGATGACTTGTGCTGATTAACAAGTGCAAGCTGAAGTTTGCTTCAGGCTATTATGCTACAAAGGATGCATCTTCAGATGGAGATCACTACATTACCTGCGTTCGGTGATGTTCGTACTTGTCAGCACGATCGATCTCCACATGTTGAGCTGATGTTGATTTATGACCTAATGCGATCCCTTATTTCAGTAGCGACAATAGTAAAATTGGTTAGTTTACACAGTAAATAATAACACATGGATATTTGTTTCCTAGCTACTTGCTGATAGTGCACCGACGTTATTGTCTATTATTTTTGTCACAGACTATAATCACCAATTCGTTCTTATACATTATTTTGTCTGTATACACCAGACAGTTAACCTGCGAGACAGTAGTCGGATAAATCCCAGCCGGAAAGAATCCGAACATTCCCGATCGCATCATAGACTTACATAATACCAGGTGGGTTGCGGTTTAGTATTATAAGGGCGAGTCGAGAGGACATTTAAGGGGTATATGAAATTATACTTATTAACTGCAATGTAAGTTGATTATTTTTGGGGTAAATAGGCAATGCGACAATAAATGCTACAGCACATAGTTAACAGTGCCTTTCAAAAACGAGCTTTAGATGTGTTTCGTTTAATTAATGTACATATGGCCTGATTTTTTTTCTCCCTCAGGGCTCGTCCGCGTCTTTGCCGCCCAGATAGCATTGCAGCCTTTGGCTTACTGTGCATGCCCTTAGTCTTTCTACTCCACCCATTCCAAAATCACTGTGCCTTGAACTAGTCTACATAGTGATTGGTAGGGTGAAGTTTTATATTTCTCTGTTTTCGGTTTAGACTGGCCGTAGATCAGTTGTCTTTTGCGGTCCAGAGCTTTACACTCGCACAAGATGTGGTTGGGTGATTCCTCCCCCTCGCCGCAGAGTCTGCGTGCGAGGTCCCCCTCGAACCGCCCCATTTTATGCAGGTGTTTCTTGGCGGTCATGTGTCCGGTCAAGAGACCTGTTATGTTTCTGAGCTGTCCTCTGCTAAGATTTAGCAGCTCCACAGCTCTCTTTCAACTGGGTTCGTCAATTACTGACGTCCCATGTCTTGAGCACTGGACAGTCTGCCCAGTACACCCTCTCTTCGCGAGACTGTCAGTTTCTTCATTGCCTTTGACCCCCCGAGTGACCCGGCACCCAGATGAGGGTGACCTCATTCTGCCCAGCCAGGTCGCTCGTCTCGTCTCGGCACTCACTTACCAGCCTGGAGTTTACGTAGGGCCTTAAGGCCTGCATGGCTGGTTGTCTGTGGCTATGAGGGTCCGCTTGTTGGTGTAGCCCCTCCTTTTGTTCTCCCGCACACAGTGCAGGATGGCGTACATTTCGGCCTGAAAGACCGCTGCATGGACTCGGAGGGAAATACTATGACTTGCCCCCGGTCCTTTCGAATAAACACCTGCCCCCGTCCCACGCTCCCCGCCGGACCGCCCGTGAACCAGACGAGCGCCCCTCATGGTAAGCCCGGCGTCTCCTCCCGCCATGCCTCGCGGTCGGGGATTTCCACAGTAAAATTGTTTTCCCTGTAGATTCGCGGGCTCGTGAAGTCTGACCTAATTTCAAGCATGTGCTCCTTCGCGATTTCTTGAATTTTGCAGTGGCCGCTGAAGCCTGGGTTGATCTTCAGTCTACCATTGCAGGCTATTCTGTATAGTCCTTGCCTGGCCTCCCTCATGGTAACTAAGTGTGTGTGTGTGTGTGTGGGGGGGGGGGGGATTCTTGTAACACCTCCATGGAGGCTGTTGGGGTTGAAGTCATGGCCCCTGCGATGCCTAAGCAAGCCATCCTTTGGATCTTGCCTAGTTTTTGTTTGGCACTGGATTGTGTCACCTTAGACCACCAGACCAGTGTCGCGTATGTTAACGATGGTCCGACCACCCTTGTGTACAGCCAATGGGCCACACTAGGTCTTAGTCCCCACGTTTTTCCAGATAGCCGCCTAGTGACGGCTAGGGTCATAACTGCCTTACGCAGTATTTTTTTCAACCTGACCATTCCAGGTTAGCTTAGCGTTTAATACGACCCCAAGATGTTTTACCTCTCTGGCCATTGAGATGTTTCTACCGTATAGAGTGAGAGTTCTGTGGCTCTTCCACTTTCTCCTTCCCGTAAATGGTACGACGGTTGCTTTCTCAGGGCTCACCCCAAGCCCTTGGCCAACCGTCCACCCTTCCACCACTTTCAGTGCTGTCTGCATGCGCTCCCACACGACTGTGTAACCTTTTCCTCGGACTATGATGACAATGTCGTCCACATAGCCCTGTACCTCGTACCCCCTTCCCAAAAGCCTCGCTAGCAGGCCGTCCACGACTAGGCACCAGAGCAGGGGACCCGAACGCTCCCCTGCGGACACCCTGCCGCGACCCCCGCCAGCAGAGCCCTCCCGCGAGTGAGGTGAACACCACCCTGGATCACATATGGCCTGATACTATGATTGTAAAAGCGTAAATTAAAATTCTTCTAAAAGATTGTACATTTCTAGCTTGTTATATTTCTGCGAAACATTTCTGTTATCAAACTCTTGTCGGTGAAAGCTGACGTCAGAAGCAAACATTTTAACAGAGAGATTGTTTTTAAAAAGGAACTCGCCTGCAATAGGAGGTAACATTGTCTAGAAAAAATTCTTGTCGTTTGTGAAATCAGCCGTCAATTGCTTGGACGGAATTTTCACGTTACGGTGTCTGTAAAAACCAACTCGTCCGTTTGAGTAGGACGATTTTCAGGACTAACGAACTTATCAAAGTCATTTACAAAAGGAAGGTACGTGCCAAATTGTATAAAAATCGGCCCATTCTTTTTTGAGTTATCAATGTGATACACACACACAGATATATATATATATATATATATATATATATATATATATATATATATATATATATATATATATATATATATATATATAAATAAATTGTAACTGACCCCGGATATGGGTTCTAGGGGTCCTAGTTCGCGCTCATTTGCAAAAGTTTTTTCAAAATTCAAAAGTCGGGATCCTCCCCATTAGTGAATTTTTTCTACGAAAATTCACTAAAATAATAATAAAGATTTTATTTACATTTTAGGCAATTACTTTAGTATTTGTTGAAATAAGAAAACATTATCCAATAACTGTCTTAAAAACCAACAGAACTGAATTAGGTGTGGTACATATTAATTGGCTGTTGACAGATTAATAACAGCAGCTCGTTCGAAAAAAGTAGAGCAGAGAACGAACAATGAAATACGGTGCTGAAAATGCCCTCCACCTACAAGGATACATGCCTCCACTCTTTTTTTCATATTATCACGCACTCTGGAAAATCCCTGGCGTATTCCTTATTGTGTTACAGGAAGCCATAATACGATTTTTCAAATCTTCCATCGTGTTAACAGGAGCGCCGTAAAAGCAGCGGCATATCATACTTTTTATTCAAAGTATATAGGGTCACTTCAATGGGGGCGCCGCTAGTTAAATTTAAAAATTCGTTTTCCTGTCAGAGATATGCCTCTACACTTTATATGCTTTCATAAAAATATTCAATGGCTGTTCTGAGTGATACAAAGGACAATTAAAAAAATATATTTTTTTTCACTATATCTCAGACAGAAAGGGAAAAGGGACCTAAGATCATATGAATTTTTTTCTTTGAATCATCCATAGATTCACTCCCTTCAATATTAACATCTTTATATACAACACCATATATATATATATATATATATATATATATATATATATATATATATATATATATATATATATATATATATATATATATATATATATATATAGGGTGGCGCATTGAAAACGAAACATAACGATTTGCGTCCAGAGAATTTTTTTTAACAAACGCTGAAACACGTCAATTTTAATATTGAGGGGGACATGTTTTGACATAAAACTCAACTTTGTCACATCAACCCCTTAAGGGTGGTGATAACAACCCTTATATTTTAAATAGGGAACATGGATCGAGTATTACATCATTTGAAAGCTCTTTCTTTTCTGAATTCAGCACACTACATTTTTTGGAAGTTTTATCAACTCGTTTAAAAATTATTCACACTTGAAGATGGAAAAACGCATTTCACTCATTCCGATAAGACATGCGCCGATAGTCAATGTTTTGTTGGTTTGTAAACAAAAAATTGACTATCAGAACATTTCTTATCGGAATGAGAGAAATGCGGTTTATTATTTCACGTTTATCGGTCGGTTTGATACTTGATAGTACTACCGAAAATTAATTTCACAATGGTGTGCACGAATAGTTGATAACGGGAACTTTCTGTTCAATATCTGTTTTTCAGACGAGTGTACGTTTTTATTAAACTAGAGTCAATCGTCATAATTGTCGTTATTGGGCAGATAATAATCCAAGAAATTTTCACGAAGTCCACACTCAAACTCCACAGAAATTGAATGTCTGGACTGGCATTTTTGGAGACCGTTTAATCGAATCAATTAGTGTTTCAACAAGATGGAGCTCCTCCGCATTTTGCACAACGTGTTAGGGAGTTTCCAGAGCAATGAGTTGGGCGTAGAGGTGCTATTGAGTGGTCCCTTGGATCACCATATTTAACTCCTTTAGACTTCTTTCTATGGGGCCATTTAAAGAGTAGAATTTTCGCAACAGAACCGGAGTCTCTGGAAGAATTACGACGACGTCTTGTTGAAGAATGCCTAATAACTCCACAAATGCTCCAGAATGTCAGAGCTCGTGTTGAACAAAATTTGTACTTTTGTATGGAAGCTGGTGGTCAACAATGTGAACACTTACTTAACTGAATAAACATTTTTGAACGTTTGGTTTTTTTTTTGTTGTTTTTTTTTAACGAAAAATTGACTAATTAATGAATTTTTAATCACAATGAATGAGATACGTTCGTGCAACTTCAACTGTGAATAATTTTTAAACGAGTTGATAAAACTTCAAAAAAAAAGTTTGATGAATCCCGAAAAGCAAGAGCTTTCAAATGATGTATCACTCGACCCATGTTCCCTATTTAAAATATAAGGTTTGTTATCACCACCCTTAAGGGGTTGATGTGCCAAGTTGAGTTTTATGTCAAAACATGTCCCCCTCAATATTAAAATTGACGTGTTTCAGCGTTTCTTAAAAGAAAATTTCTCTGAACGCAAATCGGTCTTTTTCGTTTTCAATGCGTCGCCCTGTATGTATATGTATATCACACCGACAACTCAAGAAACAATGAGTTATACACAAGAACATAAAAAAATATTTTTTATCACTCTGTATCACAAACAGAAAGCGAAAAGGGACCTATGTTCATATAAACTTTTTTTCTAAAAATCATCCATAGATTCACTTCATTCAATATTGACATCTTATTATGACGCACCCTGTATATATAAATATATAAAAATTCACACTGACCCTGGATATGTGTTCTAGGGGGCATGGTTCGCGCTCATTAGTGAATTTTTTCAATAGCTGTACTTCATCCAGTGTCATAAGCTCATAACTTCCGATGTTTTCTTACACTAATATTACATAATTTTGTTTCCTAGTTTATGGAATAGAGGGCGATATATTAACCATCCACGTCTAGTGATGTGCTCCTTGGAGTTCACCAATTAAAATTATATTTCGTGACTGACTGTAATAATTTTTGCACCTAAAATTATTGTCTCTGTGGCTAAGAGATCGTTGTATGGTCATACCGTAAGCTATTTAGTTTACCGAAGGTGAACCTAAAACCCTGTCATCTTAAAAAAAAGTCACATCTTTCATACTCTGTCAGCAAGTGTCAGCTGTTCATCACATAAACGAACACCGTCGTAAATCCCATATTTTTTTTATCTATCCACTTTCTCTAAACGGCGAATGACTCCAAAAGTGTTTCGTAAAATCAATCCACGGATCTCACGTAGGCTTCTCAGGCATTTTCTTGAATGGAACTTAAATGTTTTGTTAGAGAAGGCCTAGGTTTCGTCGCTGTCATCCGTAATAACGTAGAATACGGAGGAAGCACACATCGACTTTATATAGTTCCACGCCAGGCGTGTGTTAAAATATACGGGGGTTGATTCGTTTTCGCTATTATGCTTCGAGATAAAGCAATAATCAAATGTTTGTTTTTGCGATCAATAGTAATTCGCTTAAAAAAGTAAGGGTGTTTTAAGGGCTCATCGTGTTATGGCGGATATTAAAAAAAATTGTAAGTTATATACACTTGTCGGCTGAAAATGCATGTAGTTGTTCTCAAATATTTTTCATTCATTTATTTATTGACCAACAGTAAGAAACCGATGGGGGTGTGGATAATACAAACGTAAAACTGAACAAAGATATATAAAAATGAAAATATTATGTAAATGTAAATTTAAAAAGTTCGGGACGCAGCAAGTGCGTTATGGTAGTGATTTTTATTAAATGCTTCAAATTTGAATAACTCAATTTTCTAGAAACTTAGGAAGTTTAGTTTTGGTAGGTAGTAAGGTCTTTTCTAAGGCAAGATCTCAACAAAATTTCATTAATAACTTTGTAATTTTCGGAGAATTTTTTTTTCAGAAGAACATTCAAAGTTTATATAACTCAATTTTCTATAAACTTAGAAAGTTGAATTTTGGTAAGTAGTAAGGCCTCTTCCAAGGCAACCTATCCGTTAAATTTCATTAAACCAGCTTTGTAATTTTCGGAGAAAACATTTTTTGTCGAAAGAAAACTCAAAATTTTCCCGAAAAACCCTGTCCGATTTTCCTGGCTAACAAACTCATCCAATCCATTAATAAAAGAAAGCCACTTGCCGAGTTTCATCGAAATCGGTTAATTATTTTCAAGAGGTAAAGGAGATATGTAAGGATACTCTAAGGCCTCAATCTGCCTACTCCTTAGAGCGAAGGACAAAGGTGGGTTGGGTTGTTGTAGCTCGATTACGGGGTCTCAATCTGCCTACTCCCCAAATCTCGCCGGAGATCGTCTGTGAGGTCTCAGTGTGTTCAACCCTAGGCCTCAGAGAGATCTGGCAGTTCGTTGCATGTCTCGTCTTATATATGTCGTTCCGTCTACCTGCTTCCTTATCAGTGAAAGTAGTGGGGTCACGGTAAATTAAGTAGGGGGCTTTGGTCACGGTACTTAGAGGATGAGTATGATTAAGAGGGTTACCGGCATTTGTTGAGACAGATAATGGTACAAGAAATTTGTCTGTGGATTTTTTTTTTGTGTGTTTGTAATAAACATATAATAGGTTTTCAAGTAGTCGGAAGGTGAAGACCATCATCTCTCTTATTTACACAATCGGGACGTTTTTCAATCTCGATTGCTTCGCGGATAATTCTCGTTTTGAAGTTGTAAACCGGTGATATTGTTTTGGCATTATCGAAGTCTATTTTGTGTCCTGTATGTTTGCCTCCATCGCACTCTGCAGTTCTCTTAGTTTAATTTCCGCGCCCCATTCATTGAAACTACTGATTTCCTCGTTCTTGGTAGACATATGCTCAGCTTCACGAAGTTCGATGAAATATTTAACGGCCGGTTAGTTAATCATTGGTTAATACAACCAATCAGAGCTTCAAAACATTTGGTTGTCATGGCAAAAACCCGATTCACAGCTTGTGATTGGTTGTCTGAAGTCGGGATTAATTAACCTGCCGTTAAATATTTAACCAAGAGCTTCGGTGGTTCAGTGGTAAGAACGTGTGCCTCTGAAACTAAGAGTACTGGATTCGATACCAGGGGTCTCCTTTCACTTTTTGAGTACATACTGTAACATTAACATCAACAGAGGTTGTGTTATGGTATTTGAGCAAGTCTGCACGTTCCGCCCTTCGGAGAAGGGATTATGTCGTCGGTCCCGTGTCAATGCGATGTTGGGCACATTAAAGATCGCTACCCTGTTTACAGAAAGGCGGGGGTTCTGCAAAGTTTCGAGCGACTTTAGCCCTGGCGTCGACCTATGAGATACCATCGAACTGTGGTAGGATAGCGACCACGCTATCCCACCACAGATTTATTTGTGTTTCCACGCGGTCCGCCTCTTGCATCTTCCTGCGGATGCTGCCGGCTGTCCCTCCATTTCTCCAGACCTGACCTGACCTGACGGTTCCAGCCCAGCCTGAAGGGTGGCGGTGTTTTTCACTGCCGTACCAACAGCGAACAATTCCGCCAAGTGCAACGGGTACCCGTTCTGGAGCTTTAGCTCTTTGCTTCCGATCGCCACGCTGTCCTCAGGATCCACCAGGTATATTCGAACTGCGACGACGGCACTCGACGCGTCTGTGTTTATGCACCGTCCTGTTGTTCTTCCGCTTCTTCTATTATCGCCCACGTTTTGCTCCGCTCCGCTGGGTGCATTCCTTGCCCGTTCGTCGGTTTTCCCTCAAAATTTGCCGCCGCCAAGTGTCATAAATTTGTCAACCAGGAGATTAAAGTAGTTCTTCGATCTCGTCCATTCAATATTGACACAATAGACAAACGATGGGTCGCCTACTACAATTTTTTACTTCGGATTAATTCGTCTACCAAGGTGCGATATAAATACACTGTAGCTGTTGCTTTAATTTTAGAATTAGCTCTGGTGACGCTGTCGTTGTCAGCGAAACGATCGCAAGGTCTTTAAAGTATGTGTTGTTGTGATTTGGGTTCTTCAAGTGTACTTTTAAAATGTGTAATTTGTTCTTATCAGTGCTTATCATGGGTTCCAATCTTCATTTAGTGTTATAGTGTGTAAATGACTGAAGATTGTATTGTATTTTATCAAACCATGTTGATCTGGTGATCGAAAGGTGGGATTACCTTGTATTTTGTTGCGTTATACTGTGTAAATCACAGAAGATAATCTATGTAGAGCGCCCATTTGTCAAGTCTGCCCCTCTGTTAATTGAAACGTGTGGTTTACATTGTATTTTGTTGCCTCATACTGTGTAAATGACACAAGATTGTTGAGGTAGAGCTCCCTTTTATAAAACCATGGTCTGACAGTGGGAAAGCGAGGATTACATGGTATTTTGTTGCGTCGTATTGTGCAAATAGAAGATTGTCGATGTAGAGTGTCCTTTTGTAAAACCATTCTGCTCTGATAATTGAACGGTCGGGATTACACGGTATGTTGTTGCGTCATCTTGTGTATGCCCTAGTAGCCCCCTTATTGGTCACTGAAAATATTTAGACCGTATGGCAATGGAAAACAGCAATAATTCAATTGACAAGCAAACAGATTGAAAAATATTGATGGGTAAAATCGACTACTCGAGGCGTAATAGCGATAACCTTGGTCTATTTTACCCGTAGCTTTAAGGAACTTGAACATCCATACGTAACTTATAACATGAAGAATTTTATCAGCTTTTTATGCAGACATGTGCAAAAAAGTAACAGTTTTCAGGTGCAGTAAAGTTATACTATGCCCATAGAAAATTGTTCCAAGCTAAGATGATGAGATTAACAAAAGCCGAAATTGAAAACACAGCAATCACTTCTTTGTTTGTCGCCAGACTGATGATCTTCTGTTTACAAGTTGGGTCAGGTGTTCAAAGGTGGTGCCACTCGCCTTAATTGGGATCTTCATATCTAACTAACTCCTACATTAGTTTTGTTTCTTCTTGGATACAAAAGATAACATCTTAGGTGTCGCACGCTGTATACATTTTCAGTATAATAAATTGAAAGGCAGGAGTTCGGCAAAATTTCCAGGATAGTGAGGTGAGGCTTTATACTTGGAAATCACCCACTGATAACACCAAACACATAGTTAGGAATCAAATTGATTACGTCTTAATTAATAAAAGGTACCGAAACTCCGTAATGTCGCCTAAGGGGTATCCTGGAGCAGATGCAGCAACAGATCATAATCCAGTAATAGTAAGGCTCAGAGTACGACTGAAAAAGCCAAAATCCAAACAAAACAAAAAACATCTACAAACCTTAAACTTTAAAAGCCCAATAATGAGAGAACAATTGACCAAGAATATTAACAACGAACTAAGTAAGATCAGAGCTGAACCGAATTAAGATCCAAACATAATATGGGATACCATCAAAACCACGATAAGGACTTCAACAAAAGAGTTATTGCAAACAAAGAATACTGTTCACAAACAAAAACCATGGATAACTGACGAAGTTTTAAAACTAATGGAAGAAAGAAGATCGCACAAAAACATAGACAACACTGCATATAACCATATACATAGTGAGATAAGAAAAAGAATACGTCAAGCCAAAGAAAAGTGGTACAGAGAAAAATGTGCGGAGTTAGAAGATTTGACAATGAAACACGATGATCTTAACCTCTATAAAAAATTAGGGAGATGCTGGTATAAAAAGGCAAAACCAAAGCAATGTTTTGCTGGACAGAGATGGCAAAATAATCCCAGACACTGCAGGGAAGCTGGCAAGATGGAAGGAGTATATCCAGGAACTATTCGACGATGACATACAACAAGAAATAGTAGAAGACACAGAAGGAGATTTGGGCCCAACAATAACAAAAGAAGAGGTAATGCACGCGGTAAAAATGGCAAAGTCTAATAAAGCCCCAGGACCCGACGAAATTCCAGCAGAAATAATTAAACTTATCACAGAAGGTCAAATGGGCAGATTGCTGGAACTATTTAACACAATATACAACACAGGAATCATTCCCTGCGAATGGCTTAGATCGACTTTCATTACATTACCAAAAAAAGGTTAATGCAAAAGAATGTAGCGACCACCGAACCATCAGTCTAATGAGTCACGCTCTCAAAATATTCCTAAAGATAATACACCAGAGAATTTTTGGGAAATTTGGCTTCAGCAATGCAATGGGAACAAGAGAAGCCTTGTTTGCCTTCAAAGTGTTGACTCAAAGATGCATGGACATCAGTCAGCCGATGAATGTCTGTTTCCTTGACTACAACAAAGCATTTGATAGAGTCCGCCACAACCACTTCATTCAGTTACTTAAAAGTAAAAATATAGACATGAAAGATATTAGAATAATAAATAATTTATACTACAGCCAGACGGCTAATATCAAGGTGGACAATGAACTCTCAGAAGAAGTAAAAATACAACGTGGTGTAAGGCAAGGATGTGTACTATCGCCGCTATTATTTAATCTTTACTCGGAAGAAATCATTCAGCGAGCGCTGGAAGAAACAACAATTGGAGTAAAAGTCAATGGAATACCCATTAACAATATCTGGTATGCAGACGACACCATACTCATTGCCGAAACAATAGAAGATTTACAGAGCTTAGTAGATCAAGTAGTGACGAGTAGCAAGGAGAGCGGACTTACCTTAAATATCAAAAAGACCAAATTTATGACCATTACAAAATCAGTTAAGCAACAGGAAAACCTATGGATCAACGGAGAACTAGTAGAGAAAGTCAGTAAGTACAGGTACCTGGGAACAACTGTTAATGAAAATAATGAGTACACTTAAGAAATTAAATCAAGAATTTGACAAGCCAGAACCACATTTAACAGAATGAGAAGCGTGTTATGAAGTAGATATCTTAACTTACAACTTAAAGTCAGAATATCGAGGTGCTACATTTTCTCGGTGTTGCTATATGGGATGGAATCATGGACGTTAAAGAAAGATATAAGTGATCGACTGGAGGCATTTGAGATGTGGTCATATAGAAGGATCTTGAGGATAAGTTGGGTAGACATGGTAACAAATAAGCAGGTACTGGGAAGAATGAGAAAAGAAAAAGAGATATTGAACACAATTAAAATAAGGAAGCTGCAATATCTGGGCCACGTGATGAGAGGAGAGAAATATGTATTGTAGTAGAATATTATGCAGGGAAAGATACGGGGAAAGAGAAGCAGAGGAAGAAAACGCATTTCCTGGTTAAATAACCTGAGAAAATGGTACAACTGTAGTTACGTTGAGTTGTTCAGAGCTGCAGCATCAAAAGTGAGAGTAGCCATGATGATAGCCAACCTTCCAAGAAGAGACGGCACTTTAAGAAGAAGAGGTGAAACTGCTCCCGGGCGTTGGTGATTGGCCATAGTCGCGGAAATAGGCCGACGTTAAAGAAACAAAACACACACACACACAGTATAATAAATTAATGACTTGTGGATGGTGTGGTGATGAGTAGTGTTTGATTTTAAATTCGTTTTTACATGTGGTGGGATACTTACCAGACTGGCATTGGCAGAGTTGACCAGACGCCAACAGTTGCATAGTTGTGTCAATGTATGCGTTCACCAGTCCCGAGGCAGCTGGAACTTAACTGTTTCCGATTTTTCAAAAGCCGAATGTCTTACAAACGTCACAAAATAGTGCATGAAGTCAACAGTGCGTTCATCAGTCTCCAACAGTTAAAATGTATCGGTAGTCAGCTGATGAGCGATGTAACTTAGATGTTGGCGCCTGGTGAACGCAGCCATTGTCATTTATTTACAATTTCCGTTGGTTCCTCAAAGCGTGTTTTCTGATTTAAAAAAATATCTATTTTTAAAGTTACGATGTTTTATTATGCACTGCAAACGCGATAAACCACCGACAACAAAGATCAGAAATGAAAGTAGGTACTTTACAAATCGAAAAATAATTTTCTTTACCAACTCCAATTTTAACAATGATTTACAAAACGCCGTTATAAATGCTTCGTAGCCTTATATTCTTAGACAACCCTTGTATCGCGTTGTATATTGTTCACCCCACATTTTGTGTACGTTATTCTAAATCCGGATCATAACCAATAGACATCTCGTTCTGCTCCGACTTGCCGGAAATCGTAAAGTGAACTTGTTCTTTGGGAAAACCGCGTCAATAGAAAGGTCTTGATGTTTTCCTTCGTCCCCACTTTCTTTCCCACTGTATCTATAGGTCTCCTTGGATTCCCTTCCTTTTATCTTGTAAAAGGAGTGATACGATGCATACCCGCTGGCACAGGATACATTATGCCCTTTGAGTAGGATACGTATTAAGTTATACCAGGCCGCGTTTGAAATGAGACCTGTCATCAAATAAATCAGTGTACTGAATTAGAAAATGTAGGAAATTAATGAAGAGGTTAGAACAAGCACAAGTCTTTGTTATATTATTTTGGTTGCAAGCTTTTCAAAGTTAAGGAAAATATGAAGTTTAAAAATTAATCAAGCTTGAAAACTAAAGAACATCTTAATACTGATGATTCTGGATTTTCGAAGCCGGCTTTGATTGGAGACCTGAATGGCTTCCATGCTGTTATGCCGTGTTCGACCTCGCGTTCGAAAGTGCGCTGCTAAACGTTTCGACAATCATAACTGTTGGGTTCCTCAGTATCTGGACTGAAACTGAACAGATAATGATCTGGTAACTCGTTAGTGAATTTTCATTAAGAACTTAACTGTTTCGCGCTCATTTGAAGCATTTTCCCGAAAGTCTCACCACCGATACCTCTCTATTACTGAATTTTCTTAATGAAAATTCACTAATAGAGAGGTAGCGATGGTGAGACTTTCGGATTTTTTTTATATATATGGATCCAACCGATAACTCAAAAAACACTTCACTGATTTGGACAAAATTTGGGAATTACCCTTATTTTGCTAATGGCTTGGATGAGTTCGTTCATCAAATCTTAACGGCCAATTTTTCTTAACAAAAACATTTTTAAAAACGCAATATCTCTCAAATTGTCTTAAGTGATTGAAACGAAAATCTACAACTTAAAGAACACAGGCAGACGTGGTTGTGTACCAATTTTCAAATCGTTTGATCCAAGGAAAATAAAGTTATTCGAAATTAATAATAAAATAATCATCGACATAACTTCAGATTCCGTAATGTAATATCTACAATGTTGGATAAAGGCAGATGACGTTATCTGTACTGCTATGCTATGTAAATAAATCGTAGATGAAAATCTAAACAATGGAAGTTGTTGCAAGATGTCAGCTTGGAGAGCATTGTGAGAGATACGACAGGGACGCCATCTCTGTGCAGGATCAGGTAGTATGTTGTCACGATAGCTCTAGTTTACACAAAATTTTATAGATAAAGCTGTGTACAACGTACAATCAACTAACAATTGTGTAAATTGTCAGCCTTGGACCATTTCTTTCCTAATACTGGGACAAAGTTTGCGTATAAAAGCGCTAAATTTTAGCATGCCAATGTATACTATAAATAAAAAATTTCGGGACGCAGCAAGTGCGTTATAGTAGTGAATTTTCATGAGAATTGTACACTATTAGTAAGATATATTATTACAACTAATTCTTTAAATTTAAATGGACCTTGTCTGGGTACTAGCTTAAAGAAAAATAACGTAATGAGCTTCGCGGATAACTACAAATTTGTTTTAAAAAACCTTTATGAAATCTTTATGAAATTAGTATGTCTCCAGATGTACTTGCCGGTGCTCGTCACAGGTTCCAGTATTCACATAGCGAATTCAAAGATCAATATATAACGTGAGCTTCGTTAAACAACGCGGCATTTTCATTTCAAGCCCATTATCCTTTAAATTAGATAAGAATTCATAAACTTGTCAGGCAGAAGATTAAGGCAGTTTGTTAACCTAGTCCGTCCAATAAAGACACAATAGACAAACGATGCCCCTCCGACTACAATTTTACTTTCGGTTTCTTTCGTCTGATTAAAAATGGTAGCTCCAATAAACACAAAATGTTATAATTAGAGATTGTGTACAATCAGCCAACAATTTTATAAATTGTCAGCCCTGGCCCTTTCTTCCCTGATACCGGGATGTATGTAAGGCTAGATACATCTCGCCATAATTATGGTGAAAATGTATCTAGCTTTACAATGCTCGCCGGTTTGTGGCCGTTGTAACAGGCAAGCATACCTGAATGCTTCATCATCTCCGAATGATTTAGATGAAGAGAACGAATTTGTACCCGAAATCTTTGAGGCCGTGGAGCCAAATATAACGGACAACGAAGATTACGATTAGATCCGTAAATTGCGTTTGAACAACCAGAATATGAAAACGATGGCGAGCAGGAGTAATATTTAGTAAAGTTACATATAAATGTATTATTTTGTAATTTATTAAATAAGCAAAAAACATTTTCCGCTTACAATGAATCAAAAATTAATAATAATGTAATATTAAATATTTCATCTCAGTCCCTCGCTGTTTATGTAAATGTACTAAAATATTTTCTAACAGATGTCTTATTTGTAAGTAAGATTTATAAAAAGTTCGGGACGCAGCAAGTGCGTTATGGTAGTAAATTTTTATTAAATGCTTCAAATTTGAATAAGTCACCTGTGTATAAACTTAGAAAGTTGAATTTTGGTATGTAGTAAGACCTTTCACAAGGAAACATATTCAACAAATTTCATTAAAATTTTCGGAGAAATAATTTTGTTTAAAAAAAAAATTTTACTAACTCAATTTTCTATAAAGTTAGAAAGTTCAATTTTGGTACGTAGTAAGGCCTTACCCAAGACAACATATCCAAAAAATTTCATTAAAATAGCTTTGTAATTTTTGTAGAAATTTTTTTTTTAAGAAAGAACACTCAAAATTTTCCGGGAAAACCTTTTCCGATTTTCCTGGGTAACGAACTTATCCAAGCCATTAATAAAAGAAAGGCACTTGCCGAGTTTCATGGAAATCGGTTAATTATTTTTTGAGTTGTCGGTTGGATACCTACATACATGCATATATATATATATATATATATATATATATATATATATATATATATATATATATATATATATATATATATATATATATATAATATATTAAAACTGACCCCGGACATGGGTTCTAGGGGTCCTAGTTCGCGCTCATTTGAATTTTTTTTTTGCAAAGTCTCACCATCGATACATCTCTATTAGTGAATTTTTTAAAATAAAAATTCACTAAAATCATTAATAGTTAAATAATTGAAATTTGTTAATAATTTTGATATTTGCCCTTGATAATTATCTTTTAAGGGCGTACGATGCACATGACGGTATATTTGACATTGCATTGACCTATATACGAATCGGACTGCCACTCTCCGCGCGATATCTCAAAAACAGTTGGTGATAAAAAATGTTAAGACCTAGATTGTAGAGAATTCTGTACTCTACAAATTTAATGATAACTTCAAAAACGATTTTGGTACGTAGTAAGGCCTTACCCAAGACAACATATCCAAAAAATTTCATTAAAATAGCTTTGTAATTTTTGTAGAAAATTTTTTTTAAAGAAAGAACACTCAAAATTTTCCGGGAAAACCATTTCCGATTTTCCTGGGTAACGAACGTATCCAAGCCATTAATAAAAGAAAGGCACTTGCCGAGTTTCATGGAAATCGGTTAATTATTTTTTGAGTTGTCGGTTGGATACCTACATACATGCATATATATATATATATATATATATATATATATATATATATATATATATATATATATATATATATATATATATATATAATATATTAAAACTGACCCCGGACATGGGTTCTAGGGGTCCGAGTTCGCGCTCATTTGAAATTTTTTTTTGCAAAGTCTCACCATCGATACATCTCTATTAGTGAATTTTTTAAAATAAAAATTCACTAAAATCATTAATAGTTAAATAATTGAAATTTGTTAATAATTTTGATATTTGCCCTTGATAATTATCTTTTAAGGGCGTACGATGCACATGACGGTATATTTGACATTGCATTGACCTATATACGAATCGGACTGCCACTCTCCGCGTGATATCTCAAAAACAGTTGGTGATAAAAAATGTTAAGACCTAGATTGTAGAGAATTCTGTACTCTACAAATTTAATGATAACTTCAAAAACGATTTGACGCATAGAAAACGAAATATTCGCAAAAACGTTCGGACCTTTGACGCGTACACGATATTATATGAGACTTTTAAGGGAGTGTTTAGAATGTCAAAATAAAGACCTGTGCAAATTTTCTTATTACCTACCTTTTATTCCGGGGTTTGGCCTTTTTTCGTCTTATTTGACTGCACTATAAGAATTCATCGTGCAATGCATGCTTTTTTGCATCTATTTATATTTACTTTTTCATCACAAACTTTTTATTATTATTTATTTCAACTTTTATTAATTATTTAATGAATAATTCTGTGGTTTAATTGAATCTCATTGTTATGAAAATTCACTACCATAACGCATTTGCTGTGTGTGTGGACATTTTATTTGTATCTAAAATATTATACTGAATTAAACCAGGAAATAAGTCTGGTTTTTACGTAAACAATGTGAAATTGGAAGTCTGGAGATACTTGTTATATTCTGGCCCAGGTTCACTTGGACAACCCTCGTACGTGTAACTAACAGAACATTTATGTTTGTGGGAGGCTGTGTATGGCCCGTTTGGGGAACGTGCCCTCAGGACTTCCCGTCATAGGGGATTGTTAGTGGTTGGAAAAAATGTAGACCGTATTAATGTTCTTTTTGTGGCGTCGTTAGGGTTACAGTTTTCTCCCTTTTCATTCACGCTTTATTTGAACAGCGAGCGTCAAGTGAAATATCTAGAGAATTGAAATTTAGCCTCTCTTAAACCTGGTGGGTTGTCATTACCTAATATTGATGTTGATTTTGTAGCGGTGACGTCTCACGCAGCTCTAAGTTAGGCTCTAAAATTGATGTTAATTTGATTTCTCAAATAGTAGTTAATTAGCGAATTTTCATTAAGAAAAAATCGCTAATAGAGAGGTCCCGATGAAAAGCCTTTGGGCGCGAATTTGGGTCCCTAGAACCCAAAACAAAGATCCGTTAAAATTTATTAATTTATATATATATATATATATATATATATATATATATATATATATATATATATATATATATATGTATGTATGTATGTATGTATGTATGTATGTATGTATGTATGTATGTATGTATGTATGTATGTATGTATGTATGTATGTATATATATATGTATGTATGTATGTATGTATGTATGTATGTATGTATGTATGTATGTATGTATGTATGTATGTATGTATGTATGTATGTATGTATGTATGTATGTATGTATGTATGTATGTATGTATGTAGGTACGTACGTACGTACGTACGTACGTATGTATGTATGTATGTATACTTTTAAGGGCCATTACGACCAAAAAACGAGGGCAATATTTTAAAGAAAATCACTCTGTACTAAAACTCGATATATTTCTCGGGGTCCCGAGCATCTTCTGGAGTTACAGTGCTCGGGACCCCGAGCGAAATACATAGAGTTTTAGTACAGCGTGACTTTCTTTAAAATATAGCCCTCGTTTTTTGGTAGTAATTGCCCTAAAAAGTATACAAATTTTAGCACGCTAACGTGTAACGTCTGTTACGCCTCCCTTCAATCATATATATATATATATATATATATATATATATATATATATATATATATATATATATATATATATATATATATATATACATACATATATACATATATATATATATATATATATATATATATATATATATATATATATATATATATATATATATATACATATATACATATATATATATATATATATATATATATATATACATACATATATATATATATATACATACATATATATATATATATACATATATATATATATATATATATATATATATATATATATATATATATATATATATATATAGTGCTGGGAAATGCAAAGGCCATATAAATTTCTATAAAAACAAAAATGAAAACCCTTACGGAAACTAGTATGATAAAGTTTCGATTATTGTTTTAATAATGTAGATTGTCAGATCTACAAAATTGGGGGGTCAGATTAGCAATGGGGGGTTATAGTAGTACCACTGGTCAGTAGTAAGTACAATACTTACGGTTTACACGTAATGCATATGGGTTCTCTGTAGATTGTATATATATCCACATCGTTCGACATATTTTACTTTACACTAAAACAGAAAACAAATTAATAACATTAATATACAAGCATATTCTCTATTATTGTTAGTCAGTGTTATTTGGATAAGCAATGAAAGATATAAAGCCATAATTTGTTAAAATGATCATTAATTAAATTTTTAAAATTTATAACTAGCAAATTTGGAAAGCATCTCAGTTTAAATGAATTTAAAAGAGCCAAACATCTATATGCAAATAATTAAACTCTTAAGCATGAAATACATACCAAAGAATTATGTTCTAAATCATTACCTAAAGGTAATGAACAAACACGTTGTATAATGTACTTAGATGTAAGTTTATTTTTTATTTATGTGAACAATGAACTGGAGCTTACCAAAGACAGTGTTTGTGTTGTGGAACCTTTTAAATCAAGATTGCAGCATATAAACTTCATTAATTTATAAATTTATTGTTGACTATGGTTATGTCTAAGAAGTAAGATTAGGCCAAATGTCATTTTTAAGAATAATGATGTTTAAACTTACCGGATGAACAGCTGTCAAAATATGTTTTAATTAATGTCAAGAAAGGATGCCTCGATATCAAACATTAGATGAATTTGAGCAACATTTCCGCTTTTGTTATAAATTGTTGTTGGTCGTAAAATAAATTCAGACGCCAGAATAGCGACATTCTTGCTTCCCATTTGAATATAAATATTTTAAAGTATATATTGTGTAAAGAAGATCCATTGTGTCACTAAAACAAACAGAAGAGGTTACATGAAGTTTTTAACGTAATAAATTACAAGATAAACAGTATATATATCAAGAATACCTACATTTAAGGATACCCACCACCATTAGCGAGGAACCAAGGTTTGAGATTTAATTATTTTTATCTAAATCAGCACAAGGAGGCAAATCACTTTATTTAAAAGAAAGTCTATTCTGTCAATCATACGTCAAGCAAAGGCATTTTTGGGAAAATAAGATTTAATGCATAAACAGAAATCTTAGTTTACATTTTTACCATAGTTCAAAGTTAAGAACTTAGAGGGAGTCAGGAGTGCAGGTCAGGGAGACATATTAGTTGTCACGAACATTTGAAAAGCAGTCGAAAATACTGTTAATAATATTAATCATTTAATTTTACTAGTAAGCTTGAGAATTATAACAACGGATCCGTTTAGATTTAAATTTCTAAAATTCTGTCCAATAAAAGTTGTTATAAAAATTTTCCAAAAACATAATTCTTTGAAACAAAAAAAAACATAATAAGATAAAAATAAGGTTAATTGCATATTTGCAGGCTATTTCTTTTCCCCTATTTAGCAGAACCTACCACTGAGATAAGTACATTAGATATTTTGATTACAATTTATTTGACATAATAATATAGTAGAAGGGTAGGCAACCCATATAACACTGAAGCTAGCTGGAAATGACAAAAATATATACATATACTAAAATTCAAACACCAGAGTCATAAACATTTTATTCAGATAAAAAATTTACATTATAAAATATACAGAGTCACCCACAAAACATTGTGTAACTGTTAATATAAAAATTTTCAATTTACATTTAAAATTATAATCAACAAAAGTAATATCCCTAAAATTATACCAATTTAAACAAAGAATACAAAAGCAACCAAAAAGGTTTACACACATCTAAAGGGTGATCATTTTCCTATAAATATCTATAACATAAATATCATTTTATAAATTAAATAAAAAAATTATACATTAAATTAATATAATATACATATAATAAATATAAGCTCATTGCCAGATTAATATATATATATATATATATATATATATATATATATATATATATATATATATATATATATATATATAGATGCATATATGTATATATGTATCCGAGCGATAACTCAAAAAATACTTAACTGATTTCAATCTTGTTTGGGCGAAAACCGAGGTCGAGCTCGTTAATCAGCCTTTATGCTCAAAATTTTTCCGGTGGAAAAATCGAGGAAACTTTTTGAAAACGCTATATCAAAGTATCAAAGTACCTGTAATGAGACTTTACATGTGGCTAGAAATAGTGCAAATAAACTTATGTTGTAAATTTTAAGAAATTTGGTATACAATATTTACGGTTTTTTTCCAAATTAAAAATAAAATCCCAAAGACATGAGTTGAAACGACTTAGTGGTTAAAGTCCAATGCCTGACAGACGGGGGAGTTAACTGCCACGCGTAGATTAATTCATACAACAGGTATAAACCATACATCTACGGTAACCAAACTAAATATATACCAGGCAGAAAACATACTACCCGAACCACCAATCGTGAAATCTCGTCCGCACTGATGGAAAATGACAGACGACATGAAATTAAAAATTTGCCAAGCGATTGTTATTTAACTAGGGGATTCAATCAACTATTAAAATACACTATATTTGTAGCTTTATTAACGGACCCAAATACAGTTTTAGCTCAGCATACATGTATTATGCTGTCGCATAATATAGCAGAAATTTAAACAAAATCAAGCCAAGTCCTTATAAAAATGATTCTAAAATAGTTTCTTTTTTCTTTAAACTTAAACATAAGACGTCATAAAGACCGAAACAGTCGTGGGACGTGTTTCAATGGTGATTCTACTAATTATGTAATTAATAATTGTTACGTATACTTTGAATATAATATCCCGGGCATGAAGCCGATCTAAAGTATTACGCAAATAATCACCGATAACTAAAAAAATAATGGACCGATTTTGACAAAATTTAGCATGTACCTTCTTTTTATAAGTGGCTTGGATAAGTTCGTTATCCAGAAAAATCGAACCAGGATTTCCGGGGAAATTTTGGGTTTTCTTACAGAAAAAAAAAGATCTCAAAAAATATAAAAACTATGGCAACCAAATTTGGTACGTAAGTTTACGATATTAAGGAAACTATATATCAGAATTTATATTTCTATGTTAAAAGAAAAAAAAGTTATAAAAAAAAATTGGTGTCAGATCATTTCTATAAAAATTCAATACCACAACGCACTTGCTGCGCCCATACTTCTTAATTTATTCATAGAGGATCCAATAAACAGACTAAAGAAAATACAGCTGGAATCAAAATAAATGGGCAGCAGTTCCATTGCATAAGGTTTTCAGAAGATAGCACTGATATAAACGAAAATGGTATTGTAAAGGAGGCTGGAAGGCATTTTAAAACGAAAACAAACAACCGGTTAGGTCTTTTACGTCATCGTCCTGCCTGATGACGTGCGAAACCGGTTGTAGAGAAGAAAACAAGCACTTGCGAAGCCAGAGAAGAAGTCTACATGCATATCTAAATATCAATTTATTAATGCATGTGTTAATTTTTCAAATGTTGAATGTGTCACTTTTCGCTTGCATATAATGGTAAAAGTTTTATAAGATTAGACCGGACTTCAAAATTCATAATGTAAATTTATTCTCCGTCCTGATAAGTATCGATAAGTTATTGTATAGGCAGATATATTGTTTGTCCCAAGTTCATCTAAAGGCATAGGTACAATATAATACGTAACTTCCCCATCAACCTCCGGTCTTCACCCTTCCACTTTCATAAGCTTCGTATATAAACAAAAGAGTAGACAAATGACAACGTCGCTTTTCTCAGGGAGCAAAACTATTACTACGTTTTTACAAAATCCAAGACGAATAAGGCGCCACCATCTGAGAAGTAGTTCAACTTAGTGAGGCTTTCGATAGAATAATACAGTTTTCAAGAAAATCCGTAGTTCAAGCAGCACATGTCAAGATAATATTTTTTATCTCTGTTCTTCGTCTACAGTATCCCACTCTTAAAGCTTCCTCGATTGAAAAGTTATATCTAGAGGATATATATATATATATATATATATATATATATATATATATATATATATATATATATATATATATATATATATATATATATATATATATATATATATATATATATATATATATATATATTTCAACAACACACCACGAGGGCTTACAGCCTATATACTATCGTACCGTGGGTGTCGACGAGGAGGAAAGAGGCAACTTGTTAATTCTGGACTTGAAGGTTTGGAGGTTCGGAGGAGAAGGAAATACATGTCCTGGCAAGGAATTCCAGAACTTGGAAGTCCTTGGGACAAAAGAGCGGGCATAACAAGATGTTCTATGTCTGGTGGCCTGGACAGTAAAAGGATGCATTCGCTCTGTTCCCATGGTAGATCTGTTGAGGGCAGCAGGTGGAGGAACTATGGAAGAAAGTTCCTCTGAGCAGTGCCCGTGCAGATATCTATGAATAAGAGAGAGAGAGAGGTCACCAACGGCACGTCGGTGGGCAAGGGATGGCAGCCTTTGCGTGAGGGTAGGGTCACCGATGAGACGTAGAAGCGGCAGCGGCACCCCATATGTGAGAGCAGTATTCGAGGTTTGGCCTTATTTGTGAAGTATATAAGGTATAGAGATTAGCTGGTGAAAGGTATTTGCGAGCCCGGAAGAGGAAACCTAATTCCTTAGCAGCCGCTTCTGCAATTGATGTGACATGTTGGTGCCAATTGAAATTTCGATCCACAGAAATGCCAACAAGTGAAAAGGACTAATTACTTTGAATAACTTCGTTGTTCATTGTGATGGATCTAGGGCTGGTGTATCTCTGATGAGATAGAAAGCAAGACTGATATTTGGTGGAGTTGAATTGTACAAGATTTCTACTTCCCTAGTCTAATATTTGTTGGAGATCCACAGAGACAGAACCCTTCATGAGTCTGCGATCCTCATCTAATTGGGCTAAAGAGACAGGCTTAGAATATTGTATATTTCAGAGGAGGGTGCTGTCGTCCGCGTAATTGTGAACTGGGTTGGATGTGCTAGAGAGGAGGTCATTGATGTGGAGAAGAAACAAAGTAGGGGCTAAAGCTGAACCTTGAGGGACTCCTGCATTAATTGGATACAGTTTAGAGGAATGGCCCTCCACGACAACAGAAATGCTTAGGTTGGGGAGGAAATTTGCTGTCCAGGTACACAGTTTTCGTGGCAGGCCATAGTCCGGAAGTTTATCAAGCAGCGCTGCGTGCTAGACCTGGTAGAATGCTTTGGATATGTCTAAAGCGACAATCTGGGATTCACCGTGTAGTTCCATAGGCTTGTTCCAAGAATGGGTGACAAAGGAAACGAGGTCGGCAGTTGATCTACGCTGATGGAATACATACTGCCTGTCGTGGATTAGACTGTTTTTCAAGAAATTTTCGTTATTCGGTGTTTATATACTTTTCCATTACTTTAGAGACGACTGAAAGGAGAGAAATAGGCCTGTAGTTGCTAGCAAGCGCTTTGGATCCTTACTTGGGGACGGGTTGTACTCGAGCAGTTTTCCAGTTACTAGGGAATATGCCTCTCTTGTAAGATGTCTGAAACAGATGAGTCAGGACAGGATTAAGTTCTGGTGCGCATTTTTTGAGAACAATTGCTGCGATCTCGTCAAGGCTAGAGGCTTTCCTGGTATTAAGAGAAAAGAGCATCTTTCGTACTTTTTTAGTTTTGAAAATGATATGTCATTTTATACGCGACATTGGAGACTGTTGGTGGTTGAACATTTAGGGGTGGGTTGAGAATAGATGGAGGAGGAGGATGCGTTGTCATGAGGTGTCCCAAGTGTAAAACCAGTGTGGCGTAAGTTTTTGCTGTTTATGTGACCACAACATTCATTTCAAACTCAATGTGACAGTTAATACCCTCTTCTGCCAGTTCAGCAATTGTATTGTTTAAATAAATATTACTGCATTCGCAAGTCGTTATGTCTTGAAGCTCCATCTTGTTGAATATAAACTTCATATCGTCGCATTTTTCACCATTTTTGGTAAATTCTCTTATCTATGAATTTATGGGATTTTTCAATAAATTAAAAGCCACACTTCTGCCAAATTACTGATATGGATCCACAATATATTACTAAATATAACAAGCTGTAAGATTCAATTTCTCGAGGTGTTGAGAATGCACTATGTCGAATCGCTCAGAGTTTTTTTATCTGATTGACAGTTGTGTTTGTAAAGTTTTCCATTAAGAAAAACTCTCCTGAGAAGCAAATGTTAAATAAGAGAAATACGAAAATGGTATCATCAGAACATGACAACTTTATACTTAAATAAAAAATATCTCAAGATTTATCGATCGAGTCGTGGTACTGTTAACCTATTTATTTTATTTTATGCCACCTGTCTTTCTTATGTCACGTCCGCGTCTCAAGCTGCTTTCTCCACTCTTCTGCTATGTAGACAGTTTTCCCTTTCAGTTTGACCCTTAGATATGCAGCACACGTTTGTGACAAGTTTATTTGAAACTTGTGCATGGTAGATATGGATTTGAAATAAGTACAGCGCTGTGAAAGAATTGAAATGTTAAATTGGGTGTTTTCGTATTTATAAAACTTTTTGAAAATATTTTTATTTTAATGGGTTTCTAAATTAATAAAATGATTCTTTTTAGTTAAAAGTATTCCAAAAAATAAAAGTCTGGACGCAGCGTTATAGTAGTGACTTTTCATAAAAAATGTTATTAAGAGCAAATATATCTTTTTTAATGAAAGCAGGCATCAACTTTGGTTACCATTATCACCTATATACAGTGCTTTCGAAAAGTACCGAATAAATTCATTATTTCTGAAATTGAGAGTTTTTCTAAAAAAATCCTCTCACACGTCGATGTTGGTTTAAACAAAGACAGTTTTTGACATACGACCCATATTTGTGACGTCATCGTTGTTGGAGATATGACGTCACCGACCATTTTTTTAAATGGCAACCCCCAATTTCGATGATTACATTAGAGTGGGTATGTAGGTTAGACAAAAAAAAATGAAGAAAAATGATTTCAAATTACAAAATACTAAATTTAATGATAATAAATATGCAAAAAATCAACCAAAGTAAATGTTCAAATTGTGCACTGTTAGCTGCCTGACAGTAACCAAGACGATTAATAAATTCTTTTTGAACATTGTCGATAACCTGAGGAGGTATACGATGTATCTCTTGACGAATTCTTGCTTTTAAATCTTCTAAATTCTCCGGTCTATTAACGTATACTTTGATTTTTAAGTATCCCCACAAGAAATAATCTAGGGGTGTCAAATCTGGCGATCTAGCTGGCCACCCAATTGGCCCCCGTCTCCCTATCAAGCGATTCGGGAACACTACATTTAAATAAGCACGGACAGGTGTTACATAATGGGAAGGTACACCATCGTGTTAAAATGTAATTTGTCGGAAGACCAGGTTCCTCTATATCTGGATATAAAATTATTAGTTCAGGAATAATGTTGTCGCGAAGAAAATCTAAATATTTTGCACCAGTAAAGTTCACGTCAAAGAATAGGGACCCATAATTCTTCCGTCGACTATGCCGCACCACACATTAACTTTATGAGGACGTTGAGTGTGATACTCCATCATCCATCGGGGATTCTCGGTAGCCCAATAACGGCAGTTTTGCCTATTGTAATGGCCGTTCAAAACAAACGTAGTCTCGTCAGAAAAAAAGTAGTTTTTTTTACGAAATTATTATCATTAGTGCATAGTGCATTTGCTCGCAGAATTGATTTCGCCGATCAAAGTCGTCTTCAGATAGCTCACGAACAAGGCATACCTTATAAGGACAATAGTTTGCTTTATTCATAATTTTTTGAACTGTGGACGCTGCCATATTGAAATCAGAAGCCAATTGGTTGTTAAGTGTTGAGTGATGATTTTCCTGTATTGCCAACAAAACATTTTGAAGGTCGACCGGATAGGAAGATCACGAACATGCCCAAAGTTACGTCATTTAGACTTAATATTGCTTACCATGCTTTGGCTAATGGGATGCCGGTCAGGATGAGTTTCATTGAACAATTCAACTACTTCTTTTTGGGTGCGCATCCTGTCTCCAAATCCGATCATGCAAATAATTTCAATTCGTTCTCGTTCAGTAAATTTAACCATTCTTTTATAAAATGACAAAAGTCACTACTCAATAAACACTTCAAACACACTGATTTTGCCAAACAAAAGATAAGAACTAAAGAGATAATCCAAAAACCCGAAAAATCTATTTACGGAAGTACGATTTCAAGTTTTTATCTGATAGCAATAAAAAAACATTCCAGGTCTCCTAGGCTACTATCAGGCAGCCATAATTTTTGACGATGTGTACGTAGAATGACACGCTCTTTCAAATGGCGTGGTCGAAATGGGGGGGGGGGGGTGTCATTAAAAAAATTGTCGTGACATCATATCTCGAACAACGATGGCGTCACAAATATGGGTCGTATGTCAAAAAGTGTCTTTGTTTAAAACAAAATCGACGCGTCAGAGGATTTTTTTTTCTCGAAAAACACTCAATTTCAGAAAGAATGAATTTATTCGTTAGTTTTCGAAAGCACTGCAGTAGAAACAATGTACCACATTTCAAAAGTGCAAAAATTTTCCGAAAATTAAACTTAAATGTTTCTGAAAAAAAAACTGGTCCGATTTTCCTGGACAACGAACTTTTTCAAGCTATTTACCTACCTTCCAAGATATAATTATTCACAAAATGCTTTTCGACACCAAAATGTTTTTCCATGAAAATTTGCAAAGAATTTTTTCACGAAAATCAGAAAACATTTTTTTAATGACTTTATAAGCTGCAGCTCAAGACACCCTATAATTAACGTATACAATTTTTTCTAGTGACGGTAATATTCAGCTGTACCGTATAAATGCGTCACCCTGTATATATCCAAACAGATATAAACTGCAACTAACACAGCATATGGGTTCTATGGGTCCTAGTTCACGCCCATTTGAAGAAACTTTTTCAAAATTCAAAAGTCGCGATCTCCTCATTAGTAAATTTTTTTAAAGAAAATTCACTAAAAAGTCTGGAGGCAGCAAGTGAATTATGGTAGCGAACTTTCATAAACATTTTTCAAATCTCGAAAAATCCCCAACCAATAAAAGTTAAAAGCAATTGTATTGTAATAATAATACAATAAGTATTATTATTAATAACGTGCCACGTTTATAACTTGGCAGATACATTCCTTTTCTGAATATGAATTAGGTTTTCTTTTTGAAAGCTTTCGTAACTTTAAAATGAAATTTGTAATACAAGTTTCTTTTAAAGAGACTTACAGTACTTAGATACATATACCAAATTGTAATTTTCTAGCTTCATAGAAAATTGAGTTTTGAGCATTTAAAGTTTTTTCTCAAAAGGAGCTAGAATAGAAAAATTACATATTTCTTAGTGAATTTTCTTAAAAAAAATAATAAAAAATTTTCTTAAAAAAAATTCACTAATGAGGAGATCCCGACTTTTGAATTTTGAAAAAATTTCTTCAAATGCCCGCGAACTAGGCCCCCTAGAACACATATCCGGGGTCAGTTTCAATTTTTATATGTTTATATATATATATATATATATATATATATATATATATATATATATATATATATATATATATATATATATATATATATATATATATATACGTATCACACCGATAACTCAAAAAATAATGGGCCGATTTTGACTAAATTTGGTGGAAAAATTTCTTTTGCAAATGGCTTGGATAAGTTCGTTAGCCAGGAAAATCTGCCCAGGTATTCCCGGAAAATCTGCCCAGGTTTTCCCGGAAAATTTTGTGTTTTCTTTCGAAAAAATTTATATCTCCGGAATTAACAAAGTAAGGGCAACCAAATTTGGTACGCTGGTTAATATCCTTATAGGTAAGCTACCTACCAAAATTTAGCTATGTAGGTCAAAAGACAAAAAAGTTATAGCCATTTAAAAAAAATTGGGGTTTTCCTCAAAACGTCAAAGTTGCGATTTAAAACGTCAAAATCGGCAACATTTAGGCAAAGAACTTGAATCTAATACGGGATATGGAAATCAAATGTCTTAAGAAGGATGTTTTACAAACTCTGAAGGCTTAGCTTCAACCGTCATTGTCCTTCATTTTACTAAAATGTTTCCAGAAAATTCATTTCAAATAGACCCTTTCTCTGATGCTTGGCAGTAGTCTTAGCTATAGAGTTTATCGTTTAATGGCATATAATTTTTGTCGAATTTTCGTAAAAAATCAATAAAGCTCAATATATCCGTTATTATACAAGAGGTGAAGAAAATTTGTATATATTAATTATAGGGTGTCTTGAGCTACATCTTAAAAAATATTTCTGCAATCACAGGATGGCCCATAAGTCGTTGGTGATACAAATTTTTATTTTTTATTTTTTTAATCAAACACGCCTTATGTTATTGCATTTTTGAATTTTCCATCGAAATATAAGAAAAGAAATTCGGGACGCAGAAAGTGCGTTATGGTAGCGAATTTTCATTAAATGCTTCAAATTTGAATAGCTCAATTTGCTATTAACCTATAAGGTTGACCAAGAAACGAGTTTTTCCGGGAACACTTTAAGTTTACCTTTGGAAATTTTTGTACATTTTCACACAATAAAGTTATTTTTATGGAACATGGCACATTGTTTTTACTATATAGGTTATACTGGTAACCAAAATTGATGCCTGCTTTCTTAAAAAGGAAACCCACATATTTGCAATTTAAAACATTTTAATGAAAATTCACTACCATAACGCATTTGCTGCGTCCAGAGTTTTTTTTATGATAATTGGGAGATATCGATGGTAACACTCTCGAAAAAGTTTCAAATGAGCTCGTATTACGACCATTAATACCGATCTTCGAGGTCTCTTTAAATTTAAAGTATTAATTTTAGTAATATGCCGTAATAGTAGTGTTTATTTCAACAGAACAAGGCAGTTAGCCAATTAGCCTGATAGTTTTTAACGTTAAAAATGCATTAGGTAACGCAGTCGATCTACTTATTAAACAGATCGGTTACAAGTGAGTCGTTAAAACGATGTGCATGCCGGTGGGTAAGGGGAAAAGAGGCTACCTTCTTTGTCATCGTCGATCCAAGGATAAGTTCGAGCTAGATTTGTTGCTTAGAGCACCAGTATTAAAATATTAAGTCGAAATTTCTATTTATTGACGTATTAGAAACACCCGGAACTTGCTCAAGCTGTACCATATATGAGATATGTCTGCTGTTTTTATTTATGGGACTTCTTTAAATAGTGATTTTATTTAAAAATAAAAGTTGGTAAATGTGTATTATCGCTTGTGTTTAGTTTGGAATGTATCGTAACCGGTACATCATAACGATTTTTGTCTACGAAAATTCGCTAAAATAATAAAGTTCCAAAAAGTTGTTGGAAATAACTTATATATATATATATATATATATATATATATATATATATATATATATATATATATATATATATATATATATATATATATATATATATTAAGCCTGTTTTACCAAAGGACTAGCTGCAAATCTTTATTATTTCGTACCAAAGAAACTAGTTTTTTACGGTCTTTAGAATGTTCAGAAAAGTCCGCAAACACTAAGTGCGTTATGGTAGCGAATTTGCATAAAAATCTTACAGATTCTCGCAATTCGTAATCAAAATTTTCTTTTAGTACACAATAAAGTACATATAAAAGCAGCGCGTGTATCAAATTTCATCTAAGCAACTGTATTATTTTCAGAGATACTGTAAAACTGGTCTGATTAGGCTGGTTAGCGAATTTATTGCAGCTAAGTAATGACCATGTCTGTCGTTTAACTTCAGGTCAGCTAAATTAAATAACGTCGGTAGACATCCGTGGTGATGCTAATACATATTTTTTCAGATATGATGAAAGTTAATAAAATAAAGAGCTGCTGGTGGCTGTTAATTTAACATGAATCTCTGATGAGACATGTTAAAAACGAAATTACAATGCTTATTATAAATCTCTTGTAAAACAAACCTCTTACGTAAGTTTATGTGTTCTCGAATCTGGCAACATAAGGTCTTCGTGCCTGATAGCGAGACCTAACGTCTACTAATTGTTTTAATTAAGAAACCAACCGAGATTAGTTTGTCGGTGAATCCCCCAACGTTGTAATTTTACCCACACCTAAGAGGATTACATTGAAAACCTAATATTAGACGCCCCGTTAGGAGTCATTGGTCTGCGAATGATGTTGTAATACCTGAAAGAAGAGTAATATGATGACAGTTCATTTATGTACAGTTGTTAGCGTTTTAGTGAATTTTCGTAGAAAAGAAACGCTAACGTATTTAGACCATTTGTTAAAAATGAATAACATAGATGAAGAGGTCTGCAAAGGATACATACATTTAAAAGTTATTTGCATGAATTAGAATATTTTTCAGTTTAATAATGAATTTTTTGAACAAACCCATGGTACAGCAATCAAATAGAGACACTTTAGGGTTTGATATCAATAGAAGGGAAACTGGAAACCACTACTGAGTTATATTTGGATTGACCATAATTTTCCACAAAAAAAACCCAGCTAGTTTGAATTATCTGGTTTATAGATTAATACAGTTTTCCTTAAATAAAGAAAGATGCAACATAGAACTTGAATATATTAAAAATGGTTACTCTGTCTGCCTGGTGGAAAAATTAGTCAATAAACATAAAACAAAGAAAATGCTAGCGGAATCTACGACTTTCAGAAAAGATAAAAAATGCGCTAAAACGGACAAAACCGTTGTCTGCTTACTACTTGAACCGCGAAGGTTAAAGATAAAACCACAGAAGTGCCGGTAATAACTGAGATATGGCACTGTTGAGAAATCATATATTGCTCAGCATATTTGGGATAATAATCATCATGTAGATGAAGAAAATCGCTAGATAAGAAAAAATGCCAGGCAGTCGCGACAGTTAGGTGCTTACGAAAGTGTATGTGTATATATATATATATATATATATATATATATATATATATATATATATATATATATATATATATATATATATATATATATATATATCGTTAGAAATTCCATTTCATTCCTCTAAACTGTATCTAATTAATGCAGGAGTTCCTCAAGGTTCAGCTTTTGCCCCTACTTTGTTTCTTCTCCACATCAATGACCTGCTCTCTAGCACATCCAACCCAGTTCACAGTTACGCGGACGACAGCACTCTTCACTCAAATATACAATATTCTAAGCCTGTCTCTCTAGCCCAATTAGATGAGGATCGCAAACTCATGAAGGGTTCTGTCTCCGTGGATCTCCAAAAAATATTAGACTGGGGAAGTAGAAATCTTGTACAATTCAACCCCACCAATCTCAGTCGTGCTTTCTTTCTCATAAAGAGATACACCAGCCCTAGACCCATCACAATGAACATCCAAGTTATTCAAAGTAATGAGTCCTTTTCACTTGTTGGCATTTCTGTGGATCGAAATCTCAGTTGGCACCAACACGTCACATCAATTGCAGAAGCGGCTGCTAAGAAATTGGGTTTCCTCTTTGGGGCTCGCAAATACTTTTCACCAGCTAATCTCTATACCTTATATACTTCACAAATAAGGCCAAACCTCGAATACTGCTCCCACATCTGGGGTGCTGCTGCTGCTTCTATGCTCGCTATCCTGGAGCCCATTCAGAATAGAGCTATACGTCTAATCTGTGACCCTACCCGCACCCAAAGGCTGCCATCCCTTGCCCACCGACGTACCGTTGGTGACCTCTCTCTCTCTCTTTTATAGATATCTGCACGGGCACTGCTGAGAGGAGCTTTCTTCCATAGTTCATCCACCTGTTGCCCCCAACAGATCTACCAGGAGAACAGAGCGAATGCACCCTTTTACTGTCCAGGTCACCAGACATAGAACATCTTGTTATGCCCGCTCTTTTGTCCCGAGGACTTCCAAGTTGTAGAATTCCTTGCCGGCACATGTTTTTCCTTCTCCTCCGAACCTTCAAGTCCAGAATTAACAAGTTGCCTCTTTCCTCCTTGTCGACACCCACGGTACGATATTATTTAGGCTGTAAGCCCTCGTGTGCCGTTGAAAAAAAAAAATGAACAAAAATGTTACGATGGGTAGAGTAGGTCCGGTTCTGTGTAGTCCGTTGTTCGAACTGTTATCTTAATAATCGAGGTGTCCTTCTTAGAAGGAATATTTGATAAGGAGGCACAGTTTTACAAAAGCAGGTAGGCAATTTTAATTAATAAGACTTAACAGTGGGGGTCTGTCTGTATACCTTCGTTGAGGACGCTTGGCAACTCACATATAACTAGTAGTTCTAGTTTATATTAGCTTAGTTTCTTCATCCCTCTGATGACGCTGACTGTGTTAGCAAAACGATCGTCGGGCCTAAAAACTGTGTTGTGATGAATTGGGCTCTCAAAATTGTACTGTAAAATTTTCTTTATGTAAATACATGACAACATTTTTAGTAAATTTTTTTAAAAAAAATTCACTAATGAGGAGATCCCGACTTTTGAATTTTGAAAAAATTTCTTCAAATGAGCCCTAATTAGGCCCCCCAGAAAACATATCCGGGGTCAGTTTCAATTTTTATATGTTTATATATATATATATATATATATATATATATATATATATATATATATATATATATATATATATATATATATATATATATTTATTTACTTATTAGTGAATTTTCTTTAAAAAAAATTCACTAATGAGGAGATCCCGACTTTTGAATTTTGAAAAAATTTCTTCAAATGAGCGCTAATTAGGCCCCCCAGAAAACATATCCGGGGTCAGTTTCAATTTTTATATGTTATATATATATATATATATATATATATATATATATATATATATATATATATATATATATATATATATATATATATATATATATATATATATATATATATATATATATATATATATATATATATATATATATATATATATATATATATATATATATATATATATATATATATATATATATATGTATCACACCGATAACTCAAAAAATAATGGGCCGATTTTGATTAAATTTGGTGAAAAAATTCCTTTTGCAAATGGCTTGGATAAGTTCGTTAGCCAGGAAAATCTGCCCAGGTGTTCCCGGAAAATTTTGTGTTTTCTTTCGAAAAAAAATTATATCTCCGGAATTAACAAAGTAAGGTTTATATCCTTATAGGTAAGTTACCTACCAAAATTTAGCTATATAGGTCAAAAGACAAAAAAGTTATAGGCATTTAAATAAAAATAAATTGGGGTTTTCCTCAAAACGTCAAAGTGGCGATTTAAAATGTCAAAATTGGCAACATTTAGGTAAATAACTTGAATCTAATACGGGCTATGGAAAGAAAATGTCTCAAGAAGAATGTTTTACAAACCCTAAAGTCTTAATTTCAACCGTCATTGTCCTTCATTTTACTAAAATATTTGCAGAAAATTCATTTCAAATAGACCCTTTCTCTGATGCTTGGCAGTAGCCTTAGCTATAGAGTTTATCGTTTAATGGTATATAATTTTTGTCGAATTTTCTTAAAAAATCAATAAAGCTCATATATCCGTTATTATATAAGATGTGAAAAAAAATTGTATATATTAATTATAGGGTGTCTTGAGCTACATCTTAAAATAATATTTCTACAATCACAGGGTGGCCCATAAGTCGTTGGTGATACAAATTTCCTTTTTTCTTAAATCAAATACGCCTTATGTTATTGCATTTTTGCATTTTCCATCGAAATATAATGCATGTTTGTAAGAAAAGAAATTCTGGACGCAGCAGGTGCGTTATGGTAACGCATTTTGATCAAATGTTTCATATTTGAACAGCTCAAATTGCTATTAACCTATAAGGTTGACCAACAAACGTGTTTTTCCGGGAACACTTTAAGTTTACTTTTGGAAATTTTTGTACATTTTCACACAATAAAGTTATTTTGACGAAACATGGCACATTGTTTTTACTATATAGGTTATACTGATAACCAAATCTGATGCCTGCTTTCTTAAAAAACACACATTTTTGTTATTAAAAACATTTTTATGAAAATTCACTACCATAACGCACTTGCTGCGTCCAGAGTTTTTTATTTATATATATATATATATATATATATATATATATATATATATATATATATATATATATATATATATATATATATATATATATATATATATATATATATATATATATATATATATATAAAAACCTAGGGGAAACCTAGGGAAAACCTAGGCAGATTTTCTTGCTTAACGAACTCATCCAAGCCATTTGCAAAAGGAATTTTTTCACCAAATTTAATCAAAATCGGCCCATTATTTTTTGGGTTATCGGTGTGATACATACATATATATATATATATATATATATATATATATATATATATATATATATATATATATATATATATATATATATATATATATATATATATATATATATATATATATATATATATATGTATGTATGTATCACACCGATAACCCAAAAAATAATGGGCCGATTTTGATTAAATTTGGTGAAAAAATTCCTTTTGCAAATGGCTTGGATGAGTTCGTTAAGCAAGAAAATCTGCCTAGGTTTTCCCGGAAAATTTTGTGTTTTCTTTCGAAAAAAATTTATATCTCCGGAATTAACAAAGTAAGGGCAACCAAATTTGGTTTATATCCTTATAAGTAAGCTACCTACCAAAATTTAGCTATGTAAGTCGAAAGACAAAAAAGTTATAGGCATTTTAAGAAAAATAAATTGTGGTTTTCCTCAAAACGTCAAAGTGGCGATTTAAAATGTCAAAATTGGTAACATTTAGGCAAATAACTTGAATCTAATACGGGCTATAGAAATAAAATGTCTCCAGAAGGATGTTTTACAAACCCTAAAGTCTTAATTTCAACCGTCATTGTCCTTCATTTTACTAAAATATTTGCAGAAAATTCATTTCAAATAGACCCTTCCTCTGATGCTTGGCAGTAGCCTTAGCTATAGAGTTTATCGTTTAATGGTATATTTTTGTCTAATTTTCGTAAAAAATCAATAAAGCTCAATATATCCGTTATTATATCAGATATGAAAAAAAAGTATATATTAATTATAGGGTGTCTTGAGCTACATCTTAAAAAAATATTTCTACAATTACAGGTGGCCCATAAGTCGTTGTTGATACAAATTTTCTTTTTTTTTAAATCAAACACGCCTTATGTTATTGCATTTTTGCATTTTCCATCGAAATATAATGCATGTTTGTAAGAACAAAAATTCTGGACGCAGTAAGTGCGTTATTGTAGCGAATTTTGATCAAATGCTTAATATTTGAATAGCTCAATTTGCTATTAACCTATAAGGTTGACCAAAAAACGAGTTTTTTCGGGAACACTTTAAGTTTACTTTCGGAAATTTTTGTACATTTTCACACAATAAAGTTATTTTTATGAAACATGGCACATTGTTTTTACTATATAAATTATACTGGTAACCAAATTTGATGCCTGCTTTCTTGAAAAAACACACATTATTGCTATTAAAAAATAGTTTTATGAAAATTCACTACCATAACGCACTTGCTGCGTCCTGACATTTTTTATATATTGAAACTCAATTTAAATCAGTATGTGCCACAACCATCTCATATATAAGTTCACTATTGACGTGATAATTACATAAATTCATAACGTTACTGGAAACATCCTGTGTGTTAACGTGAGATCAGAACCGACATGTTTCGCTTTACCGTGGCTCGTTCGTGTATATTTTTGCTTATTTGGACCCAGCGTTAAGTGAACTTATTTTGTAGAGCTGTTCTCTCCCTGTGGTGGTGGTGTAACCTAATGACCTTATCTCGCCTTAACTCACGAGGTTCTCTGAGCCTGTGAATAATAATCAAGGACTCGAAGCTGTTAGAGCGCTACTAGGTCATGACACGACATTTCATTTGCAGCGTCCCTAAATCCACCATAATAGAAATGGCATACGTTCTTCCGGGCGTACTTTGAATAACGATACTTCAACTTAAAATTGTTTTATGGTTTATTTTATTTCGGGATTTTAATAGACAAATGAGATGGATGTGGCGATAAGCTGAAGCTGACGAAGCTTAAGTCTGCAGTGGTGGCGTCATATTTTATAGCATTACTGGTGGCGGGAGCCTGGGAGACTCCAATTTTCAAAAACTTTTTTTAAGCGAATTTTCATTAAGAAAAATTCGCCAATAGAGACGTCATGAATAAAAGCCTCTAAAAAAAATTCTCAAAGATCTTGTTTGGGCAAAAACCGAGGTCGAGTTCGTTAATCAGCCTTTATGCTCAAGTTTTTCCGGTGGAAAATCGGGGACAACTTTTTGAAAACGCTATATTTTTGTGAGTATCAGAGTAACTAAAATGAGCTTTTAGATGTAGCTAGAAATGGTGCAAATAAACCAATGTTGTGAATTTTAAGTAATTTGGTACACAATATTTAGAGGTTTTTCCAAATTAAAAATAAAATTCCAAAGACATGCGTTGAGACGACTTAGTGGTTAAAGTTCAATGCCTGACAGACAGAGTAGTTAACTGCCATGCGTATATTAATTTATACAACAGGTATTAACCATACATCAACGATAACCAAACTACATATATACCAGGCAGAAAAAATACTACACGAACCAACAATTGTGAAATCACGGCCGCAATTATAGAAAATGACAGACGACATGAAATTAAAAATTTGCCAGTTGATTGTTTTATCTTAGGTTAATGAGTGAATAGGTTGTTTTTCGATTAATAATTTTAGTTTATATGGAAAGCTTGTGAACTAGCTAACTCATTGCCGAAAACAACAAAGTTGGTTGATCATATTAGTTGTCCAAGACCCTAACGGACAAAATAAGTTATTAAATTAATTCTTTGCCACAGGAACAGTACGTATGCAACCAGGACTGTTAAAAATGGTGTAAATATAGTAAAATTTGAAAATAATTTAATTCTTTATTGCAAATCGAAACTTAAAAATTAATAATGAATATATAAACCTGAGATAAATTAACGTGTCAAGCGAACGGCGTTACCACGTTGAAAAAAGTAATTGTCGCTCGATCTCCGAAGTTAAGCAACCTCAAGCACGATCTTTTCTTCGATGGGTGTCCACCTGGGAGCATCATGTACTGTTACCTCTTTTATTTAGGTAGTGACATTTCTGTGTTGTTCTTAATAGCGAATTTTTATTTAAAAAATTAAGCGTAGTTAATTTTAAAAAATTCGCCAATAGAGAGACATCTATGGTGAGATTTTAGACAGTTTTAGATACTATGCTTTAAAATTGTACATTTAATACAGCCACAAGCCTAAGCTAATTTGTATTGTACGTAAAATGTATGTCAGAAATAAATAAATATATGTATACAGTGTGGAACAGCCAAATGGAATAAATTCGATAACGGATAAATGAGGACGTGTTGGGAAAAACGCTTGGACACGTCGATTTGTATTTTTAACTGCGCATCTTTTTCAAGAAAAAAAAATTATTTAGGGTGCGTCATGTGACAGTGGCCAATACCAACTTTCTTATTTTAAATACAAGCCCCTGTATATTATTAATTTTTTGGATTCTTCAGAAAATTCTAGACATAATTCATGTACAATGTCCTATACCTATCTTCAACTGTTTCGGAAATATTAAGTATTTTCAGATTTATTACAAAAATTAACATTAAAAATAGAAAATTATTTTATTTCACAAATTCTAATAAGAAATACTGATTATTTCTTAATAATTTAAAAAAACAAAAAAAAATTAATGTCAATGTAGTAAATGTTCAAAATGCTCGCCACTAACATCTTGGCAACATGCTAATCTGGTATAGAAATGTCTTCTAACATTACTCAACATCTCAGGCGTGACTGATCTAATCGCAAGCGTGATTCGTCTTTTTAAGTCATCTAAGTTGAGGGGCTTAGTTTTGTATACAATACTTTTGACATATCCCCACAAAAAGTAGTCTAATAGCGACAGATCAGGAGATCGTGCTGGCCATTCTATCGATCCGCGCCTCCCTATCCACCGATTTGGAAAAATTTGGTTCAGGTACTGCCGGACATTGATTTGGTAATGGGGCGGTGCTCCATCTTGCTGAAACCATATTTTATTGGCAGGAACTTGTGGGTTTGCTGGATCTGGATATAAGTTTGTCAAAGTTGGCACGACATTATTTTGGAGCAGTTCTAAATATTTATCCCCATTCAAGTTGCCATCAATGAAAAAGGGACCTACGATATGATTTCCAACAATTCCTGCCCAAACATTAACTTTTTCAGGATATTGCGTATGTTGATCTCTCATCCAATGAGGATTCTCATTAGACCAATAGCGGCAATTTTGACGATTAACATGACCGTGAAGTGTAAATGTGCTCTCATCAGAAAACAAAACATCTTCTAATTGGATCACATTGTTATCTAACATTGCCATCATTTGTTCACAAAAATACGTTCTCCTATCGAAATCGTCCTCCATGAGCTCCTGAGTTGGTATCATTTTATAGGGATGCATTTTACTTTCCTTTAATGTTCGAAAAATTGCTGTGTGGCTAACGTTGAATAGTTGGGCTGCTTGTCGACCAGAAGTATGTGGGTTTTCTTGAAACTCAAGCGTAATATCCAATTTCGTATCATCACTTACTGCATTGGCAGCTACTTTTTTTATCTGTCTCACATGACCAAGCTCGCGAAACTGCTTTTCTATTTTGCTAATTGTTCCTTGGGATACAGGCGGCAAATTTGGAACTTTTTCGTGAAATAAGCGAGACACTTCCATCTGTGTCCGTGTGTTATCTCCATAACCAATCATTTGTAGAATGGTTATTTTGTGCATTTCTGTTAAATGAACCATTTTTCTGATATTATTACGTACAGTTAACGAAATTCAAACGACAATAGCACTGACACTAATCACTACTGTCATGCAGGCAGACAACAAGTTGCTAAGGCTACGAGTTTTATACGAACAGAAAGAAAACTGTTTTTGTTTTTGTTTCATTTCATATCAGTAAAAAGAAACGCAGGAATGGTTTTTGTTTACTTTCTCATTATCAAGAGCTGAATGGGAAATAAGTATTGAATGCAATGTAGCGAATTTGTGAAATAAAATAATTTTCTATTTTTAATGCTAATTTTTGTAATAAATCTGAAAATACTTAATATTTCCGAAACAGTTGAAGATAGGTATAGAACATTGTACATGAATTATGTCTAGAATTTTCTGAAGAATCCAAAAAATTAATAATATACAGGGGCTTGTATTTAAAATAAGAAAGTTGGTATTGGCCACTGTCACATGACGCACCCTATATAATTTTTTTTTCTTGAAAAAGATGCGCAGTTAAAAATACAAATCGACGTGTCCAAGCGTTTTTCCCAACACGCCCTCATTTATCCGTTATCGAATTTATTCCATTTGGCTGTTCCACACTGTATATGTATATATGTGTCCACACGATAACTCAAAAGGTTATTAACTCGGCAAGAATCTTTATTACATTACTAGCTTGGATGAGTTCGTTTTTCAAATCGGGCAGCCCGTATGTTATTTAAAATTTAATTACAGATTATGTAATTTAAGTTTTATGTATTTTATCAGCAAATTTTCGTGTAAAGTGTATGTCAGTTTTCGCAGAAATAATTTTTTGTCGAACTATTGTAAAATGTTAGTGATAATCAAGTACTGTTTAATAGATTATTGTAAAAAATGTGTTTGCAAATTCACATGGAAAATCATGAATTTTCTTGAAAAGTAATTTGTTTTGCAAATTGTGTAAAATATTTTTACCTAAGTAATTTCCGTAAAAAGAGTTTTATATAAATTTTGCGAACATTTAAGCCGATTTTCGTAAGAAAATGGTTACTTTTCGTGAAAGGGGTTGTTTGCAAATTTGTTTGTAATTAAAAAAAAATTGTCAAAAAGGTTTTTGTGAATAATTATATGTTGGCTAGTGTAGTTTTTGTGTAAATCGCTTGAATTGGTTCGTTGCCTAGAAAATCGGATCAGTTGTTTCGGGGCAATTATTTTTATTTTCGAAAAATGTTTATATTTTTTTAATAATAATGTGTAACACGACTCTACCTTGTTTATATGGATACCTTGGCATGATTGTTATATTTCATTCCCATAAAAGCATGCAGGGTACGCCAACCCTGTCGGACCAGTTTTCTAAAAAAAATAATTTTCCGAAAACACATTTGTATCTCAAAAAATAACCCAGTTATTTTGATCAAATTGGTTGGTATGTTGCCCTCGTAAATACCTTCTCCACGAAAACTCAACTTTCTAGGTTTATAGAAAATTGAGTTATACAAATTTGAAGCATTTAATGAAAATTCGCTACCATAACGCAATTGCTGCGTCCCGAAAATGTTCAATTTCAGGTTGGATTTTATTGTTTGCGACTTGACAGCATATTAATTGCGATTATCTCAATACATATGGATGCGAGAGAAAAAATGTCTTGACTTTTTTAATACCAATAATAATTTTTATTAGGCAGAAAATTTTGATACAACGAAAAATACCATAATTCTTTTTTTTTTTTTGAAAACTTAAGAAGGTTTTTTCATTTTCAGTTATTCGACAAAATATGAAATTACCCCTCTGCAACATCGAGGTGGGTAGAAGTACACGTGAAACACCAAACTTCTGAATTTTTCAAACATGCACATTCCTTAAATTTTTTGCAAAAGTGACGGGGCCTGTTTTTGTTTTTACACTCTGCACAATAGTTACGCGTACCTGCTGCTACGGCTGCTTGCTGACTGTTCCCAAAAGACATTCAAGCAACTTATAGCCTTCTTGGCTGAACTTCCTGAGGTACATTCGTCAATATGGCGCGACGTTTCAAATGGTCGTCGATCAATGCCAACGCTATAACCTTGATATACGTCCTTCTTAACATGTCATCACTCACGTCTTCATGGTTCGAGGTATATATTACCTGACTATTTGTGCCAGCTATATTCATCCAAGAATAAGCAATGACCATTGGCCAACGTCTGGTGTTACGTGAAACATACGCGGCACAGAGTTCATCCACTGTATCAACGCCGTCTTTTGTACGAGGAAGGGCCACACTGCTCCTGTCAACAAGCGTCTGTCAGTTGACTCCTGTCAAATTTTGAATTTATGTCGAATTCCAGAAACTTTTTTATTATCGCAGAATCTTCAATTTTAGTATTATTAAGGCCATATGTGTACCAAATTTCATGCACATAGCTTTATTATTTTAGAAGACATACATTTTTTTCTAAATAAAAACTGATTGTTTTTACAAAAACTGGTGATGTTGGGCTGTATAACGAACTTGTCCAAGATATTAACAAAAGAAACATACCTGCCAAATGCGATCCAGGTCGATTAATGATTTTAGTGAATTTTCTTAAAAAAGTTCACTAACGACAAGATCCGTGTTTATATATATATATATATATATATATATATATATATATATATATATATATATATATATATATATATATATATATATATATATATATATATATATATATATATATATATATATCCGACCGATAAATCAAAAAATAATGGACCGATTTTGATGAAATTTGGTAGGTGCCTTCCATTTGCAAGTGGCTTGGATAAGTTCGTTGGCCAGGAAAATAGGCCCAGGTTTTCCTGAAAAATGTTGTGTTTTTTTTCGAAAAAAATCTATATCTCCGAAAATAACAAAGTAAGGGCAACGAAATTTGGTACGCGGGTTTATATCATTATAGGTAAATTTAGCTCTATAAGTTAAAAGACAAAAATGTTAGAGGCATTTAAAGAAAAATAAATTGGGGTTTTCCTCAAAACGCCAAAAGTCGCGATTTAAAACGTCAAAATTGGCAACATTTAGACAAATAACTTGAAACTAATACGGGCTATGGAAAGAAAATGTCTCAAGAAGAATGTTTTGCAAACCCTGAAGTCTTAGCTTCAACTGTCACTGTCCTTCATTTTACTAAAATGTTTCCAGAAAATTCATTTCAAATAGACCCTTTCTCTGGTGCTTTGGTAGTAATCTTAGCTATAGAGTTTATCGTTGAAAGGCATGTAATTTTTGTCGAATTTTCGTAAAAAATCAATAAAGCTCAATATATCCGTTATTATACAAGATATGAAAAAAAATTGTATGCATTAATTATAGGGTGTCTTGAGCTACATCTTAAAAAAATATTTCTACAATCACAGCGTGGCCCATGCGTCGTTGGTGATTTTCTTTTTTTTTTTCGAACACGCCTTATATTATTGCATTTTTGCATTTTCCATCGAAATATAATGCATGTTTGTAAGAAAAGAAATTCGGGACACAGCAAGTGCGTTATGGTAGCGAATTTTGATCAAATGCTTCAAATTTTAATGGTTCAATTTGCTATTAACGTATAAGGTTGACCAAGAAACGAGTATTTACACTTTAAGTTTACTTTCGGAAATTTTTTGTACATTTTCAAACAATAAAGTTATTTGATGAAACATTGCCAATTGTTTTTACTATATAGGTTATACTGGTAACCATTTTATGCCTGCTTTCTTAACAGAGAATACACGTATTTGCTACAGGGCTTTCATTAATTTCCGAACCCCACGTGACCGCTTAAGTTAGGCAACCCGGCATACACGGCTGTACAACCTGAATTAATGAAATCCCTAAGATGCCAGTGTTGTCTCATATTCCCTTTGGAGTTTTATAAAAAATATAAAAATTATAATAAGTTGAAACAGTAAATGTCTCAAATGTATTTATTATTTAGTATTCTTAACAGCAAGTCTGTTCATGTATGGTTTACTGTTATTGATTGTTAAAAAAATAAATTAAAAACTTAATAAAGTATTACTTTTATTTTGTATAGATATCAAAATTTTGTAATGTACGTAAACAAATTGAGGTCCGATTATTTAAACTTATAATTTACGGTTTTAGGAATGTGTATTGTGTAACATGTAACAAATATGTACCTGTTTGGGCAGATAACCGACGAACAGATTTGGTAGGGCTTCGTTCCATGCCATGTCGAATATCGTCAACAATATAACCTTAACATACCTACACCTTTAGCTTACGTAAAAACGCAATGAAAATGCTAAGTTTTGATAAAAACTGTTTATTTTTATTGTCCAACAGATAGAAAATTTTTTGAAGAAGGTAAACGGTGGTCGAACTTGGAAAATGCAGAATATACATACAAAATAACCGGTCAAAAGGGAATTGAGCGCCAATGGACTGAACTGTCAATTGTCAGTTGATTTAGTGACTTTAGGGTCCCTAGTCTAGTGGTTTTTTTGGGTTACTTTTTGACTGACAACTCATAAAATCATATTCCACTAAGAGAGGGGCAGAATCCGGTCACGTGGGGTACGGGAATTAATGAAAGCCCTGTATTAAAATCATTTTAATGAAAATTCACCACCATAACGCACTTGCTGCGTCCAGACTTTTTTGTTATCGCTCTGATACATACACAGTATTACTATCGTGGCCTCTCTATTAGTGGATGTTCTTAATTCAAATTCACTAATAATGAAGAAAACTACTGTACCTAGCTTTATCGTAAACATTTTGTTATGGTAACATCTTAACCAATTAAGTTGTGTTCATAATATGTTGTCTTGTATGTAATATTTACAATGTGCCTTCAGCGAATTTTCATTTATATTTAATTTAAACTGTTATTTTGAAGCCATACATTGTCAACCAACGTAAAGCAAAGTAAACGTAGTTGTCGACTGGATTTATCATACATTTTTTATTGAATTTTAAATCATGTTTTCATCGTACGAAAGTTAAATACGTACAGACTCCAAGATTCGTTCGTTAACTTCTAGACCTCTGATGTAGCAAGAGAGGGATTCTCGTGAAGTGTGATAAGTCGTTTTCCGCATTGCTTTACAAGCAAAAGCAATTTACCACACTCTCCCGCCTCCATGGCTGATGCCTGAAGTGTATTCTTCAATCTCTCCATCCTGAATTGTCTTGTTGTTATTGTTTTGAAATAAGGTAACAAGGTTAGTGGAGTTTGTGTACTGATTTTCCATAAAATTCGAGCATCCAGGAAGAAGATTTCTGACTTTATTAGGGAATTTTCAATGAGTTTGACCCATTTAGTTAGTAAATTTATGTGGGAGAAATGGATTAAGGGTCTTACGATTGCGACGCTTATTCAGTTTTTTTTGTACAAGGTAAATACACGATTTGAAATGGCAATGGCAGTAAAATGATAAAAGTCAAAATAACATGTCCTATCACCTATTTTGGAAAACTACTAAAGATAAATAAAAATATTAAATAGAAAAGGTGTTTGTATTTACGCAGTCTTTTATTTTATAATAAATGCATGCATACAGGTGGTTCATTTCTTCAATACCTCAATCAACTTTGCTGTTTCAAATAGATTACGCTGTATACTATCACATATTTAAATTCTACACAGTTTTAGTACAAATCTATCAAAGTTGCATATTATAACCTATCTCTTAGTGTTTCAGAGATAATTGGCTTTATCTCCAAAAAAAAAAAAAATTTTCGGATCGCTATTAAATGGGTGGTTGCAAGTAAGTCCTTGTTTATAATAAAATTTAAAAATTTCGAGACGCAGCAAGTGCGTTATGGTAGCGAATTTTCTTTAAAATATTTTTAATAGCAAATGCCTTTCTTTGATGAAAGCAGGCATCAAACTTGGTTGCCTATATAGTAGAAATAATGTACCATATTTCATCGAAATAACTTTATTGTTTGAAAATATATAAACATTTTTCAAAAGTCTGGATGCAGCAAGTGTGTTATGGATGAATTTCCATTAAAATGTTTTTAATAGCAAATGCGAGCAGGCATCAATCTGATTACCGGTATAGCCTATGTAGTAGAAACAATGTACTATATTTTATCAAACTTACTTATGGTTTGAAAATATACAACAATTTTCCGAAAATAAACTTAAGTGTTGGTATCCTAACCAACAAATATGACGTTAATAGCAAATTGAGTTATTGAAATTTGAAGGATTTAATGAAAATTCGGTAAGTTTGCAGATTAGCTTCCGAACGCCTAAAAAAAAATTGCTTTCCGAAACATTACTAGGACCCCACCTGGATGCACAAACCACAAGAAAAATTTCTTGTTCACACCCCCCAAGGAAGTTACGGGACTAGGTGTGAAAGGGGTGCTGTGCGGGGTAGGTAGTAAAAAGTAAATATGAGCAGGAAATGCGAAGAAAACTGGGTGAAAGCTGTCTATTTGAAGCCATATCCCTATTAAATCCTGTCTACCCCGCACAGCACCCCTATTTGCCTCAGGTCACGTAACTCCCTTGGGGGGTATGAACAAGAAATTTTTCGTCTGGTTTATGCAACGAGGGTGGTTGTATGCACACGAGGGGGGAAGGAAAATGCCTACGACGAAGCAGACCCGTTCGACTTGCGGCAGGGGCGGGGGGTTGGTGGGTGTCTGCTTCGTCGTGGGGATTTTCCTTCCCCCTCGCGTGCATACAGCCACCCTCGCTGCATAAACCACAAGAAAAATGTCTTGTTCCTACCCGCCAAGGAAGTTACGGTACCTTGGGGGATAGGGGTGCTGTGCAGGGTAGGCATGTTTAAGGGGGATATGGCTTCAAAATGTGAAAAAGACAGCTTTCAAGCCCGTTTTATTCCCATTTTCTGCTCATATTTCCTTTTTACTACCTGCACCGCCCAGCACCCCTGTTCACTCCCGGTCCCGTAACTTCCTTGGGGGTTGTGAACAAGAAATGTTTCTCGGGGTTTGTGGATCCAGGCAGGTTTCTGAAAACAGTTTTTTGAAAAGCGTTCGGGAGCTAAACTGCAAATTTACCGAAAATTCGCTACCAAAAGGCACTTACTGCGCCCAGAATTTTTTCTTATAAAAGCATATTTCGATAAAAAATGCAAAAATGCATTAACGAGTTTGTTCTACGACAATTAGCTAAAAAAAATATAGACCGTTAAACCATAAACTTCACCAGACCTACAACGAAAACATCAACTAACTAAACTGACAGCCAAAGCATCAGAGAAAGGATCCATTTGAAATGAATATTCTGTAAACATTTTAGTGAAATGAAGGGCAATGTCGGTTGAATCTGAAACTTAAGGGTTTGCAGAACACTCTTTTTGCAACATTTTCTTTCCACGATCGGTATTTGTTTCACATTCTTTGCCTAAACATTGCCAATTTTGACGTTTAAAATTGCGAGTTTGACGTTTTGAGGAGAACTCCAAAATTTGTTTCTTTAACTGCCCATAACTTCTTTGTCTTTAAAGTTCACTCTTTATAATACAAACACGCGTACCAAATTTGGTTGCCCTTACTTTGTTACTTACGGAGATATGAATTTTTTTAGAAAGAAAACACACAATTTTCAGGGAAAACCTGGTTCAATTTTCCTGGCTAACGAACTTATCCAAGCCACTTGCAAAAGGAAGGTACTCACCACAGATCTCGTCATTAGCGAATTAAAAAAAAAAATCGCTAATACTGCGATCCGTGGAAGCATGATGCCTTTATATTGTGCATTTTCGATATTTTCATCCGTTTTGGACGTGCAAGGACGACCCAGGCGTGAATCATATTCAACGTCTCTCGGCCATCTTGGAAACACTCAACCCACTAAAAAACTGGCGCACGTGATAAACATCCATTGCCATACACTTCTTTTAACAAAAGATAAGTAAGCAATATGTCAGGGAATGGACGTTTAAAAGTAAAAATTTAATTGTTTCGAGATTTTTGTCGGAAGTCGCTGATTTACGAAATAATTTATTTATTCCTATCACTTGCACCATTCCGTATATTATAATTGCTGTACTAAAAAAATCACTTCTTGCTATTTAGTTTTGCATGTTGTGAGATTTGATTATTTTCCTAACTCCTGCCATGAGAAACTATTTTTTTTATGGGTAGATAAATTTTCCGTACAACCGATTCTTAAATAGTGCAGCAGAGGGCACTAAGCAGAGTAGTCAGGTTTTATTGAACAGCAGTATATTTTGCGCGCTTGCTTTGGTAATGCTTCAAGAAAAGTGTGTTTCTGATCGATATATAATAATAATGGAATTTCAACGATGTGTTTTTGGGAAGCAAAGCCGATTGGTTTTATTAATTCTGGGAGATAAGCATGTTTGCTCATGATTATTGAAAAGCAACACTTTGTGAGCATGGATAAGTGAAATTTGAATTGAAAGGCGGGGCTTATAGAATAGTGAAGCCAGAGAAATAGTCTCCAGGTTAGAGCCTCGGTGGTTCAGTGGTAAGAACGTGTACCTCTTAACCGAAGGGTACCGGGTGCGATCTCAGGGTTTTCCTATACATTTTCAGTGCATAATGTACAATTAACGTAAATCGAGGTTGTGGCATTGTAGCTGAGCAAGTTGAATGTCGGCACGTTGCGTCCTTCGGAGAGAGCGTAAAGCCGCCTGTTCCGTGTCCATGCGATGTTAGGCACGTTAAAGTTCCCTACGCTCCTTACAGAAAGACAGGGATTCGGCAAAATTTCCAGGATAGTGAGGTGAAACTGCTCCGTGGCGTCGGTGATGGCCATAGTCGCGGAAATAGACCGGCGTTAAAGAAAAAAAAAAAAGAAACAAAAAACAACAACATAGTCTCCACGTCGGTGTTTACTGGGTTTATTTTCCAACCTAAGGAGGTACATGACGTTCAAATATTACATGTTTTTCTGGAAACATAAAGTTTGTTGAAAAAACTGTTACTCTTTTTGTAATTAAGGCATATGCTAAAGTGATTTCTTACAAAGAAGGGGTCGCATTACTAACGCGTGTTTTATTATCGACAAATTAAACATTCTGTCCGTAATATATATGTATACAGTGTGTAAAAGCCAAATGGAATAAATTCATTATTTCGGTTACTGTACATTCTTATAAAAAATCCCGAAACACGTCAAATTTAAATTATAAATTGACATTTTTCAACGTGAAAATGCGATCCCTACCTTCAACCCCCTTCGAATGACAGGTACAACCCCCAATTTTTTAAAGGGGAAGTATAGGCTGGTGATATGTTGTTTGGATGGTCTGTTCATTCTTTATTCAAAAATGTTATCGTTTTCAAGTTTATTGCAACAATTAAGATAGAATAAAATAAAATCATGTGGTTACCGAAATTCGCTTCAATACAATAAAAAACTAAAATGTAATGCAAAATGTAATAAAATGTAAAACACTAAAAAGAACTATGAATGTCAATGAAGTAGATGTTCAAAATGTTCACCGCGAACTTCTTGGCAACACCCTTATCGTAACAAAACCGTCTTCTAACATTATTTAACATATCAGGCGTGATCGACCTAATCGCAAGCGTTATTCGTTCTTTCAAGTCATTTAAATCAAAAGGTTTAGTTTTGTACACAATGCTCTTCATATATCCCCATAAAAAGAAATCTAATAAGGTATGATCAGGTGATCGCGCTGGCCATTCTATCGATCCTCGTCTCCCTATG